>OX101814.2:9093820-10324654 GCA_944452925.2 Chrysolina oricalcia | reverse complement strand
CAATATTCAACATTTCATTGATATAGAGAAGGAATAATTCAGGATATATTTCACTCATTTTCACAACTGGCCCGTAATGAGCCAAATTCAATTTTCGATATTGCATTTTTGTTGTATGGAAACAGTTTCCACTAGGCACAAAACTAACATTCCTATAGGTACGCATAGCTTGATAACCTCCAACCCAAATGGTCAAACTGGATGAAATGGACGAAATGGAAGTCGTAATCACAGGTCGCGGTGTCGCCACCTGCTTCGATGGCTCATTGGTTGTGTCACATGGCACGGGTAGTGATATCCACCAAGGAATTACATTCTTGTGTCAAGAGGATTATGTTTCACAATGAGGTAATATGAGTGTTTTCTAGGATCAAGAGTAGAATATTTTCGAAGCAAGAAAATTCATTTCAAGAGAATTCATGCAAAGAAGCAAATATCTAAATCAGTTTGAAATGGGAGTATATACATCAATTAGAAATAATTAGTCTCCTCAGAAGATTATTCTATTCAAGAGTGTGTATATTGTATATTTTTGATTGAAGAAATCTTTTTTATCTGTGCACTGCCCTGCGCTTGAGAAGCGAACGCTCTACCAGACGACCACCAAGTCCATGCTATTGTTTTTGTCTATATAGTTATCTAAACTCAGAATTGAGGAACCACACCAGTTCCTGAGGTGTTATCCTCTTTTTTATTAGGAAATTAGAGACTATCAGAGAGAGTGGAGAGATGTCAGATCTGGTCATTTGGATGCATGTTTTTTCACGAGTTACCTCTGGAAAGTCCTTTTCGAATATCTCCTTAGAAATAGAATAGAAATACTCTTTATTTCCTTAAGACAATGATTACATTGTGTCGGAAACGTCAAAACCTAAAACTACATACATGTATATACTAAAATTTAACACATAACACATAATACAAAAGTATATTATTATTGTACAGGAGAATTCAAGAAATCTTGCATTGTTTCAGTTTCAGTTTATTTCAATTCGAAAAGATGATACATTAAATAATCAAATCATTTGAGCCGTTCGAAGAAAAATGGTTCGCAAACTAAGCGCTTATGGCTTGTTTTGTGCTTTCCATTTTTCTCTTCACGGTATAACTTTCAATAATTACAGTACGACATGTGAATTATTTTATTATTTCATTATAGATGTGAAAACGAAGAAAAAAAACTAAACTACTGTAGACAACATGAAAAACAGAGAAAGTTGGTAAAATAAAGTTGTTTATTTTTTAATAGTAGGGTATTTTATTAACATGAATATGTAATGCGATCAAACAATGTTTAGTAAAATGATAGAATTTAGTAAGATAAACTATTCAGATATCTTATACAGGGTTATTCAAAAGTACTTTGACAAACTTCAAGAGGTGATTCCTCACAAAATTCTAATATGAATTCTCCAAATAAATATATGTCCGGAAACGCTTCGTTTCCAAGAAATAGGGTGTTGAAGTATTATTTTTATTTTCGTTTGTTTCAAATAACTTTTGAAATACTGTCACAAAATATGTAATTACCAAAACTACTTACTCAAACGTAAAATTCTTTTCCAAAGCATTCTTGTGAAAAATGCAAAATATTGGTAATAACTTCAACATGCATCGATTATCAAATAATTGACTTGAAATTTTCAAGTCCAAATATTTAGAAAACGGTTGCTTACAGCGACTTCTAACAGAGGTAGCTTTTTTACGTAGATATGATGGAGGAATCGATTTTTTTACTGAAAAATGTGCTAGAAGTACGCTCAAAAAAGTTATGAATCTTCAAAAAAGATAAAGGCGTGTTGGTGGCGCCCCCTACGAGTTAGAGAAATAATAACATCAGGTTCGAATTCGACACCTCAAAAACCTCTTATTACCAAGTTTCGTTTAATTAAGTTCAGTATTTCAAGAGTTATTTGAAAAAAACCAAAATTAAAATAAAACTTCAACACCCTGTATCTTGGAAACGAAGCGTTTCCGGGCATATATTTATTTGGGCAATTCATATTTGAATATTGTGAGGAATCACCTCCTGAAGTTTGTCAAAGTACTTTTGAATCACCCTGTATAATTGGTTCTGAGAATTATATATATATATATATAAATATATATATATATATATATATATATATATATATATATATATATATATATATATATATATATATATATATATATGTATATATAATGCTGCATTTTTCAGTAGAGTCATAATAAGTTTAACGTTTGTAGTGATGAATTTTGTATAAAAACTGTTTTGCACTAAAAATGTTTTAAGGCGCTTTTTAAATATTTTAGGAGTCAGACTTGATTTGATATGTTCTGGCAAATGATTAAAAATTCGTGGTCCCAAATAATTAGGTGCATTTTGTGTTATTTTGTATTTCGCAAGTTGTGTGTGAATTAGGCCTTTCCGGCGTGTATTGATATTATGAATATTTTTGTTAAGGTTGAAATGGGTTATGTTGCAACAAATATAACATGAAATATCAAATATGTATAAACTAGCAAGAGTTAAAATATTGCTAGATTTGAAAATCTATTTGCATGTTTCTCTAAATGGGATGTTAAAAATGCACCTTAAAATTGCCTTTTGTGCTATAAATACATCTTTTCTCCACTGTTTTCAAATTTCTGAACATATAATATGAGGAGTGTAACTTTGAAGTTAGATTCTCATAGTGTGACACCCAGTTGATGTTTTTATCAAAGTAAATTCCAAGAAATTTTACTATATCTGTATCGAACAGGACTGTGTTATTGAAATCCAGTTGTAATTCAACTGATGGCTGTTTATAGTTATGAAAACGAACTACCTGTGTTTTCTTAGCGTTGAAATATAGATCGTGGTTATTAAAAAATGTACAAGCGGCGTTCAGTAATCTTTCGGTTTCTTGTTTCAATAGTAATGTATTATTCGATGACTTTAAAATAGATATATCTTCCGCATACGCAACGAAATCTGAGTGGAGTATATTATCTTAAAATCTGTTGATACATAAAATAAAGAGAATCGGTCCTAATATGGATCCCTGTGGGACACCCATACACACCGATCCTGTTTCAGATGTCACAAGTGATATTGAATTATTATGATCAAACCTCAAAGACATACATTGGCTTCGATTTTCAAGAAAAGATCTCAACCAGTTATGAGGTTATGAGATAAAGCCAAAGATCAGTTGGGTCCATGAACTAAATACATTAGATTCAAGCGAGCAGTCGAAAATAGGGATTCGCGAGACTAAGATCAGGAAGTCTTGGTCTTGGTCTCGAAAAATAAATGTAGTCTTGGTCTTGTCCTTGATGTTTCAAGACCAAGACGAGGCTGGCTCAGTCTTGGTCTTGGTCTTGATAGTCTTGGTTTTGCACAGTACAAAGTGGATGAAAAAATACATGCCAAAATGTAATTTATACATACTGCTCCTAGTATTATAACTCTATTGTGCAAGTGATTTACAATTTCAATGTATAATTGGGTTAATAGTGAGCATGTAATTCAATGCTTTATTACATGTCATTTCCTCTGGTTTACATGATGACTGTGAATGAATGTAATAATCAGTAAAACGACATATTGTTACAATGGAATGAAGCCAATTTACAGAATATTCCAGGTAATATGTGAATTATCTTTAGTCTAAATGTAATTTTACGCTATCGCCATGCTCACCTACCGGCATGTTGGTAGGATGAACGTCGTTGGGTATCCAGGTAGGTAGGTTAGTGAGTGAGTGCCAAATTGCCATAGGATTATATATCAGGTGAGTAAATAGGTTCAGAAAAAAAAAACATTAAACATTCATCATGAAATGATAGTCACTTGTTCATTTTGTCATTGTCATTGTTTGTTCCATAATATTATGAATAACTCCATTAGAATTTTCATAGGAAACCGAATCGAAACTTCCGTTGTAGCAGACCCAACTGTGAGATAATTTTGAGTATTTACTCGACTTTCAAATCTCAAGTGGATAGATATCATCTCAATTCGATTCCAGAACATGATATTGGAGAGTGGACAATCTTATGAGGTCAGCTAATTTCGTTAATTTAAAAGTTGAAGTATAAAGATATTTTGTTAAATAATTGTTTGTGATACCATATTTGAATGATTTGAGAGTTTGAGTTGATTTCCTTCAATATATAACAATATATTACAATGTTATGATGAATAAAGTATTTTTAATTCCGATTTTATGTCTTTTTTGCAGATCCCTTTCCCCCTCTATACTATCAAGTTATTATAAGCCTGTATGTAAAGTTAGTTGACACTACTTGAAAACAATGGTGAAGACACCTTAACAGAAATGAAACAATTTCCGTTATATCTGTAATTAGGGGGAAATCACATGAGAATACAAGTGATTATCTGGGAAGATGTGGAAAATCACATTCGAGTCATGTAAAAATGCATGTTAGTCCAAGTTTAATTTACATCAAAGATTGATATTCCTCAAAAATACTTGAATACATATCCAATAATACATACTGAATCATGTATGTTAATTGGCACTACTTCAATTTAATGGTAAAAACCCTAAACAAACATGTAGAAATCGCGATTGAATCTGGAATAATTACATAATTATAAAAGTGATAATCCATGGAATATATTGGAAATTCACATTTGAAGTTAAATTATGACTTTACATTTTTTTGCATGAGGTATGTAACTTTACTCGTATATACATGGCAACGCTTTACCCATAATATGTGGGATCATGTAATCTGATGGAAAGAATATTTTCAGTGTGGTCTTGATTGTCTTGGTCTTGGATCAAAATGCGTCTAGAAATTTGAATTATTCAATGTTTTTCAATAAATGAATATGTTATCTAGGTACCTACTATGTGGTATTTTTAAATAAAAATATAACTCACAACCATAATGAGTTGATAGATCTGCGGTAATATAGTTTGTCGAAAATTGCAAAATCTCACTTTTTACCTGTCATTATTTCAAAAACAATCGAAGATAGGTATCGATTATTAAAAAAATATTTAACTTAAAATTCAAATAGGCATGCATCGATATACAGGATAATTCATTCGAAATGAAAAACCATAGCTAGGAGTGATAACAACACGGTATAAAAAATATTTCCAAAAATTTAAAATTTGAGCCAAATAACTTTTTCATTAATTTTTTTTCTCTCTTCAATAGTAGGAGGTATGGACCACTGCGACCTTACAACATACAACTATTTGTTGTAAACTATGAAACTGCAATACTGAATTTGAAAAATGTATTTTCAAATTTGAGTGAACAGAAATTAAAAACCTACCATATGAAATATAAATAATTGAAATAAATTGTCAAAACATTTTCCATCAGATTTTTCTTAGTATTGAGTTGACTTAAGTTCATTAATTTTCTTTCGAGGTCTTGAAAGTCAAGTCTTGGTCTTGAGAAGATTTATCAGGTCTTGGTCTATACATCATTTCAGGTTTAATGAAAACTTCTAACTGAATCTTTCGAGATCAACACAAATTCACAAAACAATACTCACGTGAAACACGATCAATAACAAACTCAAATATTAAAGTCGAATTTTTTAAAAAACTGTTACACAAAATTCATTTTTTCACTACGGGCCAAAAATCTACAATACCCTCCCAAAATACCTTAAAGAAATGATAAATTTAAAAAAAATTAAAAAGGAAACGAAAAAATATATATTGAATTTTTCTAATAATCACAATTATATATGTAATTAAGAATTTATGACCAACCAGCTCTGTGACTTTCGTCCAATCTTCCTTCCTTAGCATGAATATCATGAAACAATAATTATTAACATGTATAATTTGCCACCTCAAAATAAACCACGTTAAGCATTGGGTGTCATGTATAACAGAGATCACAAGACAGGCTTCAAGTCTAGTGTGACGATGTTTTGCAAGGCACCTAGTAACCGAAAAAAATTACTAAATAGCAAATAGTACACAATATGAATATATACATTTGTAATTACATGGAATTCTGAGAAATAAATTGAATTGAATTGAATTGAATATCCAAAAAAAAACGACAATCATTTCATTGAAGGAATGAGCAGATCCAGACCACATTATCTAGTACTTACATTCATTTGTTGGCGGATATTTCTTTGGGTGCTTTATGAACAACTTGTTAATGGAGCAAATGGCCGTTTCTTCATTTGGTGTTGTCAAATGAGTGCGGAACTTTTTAGAGGGTGATTTTTTGTTGAAAATTAAAGGGTCCCTTTCTTTTAAACAACCCCATATAAGTACTGTTCCGAAGTAACCAAAAATCTCGCTCTAGATTGTTCAGTGTCGAATATAGTGATCACTCTGTATAGCGAAAAGTGCAGCAGACTCGAACCGCAACTAAACATTTGTTTTCAATTATTACTTCTATCGAAGTTGATGAGGAAACGTAGATTAATTATCAATCTCATGAATTTGATATATTCCTGCTTCTATATAATAACTTTGAAATAATGAGCAATAGGAAAACCATAACTTCAGGAATCTATGATCGCCTTGGGTGAAAAAACGAGCTATAAATTTATTAATACTACATTTCTCACTAAATAATATATTGATTTTATCCTTACATAAATTAATTAAAATTGAACGTAAATGGACCATGTAAATTGCAAAGTGTACGGTAATTTTGCTAAAATCTCTCACATAACGACAGGTATTATGCATAATGTATACATCTATTTCTATAATTAGGTATCCAATAAAGTAATTCGAGGTGTTAAATATTGAGTATTCAAAGTAGTTTATTTTGTTTGGTGGCAGAGATCAACTACCTGTCACATTTACATTTCAAGAAAACTTTCACTTCGCTTGATGGAAAATAAAACAAAATGGTATATACAAGTCAATGCGAGCAATGGAAACTGTGATGAAAAGTATGATATTCAATAAAAATGCTGTTTGATTAGTAAACATTGAAATTGATATTTTTGATATCAGAGATGTGTTTGACATTCAATTCAATAAAAGTGAAAACTGTTTAACTTCAACTATTCGCTGAGAAGATTCAACAAAAATAATCAATCGAAGTTTTTCCAAGTCTTTCTATACGAAATTTGACAAGTGCGTGTCAAATCGTTTCAGGAGCTTCAGAAAAATCATAAGCTATTTAATGGAATTTCGGGTTCATAAATAGTCCATTTACCACAGACAAATTTGTGCCGAAAGTGAAGGGTGAATAATGGCAGGATGAAACACGGCATGTTACATCTTGAAATCATATATGGTGAGAAAAAAAATAGTTCACCAAAAAATACATGGTGGAACTGATTTTTTTTTCAGATGAAATGAAACAATTAGTTTTTTGGGTTTTATTAGAAAATGAAATGGCTGTCGGAAAACGGCTTGGGATAGAATAAGAGGCAATAAAATTACCTACGAAACTGTCCAAGAATGCTTTGAATTTCGTGCAAAATTGCCTTGTCGATCTAAAATCGAAGGAAATCGCCATAAAAAAAGCGAAGAAGAATATCTGCCATGGCAGAGAAGAGGTAGGAATATTTTTAGAGGTTATGGTTAGGCCTTATTTCTTATACATGATTATTATGAGGATTATGAGGATGGTCAATACCGACAGTCAAATATGTAATATAATTGCGGTGAATATTATGTGCAAATAATTTTTCTTTCCAGGGGTTAGGCTGATATTGGAATCAATATGGTGTTTGAAAAAAACATTCATACATATATATATATATATACATACATATATACAATCTCTCAATTCAACTGTAGAAAATTATATATCATTATATTGTATTAGAATATTTTAAAAACATAATATTTATTTGTTGCGGATTTTTTTAGCCCCCTCTGTTAAATTTTGAAAGGTTTGACGTACAAACATGAAACGAAAACCATTTTGAATGGTATCACCAATACTACTTTATGAAATAAAAGACATTGTGGTTTCCGAATAATGACGGTAGGGGGGCATCAATTTGAAGTGAGCTCAGCTTTGGATCGCCTGTTTTTGGGTTACCAGAGTCCAGTCGGGCAAATTTACGTATAGATACGAACATACAGTGCGGTCCATAAGTATGAAATTGATTGATTTTTAACGTTATTGTGTGCATATGTCGGAGATTGGATATCGATGGGTTATTGCTCTCTGAATATGCCTGCCTATAGACTGTAGTTTGATTATAAAATCTGGTGAGATTTGTTATTTAATCTTTTCACGGGTTATCTCCAGTTTATTACGGTACTTATGAGATAATCTTTGTATCTGAAGAGACCGCTGGACCTTCCATTTCTACACAATAGTTTGTCGTAAAATATTGTGGGTTTATTCAAAATAGGGACTTATTATTGGCGTTATAGTTATCACGAACGAAAGACAAGTTCGAAAGGACGTTTAGGTTTACAGATAAGGAGAGGCAGTTGATCTGGGAAAATGATCATTCGAAGTTGTAAAGGAAGAAGGAACAGATTTTGGATAGCAAGCAGTCCAGTTGATTTGTTGTAGGTGAGCGAAATGCTTGCACATTGTTGTCCTAGTCGCCGTGTATTCGTTGCCAAGATCTAATCATTTTACCTTTTAGCTACTAGGAGATATTGATACTAATAATTGTGAAACCGTTTTGTATTATTAGTTGCTTGTGCATATTAAGTGGTAAAAACTTGAGAAAGTATGTCTGACAAGGGCTCCTACTGTACTCCGTAAGCTCTGCTCTGACGTGTATTCGTTTTAAAAAACCTGAAGCAGGTCAATTTCTATTCCCAATTTGACAATTTACAAATTGAAAATATTACCACTTTCTTACACCCCCTCTATATTATGAGCACCCCTTAAAAAATTTAAATGAGAAGAAAAATCATGTGGAACCTTTTTCGAAAAGGATTTTCATTATCTCTAAAGCAATATTAAGTTTTTCAAAGGTGAAATCATAACTGAGAAAATTTATTTTGAAAATATAAAATATTGATGCTTTACATAGAATGAAGGAAATGATGTAACATAATGGTTAGGAAGTATTTATTGATTCATTTTACAATTAAATGAAAAATTCAAAATGACCATTCACTGCTTGACAATAAGCAAGGCGATCGTGGAATTCACGTACATTTTGACAGCAGGAATTAATTTGTTAATTTCTTCCGTAATCCTATCTTTCAAATCTTTAATATTGTCTAACCCATTGAAATTAATTTCTGTTTTTAAGTAACCCCATGAGAAGTAGTAAAATATTTTATTATCAGTTTTGCCAAACGTCAGGAAAAAATCGTTCAGATACCAAACAATTATTTTTCGGCAACCACCCGGAAAGAGTTCACTTCCCGGATACTTTTTCTTTGGGAAGTGCTCGAATTTTAATATAAATAGATATTAATATAAATAAGAATTATAATGTTTCTGTTGGTACCTTTCTTCTGTTCGAATTTCGATATATAATACAAATAAGAACTAAAGTGTTCGAAATATTCAAATTTGGAATCACAGCCAGGGTAGTTTACTCTTGATCCAAATTTTATTTTTGTTCCTCCCTGTACACCGTTTGAAAATGTAGAATTTTGATAATTTGACTACAATTATTCCGTAATGCACCAATTTTTATGAAGAATAAAATTTTCTGACAAATCGATAATAAAAAAGTATCCATGTCATGATCACCTTTTGACCACCTTTTGATAGGCAACCCATTTTAAGCGTATTTGTCTATCAATGTTAGTTTATAAAAAGTATGTTTCATCCGGTTAACAGATGGGTGAAGGTCGACCTCTCTTCGCCTCTTAGACTAAATGCGTCTCATTGGTTTATTATTCTACATGGTTGCCGAAAAAAAAACAGTATTTTCCGGACTCGTTACGTAAATTACTATTACAAAACTAATATAAATAATGAAATGACAATCTAGTAAACTACTGTCATTATGATATTTTGAGTTGCTAACACACGTCAGCGTATTGAAAAATATTTGTTTGTGTATTTGATTTCACTATGGCTCATTTATCCGAAACTCAAAGACTAGACATTTTGATTATGATTGGATGCGGTAATAAAATTCAAAAGAAAGTTTGTGAATTGATTTTTTAATATCAAATATTCTGGTAAACACGTCTCACAGTATATAGTTAGCAAAATAAAAAAAAAAAAACTGATTCTGGGCATGTAGGAACTATTCAAAAACCAGGTCAGAGTGGTAAATTGGTTGGGGAAAAAATGTAAGATTGATGAAAATCCGCACATGACTACTTGCCGCCAAAAATGATGTAAGTTCTGTTAATCATCGATTTTGAGAGCGTTACATGAAGAAAAACTCCATCATTGAGTTCAGTACGTTCAGGAGTCGAATGAGGATGATCCTGATAAAAGGCAACAATTCTGTGAACTAATGATGGACATAACATGCAGTTCATGAACAAAATTATTTCCTGATGAAGCTATTACTTTTTTAAAAAATGATAATAGCCAAATCTATAGATATTGGAGCAGAGGAAATCCTCATTGGACGTATGAGGCTCACACACAATATCCTAAAATCATTATCATCAATAAGAAAATTATAGGCCTCATTTTTTTTAAAGTAAAAAAAAATCTTTTTATCAAAACATTATTGCAAATTTTGACAATCCAGGTAAATCCACATGGAAAGTAATCTCTGAACTCACTGATAAAAAGAGTAAAAATATACGTAATATCAACTAGAAGTACGATAGTGAGAACATCGAAGATCCAAAAAACCGTGTGTGATCTTTTCAATACGTTTTCCAGGATGCTCCAATTAAATTACGATTTAAAATGAGTGTTCAGTCTGGGAATCATTGTAGTTTCTGGAACGTACAACATTTCAACCACTCAATGTTTTTATTGTCATTCATGACAAATGAGATAAATGATTTACTCACAAAGAGACTTAAAAATAAAAGCTCCTCAGGACCAGACGAGGTTCCAATGTTTTTGTTGAAAAAAATTATCACCATAATTTCCGAACCATTGACTCTCTTGGTATATCTTTCATTTACTGATGGCAGGTTCCCAAGTATTCTGAAAGTTGGAAAAGTTATTCCAGTTCATAAAAAAAGCTGTACTGAAGCAATGGAAAATTATAGACCCATTACTCTAAGTCCTAGCTTCTCTAAGCTTTTTGAGTATTGCTTCTTGGATAGGTTATTCAAGTATTTGAATAATCTCAATATATTGCCGAATAGACAACATTGTTTCAGATCCGGCAAGTCAACAAGTACTGCACTTTATCAGCTTTATAGTGATTTAGTCACCTTTATAGATAATAAGGAGTGTCCTATAGGTGTTTTTTGTAACATGAGCCGCGCTTTTGACTGTGTGGACCACAATATATTAATTTCCCAACTTTTTAATTGTGGTTAGGGGTGTTTGTCTGGACTGGATAGAATCATTTGTTAAAGCAAGTCTTCAATATGTGTCAGTTAATCAACAGAAACAAGATTCAGTCCGATCTGTACTCTCATCACGAATATAAATTGATCTAGGTGTCCCACAAGGCTCAGTAATGGGCCCAATCCTTTTCATTTTATATATCAATGAAATAGGTAATATCCTACCAGATATAAAAGTCAGCTATGCGGACGACACAACTCTTTTACTCTCTGGTAGAGATAACGTCAGCCTAAAGGAAAACTGTGAAAGTACTCTACATAAACTGAGTCAATGGTTCCAACACTATCTATATTACAATACAGATAGAACCAAATTACTACATTTTCATACAGTCCAAAAGTCACTAGAACGTATTGAAATATTTCACAACGATGCAATTATTGACTTCCATGAAAATGAAAGGTTTTTGGGTCTCACTATTAATTCCTTTTCGAACTGGAAGAAGCATTGCACTCTGCTAGGTGCCAAACTTGCATCTCTGCACTATATGTTCATGAATATAAAATCCATATTGGAAAAGAACCAACTGATTCAATTGTATTACGCAGAAGTCGAAAGTAGGTTAAAGTTTGGGGTGTGCCTTTGGGGAGACTCATCATTTTCTCAAAACGTTTTTGTCAAACAAAAAAAAATTCTAAGAATTTTAGATGGCCTGAAAAAAGATCAGTCATGTCGAGATTCTTTTAAAAATTTGGGAATTCTCAGCTTGACTGCAGTTTATATATTTGAGTTATGTGTGTTCGTCAGGAAAAATGAAAATATGTTCTATAAAAATAAGGATTCACACCATTACAATACCCGTAATAGAAATGATCTACACGTTTGCCTTTGAGCAGGGTAAACGCCACATATAACGCTCCAGGATGAATCGGAACAAACATTTTTAATCTATAAAAATATAGAACGTGAAAAGACGTTCAAATATCAACGGTAAAGATATCTAACAAATTTATGTCCGTATAACACGGATGAACTTTTCAATGGAATGCAGTAAAATCTTCGTTCAATTTTGGAGCATGCTTCACTTTGTAAACTGTTTTTATTATATGATTTTATTTATATGTACATTCTTTTGAATTTTAAAGCATATACTTTATTCGTTTTTGTATACACTTTCACCATATCTTATACAATGTATGTTGTCCAACAAGAAATAAATAAACCTTTGAACCTTTGAAGGCACAATTAATGGTGAGGCTTATCTAGATTTTTTGATGAACTTCTCACAGCATATATCAAAAAATTTTATTTATATGTACATTCTTTTGAATTTTAAAGCATATACTTTATTCGTTTTTGTATACACTTTCACCATATCTTATACAATGTATGTTGTCCAACAAGAAATAAATAAACCTTTGAACCTTTGAAGGCACAATTAATGGTGAGGCTTATCTAGATTTTTTGATGAACTTCTCACAGCATATATCAAAAAATCTTTTGCCTGATTTGAAAATTTGTCAACAACAATTTACGATTGTTTTTCTTTTTGAAATGTCAAATTGGTTCAACAGAAAATGAAACATATTTTTTCATTACAAACTGGCAAATTGGAAAATTTGTTGAAATAACTAATAATTTTTTCTTTTCTTGACGTATCTGTTGATGATTCTTTTATAATGAAACTGTGATTCATTGCACAGTATGTCAACCGATAAGATTCGATTAAAAATCCCTAAAATCCCGGAACCAACCACACGTTTTTTTTGTGAAAATTTCTTTTTTCTGAAATCGTTCAAGAATGCCCACTTTCTCGGAGCAACTTCAGGCCTCAAAATACGCTAATCTACTATTTTAGTCCGTTGCTGAGCAACGTACTTTCCCGTACCGTTTTCGGACCTAAACGGTACGGCAAAGTACTTTTTCGGCAACCATCCGGGAAGTGTTCACTTCCCGGACACTTTTTCTCTGGGAAAGTAGCACTTCCCGGCCTAGTCCGGGAAGTACGTACCTCCCGGACTAGGCCGGGAAGTTTTCGAAATTTAATCTCTCATAATTATTGCCACTCCACCTACACATTCACTATCATTAATTTAGGTAATTAGTTATTTCCTTTTGTTTTTTATCTCACTTCTTATTTTGCTAATTATTTTTTTTTGTCAATTTATCATGAACATACATTATGTTTTGTTATTTTTATATACACTTTCTTGTTTGTTTTTGGGGTTGAATGGAAGAGCAGTTTTCGATATCCCCGGATACTGGCGACTGAATTCCGCCCTATCATACTGTAGACGTATATATTGATTTATTTTCCCATTGTGAAAAATGCAGTATGAATAAAGACATATTATTATTATTATTATTATTAATATAAATAAGAATTAGAATGTTTCTGTTGGTACCTATCTTCTGTTCAAATTTCAATATATAATACAAATAAGAACTAAAATGTTCGAAATATTCAAATTTGGAATCACAGCCAGGGTAGTTTACTCTTGATCATAATTCTATTTTTGTGCCCCCCCTGAACACCGTTGGGAAATTTAAAAGTTTGTTTACTTGTATATAAGTATTTCGTAATGCACCAATTTTTATTAAGAATAAAGTTTTGTGACAAATCGATCATAAAAAAGTTTCCATATGATGCAAATTATTGAAACTGACTGTATATAGTCATGACCACCTTTTCATAGGCAACCCATTTTAGGCGTTTTCGTCTATTTATGTAACTGAAAAAAAAGTATGTGTCATCCGGTTAAGAGATGGGTGAAGGTCGACCTCTCTTCGTGTCTTAGAATAAATGCGTTTCATTGATTTGTTATTCTACATGGTTACCGAAAAAATACGTCCGAAAACAATTTTTTTGGACTCGTAGACTTCCAGGACTCGCTAACGCTCGTCCTAGAATTTGGTCTACTCGTCCAAAAAAACAGTATTTTCCGGACTTGTTACGTAAATTACTATTCCCGTATCGAAAACGATACGGGAATATTTCTGCCGGCTTGTTTACTTTTTAGACAGTTATTGAATTCACGCAAACAATATGTAGAATTTACATTGTCGTCCGGGAATGTATTGCTTTTACTACTAGATACATAATATACTATTCAGTAGAACAGCTTGTAACACTATAAATTGCTTTTTAGATAGCTACTTGCTCATTGTATACAGCAGTGCCTGTGAGCTGCTCAGATTGGTACGGGAGGTCGTGGGTTTCGTTATCTGCCAGTTTAATAGATAGATCCTTTGACAAAAATTAGATACTCGAAATTAAAGAAAGTAAAGATACAAGGCACCAGGTTCTTTTTTATGAAAATACCAAAAACACGGATTTTGTCAAAGGATGTACTTTATGCTTCTCAATAGTAAAACAAAAAAATTCTGAAAACACTATATTTACAATTTGTTTCTAAATTTGGATACAATAAAGAAAATTATTTAAACAATTGAGGTTTGAATTTCTACAAAAGTATGATTGAAAAGATTTGAGTTTACAAATTTGGCAAATAATCGCTTACAAATATCTGGTTTGTTTACTTTTATGATCAGTGTTTGCGATGGTGTAGGAAGACTTGTAGGGTGTCTCGAGACAGTGGCTGCTCTACTAGCTGGATACAGTTTGTAGTAGCTTATCTGGTATATTGGAGTCTTTCCTAAAGCTCAGATGTTTGAATGCTGAGGTTACACTGTGAAGAAAATAAAAACAAACCAGTACCTTGTCTCAAATTGACAAATGCGATAAGAATAATCAGGGAAAAATCAACTTACAGATTAAATACTAAAGGTTGTTACAGAAATGATGAAATATTATAATTTTACAAAAATTACATTTGTCTAAAAAAATAACATGTTAAAGATTTGCTGAGTTGAACAATGTGTTAAAGATTAAAATTGTGTGAAGCACAAGAATTTACGATGAAGAATAAATTTAGAATCTTCTCATACAAAATTAGAGAAGGCCAATCTCAAGCGAGCATGAGAAAAATAATTATCATGAAATATTGTTTTCATAAACTAAAGAATAAAATATTCAAATTTGAACAGTCATTCAGACTAGCAAAAGGATATCAAATTATTGATCTTTCTTATCGATAAAGATAAATAATTATGGAATTTCTGAGACTGAGGAGAAAGAGAAAGTGTAACGATAAAGCGTAATGATAAAGAGTACAGATAAATTGTAACGAGAAATTTCCTCGACAAGTATAAATCAAAGATATGTCTCCAGACTGAGGAGAAAGATAGTGTACTGAGAAAGTTCCTCTTTAACAAATTTGCAACGCAAGCAGATGGTTGTTTTGAGTTTTTTTCTGACTGAGGAGAAAGAGAGAGAGAGTACTGAAAGAGTACTTCGACATCAAATTTCACAAAGCAAATGAAAGGTTGTTAAGACAATAGATTTTCTCTTTGGCTAGGCCTTTCCATCTAAACGTGGCTAGTGAGTGATCCAGAATAGATCGAACCTAGAGTTCGGAGAATCATGAGTGAGTCTAGCTTCTACAAATTGTAATTTAAATTAAGTGAAAGCAATGACTCACCCACGAATTCCGTGCTCCTAGCTACCAGACCAGTCCTTGTACAGATCACCAACCAGGTTCAGGAGGAGTGCCTTTAGCTCCTATTCACTGTTCACACTTCTAGCAGGTTAGTATTCTCTGAGCGTTACAGGAAAACTTGTGGAATAACTTGTATCACTGAAAATCATAAAGCAGGAACAGAAACAGGTCTAATTGATATTTAAAGTCGAGATATAATAAATTTAATCGAAATCATCAAAACATATGAATCATCACTTTTAGAGGTTATGTTATGGACTGGTTAAATTTTGACATTCTCGGACCGACTAGTCAAAAGTTGATACGAAACGTTATTCAAATGTTAATAAGGTATCAGGATTATATTAAATTATTTAAGATTGAAAATTTCGAAAATATTTATGAGTGACGCTCATGTGGCCATCTTTGTTTCACCAGAGACGTGAACCAAGTCGCCAAAATGAATTTAATACATTTAAAGAAAAATCTGCCAAAGAGAAAGTCGATATGTAGGTAGATCGATTCGATCAAATAATCGAATCCAAATTAATCGTTATAAAATATACGACCTTTCATTTCTTCGTTGTTGAAAATCAGTACATTTCCC
This sequence comes from Chrysolina oricalcia, assembly GCA_944452925.2. Taxonomy (NCBI): domain Eukaryota; kingdom Metazoa; phylum Arthropoda; class Insecta; order Coleoptera; family Chrysomelidae; genus Chrysolina; species Chrysolina oricalcia. The sequence goes on along the minus strand of OX101814.2, from coordinate 10,308,199 downwards.
GAAGGAAAACTCAAAACACCCAAACGCCTTCAATGCTCGCTTCAGAAAGGGCCGATGAAGGGCCTCCAAGAAGGATATCCCTTCCCTCTCGCTCTTTCTATTTGCAGTGTTACCAATGTAGTAATGTTGCATTTCACATCACAGAACAATAAGGTACATCGGAACAAACTATCTAAATGAGAAGTTCGGAATGAACTATCTCAATCAGATGTCAAATCTATTTAATTATGATATAATTTCAGATGGAAATTATAAAAGGAACGCAATGTTTTACATTTCGTTACAAGCTGAAATGATTATTTGGACCTCTGCAGCTAATTTTGACATCCCATTTCCTATCTACATCAACAGGGTGATTTTAACGACGTGGCCAACTCGTATATCATTGAGGATTGAACAAGGTAAGTCGTTTAACCTCTAATTAACCTGGTTATAATTGAAGTACGTACTCCTATCTTTTCTGAAATCTTCAATTTCTTGTATACCGTGTTCAAAGCATTATAGTGATTTTCAAAGATAAGTGAAATATTCATTAGTAACTTCGCGCATGAACTAGATTTTGAGAAACGGTACTTTCAAATCATCCGTTAATTTCAGTATGTTAAAAATCCTTTTCAGAAACATCCAACCTATTCCAAGATAATGAAACAAATTGACAAATTGGTGCAATTAGGTATCAGGAAGAATTTGTTCCTCGGGTCAATGATTTCAATCTTTAAATTTTTGTGATGCCCTGATATAAATGTTAAACTATGAATCTAACAGCGGGGATTCATCAAACTTGTCACTTGAATTATGATAACTTTCACCACACGGCGCCAAATAGATTCTTGAATATGTGGATGGTATTTCTACAATCTGACCTGATATTATCTTCCACTGGACATCCAATGTCAATTGAGAAGTGACAAAAATTCTAAATCTGACAATTATTTTTACCAATAGGATAGCATAGATGAACGATATCTATGCATTTATTTTAACATAACTGGATGACAATGCGATATTATATGTGCTGGTAAATCATTTAGGTGTGAGGACATTAGAGAGAGAGAGAGTATTCAGTTTATTTCCCAAGCAAACATCATCTGATAAGAGTGCTCCAAGAAGGAGCCAATTTGATTTTTCTTGAATTTTTATTTCTGGGTAATTCGTATTCACAAGCTTTTTGGATCTAGTGATCATTTCTTGGAAAACGGCATCATCAATCCTACCATTGTCAAAACACACAGAAAAAAGTGTTGGTTTGCACTGAAGTATAATGATAGTATTGAAAAAATATTCTCATACTAAATATTATTATATTTGAATTGAAAGAATTTTGAAAAGAGGGATATTCTTAATTGACACGATTACGATCCATTCTATGGGATTTATTGAATTCCTAATCCAACAAGATTACTTGTCTAAATCGAAGAGAGGATATACAATTTATTAGAGTATTGATTTGAACCCTTTTTAGAAAATTAAAACCTTGCGTCAAAATATATTGTAGTTATCGTAGTTTCAATTTTAACGTTGGATCAAGAGAAATAAATTTCATGGACCAGAATATTTTTTCTCCATTGTAGAAACCTACTCTTGATGTAATGTTTTCAATAATTTTATTAGGAATTGTTATATTATAGCTGAAATCAGTGAAATCTTATATGGGTAATACGCCCAGCTTCCCCCAAGAATCGCCTTTTCTTAGTTGCAATATTTTGAACTCAGATGGAGTTAATAGAACAATCGTTGACGTAGTGGTGATCGTTGCGCTTTCTACAACAATGGAAATTGGAAGACTTGATTGCAGTATTCAACGGTGAGTATATTCAATCAACCAGAACAGTGATGATAAGAACTGTGTGATTGTAAAAAAGAATATGGCATCCTGTTGAAACAGGATCTGCGCCAATTTTTATTCATAATATTCATATATCATAATTCGTCGTCGAATCAACTAAGTGGCGTATATGGATTTGAACAATTTCTGAGGAGATCCAATTTAAGATTCACTAGTTTTTCATGTCGTCACTATCGGAAGGAAAGTAAGCCCATTTCATTGAATGTATGTGAATATTTAGGTTATAGTATATATAATCCAATGCTGATAAGAAGGTTATTAACATTTTATCCTGGTGGCAGTAATTTGAAAAAATACGACATACGCCTTTTAGTAAATGTGCTTTATTAAACAAGTTCATTCAAGCCCAATCAGATTCTGAAGAAAAACACAAACAAATACGTAATACTATTTCAGACAAACATTAAAAATAGAAAATAATCGTTCATAGCAAATGAATAGATCAGAAAAAATATATACAGAGATCATTATTTATTTAAATGAAGAAGATTACAGTAGAATGCTTGGTATCCTTCAATACGAATGACGGGTCCTTACCCAAAATGTCATGAGAGATGAATACTTCTTCAATAGTAGCTAGCCTTGCATTATTGAGTTTTTTAGCATTCATTTTTGATATATCAACATTTCTTTGTAAAGAGAAAATGTTTTTTCCATGTTACTATTCTTGTAGAAAATTTTGTTATTCGTCCCTTCATCTACCACAATTGCGGACATTTTTTTCCAATTCGAAGAATTATTGGAGTCAGGTTTCATTTCATCAGAATGACGAACACGTAAAATTCTCATATCTTCTGATAGAGTTTCAAAATTCAGAAAATTTCATAAATAATGTAGGGTTGTTTTCTTCGAGCCAACTTTATTATCGGGATTATTTGATTGGGTATGAAAATATCTCCAGCCTGTTACTGCTGCAGTTATAGTACCATGTGCCGAATCGCCCTCATTTTGATCATGGCATACCTCAAATAAATGGAAGGTTATGTTTTTCATATCTTGCTTTCATTCAGAAAGAAAGCAAACATTGCAGGAAGTATAAAGTTTTTGTTTTGGCCGTAGCAACCATCAAAAAATAGTTCTACAGGACTCGTTCTTGTCACAACTTTTTGAAAAGAGGTATAGACAACTCGACATTTCGGATGAACCTTGTTTTCTCTGGGTTTCATACCAAGTGTAACAGTAGCAGTCTCTCGAAGACAGATTATAGATTGTGAAATTGAAGAAAGCAATCGGCAATGGAATGACTTGCTGCAAGCCAAGAGCAGTACTAACAACCTTAGTATCTCTCATTGTTCTTTCCTTACTCTCGGTCTTAATTCTTCACAGCATTTTTTTCTGCTTCATGCTTCGAATACTTTTCTTTTAGTGATGGTTCAATAGAGTCATCGCCATTATTGTAAGAACATTGATCCATTTTGGGACGATGAAAAGAGAGATTCATGGATTTGAATAATTTCCTGTATAAAAAGACGCTTCATATTTCATTATTTTTGTTTTCGTCCGAATACATACAATACATTTTAGGGATCGATAGCTGTGAATAAAGATATTCTCTTTTACTAACCTTTGGACAGTAGTGTGATTCTACTTTGGGGAACTTTGTAATATGATCAACGTTAATTTCTGTTTATTTTTTCTGATACCTCTTTGTTCTTTTTCTAAAACCCCAGTAGGTAGTAGTTTCTTCACAGTAGTTCTCAGAGTTTTTTCACTGATGGCCAATGTTTTGAGGAAAAAAACCTTACAAACAGGTACTTTTTCGCCAAAGTAGGGAAGTCAGATAAAATTTATTGAATTTATTTTTTCCAGAGTCTTGCTTCATTTGTTTTGGTTTTTGAATGACTATATGTCTACATAAGAACTCTCTCTGCAACGTGAGGTTTCATAAATTATAAAAATCTGTCAAAATCCCGAGGCGATCTGTGAATATTTGACATTTTTTTCCAAATTTCCGATAATAATCGCTTCAAATCCATATTGAGAAGAATTTGAGTTTTTCTCATGAGCCGACGTGAGCACTGTCTAGTTAACCAGAGAACTGAAAATCTGCAAGTTAGAGCCTGCAAATTTCGGAATAGGGCGAATATGCATGCTTCATTATATGTATAACGCTAAGGAATACGCCGGTAAGCATGGTACCTTCGTCAACAAATAAGCGTATGTCATATTCGCCTGTTTGTGTTAAAATATTTTCTTAAATATATGCCATGCATTTGGGCGTATTTCATATCCGCCGGTTCGCTTCGAAATATTTCACTCATTTCAGATATACGCCTCAACTTGAAAACGAAATAACATCTAAACTATCAGGAATCAATATACGCCACTTTGAGAGCAGATAAATCAGCTTCGGCACAACTTGTTACCCCAAAAAAACCATTTTCGCCTTTTTCCGATATACGTCCCTTTGTAAATTCAACGACGAATATATTCATATATCAGACTGAATCAGGTCAGGTATGCGTGACTTTTACTCCTTTCTATGCATATTCTAAAAAATTAAGACTAATCATTTGCTGGTAGGCCAAATATTATGACTTCAATTCAATATATTGTATCAAGTATACGCAATTTAGAGGCATTTTGATTTTTCAGATAATGAAATAACAGTTGGCAAAAGTATCAAACCTATCTGAAGAGTTATTGAAAGAAGTAATTCGTAGTACAGAAAAATTAATTATACTTCATAAAAAATGAAAGAAACAGAAAAGTCATCGGTTTGTACCTATAGGCCAATAGAAGCTCCTTAGTATCTATCTTATTTTTTAGCAACAGCCTCGAAATCATTAAGTTAGTTAATTTAGTTTTGTCTCTATTGCACTCTAGCCATTATCCGATATTGACGTAAAGTATTTGTTTTTTTGTAATAAATAATTAATGTGGTGAAATTTTACTGTTGAATAGTTTCATTCAAACCTTTTTGCCCAGTCATCTTTCTGATGTTTGTACAACACTTTGTTGTGGAATATTTATAATCGTAACAATGGCGCAAAGAGTTCCTATTTCAGCTATATTTATTATTGCTCTGGGATTTAGGAAATAGTTCCTTTTAAAGTAACCATATACTCAATTGAAAATCACTTAGCTTTCAGTGAGTGAAAAAACAAGGATTACAAATGGTTCTAGAGTAATTTCAACCAAATCATTCTTATTCAGAGTGAAAATAGTGTTTAAAACTAGTTCATATACTTATAGAAAGTATGTCTTGTTTCCTCGGAAAATACGAAAACTTTAGCTATATTTCATTCAATTTTGCTTATTCTCAGTTGAAGTTTTGCTGGATTTTAAAATGATTGTTAATATACCATTATCAAGTTTATTTATTTTCATTACGGATAAAGTTAATGGATAATAGGTAAGAATAACGTGTATTTGGAATTAAGCATAGATTTCTTGGAAATATGATTATAGTGTGAATTTTTTTCTGTGCATCAGCTTTGAAAACAGTTAGGATGCTTTTTGTTAATTGATCGACTGATAAGCAGAATAAAGCTGGACCTATAGCGGATCGCCCTGTTGAACACCTCGTACGGATAAAATAATATTTTCGCCAAATATTGAATGTCGATTACATCGAGAATTGAAAGGAAAAATTTGAGGTATATTATTATGTTCCATAACTTTTTGAAGCATAATGTTTATGTGGATAATATTGAAAACGTTTTAGAAATCAATTTTCAATCAAACTTTTTGAAATGGAGTTTAATGTTGATTACTATATTTGCGAGCAGAATGTGTTATAGCTTCACAATAACCTCAAGGAGTTCCAAAACCACATTGCGAATGTATTACACATGGACAATGCAATATTATTGCTACTTGTTAATAATATAACAATATTGCCGTTTTTGTTAGGAACCAATTTTGCAATCAATTTTAAATTAAGTTTGAACATAGATCAGAACTGATTGACAATGCAGTATCATGGCATATGTTGATAATGATGACATAATAGTAATATGAATGTTTGTCTGTTAGGTACAAATCATGCAATCGATTTTAAACCAACTTCGAACATAGAACTGGATAACAATGCAATATTATTACATGATATGTTTACAAATGAATTATTATCTCCGCCAACCGGCTGCACCCCCATGCGCAGCCCTCAGATGTCTTCGAGAGACTTGTGCGAGCTAGGGAAAACGTAGCCATCACCTTTTAACGTATGATACCATGCACGAGACCGGTGACCATGAAGGGAATCGAACCCACGAGCCTATGATTGAGAGGCATACTCTCTACCACCCATCAAGGAAATAAAATAATATGAATGCTTATTTGATCGATTTCAAAACAAATTCATTGTACTACGAACCTGAACAATGGGCTGTGTGTACTTTTTCAATTTTGTAGTACAACGAATGTTTCTCCTGTTCATAATAAAGTCATTAGTCATTAGTTTCCAAGAAAATATTTTGATATCAAATCCAAAACAATTTAGATAAAATTCATTCAGAGAAGGTAAATTCTAAAAAGAGAATAAGAGTAGGCAATTTGATAATGAGTGCGCTTCTTAACCACACAGGTAAGTAGCAGAGCAAGTGAATTCGAAAAAGTTGGTGAATAATTATATTAAATATTAATTTCAAATCATATAAGTAGTATAAATAGTATTGAGGAACTATATGTGGTTTAGTAAACTTTTAGTTCTTGAAGATGCTAACTTTGATGGCAAAATGCGCGTCGAGTGTGATTTTGACGTAGTTTTGATCTATGGGTAGATTCTGTTTCTTGAATTGTATTCACAAGAAATATTCCAAATATTTATTTATTCGACTAGAGCCATCTGCTAAATTACTGAAACTTCCAGACTGATGTGCAGAATTCATTATCTACCTAGCAAAAAACAAGTCGACAAAATATCCTTCTGCGCGAAATTAATATCAGTACTATAATAATTAGCTATTCATCTTCTCGAGACTCCTCCAAATTGCAATAATATTTAGATTCTGCTTACCGACAGAAACGACAAGGTTCAAGAAGCCAACATAATTAATATACTTATTCTGCAGCTGTAACCACATAATGTAAAAAGAGTAAATATAAACATTTATAAAGTGCGAAGAACAACATTCAGGTATCTCATAATCATATTAGCCATGCATTGAAAATTTATCACCTGTCATTAACTACATTGCGAGATTTCAAAATAATTCGCCTGAGCTCTCTGTTTATGCCAATTTATGTGTACAGGCGTTTCACACTGATTTCTTGTTATTGTTGTGCCGTACGTGAATCACATTATTATCTCTTTGGAAATAATTCAATTTGTTTCCACGGAATGACCTCAGTCAAACAGTTGAATCATGGATCATAATCTATGATAAACGACTAGAAAACAAAGAAAAAAGTAGGTTTGTACAGCAAGTCGAAAAAAATCGGCATACCAGTTTTCGATTACAGGGTGTCAAAGATGAAAAGTGAAGCTTTCTGATCAGAATTTTTAACAATCCCGAGAATTGACAAAACCCCTATATATTCTTGAAATTTTAGTGATGTGGTAGTATTGTTAATGCAGTTTAACTTGTTGGGCTGTTTAGTGATAACATTGATGATTGTATAAAAGTGTGAAAATGGTTTACATTCCTCAAGAAAGAATTTGAATGATTTTATTTCATGCACGGAAAAAAAATGGTCCAAGTAAAACGTTTTCCTGACTTTTTTTTGATAGTGGTAAGAAAATTAATACCAATATTAAAAAAAATTACATTTTGTATCTAAAAAAATTAGTATTCGGAACGCATAAATTTGTAGCTATAATATTGTTTACCTACATACAGCAAGTGCTTTGAACATTAGATAATTCACTTTGTATAATGTCAGGTCAACATTTTACTAGCTCTGGAAAAGTGTATATTCATATTTATCTACTTTGTGTTTCTGAAAAGTATATCATAACAACAGAGACTCGTGTTACAGGCATAATACAACAGTTTATTTGCAGTAAAGCTAGGTGTTCCTACGATAATGAAACTGTTCACCTACTTGTTGATATGCGACCAGTTCGGGATCAATCAGTAGTAACCGTTGCACTGATCATCAACGTTTTCGCAAAACTGGCCTCATTCCAATTCCAGCATTTGAGTTAGTAGTTGTATGTGGACGTGTTACATCGTGTGCCGGAATTATACAGTCATTACTGTTGTGAGTTGTGTGAATAGTGTTAGTTTGATTTATGAATTTTACTTGTTGGTATGTAGAATGTGGATTTTGACCTAACATTTCTGAAGTATTCACATTTTATGTATAATAGAATCAGGAGAATTTTCCAAAAGACTGAACAACAGCTTTGTTTCATTAAAAATATTAAATTAAAAATTTAAGTATTTTTATTTCATTTCTTCATTATCGTTTATTATCAATTTTCAGAACGTTCTAATTCTACATTATGTTATGCATAACCTGGATTTGTTATGATCATAATGAGGAAAGACATTAGCTTGCCTGCTTGTTCATTCATTCATACTGATGAATACAGATTCAACAAAGTTCCGAAATTTTCAATTATGAAACAGGTTGTACTGGGTGATCCAGTAAGGGTATGGTCAATCAAGGCCATGATTTGCTTAAAAGAACCGTCAAAATGTTTTATACTTCTTTCCACATCAATTTATAGTTCACGAAAAATTATTGTCATAAAACTACAATCTCTTTCTCCAGTTTTTCTTGAATGTATTTTGCTAGCCTGTATATGCCATGCAAGTACGTTTTCTTATAGTATAAACTGAATCATTGCTACCTTGGTGCAACCGAACCTTTCATATCATTTTAAATTCAAGAATGATATGAATGTAATGAAAATAAGTCTTTATAAAAAACAAATGAATAAATGAGGATCTAATAACTCTAAACTGAGGGCAAGTGAATATTTCAATTGAGTCCCTTGTACCCTGATACCAACGATGGAATGAAAGCTATTGAAGGTAAGACAATAATAAACTACACAAAAGGGAGTCATTTGATAAGGCCAAGTAAACTAAAATTACTATAATAATATAAAAATATTGCTGCAGTAGAATACTGTGTAGTAGCAAGTAATATACTTTTTAGTAGATTTAAGTATATGAGTTATTTGAGAGTAAATCATTCTTCATCAATGTTAGATTTTCTTGTCACTAGTAGTTATCAAACTGAGCACCTACTGCAAATGAAACGTTGATTGAGGCTTAGAAAATAAAAAGTTTGCTTCTAGTAAAGAGTTTAATATCGTTAGGTTACATTGCGTTCCTGAAATAACGGAATCTAATTTTTCTTGTGGCTAATAAAGCGTGTAGGTACTTGAACCATATAGTATGCAAATTTTCACTTGGTGGTATACAAATTTTACTTGCTACTATTACATTTTTTATTCCGTGTGGAAAGTGCGCATTTCTGTTTAATGAAAGAAGTCCAAATTGTAATATAAGTCACCGCTAGGTGCTTGATTTGGTGAGGAAGTTTTACGGAACCGGTTGGATGAAAAATTAAAAACCCAGAGTACTAAATGAAGAAGCTCAAATTGATGCAGAGCCCACGAACTCCTACAATCAATAGCAGAACAGGCGGGAATGTTACTCGAGACTGTAAGAAAAGCACTAAATAATGCATAAATTTCATCCATATGAAATGCAGATTCTTCAGGAGCTCCATGAGGATGATTATGACGGAAGAGTAGTTATGTGAAACCATGTCTCATCTATTCTTCTGTTAAACATCTGTTTCAACTATGTCAATTTTTTCTTAATGGCAGTGTTAATAGACAAAATTATCGCTGTCGGATTGATGAAAACCAGCACAACACCTACAAAAAGTTAATGTTTGGTGGAAATGTCTTTATTTGTCCTATATTTCTTGAAGAAAACTTGACTGGCACTCACTTTGTACCTTGATATGCCTGAAGAGTATCGATCCTCTCATAACTCACGAGCTAAAAACTCAAATTGATGCAGGAGGCAATTCATTGTTGCTTTCTTTGGGGATATCTTGGATCTGTTGTACATCAAACTCGATCTGAAATGTTAGAGAGGAGTTCCAAAACAGACTTTTATTGTGTTTAGAGCAAAATTGACATTTTGAACAGTTTATAAGATAAATCCTTTGTTTGAAATTTCGGTCTCGCAAATTGAAAGTTTTTTTGTGGAAAGAAAATAACCAACAAATAAAAAATTAAACCTTTACAATAAATTCATTTCTGATATTCAAGGGATCGTAGGCATCGTTCCAACCTACTTTTCCAACCATTTCTATTGAAAGGAGACTCAATACAATAATGCATCTGTCGTGGTGACCGTGCTGGTTGAGCGTTCGCCTTTGGAGCGAAGGGTCGAGGGTTGGAATCCTTGCATGGTCATCGGTCTCGTGCAAGGCATCACATGTTAAAAGGTAAGGGCTGGGTCTTCCCTAGCTCACACAAGTCTCTCGAAGACTTCCGAGGGTTGCGCGTAGGGGTGTAATCGGTTGACGGAAATAACAATTTTAACAACAATCTCAGTGGAGACAAGTTTTAATCACTTTTGCGAGTTTAGAACGCTATTTTCCGGAAACCGCCCATCAAGAAGTAAGGGTGTCCTTGGAAAGAGAATTAAACACTGCTACGGGTTTATTTTGCATTAGAAAACCCTTCCTGTTCTGATCCAATTAAGTCAATAATCAAACTCGCCGGAAAAATAGTAAACATTCGGATAATGTGGTATTCAGAAACTAACCAACTACTCTCTCCCTGTCAAATGGGTTTCCGTAAAAACCGATCAAATCTAGTTAGCATGGTCTTATTGGGAAATACCATACAAAATAGCTTTGCGAAACGATATCATCTTGTTTCAGTCTTTTTTGACCTGGAAAAAGCCTACGATATGACATGGAGACACGGTATCATGAAAAAACTACATTCCTGGAAATTCAGAGGTAACTTACCCACATTTAAAGAAAACTTTATGAAAAATAGGGAATTCCAAGTACGCATTGAAGATAAACATTCCGAAAAACACTACCTGGAAAATGGTGTCCCACAAGTGTCGACCTTGAGTGAACTTCTGTTCCCAATAGCAGTGAACGATATAATGAAACCATGGCTCAGAGTGTGGGCAAATGTATGTAGGGAATGTAACAGGGAACTACAAACTCTTACAGAAGGATCCAACATCTTCGATAGAAAGGAAAATCTACAGTACTCTGACGAAGTACAAAACCTTTATTCCAGACAAAGAACGGACACATTTGACGCCACATTACAGTAAACCTCCTCATCTCTACGGTCTTCCGAAAATTCACAAACCCGACATGCCATTAAGACCAATCACCAGCTCCCGTAACTCACCGACCTATAACCTGGCGAAATACCTCCTACCGATACTACAACCCTTACAGGGTACTAGCAGTTCGTTCGTCAAGAATTCTAAACACTTTGTGGACATTATCAAAGATGTTGAACTAGGGCCTGAAGATCGTTTCATCAGCTTTGACGTGGAGAGCCTTTACACCAACGTCCCCATAGAAGAATCCCTTAACATCATCAAGAGGAAACTAGAAGAAGACATCCAGCTTCATGAAAGGACTAACCTCTCCGTAGAAGCGATATTGGAACTACTGCAGTGCTGCCTACACAATTCATACTTTCAAGAAAAGAGCCGTTTCTTCTCCCAAGTTGATGGACTGCCGATGGGATCTTCTCTCTCTCCAGTAATCGCCAGCATATACATGGAGTGGTTCGAGGAATTGGCTAACAGAGAGGCAAAATACAAACCAAAACTACTGCTAAGATACGTAGACGACACCTTTATCATTTGGAACCATGGAGATGAACACCTTGGAGAATTCTTCGCCAGAATGAATAACATGAGGGATTCAATCAAATTCACAATGGAAAAGGAAACTAATAGTACCCTATCGTTTCTCGATGTGAAAGCTGAAAGAACAGACACTGGAATCCTCACCTCTGTTTACAAGAAGAAGACACACACAGGACAGTACCTCAACTACGGCTCTAATCACCCAAACTCCACAAAGAGGGGAATCGTAAGAACGTTGGTGGAGAGAGCAATGTCTATTTGCAACAATCAGGTGTCATTGGAGGCGGAAATTAACCACATCCAAAAGGACCTACGCCGAAACGGATGCTCCGAGAAACTCATAGGAGAAATTCGGAAACAACTCGAAAAGACCAAAACAACCAAAGAAAAACCACAAAACCCCGTTCTCATTCTTCCCTATATCAGGGGTATCTCCGAGAAGATCAGAAGAATCGGAAATAAATACAACATCAAGAGTTGCTTTCAATCCGGCAGTACCTTACGAAGCTTCCTCACCAAGACGAAACCAGAGAACACAACAGAATACAGCAAAAACTGTATTTACAAAGTCCCATGGGAATGTGGAGATTCCTATATCGGAGAGACCAAGAGGCCATTATCAGTAAGAATAGCCGAACACAAAAAGTGGACTCAACGAGGGGAAACATCAAAATCGGGAATTACTGACCACGCCTGGACAAAACACCACCGAATTCTTTGGGACGAAGCTAGTGTTCTTCATAGAGAGGAACATTGGTTCAAACGGAAATTTATAGAAACCACCTATATAGAAGCCAATAGTGCCTTCAGTCAACCAAGCGTGGAAATTAAAAACGTATGGAAACCGCTCATGGACCGTTTTGGAGGGAGAAAAAGCGCAAAACCAAGCGCACCACAAGACCGCGCGTAATTACAACGTAATTACGCGCTAATTATAGACCTATAAAAGGTCGCGTAGCATCTGATTTTGTCATTATTCACCAGAAGACGATTGCGGATTCAAACAATTGAAACGTTGTGAAAAATTTGAAAGAGATAGAAATCTTTCAACCATTAAGATGATGGACGTCTGAAATATAAGTAATCAAGTTACTACATCGTCTAAAACATTCAAACAAATGTATGTACTTTGACGATTTAACAATTTTTTTCTCCTCAAAATCAATGCCTGAAATCGAATCTACTCTTCAAGGAGATATTACTGCAATTTCCCTGAATGCTCAAAGTATAGGATTTCGGTTCTCTCGTACGAAGACACACAGTGTCTATTTCTGCAGCCTCAGAAAAGAACATCGACATCCCCGTTTGCAAATGAAAGGTTCTCCTATCTAGACTAAGGATACGATAAAGTTTCTAGGATTAAAACTCGATTCAAAACTAACGTGGGCACATCATATTGAAGATCTTGCTACGAGATGTAAAAAATCACTGAAAGTTTTCAATTGTTTCACCAATATCTTATGGGGGCGGATAGGGAATCATTTCTGACCATATACAAAACTTTGGTAACTTTGGAATGAATACATTGTATCGGAATCAGGATAGCTACTGGTGCTTTTCGTACCAGTCCACTGGTCTCGATTTGTTGCCAATCTAGGACACCCCCTTTAAAATTCAGATGGAACAGACGGCTACTGAATTATGCCGTAGGAATTCAGGCTCAAAATTGCACCTAGTCAACAAAATTCACACAAACAAAAGTTTGAGGCATATTTTCATCGGTCAAGACTAACTATCACTCGTTCCACAGCAATTCGCATCAGAGAACTACAGTAACAGCTCAATATCACCACTCACGCTATTTTACCACCTGGTCCTTGCGAAATTCCTCCTTGGCACCTCCAACCGAGTATAGCCTATCTATTTTCAAGAAAGAAGAAACCAACAAAGAGTTGCTTCGTTCGAAATTCCTTGAATTATTTCATCAGCTTCAGAACACAGAATGTATTCACACAGATGGTTCCAAAACATAACATGGCGTAGGAAGTGATCTCACTGTAAATACGTCCGCACACTCTTGGTCACTTCCAGTGACTGCCTCTATATTCACAGCTGAACTTTATGCCAAATAAGATACATAGATACGTCCAGCAAGTCGCCATTATCGATATGTTCAGATTCTCTTAGCTCTCTGCAGGTTATTTCTCACATTTTTTCATCAGTCTCTCTAGTTCAGAATATCTTAGCAACCTAACATCATCTGACACAAATAATAAAGTTGTTAAATTTGCGTGGTGCCCTGGACATTTTAGGGATTAGAGGAAATGAAGAAGCAGATGGTGGGGCACGGAAAGCAACAGAGAACCCTGAGAACATGGGTGGACTCCCGATCCGCCCAGAAGACATGACATTTTTTTTTTCGAACAGAAAACAAATGCGGAATGGTGCCCTGGACATTTTAGGGATTAGAGGAAATGAAGAAGCAGATGGTGGGGCACGGAAAGCAACAGAGAACCCTGAGAACATGGGTGGACTCCCGATCCGCCCAGAAGACATGACATTTTTTTTTCGAACAGAAAACAAATGCGGAATGGTAGGAAGTTTGGGATAATACGGAAGCAAAACTGAGGTCGATTAAACCTGAAATTGAGACTTGGACACTTCCATCAAATTTGGAAAGGAGAGAAAAGGAGGCAGACACCAGACTACGAATTGGTCACACATATTTGACATTAGCATCACTCCTGCGGGGTGAAGGACTACTAGAATATGCTGTATGTGAAAAACAACTCTCTGTGCAGCATATTTTCGAACAATGCGTATTATATAAGGACAGCATTCGGGACCTCAAGATCCCAAAAGATATAAAACAAGCTCTCACTAACGAGAGTAAGAATATAATGATACTGGGCTGATGAGGAAGTTTTAATTTTGATTGATACTGAATATTATGTTTGAGTAGAAGGGTTAATGACCATAGAAGTCGAAGCCCGAAAAAAAAGATATCTCGAATAACTGCCCATCTGTATAAGTCATAAGAATATTCCTTTCCCAGGGATATTTGGAGAGAAAAAATTGTGGAGCCTGAGAAAATTGTGGAATCTTGAACATAATCGTGCATTTATCTTCTGTGAAGAAAACGCAAGTACATTAGCTTGATACCAACAAATCTGTTACTTGTCTCATATGTTATTCGATTTTGAATTTTTACCACAGAACAACTTTTTGAGCTCTGAGGATGAATTGAATTGAATTTGGAACTCATGCAAGAACAAAACTGTTTTTTCTTAAACAACATATTGATTCCAAACCCAAATATCATCGGGAAATAAAAAAATATATTTCATAGTGGTAACACAATTATATTACATATTATACCACCTCATAATCATATTGACCATCCTCATAATCCTCGTAACATTCATTAACAGGATGTTAGGCCTAACCATGACCTCAAAAACTACTGTCAGCTTTTCTCTGCAATTCCTCATCGCAATTTCAGCACTATTAGAACCGTTATTAGATCTCAAAAAGACAGAATTTGCGTCAAATATATCAACCTTACCGTACCTAATATTATATGGTCTACTAAAAGTATCCCAGGAATATTTTGTAGAGAATTTGATCAATATATTGTAGAGAATTTGATTGTATCTTATTTTATCGAAGCCGATTTCCGATTAGACCAAGCTGTAAATAAAAACAAAAGTTTTTTTCACACAAAATAAAATACGCAAACTGCCTATACTACTTTTTATATAGGATTGTTTGTATATGAAAACCTCGGTTTCCGCCTCAGCAAAATCGCTTTGTGGAATTTTTTAAACAAGAAATAGTGAAAGAACAACTTTCTGTTTTTTTGGAAATATCTCAAAAAGTAGAGAAGTGTAAAACCTACAAAATGGTTTTTTATACACCAGATCGGTGCATTTTCAACAAGAAAATCCAGGAAAACCTCGAAAAAGAGACCATTTTTCAAAAATTCATAATTTTTATAAATCTGAAGCTGGACAAACAAAATTGCGGAAACTGAAAGATAATAACATGTGGTTCAACTGTGCGCAATAGTATATTGTGTATCTAGTGCGTAAAAAAGTCTTCACGCACGTGGTGCACACTATACTTTTTCTACGACCTTTTACTTAGAGATTGAATTAAAGGAAATTTTCATCGGGTGCCTCTTTGAGAAATTTTAATACGTGTTCCTTTTCCAAAACGCGTGATTTTTTAGGAATGTATCCCTCGTTTTTCCGTTTCAAGAAAGCGCGAACTTTCGGATAATCACCAATTTGTACGTTGTACTTAACACTAAGGGTGCTTTTCAACATTGAGTAGTGACTCCATAAGGTAGAAGATTTAACCTTTGTTGATAATTCAGATAGGTAGGCTAATATTACCCTTTCGGAGAATGATTGGACGTTGTTTGTATTGCGCCATTGCATAAACTTTTCCAAAGTGTTTTCGTAAATTCCCAACGATTTTTGTGGCAATAACGATGAACTTGCTTCACTGGCTGCTAACGTTATATTTGGAGGAGTTGATGGGAGTACTTCAAAGCTGTCCATCAGGAATTTGCGTGAAATACACGGCTAATCGGTTTAAATCAAAATTTCGTCGTACTATTTATTAATTCAGAGGGTAATTAATTACTATTTACGGTCTATTAACTGATGTAACTCTGAACTGCACTCTGCGGGAACTGTCATATTTGTCAATTTCTCTCGCCACCGCTACCTAGACCAGCGACCGTGTGTGAATTTGTATTGACTCTTATGGCACCGGTGCGTGAAATAAATCCCTTAAGAAAAGCATGGCACTTCACACACCGATTCGTGAAATGAAGCTTTACACATTTTTATCGATGTGTGACGTTAGTAATCCACATACGGGAGTAGAAAAATGGTTTCTGTCCGAAGTGTGGTTTTTGCACAATCGCGTTATAAACAATTCAAGTGCAAATCTTTCTTAATGAGCCGATTCAAGGGAAATCATCTTATTCAAATTCTGTAAAAGGCATTTGGAAGTAGAGATCAATTTCTAAAAGGACCCCGCACATTTAGTACGTAAAATGGCTTTCTGCAAATTTTGCTCAAATTTTGATATATTGTAGATCTTGGCATCCTCAATACGTTGTCCAATTTACAGATCGATCCTATGACCAGTTTTCGAGGTACAGGGTGTCAAAAGTTCATCGATTTGATTTTTGTGCTCTAATTCAAAATTGACCTGTCTTAGAAATGAACTTAATGTATCTAAGTTGTAGCTCATGAGTCTTTCCATACGAATAAAAAATAATATCTAACAAAGGGTGGTGCATTACAGCATGACAAGACAATGTTCATAGAAATATATAAAAATCAATACCATAATCGCTTTGATTTTCACTCAATCCGTTAAAATTAGAAAACAAACTGCTAGAATTTGACAATTTTTTTATAAAGTACGGGTATTGATCAACTACATGGGGATTCATATGATTGCTTGTCCAACAGTATATAGTTTTCCAAGTACAGGGTGACGATTTGAATGCTTTCAAATGCTACAGCTCATGAATAAAATTATATCATTACGAATTGTAAATAACTGTTACTAGGATATGAAAGTTAAACTGACTCATGAAATAACCCTTGCTATCATCCCCCCTATTATAGCCAACCCCCATCACCCCCTTGATTTACAGCCACCTGCATTCCAATACTTTCAACAGAAATCTCTACTTGTGATACCTCATTGAATGGCTGGTAAAAAATGCTCTCCCCTTCCTTCCTCCTTCCTCTTCATCAAACATCAAATCAAACATCAATAATTATTTTTGTGAACTCCTCTTCATATGAAAATGAAATGGAAAACCGCATCATCAATATTTTATTTGCCTGAATAGGTATTTTCAAATTCTAATTACTTAGTTACAAAAAATATTTATTTTCACAGATACCTACTTGAAATAGCATTGAAAAATTAACTTTTAAAACATACAAAATTAAAGTTTTTACATTATAGATCTATTGGTATTTTTCGCAGATTTATGTTCATTGGGACAATAAAATGATTATCGTAGATAGACGTAGAATTACAGCAAGGGTGGCTGTGATTGTGTGAAAATGACTTACAGTCATGTAAAATTCTACATTTGATTATTCAAAAATCTCTGTCACCACCTTCAATCAAGATATTTTCCCTAATATCACGGTGTAATACTGATAGATTGAAAAAAATGCAATGACAAAATTACAAATTCATAATGTCAAGTGATAGCAACAGAGTAACAAATCGAATATTGTCAATTATCGTCAAATATTATTATTAACTATTGGAAAAAGCAAACAAGTGATTATGTTGGACTGTTATAATACCCCAGTTGTGTTTCTATAACTGATCATATTTTAAGCCTCAAAATGGCAATGCGACGTCCCTTTCCATGTTTCGTATGTGAAACTCAATTTAGAGGACCACTTAATTAAGGGAACCTCGCACAGCTCCCTCATTAGTCAAATATCAAAGAGGGACCACCAACACACGGTCAAAGTCTCCTCCACCATTTGCAGGACGGGCGAGAGCACCGACAATGAAGGCGTCTGATAGCTACACGGATGGCAGAAGAAGAATGAAAAGGAAACCGAAATCTCCCAAACAATCAATGAAACAGTCGAAGAAATATATACAGGTCCAATAAAATGTCATCCTTGAGGACAAGGCCGGCGAAACCCCCCTAAGTGAAATGGACACTAATCCCTCCCCCAGTGATAGGACACATTTTAACCCCTTGCCTGAAATAGACAGTGTTAGTGATAGGAAATCTCCGTGTGTAAATATAACAAAAAGTGATCTAACTTTGCGATATCTACTTCCTCTTCGGAGGTAGGCCACCCGCTGAGAAAAAACAAAAATGGACTCCAGTGAAGAGGCCTGATTATCGAATCAATCAGGTGAGCAAGTCATCAAAACTAAGACGGGAACATTGGGAATACACGAGACGACCCCCACACAATTCTCCCTTCAAGCTCCACAAATAATGGGAAGTGTGGTGAAATCACTTTCTAGGAAGCGGTCCTGCAGAATTGTAATAATTTTTGAAACTAAAGATGCTAATAATAATTGTATATAGAATGTAAAAACCACTGTTATGCAGCTTTTGTAAGTTCATTTATCTGATATATTTTTCATAACTAACTACTAGAGTATGAAAATACCTATTCAGGTATATAAAATATTGATTTTGCGTTTTTTCATTTCATTCCCATACGCATGATGTTCACAAAAATAATATTTAATTAATTGTTTGATGAGGAGGGAGAATAGATCAATTTTTACCAGCTATTCAATGAGGTATTACAAGTAGAGATTTTTCTATTGAAAGTATTGGAATGCATGTAGCTGTAAATCAAGGGGGTGATGAGGGTTGGCTAAAATGGGGCGGGGGTGATAAGAAGGATTTTTTCATGAGTCAGTTTAACTTTCATATCCTAGTAACAGTTATGGACAATTCGTAATGATATAATTTCATTCATGAGCTGTAGCATTTGAAAGCATTCAAATCGTCACCCTGTACCAGGAAAACTATATACTGTTGGACAAGCAATCATTTGAATCCTCATGTAGTTGATCAAGACCCATACTTTATAAAAAAATTGTCAAATTCTAGCAGTTTGTTTTCTAATTTTAACGGATTGAGTGAAAATCAAAACGATTATGGTATTGATTTTTATCCATTCTTATCACGTTCGCGGACATAGCGGCATATCCCGCGCTATGTGCAGGGACAAGACGGGATATGCCGACCGATTTCTAATTTCATTCTGGGTTCACCGCGGCGGTTGCCGACAGCACTGCGTATGATTTCTATGCGACGGATGCTTATGGCCGATTTCACCAACTAATTCCTAAAGTTAGGAAATACCTAAATCGAATTTTGGAATGCCCAAGTGCAATTTGCATTTTACCAAGCAATGCCAAGTAACGCTTAGAAGTGGAAATATCTAACGCAGGTATTTCCTATCACTCTTAAGCATTATCTAACGTGTGGTGGAATACAAATTGCACTTGGGTATTCCTAAATCCGATTTAGGTATTTTCTAACTTTAGGAATTAGTTGGTGAAATTGGCCATTACTGTCCCAGGAGAAAACATAAAATTACGTGAACTGTCCATGCATAAGTTCTAACTTCAAATACTGTTCAACAGGTGCATTTGCTGTTTATCTGTGTTTCAAATACTACAAAAAGTAGTTCATAAGTAAATGTAAGTAGCTAGTAGAAGTAGGTGGAGTTTTGATATTTTTTATACACGCGGGGCGAATTTGTTTCATTCGTTTGTAACAAAGTTGTGACGACGACTCCGCGCGGCATGTGCCGACAACTTTGAATTGTTTTATAGGTGCTGTCCCAGCACAAACTATAAGCATATCGTTTGTTTTTGAAAATCTGATAAATGATTCTCGTTTTTATTTACAGGGCAAATCAATGGATTGGAAAAGAATTGGGAGGATTGAGCAAATGATGGATGAAGTATCCACCCGACACGGAAGGATCTTCCAAATCAGAAGCGTTCAATGCGGATGATGATAATGCGAATCCTAATTTTATGTCAGAAAATGGTCCTAGCAAGAGCCACTACATAAGGTGCAGGCAATTCGCGGAAAATAAAATTCGCAAAGAAACGAAATACCTACATATGTGAAACATGCCTGGAAAAAACAGCCTTGTGTATCGAGCGATGCAGAAGAATTTGACAAAGAGTAGAACTCTTACATATTTTTATATGTTTCAAAATCCTTTTTGTACTTTAGTTCAATAAATTTGTTATGAATAATAATGAGTTGTCCTTGACGGCATTCAACGTCACTGTCCCAGCAAATCAAAAAACATTTTTATAGGGACAAGACGGCATATTCCCGCTCAAGTTTTTTGCAGCAAAAAAAACAAAAAATGGCCTGTGGTTGGTGCCGGTTACTTTTTGGTCAAAAAATATTTTTATTTTTATATTTTTGGTAGTGGCTTTTTATGAGCCCCCCGATTCCACCTACTGTCCGCGATCGTGTTAAGAACATTGTCTTGCCATGCTGTAATGCAACACCCTTTGTTAGATATTATTTTTCATTCGTATGGAGGGACTCATGAGATACAACTTAGATACATTAAGTTCACTTCTAAGACAGTTCAATTTCTAATTAGAGCACAAGAATCAAATCGATGCATAATACCCAAAATAGCGAAAATCGAATTTTTGACACCCTGTACATCGAAAACTGGTAATAGGATCGATCTGTAAATTGGACTACGTAATGAGGATGCCAAGATCTACAATGTATTGAAATTTGAGCAAAATTAGCCGAAAGCCATTTTACGTACTAAATGTGCGGGGTCCTTTGTATATATTGGATTTTCACCTGAGAGGTGGGAAATGTGTTGAAAATGTCACTGGAAGTTACTTTTAATGCTTCAAAGTGCACCAGAAGTCGTCAGAACCTAATTCGAGTTAACCTCAGTGCGACTTCGGGTGACTTCGGACACACTTTGAAACGTTTTGATTAACTTTCAGTGACATCTCAGGTGAAAAAAATAATTGTAGATATTGATCTCTACTTCTAGATGCCGTTTACAGAATTGGAATACGACGATGTACCTTCAAATAGTTTATAACGCGATAGTGCAAAACTTCATATCGAACAGAGAATATCTTGCGCATAGCTAAACCACAAATTATTATCTATCAGTTTCCGCAATATTGTTTGTACAGCTTCAGATGCATAAAAATTATAAAGTTTTGAAAAATGGTCACTTTTTCGAGGTTTTCCCGAATTTTCTCAGTGGAAAATGCACCGATCTGGTTGTATAAAAATCCATTTTGTAGGTTTTATAAATCTCTACAAAAGTTCCTGACTGTAAAACGATTTCTTGAATAATCTCTGAGATATTTCCAAAATACCAAAAAAGTTGTAATCTTTTTCAATATTGCTTGTTTGAAAAATTTTACAAAAATTAATATGGGCCATTTGCGTCTTTTATTTTATGGGGGAAAAACCTCTATAGCTTGGTCTAGATAGCCCTTTTACTGTCCGAGAAAACACCAAAAAACATTTTTTTAATTGCAAAATTTTTAAAATGTTGATCTTTACCAGTATAGGGTCCATTCAACACAATCATTATCAAAATTTATTTTCTGATGGTCATTTTTTTTTCTTTTTATTTGGTTCCAATTTCAACACTTTTCTTGAACACTTCTTCTACAATGTTTTATATGATCCCAGTTTTTGAGGGGAATTTTTGACCTAGTTCTGCTCGTTTCAAAAAAAAAAAAAATAACATTTGTGAAAATCAGGAAACACATGATTTGTTAGTGCTTCATATTCTCATAACCCATGGGCAGGTGCTTTCTCGATACCAACGTATTTGATTCAGATTACCATCATATGCAATATCAGTGGATACCGCCTGTTTGCCGAAATATAAATCAAGTGAATCGGACCAAAGTTTTACCTAAGAAGTTATTAACATTTTGACATAATAATTGCCTCTCTGTTTCCCAGCATGAGCATTTTTATAACTTAAACTGTATATGTTTGTGGTGCTTTTGTCGAGTGGTCAGTGTATTATTTAGTAATATTCCGGCTGATCATTGTTTATCGATGTCCCGCTGTTTCCCAGATGTAATCAGTGTTAATCGGCGGGGTTTTATCTCGCCTCCCCCGTAGAGCAACTGTTCGAGAACCCCATACACAGCCGTCTCATTTAAATTAGATATTATACGAGGTAATGGTCCTTCTTATTAAAGATGAAGATAAGCAGCAAGCCACCGTATAGAAAGGAAAATGCATGTTGTGTAGGAATAATGAAACAAAATATGTAGTCTATAGTAAACGTATTGATAATATACGGTGAACCACAGAAAGTTAGGGATATTTCAGAAATCCAAACTTGTGATCAAACTGTCTATGTTGTTGAATTCAATATTCATTTCGTATCTCCACGATACTCCAGCAGGATAGGTTAGATTTGCACCAGGCCCTCCACGTTCCATGGCCAGAGAAATTAATCTTATTCCCTCGTGTCAAACAGACTTACAAAAGAATCGAAGTACTGCTGATGCACTTGTTAATGTATTGGACGATATTGTGTTAGGATTGGACAAAAATGAATGTTCCGTACTTGCTCTGCTTGATTTCTCGAAGGCTTTCGATACCATTAATCACAATCTACTCTTTGCTAAATTGAAGTCCTATGGTTTCTCCAGTGATGCATTACTATGAATCCAATCATATTTTAGTAATCGAAAACAGAATTTTTTATCGAATGGAAAACAGTCGGGTTATGTGAATATTACCACAGGGCAGCATCCTTGGTCCTTTATTGTTCATTATTTATACTGCAGATATACTAAAATCTATAGATAGTTGTAGGGTGTGTGCATATCCTAACGGTACATAGATTGCCATCCAATTTCCCTTGGATAATCTTCAACAAGCCCAAATTTGTCTCAATCGTGAACTTAACACTGATCAGCACATAATTTGAAATTGAATTCTACAAAGTCAAAAATACAAATTTTATTCCCCTCGTAACCAATATGACTACATTAAATCAAATGTTACGGTAAATATATGCGGTAAGCAGGTGAGTGTTGAGCACTCAGTAAAAAATCTAGGTTTGATATTAGATGATGATCTCAGTTTTAAAATCATACAAATAATCTACTCAAAAGAACGTTTACTTCTCTAAAAATTGTATATTGCAATAGAGAGATTCTGAACAGTGAGTTGAAAATACAGTTGGTGGAGAGCCTAGTTTTATCCCAGTTTAAGTACTGCGATTTTCTCTATGGTCCTTTTCTTAATGCTGACTATAGAAACAAAATACAAAAAGTTCAAAACTAATGTATTCGATTAATTTTTGGGTTCGTAAATTTGATCACATAAGTCATAAAATTAAGGAGCTCAAGTGGCTCAACATGGAGTATTGAAGGATATTCCATCTGGCAACTTAATTGCATAAAGTAATGTTGGAAGGCCCTGAAGAGATAAAAACTAAACTTATGCATTCTGTCAACATCAGAAATAAAAACACCATAACCATGCCTCAACAGTCAACAGCTCTTTTTCAAAAAGGTTTCACATACAACTCCATTAAATTGATCAATTCCTTACTTCCTGACGTCATTCACCTCAGCAGAAATGCGTTCAAATTATGGTTCAGACAAAAACTTTTGGGTAACATTTAGATTTTTCCTCTTGTTGTTTTTTTTTCAACTGGCTGTAAATTTTTTAACTTGTTCTCACTAACACTTCGGGATAAAGATCTTTATGGGGTTGGATGGAAGAGTAGCTTAGGCTAAATCTCGCTCCCACTAGCGATGAGCCAATGATTTTTTGTAATGTTTTTGTTTTAAGAAATAAAGACGATTATTATTATTATTATTGTGGATCAGTTAGTACGCCAATAACTGACATGGCATCGGAAAATCGGAAATCATCCAACTTGCCTTGAACTGACATCATTCCTCTTGGTTTGTTACAAACATAAAAAACCTGAAAAGTCGCGGTTGCACGATTTTGAAAACAATTGTTCAAAACCTACTAATGATACTTAATATGTTTTGCATTTTGGAAATATGGGAAATTTCAGAGGATTATTACTTATAATACCACTAGAGCTTCAGTTATTACTGAAATTTTTTTCGAGAACACGAACATTTTGAAAATTGTCCCGAGTCGAAGAAGAGGGAGAATTTTCTGGAAAAGATTCGCGTGCAAGAAAAAGTTTCCAGTTTTTAATTGAAGCTCGGTGAAAAAATTGCACACCGAAGCGTTGAAAAATACTAGTATACTGACGTTTTCTTATGGTTTTGAAATTTAAACAATAGGCTTTGTATCTGAATTCAAAATGTTAATAAATGTCATTTTATGGGCTAGGTGTTAAAAGCGAAAAGTATAGTGTATTTTTATGAGAATGTCTCGTTGTGGAAAAGAAAACCAGGATGTGATTAGAAAAGAAACAAAACATCTGATGATTTTGGTCCAGGCCTTCAGTTAAGATTATACGTTAAATAAAAGACAAATTACAGACGTTGGTTACGCAAAATAATGATAAGGCAGATGGTAGTAGTTCAAGTCATTATTTTCGAACAATTTCAGTGCACTAACGGTTGCCCAAAAAAATAAAATGGTTACCCAGTTACTCAGTTTTCTACAAATTCCTTTTACTGAAATTGATACAAATATATTTTTTTAATAAAAACTCGAAGCATTATCTAGTATCAATGAAACTCACCTGCATATAGGTATTATTAGGAAATACAATTACCCCACATTAGTTATACAAAATGATAAAAAATAAGTCGACAATAGATAGTTTTCTAAAAAAATTATTTTACTAAAGATGGTGAATAGGTAATTGAAATGATAGTAATATAATTAGTTGAGCCAGTATAGACCAAATACTTCGAGGAGACAATATGTTATTTACCTATACTTTAGGTGAGTAAAACTTTTACAGAAGAGTCAGTAATGGTACAATTTTCCTTTTTTTATAAATCTAGTCTACTACAGAGTAGGTAAAATAGAGGTTTTATTCAAAACAGGCAGAGTATAAAGATAATCTGTCAGTTCATTGTGGTTGAACACAAAGCAGGCCATGGAATTCAAGTCAAGCACAGTAATCGTGACTTTTGACGTTACCTGACCATAAATTTTCTAAATAAAATCATTGTGTTGTACAATTCAAGAATGGAACGGATTGAAAAATACGTTTAATGCAAGTTGTATAGGAGACAGTGGAATTGAAATGTATCATCGGAACTTTAAATTTTTAACGAACTTATTACAAGAATGCGGACCAGACATTTATTCACCAAATTTGTTTGCGATTATTAAACATCATTTGCTTCTGGTGTGTAGGAAATATGGAGCTCTTCGTGAATCACAGCAGAATATGGTTGTTTCAAAGTACTTCCTAGACAATCTATAAATTTTATTGATTGTGCTTGTTTATTCTCCATTAAAAAAAGAAGGAATTTCAAAAACATTTAGACGCTTTGCTTGTTTTTGTAAACTTTGAATTTTCAAGTACATTAATGTGGTAAATTGTTAATAATGATAATAAGCATCTTTACTGTCATCATATACAGGGTGTTTCCTAAATAGGTGTAGAAAATTCAACGTCAAAATAAGTAGAAAAGTTCATATAAACATATGTCCGCAAGTTATTCGTTTCTGAGATACTTCTTATTTTTGTTTTTTGTTAATAAATTCCGAAATGATTGTGATATTCGAGTGAAGTTTGATATTTGGGAGTATTTTTTAATGAAAAGTTCAAATTTGATGTTAGTTTGTCTCTTTCGTATATTTCTTTTCAATCATTCGGAATGTCATAACTTTTTAGTACGTTGCTCTAGCAGGTTTTCTTTCATTCAATGGTTTTCTACAATCAGCACTTAAATGTAGTCAAACAATTATTCTCGCTACTGCTACTGTTATCATTATTTGTATTAACTTGTAATGACACTTGATTCCTATTTTAAGGTGAAATTGAAGAAAAATAATTTCCTTAACAACTCAAATGAATTCTGAATCTAAACTTCTTGCCATTCAAAATCACACGCATCGATTATTGCAAATCACAATAACTCGAAAACAGTTGCTCGCAGCGACCTCTACTGGGAATATCTTTTTTACACAAAAATGTTCGAAATATCGATATTTCCACCAGAAAACGTAATAAAAGTACGTCCAAAAAATGATATTGCAAATGACTGAAAAGACATGTAGGTGACGCAACCGAAAAAGAAAAACTAACATCATTGAAAATTACTCCGAGATACCAAACTTTACTCAAATATCAAAATTATTTTGGAATTTCTTCGCGAAATATAAGCATGATCATTTAAATTCGACACTCTGTATCTCGGAAACGAATGAATCGCGGACATTTTCTCGAAGGAAATTTTTATCTTATTTTGTCAGCAACATGCTCCTGAATTATCTACACGTACTTAAGAAACACCCTATATAATACAAACAAACAAAACTTTGCTCATAGAAATAATTTGATGACAATTGATAGACAATTTCCCTCATATTATGTAAACCAACCATTGCCAAGAAATATATCTGAGAGAAAGCTAGATAGCAAAGAATCAAAGTGAAGGGGCAAGCCATGAGATGGAAGCTTGGAGATATCTGATTAGTCGAAATGTTAATTCTTTCATTTTTCAAAAATATTGAATTGTTGAATGCATTTGTGAGTAAAGAAATAATTAAAAGTAATAATTTATATTTTAGCGTTCATTTCAGGAATTACTATACTGCCAAAGCTAAAGATACATGTCAATTCATTTGCGTGAGATTTCGTCCCACGGAATGACTACCATTTTCGTGTCAATATTGGAGTTATTGGACCCATAGAGGCCATATTTGTAACAAATCATCTGTACTTTTGGATCCGAAAGATAAAAAATAAATCCATGATTGAGAACTGATAATTTCACAAGTGTTTGTAGTGAAAACTCGTATAAACCTTTCATGTGGTAATTATTATCTAAGAATATTCTTAAAGTGTCAATTCAGTTCATGGAAATGGAATTTCATTATAAAAATGTTCAGACTTTTTCATACTTTTAAATTGATAAAAAATAAATTATTGTAAAAAAATCTATTTTACGGTGTATATTCAATGCTGCAAAACGATATTCATGCAATAAAGATATTCACAATATTGATACATGCAAAAAAGGATTTATACATACTTCTGCTGCCAAGTACAAAACAGCGCAAAATTTTCCATATTTCATAGGCCCAAGAGTTTTCAATTATTTGCCAAGCCATATTGAATCTGTCAATAAACTGATGACCCTTTTCAAAATTGACGTGGATGTCATAACGTCCACCTTTTCCTAACTGGTTAGGAAATAGCTATTTATGATACAAGTTCGTAAAGTAGGACTTTTTTGTATTAGCGTGAAGTTTTTTGAATGATGCGCAGCCGAGTTCAACAAACACGCGAGCACAAAAGAGCCCTTTACGAATGTGTTTCATATAAAGTTTTTTCTTCGACAATTATTATATTGCCAAACTGTAGCAATTATATCATTAATTTGAATGTTTAATGATATGAATTGTCGTCGTATTATCAAATAAAGACTTCCGAGTTATATTTGACGCAAAATACTGTATTTTTAAAAAATGCATAAATGTATGAACAGTGTGTAAAAAATTACTTTACGCACAGTTGATGATTTTACGCACATGTGATTTTTTTACGCACTTGTGCGAAAACGTATTACTTTACGCACTGCGTAAAAGCTTAGTTTACGCACTGTCGTAGAAAAAGTTCATTACATCATCAATTCGGAATAAAGCCAGTTATCAAAAATGAAGACAAGAGAATTTTATTGAGAGCACGATACAAGTTTAAGAACATTTTGTAAATTAATAATAAACATTGACAATGTTGTTTGTTAACAGTATATTAATAAATTACGTCCTTCTTTGGAACGAAATAAATAACGTTTTGACATCGAAGTTACCAGTAACAGTAATAGAGGTAACTATGAAAACATACCTACACAGATTTTCCAAATTTTCAAATGAAAAATTCAAATTCATGTTTCATTTAAGTTCGAAGGCTTTTCAGCTATTCAAAATTAGAAAAAATCTTATGTAGGTAACATGTTACGAAATAAAATTTTGTGTAACTCTTGTCATTTAGAGGGATTTCGCTACGCTCATTCAACAAATTTCCTCTCGTGAGACAAAATGAAGCTTTTATTAACTGGTTACATAAATAGCTATTATTGGATGAATGTTCTTATACACTGAATGATTTTCTATTCTTCAACTTCAATTCAAAAATGTGTGTGAATTTCATATTACCTACACATTCGAGTTAGATTTTAATTTTTGAATTGTTTCGTCCTTTTATTTTATTTATATCACTATTCTTATTCAATACCTATTTTTTTTATTGGTGCCCCATTTTTACTATTTGAAGCACGCCTCAGCATGTTTGAATCGAACTTCTGAATGACAACTTTTGATTATTGATCTGACAGCAGTAACTTGTAACCTCAAATAATCAACTCGTTAATTTATATCTGTTACCATTTGCTTTTCCATCCATTTGATGAACTGGTCATTTTCTTTTTTATGCGCATCATTCGATTTTTGCAATATTGACTGCGATTCTGTTCTACCATTCAAATAATCGATGATCGAATTCATTTTCAGGTACTGCAGTCACAGTACAGTGCTAAAGAACACAGTGCTAAAGAACCAGTAAGATCATTTCAATCAAATCTTGGTTTGGATTTTATTTTTTGCATTTATGGGCGTGACCAACTCGTGGGATCAGCATTACAGTTGAGCAGTAAAATGACAGAGATGATGCAGAGTTGCCGGCGCATCATCAAAGATTCGAGTATTATAAATCACCATATTGAAAAACTGTCATTGGACAGATGGACTAATTCAGGATATCTCTAACCTTTGACATCAGTCAAATCAATCAATACTCTATATTGGTATATTTGGTCATGCATAGTCATTGATAAAAGTATTGTGATTCCATCCAAATTTCGGGTTTGTTGAAATATTGTAGTAGTAGTGGCAACATAAAACAACACAATTATTTGACGATTTCGTTTATTGTTTATACATTTTGGAAATTGGAAGTGAGAGAAATCCAGTATTCATTATTCAACTATCCAACACTTTGTTCGGTATAATCATTGTTTATATAGAACATAGTCAACCATATGGGATTATAATTGGATCAAAATGGATGCGACATGTAGATGGCGATAGTGAGTTCGCATCCAAGTCATGTCGTATCTTGATTGAAACAATGGGCATTGTTTAAATAGAACATAGTTAGTCAATGCCTGTGGAAAAGGTATTGGACACAAACGCCTGTGTCATCTAGCGTGATTAGTTACAAACATGAATATTTGACGTCATTTTAATGCAGGTTTCTTCAAAAAACCCTGATTTTAATGCTGTCCCATTGTTTTAATCAAGTTACGACATGACTTGGAGACCAGATCACTGAAGTTACGACATGACTTGGATGCGAGCTCACTATCGCCATCTACATGTCGCATCCATTTTGATCCAATTATAATCCCATAAGGTTGACTAACTATCTTCTAAATAAACAATGCAATGGGACAGCATTAAAATCAGGGTTTTTTGAAGAAACCTGCATTAAAATGTCGAATATTCATGTTTGTAACTAATCACGCTAGATGACACTCGCGTTTGCGTCCAACACCAATTACACAGGCATTGACTAACTATCTTACTTCTATATAAACAAGTCAAAATCTGAAAAAAAACTGTACGCTGAAATGAAACGGGATCCTACTTTAAACAAATGTCGAGAATATAAAAGATACAAAAATTCTTTCGGTAAGCTAGTAGAAGAAGCTAAAAAAATACTACCAAAAAAAAATAGACACAAATAAGAATGATTCGAGTAAACTCTGGAAGTCAATTAATAGTTTAATTAACAAAACGAAAAATCACCAAACGGTAAAAGAAATACAGACTGAAGATGGTGAATTCACGAAAAATGCAGTAGATATTGCAAACGTTTTCAATAAATTCTTTTGTAATATCGGGGGAGATTTGGCGAATACAATCCTTGGAAAGCAAATAAAACAACGCTTTCCAAAAATGAACTGTGCAAAATCAATTCCTAGAAGAAGTCTCAGATATTGAAATAATAACTCTAATAAACGAACTTAAAAGCAAAAAATCACCAGGACTGGACAAAATCTGAGCATCTAAAGGATATTGCATATGAGATTGCTATACCATTGGCATACATTTTCAACATGTCAATAAATAGTGGAAAATATCCAGAAGCCTTCAAAATTGCAGTTGCGACTCCTATCTATAAAAGCCGTAAAAGATTGATACTAATAATTATCGTCCTATATCTCTTATATCAAATTTCGCAAAAATATTAAAAAAAGCCCTGAAAAAAAAGAATCTTGTCTTATCTAAAAAAAACGAAATAATGTCAAAAAATCAATTTGGCTTTACAGAAGGAAAATCCACCCAGGATGCAATTCTTTCACTAATTGACAGGATTAGCAGTAGCATTGGTGCAAGTATTCCAACCCAGAAGGCCTTCGATACTGTTAGTCACAGTCAGCTACTGGAAGTACTGGAGGGAATTGGATTGAGAGGAATACCATATTCTCTAATGAAGAGCTACCTCACCAATCGAAAACAATGTGTGAGAATAGGAAAGGAAACTAGTGAATATCGAATAGTTGAATATGGTGTTCCTCGGGGAACGGTACTTGGGCCGATTCTCTTCAATCTATATCTGAATGATTTGCTTCACCTTGAAACGAAGGGTCACATATTTAGTTTTGCCGATGACACTGCCGTAGTCTATCAAGCAAAAAACTGGACGTCCCTGAAGGAAATAGCCGAAAGTGATTTTTCACATATCATGAAATGGTTTGAGAGTAGACTACTGACAGTGAACTTGGGTAAAACTAACTATGTGGCCTTCACTACTTATTACTTTACGAAATGAAATATCTCGTGAATTATTTCAATACATACCAACTACGGACCATATACCATTCTCTTGTTGAAAGTCACTTAATATATGGAATTGTTGCATGGGGTGGGGCATATAAATGTCACATCACAAACTTAGAAATAATTCAACGATATGTATTGAAAACCATGTATCAAAAGCCCAGACTATACTCAACGGAGAAAATCTACGAGGAAACAAAAATTCTTGATATAAGACAGTTACACTTTCTCAGAACTATTATACACCGGAAAAAAGTATGATCCAAAGAATGTATTCATATCTAGGCCCGAAAAGTTATAATTTCATCCCAATGGAACTGAAACAAATAACCTCGATATCTCTATTCAACAGACTTGCTAAGAAATGGATTGGTAGCATTAACAGACTGGATATTCATGATTTTATTGATCAGTAAACGAAAACGTGAATCTTGAATATTATAATGTGATCTATTGCCTATAAATATAATATATATATATATATATATATATATATATATATATATATATATATATATATATATGTTTATGTGTGTTACCTATACTTTATTTAAATTGTATAAAAGCTATTGAGTTATCATTATTGTGTTATAAACTTTCATCTACAAAAAACGATTATTGTACTCCCATTCTTTATAATTCTTTATATATTTATATTTCTGTATATTTTTATTTTTTATTTTTTTTTCATAGAACCCCTGCACAGATTTGCTCTTCTATGGGTTTTCTCTATATTTGTTCATGACTTTTCTTTCTTTTTATCTGAATTGTACCACTATAATTTCTGATAGATGAATAAATATTATTATTATTATTATTATTATTATTATTATTATTATTATTATTATTATTATTATTATTATTATTATTATTATTATTATTATTATTATTATTATTATTAATGGTATAATTGAATTTGTGTAAAGAGTGTGGCTATTGTGTGATTGTCATCAGATCAGATATAAACAAGAGTTAGAAAGGAGTAGATGTTAGGAAAACAAACCATTGAAAGAATTCCAAACACGACCCGAATTTAAGTTTTTTCAGAGAAAGGAAATAATGTAATATACCAATGAATGCTTTATAATTTGTTTTACTACAGATTCGGCCCTGTTATTATTTCTAAATGATTTTTTACCTTAATGTTGGGAATAACTTAATACCCGTATGGGTTCTGTAAAGTAAATAGTCACATCAAATGAAAAGTTTATGTTTGTTAATTTTGTGTCTCATTTTCAAAGCTGAAATTTGTAATTTTGTATTTAGTTGAAAGCAGTATGGGAAAATCACTAACTCTCCTAAAATTGTGTAACATTACCATTCGAATGCAGATAGAGATTTCAAACATACATCATTTTAACAAAAGCTAAAAGCAACACACAAAAACATTTAGGTAATTAAACAATTTTCAAGTTGTAATAAAATCATTACTCATTCAAATCATTATATACTTTCTTTCGAAATTATTTGGGAAGACTAATTATGAATGTTTCGCATTTTAGTTTTTGAAATATATAGTTTCAATCAAAATAGCATATGACATATTTATTCTCTCACCTTTCTGAGTCATTGTATAGATAAATGAAAATTTAATTCGATTTTATGTGGAGCAGTATAAAAAGATTTATGTGTCAAGCAGTGTATAAAAACCCCAGGAAGACGTCGCCATATTTGCGCCTGGGATCAATCAACATCAAAGTGCCGACACCAAAGTGCAACTACTGTTTCTTTTAAGCACTGTACTGTGCTACAGTGACAACAATTAATCTTTGATGACAAATTGCAAATTCATCTCTATTTTCTCATTTCCATGACAACCAAAGGTATACCTACTGATGTCACATAACGAATTCAACCATTTCACATTATTAGAACATATCAACATTTTTGTAGTAATAATACCAGTATTTATGATTTCAAATTGCACCAATGAAGAAAACGTAAATTATTCATGGATAACTGGTCTTTCAAACACTTGCTCTATTTCGAAAAATCGCGCGTGATTGAAAGACCTTTTTATCCACTTATACTTTAAAATTCATCATCATTTTAAGGAAAATGAAGAATTTCAATTTGAATTTGTTGTGTACGAAAATAGAAATTCTTATCAGACTTTATTGAAAGCAACAAATTCAACACACATAAACATTACCTTCCAAGAGAAACATCGAAGTGACTTTATACAGTAAATGAAATGGGACACCCATATGAAGTTTCATACATCAATCATTCCTGTTCGAGTATAAATTTGTAAAAAATACTTGAGGTACTTTGCATCAACTTTGATTTATCTTCAGTGCTCAAATGATCAATAATGAAATTTTATTCTTAATTTTTTACTTTTCTTATCATATATCCATCTAGATGAGTTTCAACAGGTATCAGAAATCATACTTAAGAATTACTATTTTCTTGTCACCACAAGAACAACCCTAACAGGTGATTAATCAATCTTAATCGCTAACCGTCTTCACAGTCACACCTGGTGAGCACGGTAATAAGTAAATGGTAGAGAGTGGTGCATTTTTTTCAGTTGTTCGTAGTTATACTTCCTCTTTTTCTTTCGGGAATGTACAGAAAGGGTCCAGTATCACCAGTACTTCAAATAACATTTTCCCCTCAAATCCTCAGTTACTAAGTTACGAACCCTAAAAGTTAGAAAATTTTAAATATTTTTCTTTGATAACTTTTCAAGTGAGTATTGAAAATCATCAAGATTTTGGTGATAGACTGGAAAAATTAATTCTTTCCATGAACTTCCATGCATGAGTCAGTTGCTTTGTACTATACGAGGATATAGTGAAAAATTCTTAGCCTATTATAGAACCAAACAAAATGTCAAAATATTTTATTACTCAACATATTCTCCTCTTAATTGGATACATTTATTACAGCGAACCTACAACGTCTCTGGACCTTTAAAAAAATGTTTCTTCTTGCTCTGCAAACCAGACCTCCACTGTTAGAAGAAAATTGTTTTGACAAGAGTTGATGATTTTGAATATTTTTATTATGAACGACGTTGTTATGTACTTGTATGTCAGTTGAATATATAGTTTTTTGAAAAACAGATCTCAATACTTTTTTACTTTTCTGATTTCGCAAATTCACACTGCAATCTACTATTCTGCTATAATGTAATAACAGGTTATGGGCCCAGTAGTATAATCTGAAAAGTTAGACGACGACGTTAAAGTTAATTGAGAACTACAGACGACGAAACATTTCGAATTATGGATGATTTCAAAGTCGAGAAACTACATTCCGAGAACTACCCTTATTGGTCAATTCGAGCCCAAGGAATCCTAGAAGTTAAAAATTTATGGATAGCTGTAGATCCAGGATTTAGCGACGACGAACTCAAGGTTTCCATAAACAAGAAAACTGACCATAGTGCCAAATCAGTTTTATATCTACTAATCAATAACGACAGCTTAGACGATATCATGGAGTGTAAAACTGCCAAAGAAGTATGGGAGACGTTGAAACAGATACATACAAAATATGACACCTGGCATGGTCTATTGTTGCTGAAAGACTTCGTAAATACCTCAAAGAAAGTCGACGAAACAATAAATGAGTATCTGGCACGAAGAAATGGTTTATACCATAAAGTAAAGAATGCTGGTTTCGAATTTGAAGAAAAAGTGCAAGCTGGTTTCACTGTGTTGGGGTTACCAAGTGAATATGAGTACCTAGCCAGAAATTTGAGAGCAGCTGAAGACGACTTGAACATGTGCAACCTGAAGTCAAAGTTAATAGAAGAAGAGAGACGAATTCAAAATAAATCTATCCCTGAAAGTGAACTGGATAATGTGAAAGCTCTGGCAACCCAAAGAAAATGTTTTCGAAGGCATAACAAATATGGCAAATTTAACAAAATGCATCAGAGTAAACGAGATGTTCCAAACAATGCAAGCCCTCCAAATGAAAACTATGTGGTAGAACGATCGCATCAGCACTTAAGATGTTTCCGATGCCTAGAAATTGCACATATTGGTAAAAATTGTCCATTGTCAAAAAGTAGACCTCTAGACTCTAGACCTGAAGGACCAAGACAGTAAGAACCACAACCATCGACATCTGCATTCAGTGCTATGTATCAGTATTCATCAATCAGTCGTGTTGAGAATCATCAGTCTAATTTGGCCAATATGAAGATGGGGTCAAATACATGGATAATGGATAGTGGATCGACTGATCACATTTCGAAAAATTTGCCAGTTTCACCGAACACGAGTCCACAGTCGAAGTAGCTGGAGGAGGAATTCTGAAGTCGACGGGATATGGCGACGTCAACCTGCAATTGTCGGAGAAGAATGGCGGATACCAAATAACGTTGGAAAAAGTCCTGTATGTACCAGAACTGAAAGGAAACTTGCTATCTATGACCCTAGCCGCAGAAAGGGGCATGAAAATCATTTTTGGAAATACAAGTGCACAGATTCTTTCAAAAAATGGCGAAGTAGTTGCAAAATCAACCAAAGTCGGCAGATTACATTATTTATTCGAAGATGAAACTCATGCATATCCAAAACGAGGTACATTTTCGAATAAAGTTATTTCAAAAGAGAACCAACTCTGGCATGAACGTTTAGCACATTTGAATTTTCCTGCCACAAGGAAGACGTTGGGAGAATCCGCACAGAATTCAAAAAGCCAAAAAGAATCCGATTATAATGAATTTTGTTGAGATTGTCTGGAAGGAAAACTCAAGAAGAAGCCGTTTCCAAAGAAAAGTACAACCAGAGCAACGAGTCCACTGAAACTGATTCATTCTGACGTTGTCGGCCCTATAAAACCAGTGTCTCTTGGTGGAAATGCATATGTGGTAACATTCATTGATGACTTTTCTCGTTTTTGCACTGTCAAAATGATGAAACGAAAAGACGAAGTTTTCAAAAGTTTCCAAGAATATCAAAGACAAGTCGAGAACCTTCAAGGAAGAAAAATTGCATCACTACGAAGTGATAATGGAGGAGAATACCTGTCAAAGGACTTCAAAGAATATTTGAAAAGGTGTGGAATTAGCCATCAACTAACTGTACCAGGAACTCCACAGCAGAACGGCGTTGCTGAGAGGATGAATCAGACGTTATTCGACGCAGCTAGGTGCATGCTCATTCAATCAGGATTATCAGATGAATTTTGGGGCGAAGCTATTTCAACTGCTTGTTATGTCAGAAATAGATGTTCCTTGACTGCAAACGACGGTGTCAGTGCAATTGAAAAATGGCAAGAAGGATTAGAGAATAACATTCTACACTTGCGAGTGTTTGGCTGTAGAGCTTGGGTAGTAAATAGAGCTCGAAGCACCAAACTTTCACCAAAAGGTATCGCCTGCATTTTCACCAAAGCATATCGCATATGGAATCCAAGAAACAATAACATTTTCATCAGTCGTGATGTTACATTTGAAGAAAACGTGTTTCCCATGAAAACTTCCCAAAAATCAAAAAGTGAGATCGCTATTCCTGAACATGAGAAAAACATCAAATTCAACGAACTGTTTTTCGATCAACAACGTCAAAATGATTTCATGACAGTTAGCGATCACGGGGAGATAGTAGCAGATTCAGAGGTGCAAATGGAAGAAGAAAGTGAAATATCGAATGAGAACTGTGATTGTTTTGAAAGAGGAGACAGTAATGATGCCAATGATGAATTATCGCAAAATGTTAAGAAAACCAAATCTGGAAGAGCTGTTAAAAATCCCTTTTGGATGGCTGACTATGTTGGAGACACAAATAACCCTGTATACGACGACGGAGCATGTAATCATGTGACAACTCAGTTGACGGACAGTGACAGTAAAGCAGTTCAAATGAAAGAAAAATCCAAAGATCCAGTTCATGTGAACGGTGCGTTGTATGGAGTAGACAAACAATTTTGGAGAGAGGCCATGATAGACGAATTTAAAAACCTCATAAGAAATAAAACGTGGAATTTTATCAGTAAACCCAGTGACCGAAAAATAATAAGGACGAAATGGGTTTTTAAAACAAAATACGATGAAAATGGAAAGATGGAAAGACATCGTGCGAGACTGGTAGCATTAGGAAATACTCAAATACAAGGAGTAGATTTTGACCAAACATATGCACCAGTGGTTCAAAAGAAGACGATGCGACTACTGTTTGCAATATCAGTAGAAAGAGGTTGGAGTATCCATCATATCGATATAACTGCTGCTTATTCATCTGCTGATTTGAACGAAGCCGTTTTCATGGAGATTCCAACTGGTTACACTGAATTAGTTGATACTTTGAGGATCACATTTCCTGATTTGCCAACAGAAAATGAGATCGAAATGAAAAACTTAGTATGCAGTTTGAAGAAAAGCATTTACGGTTTACATCAATCTGGTTTGATGTGGAACAAAACTCTAGATTCATTCATAAGGAGCCATAATTTCATTCGATCAACATCAGATCCATGTGTATACTACAGGAGAGAACGAGAACTTATCATCACCACGTATGTAGACGACATATTATTGTATGGAGAATCAGAATATATCGAAGAAATGAAAAAGTTATTTGGACAAAAATTCGACATCAAAGATTTGAAGGACGTCAAACACGTTTTATCGATCCGTGTTACAAGAAAAAATGGAACGATAAGACTAGATCAGGAGAATTTTACAACAGAGTTATTGAGAGACATGAATATGATGAATTCAAAAGGAACAACTACACCATTACAAGTTGGAGAGAAATATCTGAAGTGTGACACAAACGATCACGAAAATTTGTTAGACGAAGAACAGAAACGACTTTACCAGAAGGTGATTGGAAGTCTTTTATATTTTATATAACAGCAACGAGACCGGACTTAGCTTTTGCGGCAACTTTTATGAGTCAATTCAATCACTGTCCATCGAAGCATCACTGGAAAGGCATGAAGCATATTTTGAGGTACCTATCAGCGACGAAAAGATATGGTTTAGAATATCGAAAAGAAAATAAAATTGCTACTGCTTATTCAGATGCAGACTGGGGTGGAAATCAAACAGATCGTAAGTCATTCAGTGGATACATATTCATTCTTGGAAGTGGAGCAATTAGTTGGTGCAGCAGAAAACAAAGATGTGTTTCACTGAGCACAGTAGAATCGGAATTTGTCGCACTCACTGAAGCAGCAAAAGAATTTATATTTCTCCAGAAACTGACAGAAGAGATATGTCAATATACATACTTCAGAAAAAGTTTTCCAATTTTTATAGACGATCAAGGAGCTATTAAACTTGCTGAAAATCATACCACGTCGGACCGATCTAAGCATATAGATTTGAAGTTATTTTTTATACGAGACCTGATAGAAGAAAATCAAATCATTCTGAAATATGTCACAACAACTTTGAATTTGGCTGATAGTCTCACGAAAAATATTCCGGCACCTAGATTCATGGAGCACTTGAAATTTATAGGGATCAGAGATCCAGGAGGGGAGTTAGAAGAAAATTGTTTTGACAAGAGTTGATGATTTTGAATATTTTTATTATGAACGACGTTGTTATGTACTTGTATGTCAGTTGAATATATAGTTTTTGAAAAACAGATCTCAATACTTTTTTACTTTTCTGATTTCGCAAATTCACACTGCAATCTACTATTCTGCTATAATATAATAACATCCACAGCTTTTATTACCTCCTCGTTGGAAGAAAATTTACGACCTTTTAAACTTTTTTCAGTTGAGGAAAGAGATGATAGTCGGACGGAGCCAAATCTGGTGAATAAGGGGGGTGTTCTAGTAATTCAAACCCTAAATCACGAATTTTTTGCATGGTAACATGAGATTTTTGTGCAGGGGCGTTGTCCTGTAAAAACAAAACACCTTTGGTTAGCTTTCCGCGTCTTTTCTCTTTAATTTTTTCCCGTAGAGTGGTCAGTAATGTCGAATAGTAATCTCCAGTTATTGTTCTACCCTTATCCAAAGAATCAATCATGATTACTCCATGGCAATCCCAAAAAACTGAAGCAAGAACTATTCCAGCAGATTTTTGAACACGAAACTTCTGAGGTCTTGGAGAACCGGAGTGTCGCCATTCCATCGATTTTTGCTTTGTTTCTGGATCGTAGAAATGTACCCAAGTCTCATCCATAGTAACAATTCGGTTTAAGAAGTCTACATCGTTTTTAAATCGAGCACAGATCGAACGCGATGCTACTACCCTTGCACGCTCTTGGTCAACATTCAAACATTTGGGGAAACATTTTGCAGCAATTTTTCTCATGTCCAAATTGACGTGAACTATATGATGAACGCGTTCGTATGAAATATTCAGTGCTTCAGATATCCGTTTTAGCCCAATTCGACGGTCTGTTAAAATCATGTCATGAACTGCATCGATATTTTCGGGGACTGACACAGAAACTGGCCTTCCCGATCGGTCATCATCTTCAACGGAAAATTTACCTCCTTTGAAGCTTGCAGTCCAATTTTTCACTATCGCATACGAAGGACTTTGATCACCTAGGGTATTAAACATATCTTCGTAAATCTGCTTACCTCTCAATCCTTTTGAATACAGGTACTTGATGACGGCTCGTCGATGCTCCAATTTTTCTATTTTCACAATTTCGGTGGACATATTTTTTCTTTTAATTTATTGCGTAACTCTGGTTTACTTTTTTGACGTCAAACTTTACACTGACACTTCTAATAAGTTATTGTTCGCTGCTATGGTAACGCAATATTTTGTATATGCAGGGAACTGGTCTAGGCTAACTAGATAACAATACATCCTCGTAAAGTATCCAATGGTCCACAACCCAAAACTTCGAAGTGACAGAATTTTCAATATTTTTCAACAAACCAAGTTTCCTGGACAATTTTATGAATGAAAGTACTCGTTTTGAAAGTCGATCGAAGCAATGATTGCTGATAAAAATGCACTTTTGTTCGACTACATCTATCTTGAGATGTCTGCCATAATTCAAAAAAAAAATATTTTTAATGTTAATTAATGTTAAAATCTTCATTACTAATTTTCATAAAACAAACTATACATTTTCTTAGTCATCGAAGACACCCTTAGACTGGTGCCTTTAATTTTTGTGAAAAAACAAGTAACAGGCAAGGACCAAGTGAAAAATGTTGTTGAGGTTCCAACTTCAAGGAAAACAAATAATTGAACACGAAAACACTCAAAATTGTGAAATGGGGATTCAGTTTAGGGATTAAAAACGGAATTTTGCGATTGCGGCGAAACGTGACCTCCTAGCAGAAAATGTTCAATTGTTGTCAAAGTCTTAGATAATAAAAAAACTAAAACTTTTCTTTTCAACACTTTTCGATAGAACCTCAAATTAAATGTCAAAATGGCGAAACACTTTTTCCGTACTGTTTTCAGTATTTAATTTTTATTTCTCGCGCATAAATGATTCAACTTAGATGAAAAAAAAAATATTAAGACGAAGAAACTTCATCTCACTTCCTCGGCGAGTGTAAGGCATACGGAAGGCTAAGATTTGGAACCTTCGGAGTTGAGAAATTCCAACAAGAGGAACTAGTGGACTTGGAGTGGTCGGACATACTGACTGAGGTCACAAAGGTTCGAAAAGGAAAACTAAGTGGATGAATGTAGATAAGTGGAGACCAGGGGATGGCAAAAAGGGTCCATGAGGGACTATACTTTCAAATGGTCTATGTAACTTGGTGGTTTATCTATCGTTAAACCGTTCAAAATTGAGAAAAACCGACAAGTCTCTCTGAGTCATGATTTTCTCAATATATTTGGCATTTTGACGGTTGATTTGAGGTAACAGAGAAGTTTTCGATTTTTTTATTATCTACTTCTTTGTTGAACATCTTGCAAAAAACTCAATGACTATTGATGAGACTATTAAGGTAATCAAAAAGTTGAACAATACTATGAGTGCAGGATACGATGAAATACCGAGCAGAATCATAAAAACTTGTGAAGATGAACTAGCAATCCCTTTGTGTCACATAATAAATGGTTCTTTTCAATATGGACTTTTTCCAGATAGTTTGAAACTTGCAAACCATTATATAAAAAAGGTGATCCCACACTATTAGAAAACCATCGCCCTATAAGTTAAAAACTATCCTTCTCAAAAATATTTGAAATATCTATGTGTACCAGACTCCTGAGCTTTTTTAGCTGAAAAACTGTTAAGTCACTCATAGAGTAAGATCCCAGGGCCGTCAGACATTACTTATTTTTAAACGAACGAAATGTGTACGATTGAGTAGTGTTAGTATGTACTATGTTCGCATGCCTACCTGCTAGCTTGTTCAGATGACCATTCTTCAGATATTAGGGAATCAAGGTACGTAAAAACACTACTCACTTAGATAAATTGCCAGTCTACAAAATTTTTTCTACAACCCATGGTGGATCAGTGGACAGAGTATCTAGCTACACCCCGGAGCTCCGAGTTCAAATCTCGTCTGCAACAATTTTTTTTCTTTTTTCTCAACCCAGCACGCATGACACTTGGGCAAGCCATCTCGGTTGAAAACGACTCTTGGAGGATTTTTTTTCAAAAAGAAATTTAAAAGAAAACAGAATTTTGGTAAATAAAAGAGTTTGTTAAGATTTCCTTATGAGTAAAATCCCAGGGCCTTCAGACAACTTATTTTTCAAAAGATGAAGACTTAGGTTCTGAGTGGTATCTCATGTACTTTTAATACCTGCGTGCTTGTGGAGTTCGCTTTGTGATACCTGGGCAGGTACCAGGTGAGAAAGGTAACTAAAAATAAGAGTTACTCAACTTTAATTTGTATGGCTGATTTTTATACGTATTTTGTAGAAGTAATTTCAAGAGTGTCAGACGCTTTCCATACACCGGAACTTTTGTCAGGCGCTTTAAAGCTCCACAAATTACTTCTCTATCTGTACCTCAAATAGTATTCCGGGATCGTTTCGTATGGGTTTACAAGGTACTGTTATTTTATTCAACAAGCCATCTCTTGAGTTAATAGGTGTAGCGTAGACAAGGCTCTTTAGATGAACGTACAGAAAAAATCAAATGGATTTATATCCGGAGGCCGCGGTGACCTTGAATATGGCCCACCTCTACCAACCTATCCATTAGGGAAAATATGGTTCAGGTAGTCGCACACAATGAAGAAAAATAGGGAGGATCGTTATCATGCATGAACCACATATCTCTTTGGTAGTGTAATGAAACATGTTCCAAAAGTCCAAAAGTCGTTATGAATGAACTCCAAATAACGTTCTCCATTCAATCGGTCATGTAAAAAGTATGGTTCTATAGCATGATGTCCTATGATACCAGTCCTAACATTCACGTTGAATTTCTGTTGGTATTTAGTTCACAATATACCATGAGGATTTTCTTCTGTAAGAGGTGATAACTCCATCTCTGCTGAAACCTGCTTCATCAGTGAATAAAAGTAGATTAGTGAAAGTCATATCTCCTCTTTGCTTATCCATGAACCAATTGGCATATTCCGGTCGTTAAACCTGATATGATAAAGCATGTATAGACCGGGATCCCACGCCTGTTTTCAAAAATGATTAATAACAGGCTGAATCTTCCTGAGTAGCTTTATTTTGCCGAGACGCCCAACTTTTTCCTCTACGAAAATTCTTGAAAGTGATAGCTAATAAAATGCGCAGGCGTCAAACATGTCGATTTGGTGGGTGCAAAAAATTCATTAGTAACAGTTAGTTTTTCAGTTGAACCTCGAGGTAATTCGACGAAGTATTCGAAATAACTGTTGTCCTACAAAATGGATGGTAGGACTGAAGAGTCCCCCACTCCCAACATGTACCAATGACGTGGTCATAAAAATTCATTAGTAAACAGCGGATCTTTTTACCATTGCTTGATTAATATTTGTATAATTGAATGGTCATATTGTCCTACAAACTGAATGGTAGGTGTTCCCAGTCCTACGCTCCGAAATTGTCAATTCCATGGTAAACAAATTTTTATTAACTGTAGGACAATGATAACACATGAAAGGTTAGTGTATTATCCACCTAAATAATACAGTGTCCTACAAAATAACGGGTATGTATCGCTAGTCCTACAAAAAATATTCAAAATATTTAATATAATTTTATTCGTGAAGTAATGTTACTTTCAATGTATAATTGTTTGTTCGATTCAAAAATATCATAATTTACGTGATAAGTTTATGAAATAAGTGGGAAATTTTATTTAGCTTTCATAATATTTAAACAATAACAAAGTAAAAACATTGAAATAATCAATCTGCCCTCCGGGACGGCTTGAATGGCATGCGCTTCAACAGATGCAGGGAAACCCGGAAAAACCTGCAACACCACATCGTCGTCTGAATAGCAGAAATTTATAATTGAAAACTTTCAAAGAAGTCAGACGAATTGTGAAATTCTGCTCTACGCTAAATCAGGATGTATGGTATTTCCAGAGGCCTCAAAAAGTCCAGTTCGAAAGAGATATTATATTTTACGGGGGTCAAGTAGCCAAGTAGTATGGAAATGAAATAAAAAAACGCATCATGAATATTTCATTTACCTGAATAGGTATTTCCAAATTCATTTCAGTTTTCAATTCAATTGATGTGTTCACAAAAATAATATATAATTACTTGTTTGATGATGGCTCGCACAAGTATCGACTTCTGAGGGTTGCCGATCGTAAGGGGACGACATCTGGTTAACGGAAAAAACAATTTTGAATAATGAGGAAGGAAAGGGAAAGGAGTGGGAGAGCATTTTTCACCAGCTATTCAAGGAGGTATCACAATAACAGTTTTCTGAAAAATGTAATTGGATGCGGGTAGCAAATCAGAGGGTGACGGGACTTGCTGGAAATAAGGAGAGTTGATAGGAGAATCATTTCATGATTATAATTTCACTTCAATTCTCATATCCTAGTGACAGATATGGACAATTCGTAATAATTATTTCATGTTGTTCCTGAGATATAGCCTTTTAAAGCATTCAAATTGTCACTGTGTACATGGAAAACTGTTGAACTAGCAATCATAATATGAATCCTCATGTAATTGATAAAGACCCATTCTTTTTCAAAGAATTTGTGAAATAAAAATGATAATGGTATTAATATTCATCTTTTTCTTTGAATAGTGTCTTGTCATGCTATGTAATGCAACACCCTTTGTGAAATATAATTTCTTATTCGAATGGAGGGACTAACGAGCTACAAATTATATTCAATGTGTTTATTTAAAAAAAAATCGATTTCGAATTAAAGCAAAAAAAATCAAATCGATTCATAATTCGCAAAATAGTTGTAGTGGAATTTTTGACACCCTGTACCTCCAAAACTTGCCATAGGATCGATCTGTGAACTGAACAACGTAATGAGGATGGCAGGAATTATTGACGCCAGCGCATTTTATTAGCTACCATTATCAAGAATTTTCGTAGAGGAAAATTAACCAAGCAACGGTAAAAAAATCCGCTGGTTATATATAATCATTCAGCAGGCTTGACGATAATGAAAGTCCTGAATATTTAGAATTTTTGTTATCAGCTTTATGAATCCGTTTCGTTTTATAATTTACATTGACATTTTAAAAGTTTTTTAAACATTCATGTTCTGCCAAGTTCTTGTGCACAGTATATAAGCACAAGCAAAGGATATATTTTCCTGTAATTAAAAAAAGTCATCAAACTGAAAATGTATTGAAAATGTATTGAATATTATTGATTCTACTCAGTAAACGAATCCATCTCAATAATTAAAATGAGAACGAAAACTAAAGCACGTCTACG
Source organism: Chrysolina oricalcia (assembly GCA_944452925.2). NCBI lineage: Eukaryota > Metazoa > Arthropoda > Insecta > Coleoptera > Chrysomelidae > Chrysolina > Chrysolina oricalcia. Next base: position 10,263,368 of record OX101814.2, on the reverse strand, counting down.
TCAACAAAAACCGAACTTACCAGAGAAAATCGACGGTCGTTCTGGTGACAGATAATCTACCGCTTTTTCAGCAACCAAGTTCCGTAAATAGCCTGTGTTTCAGGAACCAACCGAACAATTTATATTTACGGGACAAAAAAGTTGATTTACGGAACATATCCATAGTAATGTGAATCTGTGCTCTACTTTAAGAATTTTCATCTCGTTATAGAATTGAGTGATATGATTTCTTCTAGGAATATATTGATTAACATACCTTATACAATTATTTTGGAGAAGTTGCAAACGATTTTTCATTCTCTCATTTAGGTACAAATAATAAACACTAGATCAGTAGTCTATTTGTGTTAATATTAGAGAATTCACCAAGTTCATTTTTGTATGTTGGGGAAGTATATGTTTATATCTCCATAATGACTTGAATTTGAAATAGCTTGTTTTCAGTTTGTTTAAGACATGATTTTCAAAGGTTAGATGCTCATCAAAAGTTATTCCCAGATTTTTGCAAACAGTACTTAGCTCTATATTCACATCACCAACCCTGATATTTTCAGTCTGATACCTTTCACACCGGTTTACCAATTCCTTTGTACCTAAGCACATTGCAACAGTTTTGGACGGATTTATCAGAAGTCCATGATCCTCAGAAAACTTACACACTTCATGAATATTCTCATTTAGGTCGCAGATTCTTTGGTCAACCGCACTTGGGTCGTAAGGTTCATAAATTTGAACGTCGTCTGCATACAGATGTATGTTTCAGTCAGATGTATGTTCAGTCAGATGCATTCCACTAGGTTTGATGTAAATATACTGAATAGTAGAGGTCCCAATATGCTTCCTTGAGGAACACCGCATTTCCCTTCACAATTGTCCAATATATTTTGATCTATTTTCACGTACTGAGTTCGATGTGTTAAATGACTTTGAAATCATTGTAGGACGGAGGTACTCAGCCCATAGTATTTTAGTTTAGCTAACAACAATGTATTATTGACCATGTCGAAAGCTTCACTGTAGTCCAATAAAACTGTGTATGTTGTCAGGGAGTTATCAATATTTCTGGTGACATCACAATATTGTTTGAACGATGTCGGTGAATATTATTGAACCAATATTGGCCCAATATTAATTAATAAGATTTGTTGAATATTGGCGAAATGATATTCAACCAATGTGTGATCACACTTAGATATACAATATAGTTTTTATTCCTAGAAACGATATGAGGAAAATATTGGGATTGCAAAATTTATTCTAGTTGTTGAAAACAATGTGAAGACAACATTGTTTTATCGATATTGGTAAATATTATTGAACCAATATTGACCCAATATAAGTTATCACAATTTGTTGAATAAAATTGAAACGATATTCAACCAATATGCTAGCAAACTTGGAAATACAATATAGTTTTTTATCCATAGAATCGATATGACTGGAATATTGGGATTGCAATACTTATTATAGATGTGGAAAACAATATATAGACAATATTGTATTATCGATATTGGTAGAAATTATTCAACCAATATTGACCCAATATTACATGTTACAATTTACATTAAAAACTTGTTCAACCAATATTCCAGCAATATTATCAATATAAAATTGTTTTTTGAATATTCGCCCATATTGGACCAATATTATTTTTTCATTTACAATATATCTATATTGGCCCAATATGGAATCAGGATTCAGCAGATATGATGTGCTACCTGGGTATTAATGAATTTTTATGACCACGTCATTGGTACATGTTGGGAGTGGGGGACTCTTCAGTCCTGCCATCCATTTTGTAGGACAAAAATTATTCTCGAGTACTTCATCGAATTATCTCGAGGTTCAACTGAAAAACTAACTGTTATTAATAAATTTTTTGCACCAACCAAATCGACATGTTTGACGCCTGCGCATTTTATTAGCTACCACTATCGAGAATTTTCGTAGAGGAAAAAATTGGGCGTCTTGGCCAAATGAAGCTACTCAGGAAGATCCATCCTGTTATTAATCGTTTTTGAAAATAGGCGTGGGATCCCGGTCTAGTACCTTCTGGGTGTGATATGGGTGGAACAGTAGTTATATAATTATTCTATGTATACTGGATTTGGATTTGGATATGATGAATGGATGTATGGAACCTCGTTTTGGCAAAATTGTAACAATAATATAAAGAAAGAACAACTGAACATGCTCAAATTGACACGCTTAAAAGTTTCCCTTTCAGGTAGCAACCAATTGGGAAAATGCTCGGACTTCTGATCGAGCATCTGCAGCACTACAGAAAGCTAGTCCATAAAAATTGCATAATGCATATTGTTCGAAGGTAGTCGGTAAACTGTAAAAAAAAATTTAAAATATTGGTGGACGATCGGGTTTGATGTCGTCGAGTAAATTTGCATTTCTATCAAAAATCGTTGCTTCGATCAAATTTATACACGAGTACCTTCATTCAGAAAATTCAGAAACCAGAAGTTTTGGGGTTTGGACCATCGGGGCAGTCCGTTCCTAACTTTGAAGCAAAACAACCGTCTCATTGAAGGAATTCATCTGTTTGGTCAATCACAAAAATTTGTTTGAATTTCAATATTCACTTGAAAAGTAATCAAAGAAAAACATTTTTCATGTTGTTCCTTCAAGGGCCTGTAACTTGGTACCAAAGGATTTTAGAAATGAAAGTTGAATGAATTAAATGAAGTACTGGTGATATTTTGACACCACCTATACAATACCGAAAGGAAAAGAGGAAATTCAGGGACACCCTGTATATGAGACCGTCCACTGTTAGCATTTGGGGACGAAAAAAGTGCAGAACCAAAAAACTGTCTCCATTTACACAATGTAGCTCACATTGAGATTGCAAAAACCATAAGTACTGCCTGTTTGGTATACAAAAATAAATCTAAGATTAAATCAAAATATTTGTGTTTAGATAATAATATTATATAATATTATAATTTATTTCGTTTTATGAAAGGTACAGATGAGGAAGGAGTATGACAACAAAAGTTTTCTACTAAAAAAATGTGTTTTCACGAATCGAAGGTTATTTATTTTGAGCTGAATAATGACAAGAAACCTTTTTTCCAGAAATATCTGTCATTATTCTACAAGGAATTTTTGAGTAAAAAACCATTGATAAAATTACGATGCGAAAAATTTATGAATTCTATCTATCTAATTAATCATATCTGCACCATTTTATTTGTTTGTTCGATTTTTTTGTCATCCTCACCTTTCAACTTGCGTTTCGAAGCATATAAATAAGCAAATGGTGAAGATCATTTAGTTATCTTTATCGATAGATCTTGCAATTATATAGCTGAAAACATATAATTTGTTTCTGAAAAAAATGTTCAAACCAATCAATATTCCCCTTTCATTTACAAGCGATATTCTCGAAAACGGTTAGATGATTCAGAAAAATTAAAAAAAAAATGTTTTTTTTATGGCCATAGAGTAGAGATGGCTATCTCTATAGTAGAGATGGCGCTGGATTCATACTTACTTCAGGAACTCCCAAAAAATGCTGAAGTCGTATTTTAGTTTAATTGATGATTGGCAAGAACCATGAAACCGGTACGGAGGTAATCTCAATTGAATCAAAAAATAGTTCCAGCTATGGTATTTAAAGAGCACTGCAAAGTAGAACACTTTGCCAAGAATCGACCACATGTAATTCAACGATCCTTGGAGGCAGTTGTAGTTTTTTGTTAGAGAGTTGCCGACGAATATACGAGGATATTATATTGAACAATTCTTACCCTACTATAGAACCAAACAAAATTTCAATGTCAAAATATTTTATTACTCAACATATTCTCCTCTTAAATGGATATATTTATTACAGCGAACCTGCAACGTCTCTAGACCTTTCAAAGAAAATGTTTCTTCTTGGTCTGCAAACCAGACCTCCACAGCTTTTATTACCTCCTCGTTGGAAGAAAATTTACGACCTTTCAAACTTTTTTTCAGTTGAGGAAAGAGATGATAGTCGATCGGAGACAAATCTGGTGAATAAGGGGGGTGTTCTAGTAATTCAAACCCTAACTCACGAATTTTTTGCATGGCAACATGAGATTTGTGTGCAGGGGTGTTGTCCTGCAAAAACAAAACACATTTGGATAGCTTTCCGTGTCTTTTCTCTTTAATTTTTTCCAGTAGAGTGGTCAGTAATGTCGAATAGTAATCTCCAGTTATTGTTCTACCCTTATCCAAAAATTCAATCATGATTACTCCATGGCAATCCCAATAAATTGAAGCAAGAACTTTTCCAGCAGATTTTTGGACACGAAACTTCCTAGGTCTTGGAGAACCGGAGTGTCGCCATTCCATCGATTTTTGCTTTGTTTCTGGATCATAGAAATGTACCCAAGTCTCCTTCATAGTAACAATTCGGCTTAAGAAGTCTACATCGTTTTCAAATCCAGCACAGATCGAACGCGATGTTACTACCCTTGCACGCTTTTGGTCAACATTCAAACATTTGGGGATCCATTTTGCAGCAATTTTTCTCATGTCCAAATTGACGTGAACTATATGATGAACGCGTTCGTATGAAACATTCAGTGCTTCAGATATCCTTTTTTGCCCAATTCGAAGGTCTGTTAAAATCATGTCATGAACTGCATCGATGTTTTCGGGGACTGACACAGAAACTGGCCTTCCCGATCGGTCATCATCTTCAATGGAAAATTTACCTCTTTTGAAGCTTGCAGTGCAATTTTTCAAGGTCGCATACGAAGGACATTGATCACCAAGGGTATTAAGCATATCTTCGTAAATCTACTTACCTCTTAACCCTTTTAAATACAGGTATTTGATGACGGCTCAAGACTCCAATTTTTCGATTTTCACAATTTCGGTGGAAATATTTTTTCTTTTAATTTATTGCGTAACTCTGGTTTACCTTTTTGACGCCAAACTTCACACTGACATTTCTAATAAGTTATGGTTCGTTGCTATGGTAACGCAATATTTTGTTTATGCAGGGAACTGGTCTAGGCTATTTAGATATCAATACAGCCTCGAACCTATTGTATAGGTTGGAAGCGAAAGGCTAGATTTTATAATCCATTTTTCATTATTAAAAAAGATGACGTCTGCGTACCTAGAGCTAACATAAAAGTAACGTGTTCTCCAGATAACATGGGTCCCAAATTATTCAAAAAACTTCCTTTGAACAGCGAGCAATGTAATTCAATGAAATAATACAAATTTAGCCTGGAAAAGTTTTTATTGCACTATTGCTTTTACAATTTGAATGAGTTTTTAAAAATGAAATGACTCATGACCATAAATGTTCTGTATATTATGTTAATACCCCAAAATTATCATTCTGTATATATACCTCCACATGATGACTATTCCTATACATTGTAAAATGTCGAAAGGGAAAATAAATGATGATGATGAGTTTGGTAGTTATGTTTGAATAAAATTGAAGTCGCAAAACTTTTGTTTTTGCAACAGTTTAAAAAATTGATTTGCTCGAACTTGTGACCAATTTGACTAGTGACATGGATTAAATTTTCAAAATGGCACATGGTTACGAAAACATCCGTAACAATGAGAATTTTTTGCCAACAAAACTTTATGACTTGACAGTATAAAAACTATTGGGGAAAAGTAATATTAAAAAATTTACATAAGAGCCGTACCGAAATGCTGATGAGGATTGGTATAAGGCAAATCAATTGATTCAAAATAGACGAATAGGAAGGAGTATGAACGTTCAAATTTGATATATCGCTAGTCAAGATCTTACATTGTCTAATAATTGTAATGCATATTCATCTTTTACTTTCTGCAATGACTAAAATAATTGAAAGAACCCCGCACAATAGCATAGGAAATTGGCCCACAGTGGGATTTGCCTGAAATTCACATATGTTATTGGTATTAAATTTCTGATCAAATGTTCTCATGGTCCCGATCCTCTAAGACCAATGATTTAGCTCTCAGGGCCGTATTTATTATAGGTGCCAAATAGACAATGACACCTTTTTGTCAAATCCATATTTGTTTTATTTCCTATCAGAATTCAATTAAATAAGAAATATTGCAAAATCTCAGCACAATTCTCTGTGAAACATATTTTATCCTACAGGACCTTATTTAGTAAAACTGTATTTGCCAAGTGATCCACAAAAAACTGAATCAAATTGATTTTGTTATAACTTTCTTATTTCTTGATCTATGTCAGTGGTTGATAGCTCGTTTGATAGATGAATGGCTTTCTTTGTGTACATAACAATAGTGGTCGCCATCTTAATATCCAAGATGGCCGACCTAACCTCTAAAGTTTATGAAGCTTTTTAAGAAAGAAAATTACAGGAAAAAATAAGAACTACAACGTTTTGATTGCTGATGTTGGTCATTTACTTTTTGAGTTATCTAAATCTATAATATGAATATAACTCTACTATCTTATTAAAACTATATCTAAGTCATAACTAACAAAGTTGAAACCGAAATTTCCAGGGTGATGGAAGAGAACAAAAAAGTTAGGCACTCATTATCATAATAATACTCGAACTCTTGCAGCTGCTGGAGTATCGCATCTTGCACTGGACGATTTGCGGCATCTTTAATATGCTGTAACACAGAAGTCGATGGATAGATGATTCACAAATGCCACAATATGCTACAAATATGAGCACATGTTGCTGGTGTCCTTGCCCCTGATTTGCAACTGCAGTAGTATCGTATTATCAATACGCATCTTCTTCATTATTCTAGTCAGGCTGGTTTTCATGCATAGTGTATTGAATACATACTTGATATTTTTCTTTCCTTTTGAAAAGAGAATACTTTCTGAAGTCTAATAAATCCTGGCTCATTCATTTGTATTCTGATTGTTATTAAACCTTTTGAAATTAATAAGTACTATAAGATCAGATAGTAAAGTTATATTTATATTATAGAGTTATTGTTACTATCTTTCTTGAAAACCGGCCATCTTGGATATCACTTCTGTTATATACACAAAGAAAGCTACATTCATCTATCAAACGAGCTTTCAACTACTGAAATAGATCAAGAAATAAGAAAGTTATAAGGAAATCAATCTGATTCAGTTTTTAGTTTTACTAAATACGGTCCTGTAGGACAAAACGTGTTTCACAGAGGGCTTGTGCTAAAAGACAAATGCTGAGATATTGCAATATTTTTTATTTAATTAAATTTTATTAGGAAATAAAAAAGTTATGGACTTGAGAAAGAAGTGTCATTGTTTATTTGGCACCGATACTAAATACGGACCTGGGAGCTAAATCATTGGTCTTATAGGATTGGGCCCATGAGAACAATTGATCAGAAAGACAATAACAATAAAATATGTAAATTTCAGGCAAATCCCACTGTGGGCCAATTTCCTATGCTATTGTGCGGGGTTTTTCACGACATATAATTATATTCAGTGCTGTTTTGTTAGTAATATTATCAACGTTAACATCAACAAACTCTTCATTCATCTAGTTCAAATATACCTTCAGTCTCCCCTATACCAGTTCTGGGTTTAACAATCATTACTCACCTTTTAGTGCATTTTATAGTGAGGTTGTTGTTAGAATACTAAAATATGTGACAGGTTGTCACGCCCGTTTGAAATATTCAAAAAGTTGTTCCTAATGACAATAAAGGGTCCTGGATTTTGTTACCCATATTTTAACCAACGTCAACACTCCTACAACAAGTTTTCATTGTGTTGGTCATCAAGCCGCACTTTACTCGCTAGAAGCGTTCTTCAAATAATGGGGATATTTATCGGATGATTACAACCATAATGGGTCATAAACTACTCGAAGTGAATAGGGGATACGAAAAAATCCATACGTTGTATATATTCCGACTTCAGAATATTCAGAGGCCATTCAGTTGGAGTCTGAACTTGAAAATTGAAAAATCCCTGTAATTTTTGTATTCCAACAGCATGTGTACTATGCTGAAAACTGTATGTCGGGTGATTCTGAGTGAAATAATTTGATTCAAAGTTTGAATCAAAATTTGTGGGGATATTAAAAAGTAGTTTTTCAATATCCCCTTGAATTTTTGTGACTTCAATCGGATATTTCTCTCTCTATAATAGGGGTTCACCATCTTTTAGACTCACCCGGTACAGAGTCACAATTTTCACTCGGGTTTGAAGGCCGTCATTTTTTGGAATTTCTTCCTAACGTTTCGCTAGCGCGAGTGGCTAGCTTCTTCAGAGGCTTATACATCATGAATGATCTAAGATGACTGGAGATTCCGTCTGCGAAGATTGTATTTATTCTGATTTAGGTAGTCCTGTTCGTTTCATTAATTACCGTATCTGGATTCTCGCTAACCCTAATTGACCCCTTTCTACCTGTCAGCTTAATGTCGTTGATATCCTTTGTTCTTTCAGAATTACTTATTCAAGCATATTTTCGATAACATTAATTGACACCATTTTGCCTGCTGTCTCAATGCCGAAGTTTTCTTTTGATACTCTGGAATTTCTAAGAATGGGATTCCATATTCGGTTGAGGTTAACAGCTTCTTCTTTTCTGTTGAAATTTTCCGTGTGTTTGTGAATCTCTATTGCCTCCCGTACAAGTCGGCTATGGTATTCCTGGTTGGGGGCAATAAGTTTTACGTCCTCAAACAGAATCTTGTGGTTTCCTTTACTGAGCGCGTGTTCTGTCACTGCTGACTTGTCCGTTTGACCTAATCTGCAGTTCCTCTGATGTTCCATCAGCCTTGTTCCCATCGATCTTTTTGTGGTTCCGATGTATACCTTTCCGCAAGTGCATGGTATGCGATATACCCCCGCTGCAGATAGTGGGCCTCTTTTGTCTTTTGCCGACCTAAGGCTTTGTTGTAATTTCTTGGTGGGTTTGAAAACCGTTTTCATGTTGTGTTGTCCCAAGAGATTTCCAATTCTGTCTGTGACCTTAGGAATATATAGAAGAAACGCACGTGCAACTATTTGAGCCTCCTCCTCCAGAATTGGAAAACTCTTGGGACAACACAACATAAAAACGGTTTTCAAACCCACCAAGAAAATACAACAAAGCCTTGGGTCGGCAAAAGACAAAAGAGACCCACTATCTGCAGCGGAGGTATATCGCATACCGTGCACTTGCGGAAAGGTATACAACGGAACCACAAAAAGATCGATGGGAACAAGGCTGAAGGAACATCAGAGGAACTGCAGATTAGGCCAAACGGACAAGTCAGCAGTGGCAGAACACGCGCTCAGTGAAGGAAACCACAAGATTATGTTTGAGGAGGTAAAACTTCTTGCCCCCAACCAGGGATACCATAGCCGACTTGTACGGGAGGCAATAGAGATCCACAAACACACGGAAAATTTCAACAGAAAAGAAAAAGCTGTTAACCTCAACCGAATATGGAATCCCATTCTTAGAAATTCCAGAGTATCAAATGAAAACTACGGCATTGAGACAGCAGGTAAAAAGTTGTCAAATAATGTTATCGAAAATATGCTTAACTGTTATATCCTGAACAGGCTAATAGGTAGAACAATTACAACCAGTACTTGATAGTTGTCAAATGGTAATGTCTACTTAATCAAAGTAATTTGAAAGTTGTGTTGTACGTTGATATTAATAAAGTATTTCTTCCGAGACCCTACTGGTTACTTGTGTACCGTGAACACAATAAATTGGCACAGTCGAAAAGTAAGAAGGAAATACTAAGAAATGGCAACTATCGCAAACATTGAACCATTCAATTCGAATGAACCTCAAAAATGGAAAATGTACGTACAACGTCTCAATTTCTACTTACAAGCCAACGTTGTTGAAGAAGACACAAAAAAAAAGCAGTTTTCTTAAACATTTGTGGGTCTGCAACATTTGAAGTAGCACATGCATTGACAGCAACCACAGAAATTGAAAAGGTAACCTTCAAGGATATCATTAAAAAACTGATTGCGCACTTCTCTCCAGAGAAGTCTGAAATGGTTGGTCGTTTTCGTTTCCACAGAAGAGAACAAGGACCTGACGAGACCATTTCATCCTACATTGGCGAGCTACGTAAATTGGCAGAAGATTGTAATTTCAATGCTACACTACTCTTAGAAATGCTCAGAGATAGACTTGTTTGCGGCGTGAGAGATGAGTCCTTGCAACGAAGATTACTAGCTGAATCCTCTTTAACATTTGACAACTGTCAAGTACTGGTTGTAATTGTTCCTACCAAGTGTTCTACCTATTAGCCTGTTCAGGATATAACATTAACCCAGATACGAGAATAAGTAATTCTGAAAGAACAAAGGATATCAACGACATTAAGCCGACAGGTAGAAAGGAGTCAATTATGGTTAGCGAGAATCCAGATACGGTAATTAACGACCAGGACTACCTAAATCACAATAAATACAATCTTCGCAGACGGAATCTCCAGTCATCTGAGATCATTCATGATGTATAAGCCTCTGAAGAAGCTAGCCACTCGCGCTAGCGAAACGTTAGAGAAATTCCAAAAAACAACGGCCTTCAAACCCGAGTGAAAATTGTGACTCTGTACCGGGTGAGTCTGAAAGATGGTGAACCCCTATTATAGAGAGAGAAATATCCGATTGAAGTCACAAAAATTCAAGGGGATATTGAAAAACTACTTTTTAATATCCTCTCAAATTTTGAATCAAACTTTGAATCAAATTATTTCACTCAGAGTCACCCGACATACAGTTTTCAGCATAGTACACATGCTGTTGGAATAAGGAGAAGAAATGAACCAGTGACTGTAAAAAAAAAATCAAACAAGCATTTCAGAAATGACTCTACCTTTAAATATATTTCCAACTGAAAACAGCAACTCGAAAGTTAGAAGATCCATGTATCCATGAAATAAATGGATATTAGTTGGCTTATGAAAGAGATGCAAATAAGTGCAATGGGGTTGTAATATTTGTCAAAGATTCATTGTTGAACAACTTTTCAATTATAAATATTGATTTCAAAATGTATTCCCTTTGATCTCCCTCAACATTTACAAGAAATATTAATATTGTTTTAAGTAGGTATTTTCATCATCTCAAAATAAAACTAGGATATGCGTATTTTCGTAGGAGACATCAACATCAACCACTTAGATAAACATGATGGAGAAACAGGTATTTAAAATATTTTTCCATCCACCTCGTATTAACATGTCTGTTTAAAGCCGGCTACTCACACGCCTGCCGCAGGGGCAATCTAGGCTGTAAAAGTGGGGTTGACCCTTAATTGCCTTCTAGATTGTGACGTGTGTAGGCAAGCAGGGCCAATTTCCTAGACCGCCTCCTTTGCAGGGCGGCAGGCGCGCCAGACATTCCTTGCTCTCTAGATCGGCTCCAACCGCCCTGCCACAACTCGCGTGTGTAGCGAGATTGGGGCAATAGGGCAGATGCAGTTGTCACTTGTCAGATGTCAAACAGGACATGGGGGGACAAACAAAGCCATTTCCCATAAGACTCTGTGTATCTTTTTACTTAATTTTCTGGAAAACGAGGCATTTAAAGACTTTTTACCGATAGTATTGTGATTATTGGTTCATTGTGAATACTGTGAAGTAACTGCATAAGTCTGTGGAGGTGTTATTAACAGCGAATTTTTAGTTAAAAGATATGTTGTCACATAATTCACATTTCATAATAGGTTTCTTTTATGGATTTTATTAGGAAAACCATGAAGTTTTGTGCTGTTGTGGGTTGTAGTAACCGATCAAATCGAAATGAAGACGTAACATTTTTCCGATTTGCTTCAATACGATATGAAGAGAGGCAGATATTAGCTGCTAGGATAGAGACATGCAAAGTTGGATTGCAGCTCTTCATAGAGATGGTTTTACACAAAATAAAGCAAATAAATACTTCGTGTGTTCTGCACATTTCGTTACAAGTTATACACTGACAAAAGCTCATCAACTATGTGTAGATGAATATTTTTTCATGTCATCCTTATGATCCCGAACATCCACACTACGTGCCTTCTGTAAATATGGGGTATTGCTACCTATCTCAATTAACAGCTCATCTGTCAGGAATTTTATTGAATATTTGTTCAAATGTTTTATGCTGACAAATAATATATTTTCAGTACTTGTACGAAGCTTCTCCAAAGGAAACTGCATCAAAACTTCATTCCATAAACGTAATACAGATGATAAAACTAAGTGTTGGCTTCATCCCTTTATTTCATACTCTCCAGAAATCACAAAATTAATATGAATTTGCTACTTACCTGTATTTTGTTCTGGTACTGTAAATAATTATTATCTGTAACTCAAACTTATCAAAAATCCAATGAAAGTAGCATCAATAAAAATTGATGATTTCACTTACTTTACAAATTCTTAGATCTTTGAAGTTTGTTGTAATTCTGGTAATTTTGATGAATTCAAATTGTTCAATTTTCCTCATTGCAATATAATAAGTTTTTTTATAATTATAAAAACTTTGTACTATCGAAAAACTTCATGATGTTGGAAGATACAAACTCCAAACCATAGATTACCAAGCTATTTTTCCTTAGGCATCAAGTTATGGTGTTACTGCAACAAAGATGAAAGAACAAAGATGATCAACTGCCAAAATGCATTTTGCAAAATTCAATGATTCCATCGGAGGTGCATCGGAATCAAGAGGTTACCAAAGGGAAAATGGTTTTGCAAAACTTGCATCAGAAAATGATGAGATGAAAATATTTTGTTTATTTATTGATTCTTAACATTGAGCAACATCATATATCTATAGAATATATATTACAAACATTTTAAAACCTAATAACATGTACACAGTGGAAAATATATATCTAGTACTACCAAATGTTATTTTCTAAAAAAATATAAATTTCAACAAACACACACACACACACATATATATATATATATATATATATATATATATACGTATTTCTATATTTGGAATAAAGTACATAAAATACATAATTAAAAGTACAATAATATTTTATGAGTTGCCTTATTTCTTCTCTTTCCAGACTGTTGAAAAAGTTGACATTACTACAGTTTCTTAAACTAGTAGTTGAAATAAACAGATTGATCACAGAAGGTCAGGTACATTTAAAACAAGATCAAAAATTCTAAATATAAATTGTACATGCAGTATACATATTGTTATACAAATAATGTTCTTCTGACTTTTATTCGTCTACAATTTCCAGTCTGTCATTCAGTCAATGCATGAAGACAAAATATGTGTATAATTAAAATGAAGTAACCAATGTGCATTTGTAAAAAATATAGCAATGGTACCTATTAGACAAATGATAGATATTGTGAAAACCCTAACTAGAGAGTGATCCCTTTAATTTCTAAGCTTCCTCACAGTTGCAATATGTCTTGTTTGTTCCAATTCTTGTGGTTCCAGCTGTTTTCTAGATTTCAAACACTCAGGTGTTTTGACCATGGCACAATGCATACCTCATAAGAAAACATGATCAACACTAAATTTCCCGGTAATAAATTATTCAGAATAAAAAAGAATGCCGATGTACAACAAAATGTCTGACAGGGATGGGTGCCACTTCTGTTACCTTTTTATTTCCTGTCCATCAATCTTTCATACCTTGTTAATCGCACCTCCTCAGATACTGCAAGATTTGTTTTGTACCCCATATTTATAGAAGGAATGTATTCTGGATGTTCGGGACCATCAGACAGTTGACCTGAAAAAATATTCAACTACACATAGTTCATAAGCTTTCGTCATTGTATTGCCTGTAATGAACTGTGTAGAACATATAAAATAATTATTTGCTTTGTTTCCTGTAAAACCATTCCTATGAAGAGCTGCAATCCAATTTGCCTGTCTCTCTTTCCTTGCAACCACTATCTTCCTCCCTTTAGACTGTATTGAAGAAAATCGGAAAAATGTTACGTCTTCATTTCTATGATCGATTTCTATGACCCACAACAGCACAAAACTTCATGGTTTTCCTAATTAAACTCAAAAAAGAAATCAATTATGATATGTGAATCATGTGACAACGTATCTTGAAACTAGAAATTTCCTGTTAATAACACCTCCACAGACTATACACTCACTTCACAGTATTGACAATGAACCAATAATCACAATGTTATCGATAAAAATGTCTTCAAATGCCGAGTTTTCCAGAAAATTAAGTAAAAAGATACACAGAGTCTAATGGGAAATGGCTTTGTTTGTCCCCACATGTACTTGTTTGACCACTGACAAGTGACAACTGCATCTGCCCTATTTCGACTCAGTTCTGTAGAGAAACGGAGTGTCCGTTTTTATTGTGCAGCTCGCTGAGGTGGATCGAATATTATCATGGAAATCGAGAACAACCAAGAGCGAGAAGTTTTGACGCGAGTTATAGAAGTCTTTAAAGACCGGCCCCATATGTGGGATAAGAAGACACATTTTTCTTCATTTCTGTAACCAATTCTTCTTCCAGTACTTACTTTTTCTCTTTTTCTTCTGTTGTATCACGGAAGCAGCCAAGGCAATGGAGATGGTTTGATTTTTTTGAAGTATTGGCACCATCTTCACGACTCAAGTGATAATCTGTTCTGCGGTACGTTCACTGTCGCACTGAACGGCAGGTACGTGTGACGCCTCCTAGATTGCCCCAATCACCCTGCACCCTAGATTGCCCCTGCGATAGGCGTGTGAGTAGCCTACTGTCTAATGTTCTTCAAAAATCGACCATTAATGACCTCTATTAATGAAACGATTTGTTATTAATGGATGATTTCGATAAACCGTCCATTAATGACTCCTATTAATGGTCGATTTGCAATTAATGGTCGATTTCTCTATGAATGCACGATTGTTGCAGAGGCAACCAAACATAAACGAATTCAGAAGTTACGGAAACTGCTATAGTAGCATCTTTAACTTTACTGCCAGGAAAAAATAGAATTCCTTCATTTCAAGAAGAGTGAGGTAGAAGGATAAATATTATAATCAACTCTTATATTAAAATGTAATTAATAATCTAGAAAATATCTCGATCATTAATCGCCTTCATTAATATACTGGTTTATTGATTAACTATTAAGTGACGAAATTTACATTTCAGCAATAAACAAGAGAACGCGCATACAAAATGATAGAAAAACCTGTCTTGATCATATATTTATGAACATAAAAAAAACATCAGTATTTATGTATTGCCATCATTCTGGGTACATTGGTAACAAATCATTTTACTCCACTGGCGCAAGTAGTTTTTCATGATAAAGAGAAAAAAGTACCAAAACTTAAAAAGACAACCTTTACATTTGAATATAACAAAATTTAAAATACATCTACTGAGAGAATAGTGGATAGAATTCCATAATGAGTGCAAATGAGGAATTCGATCATTTTTAAACAAATCGAATAGTTATATACAACGAAATACTAAAATAATAAGAAATATAAAAAGAGAAAATAAACCCTTGGATCACAAATTAGCTAGTAAAATCTGTAAACACTAAATAAAGAGTTAACAAAAATTACTAAATTCGAATGAGGAAATTGTGAAAAATTATAAAAATATAGAAAAGAACTCAACATCCTTATCAAAAAGGCAAAGTCAAATTTCTAAAAAAATAAAATCACCAATATGAAAATTGATCATAAGCAAATTGAATGACATCTGCGAAACTAATAAAAAAAACATTCATTGAAGAGATCGAAAATAAAGGCACCATCAACGATGACCGATAAATTTCAAACAAATTCAATGATTTTTTCGCAGATAGGAGAAACGATAGCGAAAAAAATCAAATAATGTTATATAAACAAATATCAAATAAAAACTGGGCAACTTATTCAGAACTTTTTATTTTTTAAACCAGCTGATGAAAGAGTTTGAAAAAATTATTGAGGAAGTTGAAATAAAGAAGCTTTCTGGATATGATGGAATAAATTCTGGGACATCGAAATTAATTGACTCCTATCGGTATACTTGTCAGCACTGAAATTGTCAGTGATAACTATGATCCATAAACAAAAAATGAAACACGAAATGACAAACTATATACCAATTTTTCTGATAACTAACACTGCCAAGGTTTTTGAGAAAATATTGAAAATAAGAATTATCAGTTATTTGAATGAATATAATATTTTTGGCGATAAAATATTATACTTCTTCGCCGTCGCCAAAGCAATTTGGTTTCAGGGGAAAAAAATTCATACAAGTCATTGGATAACGGAGAGCCAACCTTTGCATAATTTTTTGACATATAGAAAGCATTTGATACTGTAGACCATGAGCAAATATTGAGGATTCTAGAAAGCATTGGTTTAAGAGGAACTCTACATGAGCTTGCGAGTTCGAGTCAGAAAATTGCAATAAACGGAAAATTAAGCAAAAAACGAGTTCTCAAATATGGAGTGCCTCCGGGAACAGTCTTGGGACCGATATTGTTTATAACATACAATACTTATCTATTCAACACTCAAATTTGTGGAGATATAGTGACTTTCGCAGATGACAATGAACTCATTTTTACTGGAAATACTTGGGAAACACTAAAAGAAATAGCGGAGAGAGGAATTAGCAAAATCTTCCATTTCTTCGAAGGTAAACATCTGATTGTGAATCTGTCCAAAACTTTCTATACGCCCTTCACTTGTCTCATTTCAAATTTGGCACCAATTGATAATTTAACAATAACCGGATTGTTTTCCATCCGATTTTCGATTCGAAAACATCAATGGATACGTCGTGAAAATTAGAATCTAAGAAATGCATGTCTATAATATGTTGCCATTTAGAAAAATTAGCTTTGTCAACAATCAGTCTTATTCGAAAATGCAAACCGCCTAGGTAGTCAACGAGACAGAAACAATTATTTACAATATTTCCATCACAATGAAGTGCGTCCATTGCACTTTAGGCAAACTTGTTCTTTTTCTGAAAAACCAAATATGTACGTCTGTTGTCACAAAAATTATGTGATTGTATTCAGAATCTTCCCTAGAATTAAAAGAAGGAAAAATATATAGGGTGTTTCCTTAGGAATTCCTAAGTTGGTGATGTTTCTTGTGAAACCGTATGTGACGGAGGAGTGTGAAATTATTGGGAAAGTTTCCAATAGTTAAATATAATACCACTGCAAAGTTTAAATCACGTGACCTTAGAAATCTGGAAACTATTGCTTATCTAAAGAAACCGTTGACACCCGGTATGAAGAGTCCTATCGAAATTCTTGATATAAATATCGCAATTCCGCTTGATGATACATGGTTGAGTAATGTTTTGTTATCGTATTGATAAATTTAGTTTCAGAAAAGACTTGTCTTGTGCAGATTGCATTCTGTCTTCACAAAATCACTTGCCGTGCTATGGTTGTAAACGTATATTATGGCACTTTTTTGTCTTATGATACTGTATATGAAGAAGATAATAATAAACTTGAGGCCCTTCTACAAAAGTGCTCAAAGGATCTTTTTCTCGTTCTAGAACTCGAATATGAAATCGAATATTTTTAGAGGATGTTGTACTATACTATAAGCAGTGTATGCAAGAGTTTGGTGGTCCCTATTGGTTTTAGTTAATTTTAACTTCAGGTGAATTAAACAATTAGTAAATATTGGTAAAAATGTTACCTATCTTCTCTTCGTCTCGCTTTTTCAAAATTTTGAAAAAAATCGCAAAACTCCATATTTTTTGATGATTATTCCATTTTTTTTGTTGGAAAAGAACCAAATCGATTCTTGAAAAAGTGAGTAGAAGGAAACAGATATTAGATCTTTACCAACACGTTAAAAAAATCCATCTACTATAACAATGAAAAATGAACCTTCAGAGTTAGGGACAACGAAACCCTTGTATTTCTGATTATGGATATCATCTAGGAGAGTGTTATCTCGATTCAGAGTTTGCCAAATGCGTACTCAAGGTGAGTTAAACTGCAATTGCACCTGAAGATTTTATTATACATGGTGAAGTTACAACGTCAATTTGGTTAG
Source organism: Chrysolina oricalcia (assembly GCA_944452925.2). NCBI lineage: Eukaryota > Metazoa > Arthropoda > Insecta > Coleoptera > Chrysomelidae > Chrysolina > Chrysolina oricalcia. The sequence goes on along the minus strand of OX101814.2, from coordinate 10,245,442 downwards.
CTAACTAATCACACAATTTCGAAAATCGGTATATACTGTGACATTTACCTTTTGCACAAAAATCGATCTACCTAACATGATAATTGTGACAATGATCTCGTGTTACATATTTCAGAACTTTGTAGGTATACGCAATGTATATCTAAATAAATCACACAGGGGTAGATAGCCTTACGATCAAATCAGTAACTGTTCCGTATAGAAAAGTACTGGCATTTTTTTAATCCTTCTATCGAGCCGTGTAGCATATTACATTCTACATAAAACACAAATTGATATTGAAAAAGTTTTTATCACTAAAAAAAAATAAATGGTTTATTTAATTTAAAAATTTATTGCATTATTGCCAGTAATGAATCCCTAAGATGACTGGTGATGACTGGATTTTCAGTTCCTGTATAAAATCTCTATGAAAATGAATATTCCTAGATTTCATTTGCCGAGAAACCAAGCGTGGGTGGGTTATCGTAGTGAAATAAAGTGGAGTCGGCAGGCGAACTTTGACCTCTCAACTGACCTCCAACAAAACGAAATTCCAACAGGTTGCAATTTGCCTTCCGTTTCAGGAAATTAATTCATACCATGCTGTTTGCGTATGCAGTGGCGGGTGGGAAGTTTGAAGTTTCGGCTATTCAATATCAAAAGTATATTTCCGTTCAAATAAAAGTGGTAGAGGCTTGAGGCTTCAAATTCTTGAACAAACATAATATATTAGCAGAATCTCAACACGGATTCAGGGCAGACAGATCCACTGAAACTGCCACCACTCTCTTTACAGACTTTTTACATAAAGGCATTGATGATAAAAAAATATGTTGCGGGAATCTTTTTTGACTTGTCGAAAGCATTCGACTCCATTGATAAAGACTTCATGGCATCAAAAATGTATAATATGGGTATTAGGGGGAATGATCTGGATTTAATTACATCATTTTTATCTAAAAATCTTTGTAACCTTAAATGGGGCAGAATCAGATCAATTTACAATAAATACAGGAGTGGCCCAATGCTCAATTCTAGGCCCACTCATTTTCCTTCTTTGTCTTAATGATCTTCCATTGAACATCAGTAATCGATTTCACCTGATCAATTTTGCTGATGATACAACTCTGGGCATAGCCGAGTCTACCATGGAAGACATGACTAATGGCATTGAACTGACAATTGAAGAAATGACAACCTACTGCAACTCAAATAAACTTATATTAAATTCTCGAAAAACCAACATCATTTTCTTCAACAAAAACACGGAGTTAGCCAACGAATTTCCCCATATGCACCACTCCACAAAGTTCCTAGGTGTGACGATTGATAGATCACTTTCGTGGTCTGACCATATCGAGTTAACATCAAAAAAACTCTCTAAGTCATACTTTGACATCACTCAATTGAGATATGAGCTCCACGAATCTATCTTAATTCAGGTGTACTATGCAATTGTCTACTCCATATCATTCCATATCATTCTTTGGGGAAATGCAAGCGAGGTCAACAGGATATTCGTAGCCCAGAAGCGAATCATTAGATTGATGTTCATAATGAAGCCACGTGACTCATGCAGAGATATATTTAAAACCAAGAAAATACTGTCTGTTTGCTGCATTTTTATTTTAAAGTGTTGCTTATATATTAGAAAAAATGAGCAAAAATTCGAAAAAAATAATACCCACCATCAATACAAAACATGAACAGGGAATAATTTAATGACCACTGCTCACAGAACAACCTTATTTGAAAAATCTCCTTCATATGCGAGCAGTAAAATATACAACAAGCTTCCTAACTATACAGGGTGTCAATTTGAAAACTTCCCACCCTTAATATCTTCCTTCCAGTAAACAATATGAGTAATCGAAAAAAACAGGTCAATTTTATTGTCAAGGGGGACACTTTCAAGGACTATTTGTAGCCCTCGTGATTCAACCACCTAGGAGGGGTAGATGTTACCCTTAGAATTTTAAATGGGAAGGGGGGTCTGCTGTAAAAAGTTTCTGTTTTCCGGCAAAAAATTGGTTAGCAAATTTGAACTATGTGGTAGTATTGTGAATACCGTTGTACCTGTTGGGCTGTTTAGGAATTACTTTAATAAGTGTATAAAAGTGTAAAAATGGTTTACATTCTTCAAGACAGAATTGAAATGATTGTAATTCATGGCGAAGTTGGAAAGTGCGCACGAAGGGCGGCATGTCTTTTTAACGAAAGACATCCAAATTGTAATGTAAGTCACCGGTATGTGCTTGATTTGGTGAATAAGTTTTACGAAACTGGTTCAGTGACAAATAAAAAAATAAATAACCCCAGAGTACTAAATGAAGCAGCTCAAATTGAAGTTTTGGGAACATTTGCTGCAGAGCCCACGAGCTCCTTACGATCAGTATCAGAACAGACGGGAATGTCACGCGAGACTATAAGAAAAGCATTGAAAATGCATAAATTTCATCCATATGAAATGCAGATTCTTCAAGAGCTCCACGAGGATGATTATGATAGAAGAATAGAGTTTTGTGAAATCATGTCTCATCGAGTCAATACCATCCCTAATCTTCTGTTAAACATCTGTTTCAGCGATGAGTGTTCATTTTTTCTGAATGGCAATGTTAATAGACAAAATTGTCGCTATTTGAGTGACGAAAATCCACATATTTTTCGGGAAGGGCATACACAACACCCACAAAAAGTTAATGTTTGGGCTGGTATTCTTGGAAATGCCATTCTTGGTCAATTATTTCTGGAAGAAAACTTGACTGGCAATCTGTACCTTGATATGCTTGAAGAGACTATCGATCCTCTTATAACTCACGAGCTAGAAACTCAAATTGATGCAGAAGGTAATGAACTTTTGCAGGAGGATCTGTTACATTTCCAGCAGCACGGTGCTCCACCTCATTATTTTCTTCCCGTCCGACAGTGGTTAAACGAGAGATTTCCGGGTAGATGGATTGGCAGAAGGAGAGCAGTTGAGATCACTGGATTTAACACCCTTAGATTTCTTTCTTTGGGGGAATCTTAAATCCGTTGTTTATAAAACACAACCTTCTGATATTGACGAACTTAAAAGACGAATTACAGCAGCATGCCGGTCAATTCCTAGTGAAGTTTTCCGTAATGTTAGAGGGGAGTTCGAAAACAGACTGTATTACTGTTTAGAGCAAAATGGACAACATTTCGAACAGCTAATGAGATAAGCGTAAGTAGATTTTATGTTGGAAATGTCTTTCTCGCAAATTAAATTTTATTGTGTAGAAGGAAAACAACCACCAAATAAAAAATCCCATGCGTAATAAATTTATTCCTGTCATTCAAGGGTTGGAGCGGTGCCACCTACTCTTCTAACCATTTTTATTAAAGGGAGTCAATACAATAATGCATCTCAGTATAGGCGTTCTAATAATTACTTCTGTTAGTTTAGAACGCAATTTTTCGGAAAATGCTCATCACAAAATAATAAGTCAGGGTACCATTGGAACAAGAATTGAACGCCCATCAAAATGATGTGCCACTTGACCCCCCTTCCCATTTAAAATTCGAAGGGTAACATCTACCCCTCCTAGGGGGTTGAACCACGAGGGCTACAAAAAGTCCTTGAAAGTGTCCCCCTTGACAATAAAATTGACCTGTTTTTTCGATTACTCATATTGTTTACTGGAAGGAAGATATTAAGGGTGGGAAGTTTTCAAATTGACACCCTGTATTGAAAGTTGCCGTACTATCAATACATTAAAAAAAAACTGAAATATATGCTTTACTCGGAAGCTTATTATTCATTATCAGAATATTTTGATGATGCTCACATGGCAGAACCCATGCTATGATTTTTTTTTTCATTACATATTCTTATACTTATTTTAACGTATTATATATACTGGATATGTTATATTATTTAACTCCATTATTCATATATTTACTTTAAACCAATCAAGTGTTTGTGCTTATGTATATGTGTATTCTACTTATATTCTTATACCTATGTGTATGTATATCCTTAGAACATTTGTTTTATATCTTTTATAGTGGTTTTAAATGATAGTTTTTAACTCTTGGATCTGTCCAACACCATGTATGTGGTTATTAAGGATTAATAAAGTTATATTCTATTCTATTCTTAGATTGGTTGTTTTTCATAATACAAATGACTAGTAATGAATCATTGTGGCGACAAAAGGTACTACACTGTCCGCTGCTTAGTTTCTCAATTCCAGACATTTTACAGGAAAATCAATAGTCGCATTCTATTTTTTCCTGAATCTTCCTCTTGGACAAAAACGTTCCAAATGAATCACGTAAATTTTAGGAAATTTAGTAATCGATAGGGTCTTCTTGCAATTAATTTTCTCTTCGCACTTTGAACATGAATGGTTTTCATCGCCATCTAAAGTTTCTCCTTTATTCAACGAAAACATTGTCAAAGTTCGGTAGGGCAAGGTCCTGAATGGTTTGAGAGTGATTAAACAATAACTACAACCTTTCATTTTGATGTAGATTCCAGTAAGCCAACAGAGAAATCTACAATCTTGGAGTTGCCCATCTTCAAGAATCTCGACCATAGTTACTGAAATTCTCGTCGATCTCTGACAGAGATGGGTTTAGACTTCTCAGTCATTTTATTGACCTCTTCACGTGGACCCTCCAAAGAGTATCGTAAAACCTCATTAGTATCGTGCTGGGCGTTATCGATGAAACAAGGTGCAAAATTTTGAAACTGTTTTCAAAGCAGCTAGAATAGCTCATCCGATCCTATTCCTCTGATCATCTCTGCAAAAGCTATTTATCAGAGCTCCTTCCATACTAGAGGTTATCGTATTTATATCCCTCACGTACTCGTCTTTTTCTCAAATACTCCTACAAACATCTTCTGTTGGATAAAAACTGGATAGCACTGTTCATAAAGCAAGTATTACTTATACAGAGTGGGCCATTGAAAACGACACAGCGGCTCTGTAGGTCGGCAGAACCGAGTTATATAAAAACGCTCGGACACATTAACAACATTTTCGAGGGGGACATCGTTCGCGATGAAATTCACCCGAAATACATTCCAACCCTCGTAGCTGTGACCGCCACCCCTAAATTTTTAAATAGCAACATATGGCAAGTGATACCTCATTTGAAAGGTATTTTCCTTCTTAATATCAAACAACAAAAATAAATTAATTCTATCAATTCGTTCAATCAATAAAAACAATATCTGATAAAGCAAATGTCGCAATAATTATTATTGTCAATGAATTAAATGTTCAAACTGTCTACCGCCCATTTCCATACAATAGTACAAGTTCCGTTCAAAATGAGACCTCACATTTCGTAGCATTTCCGGCGTTATTCAACGGCATTCTTCAATAATTCTACGTCGTAAATCTTCCAGAGATTCTGGTTTGGTTGCATAGATTTTCTTTTTCAAGTGACCCCACAGGAAAAAGTCGAGTGGGGTTAAATCTGGAGATCTGGCTGGCCACTCTATGGCGCCTCTTCTTCCAATACAACTTCCAGGAAACATTCTATCCAAAACCGCCGTAACAGGCTGTGCATAATGTGGAGGTGCCCCGTCTTGTTGAAATTTCAAGTGGTCTTCATGGTAACGATCGTCATTTTCAATGATGTCTTCTAATTGTGGATAAACAAATTTATTTAATAATTCCAAATAAGTTTCTCCTGTCAGGTTACCGTCGAGAAATACTGGTCCAATCAAACGGTCCCCAAAAATACCGACCCTGACATTGAGTTTTTGGGGAGTTTGAGTATGGACTTCGTGGAAAACATCTGGATTGGCATCTGAGCAATAACGACAATTATGACGATTCACAGTCGAATTCAAAAAGAATGTAGACTCATCAGAAAAGCAGATGTTGAAAAGGAAATTCTCATCAGCATCTATTTTCCTTGTCATAATTTCACAAAATTCCTGTCGCCTATCAAAATCGTCTTCATTCAATTCGTGTATACCAAATGTATTTTGTAGGGGTGGAATTTATGATGTTTCAGGATTCGGCGGATACTGGTTCTACTGATATTGGGGAACACTAGCCAATTTCCTTGTGCTCAATGTTGGGTCGGCATGAACTTGTCCTAAAAGTGCAACTTCAACAGGTTATTTTCTCACTGGAAATTCACGTTCTGGGTCTCGTTTCTTGTTGGCTACTGATCTAGTTTGACAAAATTTTTGCACTAATTCTAGAACGTATTTTCTAGCAACACGTTTATCTGGATGAGTTTCATTGAACAAATTAGCTGAACGGTTACCGCATTCATCATTCTTAAAAAAAATTGTTATTATTTCAACTCTTTCCGCGGTCGTATACACCATTATTGAGGAAAGATATTCAGCAGCTTTAATCAAGTAATTCACTCTAATGTCGTTCAATCAACGATCAGTTTGACACTGATAGACGTTCACAATTGCGATTTGGCGAAAAAAATTATCTCATACATGTTTTTGTTGTACGCGTATTGGAGTCGAATTCGAGAAAACGTCTTTTTATCGATTCTCAAGACCCTTAACATTTCTTCTATCAAGTGATTGAGGAGCCCAAAAAAGTTTGAAACGGAATTGCATGTTATTTGTTGGTCAACAGATAGATCATTTAATTCCTTGACAATGATAATTATCTTTAAACAGTTGCATTGTTTAAGGGGTCGTTGGGGTTTATTCTCAATAACAAATCAAATAATATCATCCCTATTATTCACATCCACTTACTAGCACAACTTGTTGACCTTCGCCACCTCTCTTCGACTGTCCACATCCGCGCTCTCCCTCTCTCTCCCTCTAAGGTTCTGTCTAGTCCGCCGTCTAGTTGGGACCTCATTCCCTTCAGGTACGCTCCTACATCCGACCATCCTGACAGGAGCTCGTCCCTGAGCTCTGTTGATGCAATCCGGCGCAGTCTTCTCCTCATTCGATTTTAGGACTGCAAATCCATCTCTGCTAGCCCCCAAAGTCAAAACAGTCTTAAGGTTCGCAAACCTTCTTCGCACATGTCTCCAGAACTAAGACAGTATGACAGTTCGCAAACTGTTATTTCACTTGTCTTCAAAACGAAGACATTCCTAAGGTTCTCAAACCTTCATCATCCCTGTCTCCAGAACTAAGACAGTATGACAGTTCGCAAACTGTTATTTCACTTGTCTTTAAAACGAAGACATTCCTAAGGTTCGCAAATCTTCATCTTACCTGTCTCCAGAACTAAGACAGTATGACAGTTCGCAAACTGTTATTTCACTGGTCTTCAATACGAAGACATTCCTAAGGTTCGCAAACCTTCATCTTCCTTGTCTCCAGAACTAAGACAGTAGACAGTTCGCAAACTGTTATTTCACTGGTCTTCAAAACGAAGACATTCCTAAGGTTCGCAAACCTTCATCTTCCCTGTCTCCAGAACTAAGACAGTATGACAGTTCGCAAACTGTTATTTCACTTGTCTTCAAAACGAAGACATTCCTAAGGTTTGCAAACCTTCGCTTCAAAGCAAGACAGAGAATTCCCCACCTGTTTCTTTTTTCAATTCCTCTTCATTTATCAATATAATTCCTCCACTTCTTTTAGTAATATATAGTAATAGCAATCCCCCAACATTGTTCCATCCCTTTACGTCCTCCACCCTTTTATATATAGTAGGAAGTTTTCGTGACTGCAACCTCAAGTTTGTTGCTCTAAGGTTAAAGGGGGCGTAGTACCAAGGGCGGTCCCAGGGAGGGTGGTCAAGGGGGTCATGACCCCCCCTCCCAAAATCGTGAATATGTATGGCTTATCGTCATTCCTGGACTTGTAATTGGTTCCATCAGAAAACTTAAAGCCCATAACGGTGACCCCCCCCCCAAATTTGAGGCTAGGACCGCCGTTGCGTAGTACTACTTGGCAATCTTGGCATTCGTCCGCTATTTGAAAATGAAGGTGACGTTCCCATTCCTGTCGAATGATCTGCCATTGTAACCCAGTTGAAAACACCACCTCGTATTGTATTATTTACAATGAAAAATCAATTCCATTCACTGGCCCGAAAACAAACTCTTATTGTTTCTTTGCGTCGTTGATATTGCACAGTACTTTTTCAAAAACAACCGAAACCGGTGAACGGACGCCACGGAAAATTCCTATGTTCGAATTTCACTTCACACTCCCAAAACACTGAAATTTTTATCGCGTAACTTGCAAATTTATTATTGATCCCACTTCTGACAAATGTAAGGGGTCGTTGGGGTTTATTCTCAATAACAAATCAAATAATATCATCCCTATTATTCACATCCACTTACTAGCACAACTTGTTGACCTTCGCCACCTCTCTTCGACTGTCCACCTCCGCGCTCTCCCTCTCTCTCCCTCTAAGGTTCTGTCTGGTCCGCCGGCTAGTCTGGACCTCATTCCCTTCAGGTACGCTCCTACAATTGTTAGATCTTATTTTTATTGATTGAGTGAATGAAAAGTGATTTCCCAACTTCAAGTTCCTATATTTCGAAAACGAATCGATAGAAATAATTAATTTTTGTTGTTTGACATTAAGAAGGAAAATTCCTTTCCAATGAGGTATCACTTGCCATATGTTGCCATTTAAAAATTTAGGGGTGACCGGCACAGCTCCGAGGTCACAACTCCGAGGGAATGAATTTCGGTTGAATTTCATCGCGAACGATGTCCCCCTCGAAAATGTTGTTGATGTGTCCGAGCATTTTTATATAACTCGGTTCTGCCGACCTACAGAGCCGCTGTTTCGTTTTCAATGGACCACTCTGTATATTCCAACCCATTAAGAGCGAGAGTTCTGATGGAGGGAGCTCTGTCCAATAGTCCTGATGTAGTTGCGTTCATTGATGCTATTGTTCTCTGAGAAGTCTCTACAAGGGTGGGTGCCTCTATCAATGGAGTAACGTGAAAACGAACTTGAGTTATGCTTAATATTGAGTTGGACGGAGATATGGCAGAACTTGTTACTTTTCAGAATTTATCGTATTCAAATATTCTTTACGGAAGACTGAATATTTCATCCATACTTTTATTTGCAGGAATAGAACCTAAAAGGGATACAGCATTTCCTCTTTGTATGGCTATAGTTATGCGTTGCATAAAAAAAGGACTCGTCCTTCGATCATCTGTTTTATTGATACCAATATGATTGATCAATTCGCAGGCATATCTTTTGATGGCAAAGAGAAGGAGATAAATTGGTAGCTTAAACTGGAGTATTTTATTTAAATTCAATTTTGTAGCTGAAACTGTAGCCCCACCAGCATTACTCAATGCTGAAACGATAGGTGAGGCTGCAACTATGTCCACGTAGATAAAGTCCCAGGCTGAAGGTTTTTCGTGGCTCCAAGGAATTAGAGACATCCTTTCAGGTCTGTTACTGTCATCACGAATAATTCCCTAGGGTTCTAAGACAGTAGGTGCCTATCAGCTGTTGATAAAGCTCGCTTGATTGAGTCATTGACAGACGAGTGTCGTGAGAAACGTCTAGAGATAAGAAACAATATTGTACATCCAATTTGATAGCACACATTTGTTGATTATTATTTCACTATTATTCCAAAAACCATATTGACCTAGGTTTTGGTTGAATAATTTTTACCAAAATCGATGAATACATATTGTTTGCAACATCAAGAATAAATATTATTTCTATCAATTTTACGGATAAAAGACAAGTATGATCGCACATTGGTTGATTCTTTTGTCGCCAATATTGAATAAATCATATTTACCTATATTGAGTAAATGTTGGTTGAATAATATTTAAGGATATCACAATAATGTCTGTACATATATTGTTTCCATCTACAGAATGAATATTGCAACCGCAATATTATCTCATAGCGATTCTAGGGATAAAAAAACAATATTGTATATCCAAGAATAATAAATATACATACAAATATACAAATATATACACGATGGTAAAATTTTGAATAATAAATGCTTAAATGTCGGGGCGTGGCGCAGTGGTTAGAGCGTCCGACTTTGGATCGAAAGGTCCGGAGTTCGAGCCCCAGTTGCGGCTGGGATTTTTTAATTTAATTTGACAGATTAAATTATTAAAATCTCGTGGCTGGACTGGGATGAGTCCTGCACGATTCACTGTTGCGTTCCAATTAACAGTGCTGCTCCTAAGGTGGCGCATGGAGTCAGTAACAAGGCCTATCCAGAACACGTGGCTAATGACCATAGCAGTCGATGCCAAGACACCAAAGAAAAAAAATAATGAATGCTTAAATTTTAAATCTTTCACATGTTGAAATTTCAAGTTCAAGTATTCCATGTTCTTGCATGCAGATATCCTTTCTGTTTCGACTTGAACAAATTTTCATTTTGAAATCGTATCAAACTAATAGAACAATGTTTGAAAAATGCGTCTCCTGTGAATGACAGGGTATTAAAAAAAAATAGTGGTAAGTGGGTATTCTGGAAAGATCACCATTTCTAATGTTGAATCGTTCATATGTAACTATCACTGATAGCTGAAAACGTCAATTTTACCAACTTTGAACTTGTTATCTCAAAAACTACACATTTTTGGGCTTTGCGTCCATGGAGATATTTAATCAGGATATCGATATCGACAATATCCTGAAGTTTCAGCCAATTTCACCGATAGCCACTTTCCATTAGATTTGTTGCGGAGCTCTTTATGAAATAAGATGTTTTTTCCAATGATGATTTTCAGTATCCATATCTGAATAACATTTAGGATTTTCAAGTGATGGTCGTCACACCTCCCCAACCTTTTATTTCGTAAAATATGTGTGAATATTATTACAATAAACGCGTCATAATTGATATCCTTCATATTATTTTCAACAAAGAATCGATTCCTACAAGCAGTAAATATAGCGAATTTGAGTGATAACATCAAAAGTTAATCTCACAGTCAAAAAATATTTAAACTCACATTTTCAGTATACAATATGTCCATCTTGGAAAATTGTAGCTCGCAATCTAACATTGAATCTGAGATTGGACTTTTGTGAAACATTAGTGTTAGAATATTTCTATTATGGAGAATCTATTTATGGAACAAGTTCAACCAGTCGATAATAACGCAAGATTCTCACAGTGCAGAATTCAGGTTACTGAATAGAAAATTGCGAATACTAGTTCATCTGAAATTAAAAATCCAGTTGCCGTGGTCATCATGAAACTATTGACTACAACTCAATAAAATTATCTGGCTCTTCGGGATGCTTTCTCAATTTGGAAGCATAGGAGGAGACTATTGAAAGAAAAATACTGTCGTCTGCAGGCGCGACGATAGATTTTTTTCTAGGGGGTACTTAGCAGAATAGGGATTATGAACTGAACATATTCAACGTTGCCATTTGTCCTGCGACAATACCTAGTGACCCGTAACCAGGGTACTCAACTGACACTTACAAAATTTATAAATTCCATACGTCAGAAAAAGTTTAAAATAATTATATTTTTCTGAAATCGTTCAAGAATGCCCACTTTCTCGGAGCAACTTCAGGACTTAAAATACGCTAATCTAGTATTTTAGTCCGTTGCTAAGCAACGAACTTTCCCGGACCGTTTTCGGACCTAAACGGTACGGGAAAGTACTTTTTCGGCAACCATCCGGGAAGTGTTCACTTCCCGGACACTTTTTCATTGGGAAAGTAGCACTTCCCGGCCTAGTCCGGGAAGTACGTACTTCCCGGACTAGGCCGGGAAGTGCTCGAATTTCAATATAAATATTAATATAAATAAGAATTAGAATGTTTCTGTTGGTACCTATCTTCTGTTCGAATTTCAATATACAGGGTGTTATTTAAGTACGTGGCCAAACTTAAAGGGGTGGTTTTTTGAGTGATTCTAAGACGAAAAGTTCATATAAACATAGGTCCGGTAATGCTTCGTTTTCAAGGTGTCAAAATTTTTAAAAGAAATCGTTTTTGTCGTAAATATCTTAATAACCATTCAACCGATTTTATTGAAATTTGGCAGTGTTATTGAAGGTCGTAAAGGGCGAATTTAACCCTAACTATATCAAAATTATCATGTCCAGTGGCGTCCCGGAAGGCACTGTAACCAATATTTTTGACAGAAAACATGTGCGCCACTGATTTTTTTGCAATTTTTGTATTTGTTTCACATTGAACAACTGAAATTAAAACTTTTTTATATCCACAATTTTTTTCGTATCTTGCTTTGTTTTTGTGAAAAAACATAAAAATCACTTCATTGCACATCCCTGTGACAACACAATAAAACATTTCAACTACTAAACCATCAATAACTGGGGTCTTACTAATATTTTTTCATATCAATTCTCTATTCAAGTCTTAGAATTTTCTATCAAAATTAATGCAATGAAAAACAAAAAAATATGTATGTATGAATTGCAGCACTTGGATTCGGCTCGTGCTGCAAAATGGGCTCATTGTTGTCCATGGACATGCAATAAAGACATTTTTATGTATGATTAAACCATTAATATTACAGGGAAGTCATCTTTTAATTTTTTTCGCTCATATTACCTGTTTTCGATGAAACAAATAATGTTGTTATGTATTACTGCAGTGTTTTGAAACTAAAGTAAGAGGGCCATGGAAGTTACAACAAATGTTCAAACAAATTTAACTTCGTAACTGTCACAAATTGAAACGGTACATACGTAATTATTTGATAGTAATTATTTGAAGTGTTTTCAAGAGTTTTGAGATATAAAATTTGTCACTGATATCTGAAAATTGTTCGGTTTACAAACTCGGAAATGGCCGATATGCATTTTGTCTATGGAATGGCCCAAGGCAATTCCAGAGCGGCTAGACGCATTTATCAAGAAAGATATCCTCATCGAAATGTTCCAAATAGTCAAACATTTGTGAGAATACATGAAAGGCTGTGCGAATCAGCCACCTTTCAAAGGTCGGCTGCTCTTATTGGGAGACTTGCAACGGTAAGAACAGTGGCGCTGGAGGAAGAAGTTTTACATGAAGTTGAGCGTTGCCCCGATACAAGCACACGCAAAATTGCACAACAATTAAACATTTCTCTCTCACTTTACTGTATGGAAGATTTTGAAAGAGTACCAACCGTATCCTTACCACATACAGCGTGTTCAAGCGTTATTTCCTGCGGATTTTCCCAAGCGAGTTGTTTATACTACGTGGCTTTTGCAACAACAGGTTGCATCTCCGACATTTTTATCCAGTATATTATTTACCGATGAAGCGTGTTTTTTCCACAATTCAATGATGAACTTTCATAACAACCATATCTGGGCAGAAGAAAATCCCCATGCGGTTATAGAAAATAATTATCAACAGCAGTTTTCCGTGAATGTCTGGGTTGGTATTGTTGGCGATTATCTCATTGGACCTCATTTTTTACCTCCGAAATTAAATGGTCAAGAGTATCGTCATTTTTTGGAATTTGTATTACCTGTACTACTAGAAAATGTCCCACTGGCAGTAAGAGGAGCAATGTGGTTCATGCACGATGGAGCTCCACCTCACTTCAGCATAGTAGCACGTCAATTTCTGGATGAAACTTATGGAGAAAACTGGATCGGTCGCGCAGGTCCACAGTCATGGCCGCCCAGGTCACCGGATTTAAATCCCTTTGGATTTTTATGTTTTTTTCTCAAAAACAAAGCAAGATACGAAAAAAAATCTAGATATAAAAAAGTTGTAATTTCAGTTGCTCAATGTGAAACAAATACAAAAATTGCAAAAAAATCAGTGGCGCACATGTTTTCTGTCAAAAATATTGGTTACAGTGCCTTCCGGGACGCCACTTGACATGATAATTTTGATATAGTTAGGGTTAAATTCGCCCTTTACGACCTTCAATAACACTGCCAAATTTCAATAAAATCGGTTGAAGGGTTATTAAGATATTTGCGACAAAAACGATTTCTTTTAAAAAATTTGACACACTGTATCTTGAAAACGAAGCATTACCGGACCTATGTTTATATGAAATTTTCGTCTTAGAATCACTCAAAGAATCACCTCTTTAAGTTTGGCCACGTACTTAAATAACACCCTGTATAATACAAATAAGAACTAAAATGTTCTAAATATTCAAATTTGGAGTCACAGCCAGGGTAGTTTACTCTTGATCAAAATTCTATTTTTCATTTCCCCCTGTACACCGTTTGGAAATTCAGAATTTTGATAACTCGAATACAAGTATTCCGTAATGCACTAATTTTTATGAAGAATAAAATTTTCTGACAAATCGCTAATAAAAAAGTTTCCATATGGTGCAAATTTTTGAAAGTCACTGTATATAGTCATGACCGCCTTTTGATAGGCAACCCAAATCAGGCATATTCGTCTATTTTTGTAACTTCATAAAAAGTATGTTTCATCCGGTTAACAGATGAGTGAAGGTCGACCTCTCTTCGTCTCTTAGACTAAATGCGTCTCATTGATTTGTTATTCTACATGATTGCTGAAAAAATTGTGTACGCAACACGTCCGAAAACAGTTTTTTGGACTCGCAGACTTCCAGAATTTGGTCTACTCGTCCAAAAAAACAGTATTTCCCGGACTTGTTACGTAAATTACTATTTTCTACAAACGCTTAACAAAGTAGCCTTTGACGATTTCAGATTTCGACGCAAAGTTGACGTTTTGTGACAGCATTTGCGCTCTAGAGCGGAAATATTTCGAAAACGCTCGCGTCTCCAACGTATTTCTGCATGATGATTGATGATAGTGACAGCGAATTATCAAACACTCTCCCTGATGTAGCAGAAAGTGCAAAAATTGTTACTTTGAATCTCCTACCAGAAAAATCAAGGAAGAAATATGAATTACAATTCGGTAAATTCATGACGTGGTGCCAGTCAAAACATTCACCACTGAAGATATTCACAAATTTTTAAGCGCCCGATGGAGAATATCGACTGAAAAAGGTAAATTTTAATATTTCATGCTTTTAGTAGTTTGAGAAACGATTAGTGTTTTTTGAATTTAGTGCAATTTGGTTAGCATATACATTATGAAAGTTTGTTAAAATGTTATGTACTTTTGTTGAATAAAGCATCTGGTGTTTCTTTTTCTGAAAACTGCGTGTGTAGAAAAAATGTTGTGTGTATTTCGAGCACGAAGTGTCATTGTCGCTCTCCAAAGATTACCGCGCTTCGCTTCGCGTCGCGCGGTAACTCTCTTTGTCAAGCGACAATATATCACTTTGCGCTCTTAATACACAAATAGCTATTCCCGTATCGAAAACGATACGGGAATATTTTTGCCGGCTTGTTTACATTTTAGACAGTTATTGAATTCACGCAAACAATATGTAGAATTCCTCAGTTTTTGATAATGCTGATTGCGATTTCAGAAAAAATAGTATGTGTACCTCGTAGTAAAAGCACATTCCCAGACTTCAATGCTCGTTGACAATTTACATTGTCGTCCGAGAATGTATTGCTTTTACTACTAGATACACAATATACTATTATTTGAACAGCGTATTTCTAAAAAAAATGTTTTGTAGAGTGGGAGTGAGTTTAGTATGAAGTTGATTTCATTTTCATTTCCATTAGATGAAAACTAAGAGACCGTGGATAAAAACGTTTCGGAATTTCAGAAAATATCTAAAGAAAATAATATATTGAAATACAAAGAGGAGTAAATGGAATGCAAAATTACCTTCTTGGTTACCGCAAGTATAAGGCAAATAAAGTTGAAATTATTCCACTGAGTTATAGTGCCAATGTTGTTATTATTAAAGCTCAGGTGGAAGCTGATACCGATAGTGATCTTCAGTTTCTCTTCAGGTTTCGCAGTTTTTTTATAGATAGATTATACTTTTAACCGTTAGTGACAATGGATAGTTGGTATTGTCGCAAGACAATATGCCCTCGGTGAATATGGTTGATTGACCTATTGAGTTTAGGGCCATATTAGATGCGAACCTATATGGTTGCCAACAGTGCAGAAAAAATTTGGACAGGAATTTCAAAATTTCATCAAGGTGAGAAAATTCAGGTGTTGTTGACACTTGTCTGTAATTTTCTTAAAAAATTCATGTACGAGATAAATTTCCTGCAATTAATTCAAGCACGCGGGGGATTCGGTAAGAAAATTTTACACCAAAATATATCCAACAATTCATAAGAAATAACTAACTATGGTTCACCTGAACTATTTATATGCATAGTACAAAAAAGATGCATGAAAATATTGATATGTAAAACACATTTAACAAAATTTCAATTTGATTTTTTTTAATTTAATCAAAAAAAAAGTAAAAATGTTCTTGCTCCACTGGGGAACTAGTGACCACACGACCACGATGCGGACACTTTACCGACTCGCCACGAGGCCTTTGATTTACATGTAGACAACTGGTGTATTGAAGTGTTTCTGAAATTTGATTTCAGAATTTGCAAATTCTGCGATTATCGTGAAGAAAATATTCAGACACATTCGAAATATTTAATAAATACATAAATATGAAATATTATCTCATTTCAAATGAAAAATAAAATTCCATTTGTACATCAAAGCAAAATATAAACTATCACCTGTCAAATATTTGACAGAAAAATTTCCACTAATTAATTTCGGCCAGGGTACCCAGGAGGATAAAAATTTCCGGAAATTTTTTGGGTTGCCATGGCATCTAAATAAGAACGAATGTTTTGGTTCTCTCTAAAAGTGAGGTGTGAAATTTTTACTGTAATTCTATTGGCTGAATTTCAAAATTTGAAATAGACTGATTGGTTGTTAAGCAAGGAGATATATTGTCAGCTGAATATATACTGTTATTGAAATGTGGTATATAAAAAAAATTTAATCTAAAAAGTTCAAAATACATCAAAGACCGCAGAAAACCCAAGCAGATACTATACCTCTAATCTAAAAGTACTTTAAGATATCAGCAGAACACCATAGTTTCAATTCAAAACCAGTCACAATCTCAGCATTTCAAAGTTTGATACAAAAACATCAGAGTACTTCCAAGAACAGTAGTTTTTCCTAAAACGATTCTCGTACTAGAAACCAAATATATGAACAAACTTATCTACAACCCAAATCAAATCTGAAAGCACCGAAAAAAATAAAGGAAAAAAATAAATTAAAAGAAAATTATTAATCTAATGCAATATTAAAATTCAGTATGAGGAATTTAGTAGACAGTCAATTTTAAACGTACAATCCAACAATAAGAAACGAGGACAGAAATGTCAAATCATAACTCAAAATATAGGGGAACCCATTGGTAAACCTGATTCCAATGGGTTCCCCCCTTAGTCCTCTTTTAGCAGATATATTTATGAACAACTTGGAGACCACTATACTAAATTCCGAATTTGGTAAAAAACATATTCATTTTTGGTATAGATATGTTGACATTATTCTTGCTTGTTTCAGAGGTACCACACGACAGCTAAACCAGTTTCTGATATTTATAAATAATCTAAATAGTAACATACAAACCACACTTGAGACAGAGACAGGGAGACAAATTAATTTCTTAGACCTAACCATCACACATAATCATAATAAATTTTAGTTCAATGTATTCAGAAAACCGAGCTACACGGACGTTACAATCCCAAGTGATACTTTCCATCGCGATAGTCAAATATTAGCAGCATATAATTCAATGTTACATAGAGCGTTCTCGTTACCTTTGTCTGCTAATAATCTTGATAGAGAAATTAAAACAATCATACAGATAGGACAAAATAATGGTTTCCAAGCAGCCACAATTCAAAAGTTAGTCAGAAAACATCGTCTTAAATTTTCGCACAAATTAATATACCCCCAGGTCAAACAATCAGAAACTAAGAAATTTGTAACCTTAACGTACTTCGGGAGAAGAACAGATGCTATTGCGGGATTATTTAGAAAGAATAATATAGAAGTAACATACAGGCCGCATGCCAGGTTGTCTAATTTTCTTTTCAATGCCAAAGATAGAATAGCAAAAATGAAAAAATCTGGAGTTTATAAGCTTAAGTGTCCAGAGTGTAACGGTGTTTATGTGGGACAATGTGGACGTAATTTTTCAAAAAGTTACTCTGAACATGAAAGGTCCTTCAGACTAGGAAAAACTGATTCGACGTTTTCAAACCATTCCTTGGAATGCAACCACAAGTTTCCGAGTCTGACCGATACGGAAATTTTGCACAATGCAAGCAAGGGTTGGAAACTGAATTATTTAGAATCCCCAGAAATTCATAAACACAAATATTGTGGATGTAACCTACTAAATGATCAACTGGATTTGGTCTATTCACCGGTTTTTAAGGTAGCTCAGTCATATTGTCTCAAATAAACAAGGTCCAGGTAAAAGGCCTCAGGTAGAATTAAGGGTATTTAAGGAGTGTTATTTATTCTTTCAGATTATTTTATTGTTTGATAATGTCCATATTGGACGAAACTGCAGTAACTTTAGTTACAAATAGAAGTGGTATAAAAACATAGAAAGTATCGTGATGATTTCCTACCACATAGTAACGGCTACATCCATCAATTTAAATCTTATTTACCGATATCGTTAAAACAATATTGTTTCCGACATCTACAATAAGATGAATTTTGAATATTGGCCGAATGTTCAGGAAACCATATTAAAATTATATTATGATCAAACCTGGATAAAAATCCGCCAGGTGGCTCTACATATAGAACGTCTTCTGAAACCTACAAAATGATATTAAAAACTTCACAAAATTTATTTTCAAGGCAGCTTACAAAGTGGTTATGTCCACCAAAAGGCAGACTCTGGTGTCACCTTGTTCAACTGAAAGACATTTAATAATTCACCAAGGCATATTCAGTTCTACCAATATATCCAAATGATATTGTACCAATATCGATTAATGTTTTGAGGCCATTATTGCTTCAAGAATATTTCATCAACACTATTTTTGCAACGTGTAAACAATATTTAACCAATATCGCAAAACGTTCACATTTCTCCTCTTGACAATATTTCGTTTGAATAGTTTCAGAATATTGTACCAGCAATATTGTACCAATCTCGCTGAATATTTTCAGGTCAATATTGCTTCGAAAATATTTCGCCAATATTATTCAAGTAATATTGGACCAATATCGCCGAATGTTCACATTTTTTTTCTCGCTAATATTGCATTTCAAATATTTAACCAATATGTTCACAATATTCCACCAATACCTATAGGTGTGCTACTTGGGGAGATCCTAAAATATTCGCAAATAGCATGATGTTCAACTTGACATGAAGATACGATGTACGAAGACTCAACATATTGGTGGGAAATGATTTTATCTTAACATTGTACCCAAAGACAAAGTCATTATGGAAAATAGAAAGATTTTGGCATATATGACAGCAGCCCATTTACAGAAGAGAATATCGTGCTGTCATTTAGGTAACATGTGAACTGGTATACTAATTAAACACTTCTATTTTCAATATTTTATTCCACAACAAACGATCTCCAACACGACAATTACAAAAACGTCTGAACAGCCCGCACAACGGATAGCAACTAACTGACCTCGATATCATTCTATTATCTAAACTTGATTCACTTATTGCACCATCATCCCATTACTCATTATCGCACTCTGACGTGGTCGACAACACCTTTGCCTGTTCACACTCGGCCATCCTGACCGGATGATGGTCAATCAGTTTCGGAGACCTGAAACATGTTAAAATTCATTAATTATGCTAGGAATCTCACGGCTTTCAGAGCACAGGAACCAAAAGTTCCCATGGCCTACAGAACACAGGGACCAGAAGTCCCGAAGGTCTACAAAGCACAGGGACCAGAAGTCCCGACGGCCTACATAGCACAGGGACCAGAAGTACCGACGGCATACATAGCACAGGGACCAGAAGTCCCGACGGCCCACATAGCACAGGGACCAGAATTACAGACGGCCTACATAGCACAGGGACCAGAATTCCCGACGGCCTATATAGCACAGGTACCACAAGTCCCGACAGCCCACATAGCACAGGGACCAGAAGTACCGACGGCCTACATAGCACAGGGACCAGAAGTCCCGACGGCCTATATAGCACAGGTACCACAAGTCCCGACGGCCCACATAGCACAGGGACCAGAAGTACCGACGGCCTACATAGCACAGGGACCAGAAGTCCCGACGGCCTACATAGCACAGGTACCACGGCCTACAAAGGGCTTACCTAGTTTTTATGAACGACATCGTAGGAAGTCCATCTCTTCATGTGCTCTAATGCGTATACTCCCCTATCACTTATTATTCGCTCAGATACTCTAAAGGTTTGAATGAGTTCTCTCAAAACATCGAGTACATACCTTGTTTTTGTATTTTTGACTGCTAGTATGCCAGTAAATTTCGTGAATGCATCAACAATGACCAGTACATGGGTATTTTTCTGTTTGGTTCTGTAGAAGGTGCCAACGTGATCTACAAAAACGTCTGAACAGCCCGCACAACGGATAGCAACTAACTGACCGTTCTCGATATCATTCTATTATCTAAACTTGATTCACTCATTGCACCATCATCCCATTACCCATTACTCTGACGTGGTCGTCAACACCTTTGCCTGTTCACACATATATTAACTCTTCATGCTCCCAGTGTTGCAAGTGAGTGCATTCCCGGATTTTCTTTCAGGAAACTACGGGAAAGCTTTCATATTGCAGTACAGGAAAATATACTGATTTTATTGAAAATATGAACAGGATGTTCACAAAGACATGTATTGGTTCAATTTTCAATTGAGAATGTTTCCCTTTACAACATGAAACACTTCCATGAGAGGTTATCTTGTACGATGGAAAATAGCGACTGAAGTTTATGTTTCAGTCACAGATGATTCCACAACTGACTTCATGAACATCCTGTTCTTATTTTCAATAAAATCAACATGCCATACCCATGACAGGTTTTGTCAGAAAAATATTTTCAAAGTGTCACCGCACGAGAAATAGTCCAACAATTGCAGCTGCTCCCCATGCTACTATTGCATATCTAACATGACTCTCAGCCAGAGAATAGTAAATTATTTTCATTTGATCGAGAGTGAGGATTTTTTTCAAATATTTGAACTTAGATAGTATAAATCTTACTTTTTTATGACTTGATTTATTTAGACATTCCACTTCAAGTGACTATCGATATATATATATATATATATATATATATATATATATATATATATATATATATATATATATATATATATATATATATATTTGGTATCTGATGCTTTCTTGATCATGGTAAGAGTTCCGTTGTTCTGGATGGTCAGCGTTTCATATTCTGGCAAGTATCGAGGATAAGAAGTGAATGGAATGTAGTTCGTTTTATGGAGATTCACTGTCAGAAGGCGATTGTTGAACCAATTGATTATTTTAATGAAATCAGTTTCGGGGGTGTTTTTTTAGGGTTCTCCAATTATCGGCGCTATATATTACTGCCTTATCGACTTCAAAGCTAACAGTATCACCCTCAATATCAAGTTGGAATAGATCATTGATATAAATATTATAATAAAATGGGCTCTAACACGGTACCTTGAGGAACTCCATAAACAACATCTTCAGTAGGACTTAGAGTCTCATTAATCTGTACCATCTGTTTTCTGTTTGTTAAATAGCTTTCTAGCAGTCGATAGAGTGTTCCTCTGAAACCAATATTTTCTAAGATGTTCAGTAGCTGTTGGTGACAAACGGTATCAAACGCTTTAGTTAGATCGATAAACATGCATAATGTCGGACATTTTTCATCAATTTTTTTTGCTAATTTCAGATAGAACGTAGGATATCGCATCCTCCGTTGATTTGTTTTCTCGAAAACCGAATTATTTGTTTGACAAAATTTTATATTCATTCAGATAGCTGTTGATACGGGATTTCAGAACTCTCTCAAATATCTTTGCTAAGTTAGATAATAGTGAAATTGGTCGATAGTTACTGGTGTCCAGTTTATCTCCTTTTTTGTGGATTGGTCTGATTATAGCATTCTTGAAGGCTGCAGGAACTACGCCTGAATGAAAGAACCGGTTTATTATAAAAGCAAGTGGTTTGGCAACACTTTGAGATACTAGTTTTAGTATTTCTGCTGTTAGTCCGTCTATTCCCGGGGCCTTTTTGTTTTTCAGATTTTAAATGGTTTTTACTATTTCTATTTCATCAGTTTCAGAGAGAAAGAAGGATTGGAATGTTGCCGCTTCGACATGGGGTTCTATGTTAACTTTTTTTTAATAACATCTGCCAATTCTTTCCCAACGTTCGAGAAGTATGCATTGAATTATCTCGCAATACGGTAGTCAGTTTTGAGATTATCTCCAGTTTCAGCTCTGATTTCTGAAACTCTTGCTTGTTATGTTTGTTTTTGGTGATTTCATTGACACATCTCCACAGTCCCGATGAATCTGATTTGTTTCGGTTGATTTCATTTTGGTAGTAACGCCTTTCAGTTTCCTCTATTAATATATTCAATCTGGTCCTAAATTTTTTAATCCTTGATGTATTTTCTTCATTTGGGTCACTTTTCATTATTTTATAGAGACGGTTTTTGTTATTTATTGAATTAACCAGCGCTGCTGTTATCCATGTCTTCTTTTTCGTTTTACATGTTTTTTTCTTTGTGATTGTACAGTTATTGATGTGATATTTCAATTTTTCAATGAAATTATTGGTACACATGTCAGCATCATCAGTCGTATAAACTTCTTTCCACTTTTCTTCGTTTACTGCAAGTATCAATCTTTCCCTGTCCAAATAACTTTTGGTAATAGTTTCATCTTTCATGTTTTTCTCTTCAGCTAAACTTACTTGGCAACTATCATGTAATGGTCAGTAGTATCGGACTGTAGTATAGCTGATTGTATATTGTGTATTTGTTTTGGTTTTTAATGAACATGTGATCAATGCAAGATTTTGACTCCCCTTTTACCCTGGTGTATTTATTGATTGTTGATATGAATGCGCACTCTCACCCAGGATATTCAGGTAATCTTCTATATATTCTTCGTGGCCTAGGATATTGATGTTTATGTCACCAACAAATACGTGAAAGTTGGCAGGCTTTTCATTCAGATAATTTTCCAGTTGTTTGTTGAAAGTATCTACGCATGTTGACGGGGGCCTATAAACAGCTGTTAATAAAAAATGTATATCATTGAACTGGGAATATATTTCAATAACCTTCAAGTCACCAAAGTTTTTGATATAGTGATGATAATCTATGCCTTTTTTTATATACACTGCCGTACCATCATTTTGATTGATAGTTCCTGCACTGTACACATAGTTATGACCTTCGATTTGGTATAAAGAAAAATCATCAACTTGCCATGTTTCTGACAATACTATGAAGTGTCGATCTGACTGATTAGGATCTTGAATTAATCTAAATTTTTTTTGATGCTTCTGATATTTGCATGAAGAATGTTGCGAACAGTGTTAATAAGCATTTTGTTTAGATCTGAAACAGTTTCAAACAATTATGTTTCTGCTGATTCAATCTCGAAATATTTTATATAATTATCCATTATCCTCTGGTGATTAATAGTGCCAAGTGATGAGGTATAATAATATCGATCATTAATTGAAATGATTATAATTTGTAGAATCTATTCGGGAATGATAAAAGTATATAAAAATACAATGCAACTATGCTAGGGAATAATGACGACAATTAAATTACCTACATACAAGACAAACAAAATATTTTGTAGTTTTATTGAGGTTTTGTTCTAGCATTAACGATTGCTTTGGGGTCTAGTTGTGTAGCGTTTGTTTGGTTTTTCCTTATTTGTT
Source organism: Chrysolina oricalcia (assembly GCA_944452925.2). Taxonomy (NCBI): domain Eukaryota; kingdom Metazoa; phylum Arthropoda; class Insecta; order Coleoptera; family Chrysomelidae; genus Chrysolina; species Chrysolina oricalcia. The sequence continues at coordinate 10,221,734 of OX101814.2, read as the reverse complement.
TCCACTATCTTTGGTTCTTCCTTCTTGGCAGGCTCCTCTTTCCTTCTGGTGGTCTCCTTTGTAGTGATTGGGGTTGTAATACTCTCCTTATCTAGCTTTGCAATGGGGTTGTCGACAGTTGGAGTGGATGGTTCACTGATTGTTTTTCTTTCTGCCTGTGGTGAAAATACATCAGGGTTCACTTGTGTATTGATTCTTAGATCATCACCTGTGTATTCTACTCCGTCTACTATTAGCACGTTGCTTCTCAGCTTCGCATTTTTTTGTCGTTTTTGGCCAGTTTCAGGTGGTGCAGCAAAAATTTCAGATCCTTCGGTGTGAGATCTTCAGAAATAGATATACCAGAGTACCAGAATTTGATAGTATCACTTTTCTCTTCAATTCGAGTGTAGTGTTACAAGTACTGGCCATTTGGATGTTTTTTTTCTTCCTATTCGGTGGATATTGGTGATATCAAATTCTTCTATTGTAATTTCTAATACATTTCTTATTATGGTTTTGACTGACGAGAGAATATCAGGAGGCGGAAATTAACCACATCAAAAAGGACCTACGCCAAAACGGTTACTCCGAGAAACTCATAGGAGAAGTTCGGAAACAACTCGAAAAGACCAAAACAACCGAAAAAAGACCACAAAACACCGTTCTCATTCTTCCCTATATCAAGGGTATCTCCGAGAAGATCAGAAGGATCGGAAATAAATACAACATCAAGAGTTGCTTTTAATCCGGCAGTACCTTACGAAGCTTCCTCACCAAGACGAAACCAGAGAACACAACAGAATCCAGCAAAAACTGTATTTACAAAGTCCTATGTGAATGTGGAGATTCCTATATCGGAGAGACCAAGAGGCCATTATCAGTAAGAATAGCCAAACACAAAAAGTGGACTCAACGAAGGAAAACATCAAAATCGGGAATTGCTGACCACGCCTGGACAAAACACCACCGAATTCTTAGGGACGAAGCTAGTGTTCTTCATAGAGAGGAACATTGGTTCGAACAGAAATTTATAGAAACTACCTATATAGAAGCCAATAGTGCCTTCAGTCAACCAAGCGTGGAAATTAAAAACGTATTGAAACCGCTCATGGACCGTTTTGGAGGGAGAAAAAGCGCCGAAACCACGCGCGCCACAAGACCGCGCGTAATTACACCGTAATTACACTTTAATTATAGACCTATAAAAGGTCGCGTAGCATCTAATTTTGTCATTATTCACCAGAAGACGATTGCGGATTCAAGCAATTGAAACGTTGTGAAAAATTTGAAAGAGATAGAAATCTTTCAACCATTAAGATGATGGACGTCTGAAATATAAGTAATCGAGATCTTTTTCATCGTCTGCTTCTGCTATTCCATAAAATATCAGGTTATCAGTCTTTAGTTTCCTTTCAACTTGGTTCAAACTTTCCCTGAGTTGAAAATTTTCTAGTTCCAATAATACCACTTTATCCTCTAGTTGTGTAATTTCTTTTTTCACAGAAATAGAGAGAGTTTTTAGTTCATAATTTACGTTATCTATTTTGTTGGCTAAATTTGAGTTTATTTTTTCCAGAGTTTTCTGTTCTTGATTCCCACCTGGTTTGTTCATGTCTACGCCACTGTTAATTTGTATTTCGTTTGGCTAGTAATCTATAATAATCAATGGAATTCCTTATCTTATCTTATCGCATGCCTTTTTCTTTTTCTCCAGCATTAACGTTTTTGTTTGGTATTGTTTTATTAGCTCGCTTCTGCGTTCATTGTGATCAATGTCTATCAATATTATAGCATTTGCATCTTATATTGTGAAACTGACTTACATATTCTAATACTCCTTTCTTTCCTGAACACGGTGGTATATGATTTGTTATTTTCAGTCTATTTGTGGGCACGTAAATTCTCGTTTTTCACAGAGCACTTTCAGTACATGATGAGACAGACTACTTCCCTAGAATGATGAGAATTCCATCATTACAGAGTGAAATTGCTTCTGAAGAGTATGTTTTCCAATTCTTCCGACCTCCCTGAAGATCTTAGAAGAGTGAAATAGGTTTTTGTCGACCAAAATGTATTGGAGGCCTAGCGAAAGAGATGCAATTCACGCATCAATGAAATGAGCGATTTTCTGTGATACTTCTGAATAACATTCTCCCTTATCTCATTTATATATGAAAATCTCCAATGGAAACTGGAAATTTTAGAAATAATCAACTATCTGAATGAAAATGCAAATTTTCACTTTCAGATTTTTTCCCTCAAGTTATATAGGATCTTTCACAATATCTATCAGATGTAGTTCAATGAGATCCTTGATGCGATTGACTCTTTGAAAAACACCAGCTGCTATGACTTCCACAATTTGAACAGTCCTATCATAAAAAAAACATAAAAGATATTATTGCTGAACCACCCACACATTTATTCAATTTATGCTTTTGCAAGGGGGTTTTTCCTGATGTTTTCAAAAAAGCAAATTAATACCGATCTTCAAAAAAGGTAACATTGATCTACCAGAAAATCATCGACCAATCTCAATAATTCCAGTTGTAGGCAAGACTTTTGAAATTATCATTAAAACAAGATTAGCATCGTATTTTGACAGTAACAATTACATAAACGATCAAAAATTTGGATTCCGAAAAAACCGCTCCACAATTCAAGCTGTTCGTAAACTGGTGACTGACATAGTCGAGGACTCTGAAAGTGGTAAACAAACTTCAGTGACGCTTTGTGACCTCAGCAAAGCCATCGACTGTGTTCCACATCGAGGGCTACCTACTTGATAAACTGGAACTCTATGGTGTAAGAGGGTCAGCCTATTCATTCTTCGACTCATATATATCGGGAAGAACTCAATACGTATTACACAATAACAATACGTCGATGTGTAAATCTCTATCTTCGGGAGTGCCCCAAGGATCAGTTCTTCTGTTCTTAATATTCATTAACGGTATATTTTATCACATAAAACCAACCCAGTGTGTCTTGTTCGCAGACGACATAACTTTTTACAATTCCGCTTCGAATACAACAGAGCTCAATCAGATGAATGTTGAAGCATCTAACAGAATCAGTGAGTGGCTCACCCCCAACAACCTCGTTCAAAATGAGACCAAAACGCAATCTATAATATTTTCTTCCAACACGCTCCTTTCAACAGACGTCCCAGTTAAACTGTTGGGCATCACCCTATATAGCAAACTTAAATGGGCTGAACACATTGACATTCTATGTAGGAAGTTGTCAACCCAAATCTTCATTCTTAGGCAATTGCGGAATACTGTTAACGCAAACGTACTAAGAATGACGTACTTTTCACTTTTTCACTCTCATCTGAGTTATGGCATAATTTTATGGGGTAACTCTAGCCATGCAAATCGAGCCTTCATACAACAAAAGAAAGCAGTCAGGGTAATCGCCAAAACTGCCTACAGAGAATCCTGTAGACCGTTATTCAGAGAATTAGAAATATTGACACTTCCTGCACTATATGTTTATTATTGTTTGATTGAGATACATAACCACATCCATTGCTATAACAGACACAAAGATTTACACAGCTATTCTACCAGAAATAACGATCAGCTCATCAATCCTAGATTTCGTCTGAGTACATCATTAAAAAACACAATTAATTTGAATATATACAATAAGGTATCCGAATCAATAAAAAAGCTCAGCTCATATAAATTTAAACTAGCTGTCAAACAGCTCCTACTGAAACACAGCTTTTACTCGGTGGATGAATTTTTGTCAAGTGATTTAACCGAATAAAATAAGTATTAATGTAAATACCATCACCATGATATATTTATGGAAAACATCCATTTTATTTTTATTTTTACATCATAATTTATTGTGTAACTTTTTATATATACAACACGTTGCTTTCATTTGTTATGTTCCTATATATTTATAATTAGATATTTTTACCCAAGGACATGTTCCAAACTTGCTGACTTGTGTAATGAAAGAAATATTCAAAAACACCAAAAAAATTCTATTCTATTCTATTCTAATGTCCAGCGTGGCTTTAGCCGCGGAAGTAGTTGTTTTCTGTTAGATATTGCGAAAAACTAACTTCATTTTATCGTAGGTTTTTTCCATTTCCAGAGGAGTCATTTTCAATTGAGAATGTTTCCCTTTACAAAAGGAAAACATACTTTTGACCAATAAAATTTTTGACTCCTTTTATTTCGTATAAATGAAGAAAACTGATCGACTATTGAAATATATCAATGGTAGGAACAGTGATGTTATGAAACATTATTAAATATAGTTTTTGTTGAACCCGAGTTTGCGTAAAAATATCCATCTGTATGAAACGTTGGCAACAGTGTCGATAAATTCCTCGAGATGTTTGTAATTCTTTCTTCCCTTGGGTCATTTCGACTTTATAGCCGCTTTTTTTGAAATTTTGAAACAACCAGTTTTCATTTCTTCTAGGAATATTTCTACTCATAACAACTTACAGCTTTTTATGTCGTCATGAATATTAGATAAATTGTCCGCGCTTTCGCACGTCTCGCATTTCATTACGGTTATTAATATTTTTAATTAATGTTTGACTTCTATGTTTATTCTGTTCTACGATTCAACGCTTGGAATGTAAATATCAACGTGAATTATCAACTGAAAGATGCATATCAAAGGAATTCAAGCAACGAATAAAAAGTTTGGAATGAAGAAAAAACCCCGTTCCATCAGGTGTCACAGCATTAAAATCTGGTGATAGCAGCTGTCATCGGTATATCACACAAGCTATCAAACCGATTTTTTTTTAGAGAATTTGGAATCCTTAATGAATAAGTTATCTTCTTGATTATGAGATTATTGCGAATATTGAAAATAATTGCTATTTTAACAGCGTTAATTTTTGTATCTAAATGCTGTAAATGGAATAATCGAGCTGATTTAATTTTCCAGAAATATTTGAACTCATTTAAAAGGAATATGCCAACATCAGATATTTTATCATTTTCGGTAGCCATTCATAGCCTCCTTAGGCCGCGTTCTCACGAGTCAAGTTTAGTTGAACAACTTTAGTTGATCAACAAAAATTGAATAAAAACTATAATGAGAACCTCTGTTCCAACAGAGTTGATCAACTTTGTAGTTGTTCAACAAAAGTTTTGATCCATTCAAACTTTTATCGTTCTAGTCCCGAATCGCTTTCAAGTTGAAACAAGTCTTGAAACGTATGAACTAGGCAGTCAAGTTTTATTGCTCTCAACTGGCCGCGGTTTACTCGTAAGTAGTTTTTGGCAAGAAATATTATTGGAAACAAAAAAATAGTGTTAGTACGACGTTTTTTACGATCTTTGTTAGCATCACATATTTTTTTCGATCTTTGCTAGCATCACATTTTCTTCAGTTTGTCTTGTGACAGAACTGCGACCACCTGTACACAATAGCGCATTTGTAACTAAACAAGAACGATCAATTTCTGTTGCAGATGTGAACTTCAACGTGATCAAGTCTTTATTCAATTTTTGTTGATCAACTAAATTTGATCAACTGAACTTGACTCGTGAGATCGCGGCCTTAGACTCAGCGTCCATTCAAATGGACCAGTAGTCGATGATTGGAAATGTATTGTTACTATATTTTGAAAAAATTTGTTTATTTTCGATGTAAGAAAATGGAAGCTATCATTTTTTATCAGTTAGAGTTGAAAGAAAGACCCCTATATCATTCCAGTGTTGTCAATTGTGATATACTTTGAAAATGAAAAGAAGAAGAATATGTCGTTTTATTTACTGTTTATTTTGTTTTGAAAATTGATATTTTGCCCAGACTCGATACTTACTCCTGTTTAATAACCTCATACCCTTTTTGTTGTAGTACCTCAGCTCAAAGTCAGTCGGTGCGCCTATAGAACATGAGAAAACTCCCTCTCTCAGTTGGGTTCAAATGGAAGGCTTCTCTTGATGTCAAATTTATCAAAATTATACAGGATGGGTCACGGTCGATGGTACCTTAGACGTTTACGGAGAACGGGAGATAGGATCATTCTGAAAATTTGGTTTCTCAAGTAGTTGCTCTTGGTCTATCGATCTAAAATATTTTCAGCAATGCAGCGTTGCCGCTTATACCAGAAAGTAGCAACATCTTTGTTGTTTCAAATAGGTCACCCTGTATATTACCGCATTTTTGAAATTGTCATTCTTTTCTGATTATTTCTGCCTCATACTCCCCTATACCTATCTCTAACGGTTTTTGAGATATTGGTTATTTTCCATATTTTTTATGCAAAACATAGCTCGAATTGAATGTTTATTTCTGCGGTATTTGGATTCTTAGGAAGTTGCAATTTTGTGTTGAGTTCATCAAGATCATGTACAATGATTCTGTATAGAGAAATTTTTTCTGCGTTATACAGGGTCGTTCAAAATTCATGATCTTACTGCTGGATACGAAAAGGGTTATAAGTGCGTTTTTTTTAAACGAAACATCCTGTATATTATGAAATATCCTGAAAGATGATTAAATTTCCTTCGAATTGATATATCATGTTCCTATACCTAAATAGCCAGAATTCCGAGATAATAGCAATTTTCACTTGTAATCTCCCAAGTGCTTGAATCATTGCCGGAAATTTTTAGAGTACATGAATTTTTGGAAAATTACCCGAGTCGCGAAGCGACGAGGTTAATTTTCTTTGAAAATTCATGTACGAGATAAATTTACGGCAATTAATTCAAGCACGAGGGGGATTCGGTAAAAAAAATTCACACCGAGAAATGAAAATCATCCAACAACTCATAAGAAATAACTAACGATGGTTTCACCTGAACTATTTATAACCACTGAAATATTGATATGAAAAATAACTAACAAAATTTTCATCAATAAATGTGTTTAAATTTGGAACAAAAAAAAATAAAAAAGTTGGTACGTTCTTATCGTGGATTGAACCATCGACCTAGCGACTCATAGGCCGCATAGAATAACGTGCAGAAAATTCAATGATACGTACCCTGATTTACAACCAATGAACAAAAGGAAGTTTGTGCGATTACAACATAATTTCATTAATTATGGATCAAAACTGAAAACGGAACGACATTTACCAATGCCAATGCCTAATGTTTTGTAAAACAGGGTACGTTTCATTGAATTTTCTGCACATTCTTGCTATAATTCCCTCACATTTTCCATGAAGAATAAACAATTTCATCAGAACTTCGTTTGAATAGTTATTTCCCTCCATTTCAATCATTTTTGAGTCACTTTCGTTTAGAAACACACAACGGTATTATTAATAGTGCACTAATTGTCAAATTTTCATAATGTCATGTAACATCATGACATTTAATAGCCACGTACCATCATGACATTTAATAGCCACCTTAGATGAATATGAGAAAAATAAATCGATTTTTCTGAAAATTTCACACCTCACTTTTGTAGCCAATCAAAAAATTCGTTCTTGTTTAGATACCATAGCAACCCTAAAAATTTCCGGAAATTTTTATCCTCCTGGGTACCCTGGGCGAAATTACTCAGTGGAATTTTTTTTGCCAAACATTTGACATGTGACAAGTTGATATTTTGCTTTAATGTACAAATGGAGGTCTAGTTTTCATCTGAAAGGAGATAATTATGTATTTACTACATATTTGGAATGTGTCTGAAAATATTTTCTCCACGATTATTGCAGAATTTGTTAATTCTGAAATCATATTTCAGAAGAAGTTCAATACACCATTTGTCACAAGTTTTTATCACAAGTCCCGTAGCTCAGCGGTAGTGTTGCGGCCTATGAGTCGCTAGGTAGATGGTTCATTCCACGATAAGAAAATAACTTTTTTATTTTGTTTGTTTCAAATATAAACACATTAATTGATGAAAATTTTGTTAAGTCTTTTACATATCAATATTTCAGTGGTTAAAAATAGTTCAGGTAAAACCATCGTTAGTTATTTCTTATGAATTGTTGGATGATTTTCATTTCTCGGTGTGAAATTTTCTTACCGAATCCCCCTCGTGCTTAAATTAATTGATTTTCAAAAAAAATTCATTTACTCGAAAAATTTCCGGCAATAATTCAAGCACTTGGGAGATTACAAGTGAAAATTGCTATTATCTCGGAATTCTGGCTATTTAGGTATAGGAACATAATATATCAATTCGAAGGGAATTCAGTCATCTTTCAGGATATTTCATAATATACAGAATGTTCCATTTAAAAATAGGACTTTAAGCCCTTTTCGTATCTAGCAGTAAGATCATGAATTTTGAACGAGCCTGTATAACGCAGAACAAACTTCTCTATACAGAATCAATGTGCATGATCTTGATGAACTAGACACAAAATTTCAACTTCCTAAGAATCCAAATACCGCAGAAATAAACATTCAATTCGAGCTATATTTTGGATAAAACATATGGAAAATAACCAATATCTCAAAAACCGTTAGAGATAGGTATAGGGGAGTATGAGGCAGAAATAATCAAAAAGGAATGACAAGTTCAAAAATGCGGTAATATACAGGGTGACCCATTTGAAATAACAAAGATGCTGCTACTTTCTGGTATAAGCAGCAAAGCTGCATTGCTGAAAATATTTTAGATCGATAGACCAAGAGCAACTACTTGAGAAACCAAATTTTCAGAATGATCCTATTTCCCGTTCTTCGTAAACGTCTAAGGTACCATCGACCGTGACCCACCCTGTAAATGAATAAATGATGTTCAAAAGTCAAATATGGTTTTATTTAAAGGTTGAAATGTAATATTGTAGAAAAGCTGAACAGAATTGAATGAATTTGAACGTCATGTCATGTCAAAAAAAACATCCACACTTCAAGGAAAATTATTTGGAGAAATATTGTTTTGAATAATATTAAAGTTATCAAAACTGATTAGAATTAATAACTATTAACTAAAAAGAATTTTGGGGGTTTTTAAATCACTGAGTTTTTCATTTTGGGGTTAAAGTTTCTGGAGGTGAAATTTTGTGCACAGAAAGTTCTGGTATTGTTTGAAAAGTTTTTGTTGAAAATCAGGTCTCTGGAGAACGTTGATATTCGCAAATAACAGGATAAATATCTTAGATTTCTGCTCCGATATGTTGGTGATATGATTCTACCTCCTTCGCTGGATAATTTTGAATTTGTTGTTTCCTGGTAAGTAATTTTATACTGCAAGTGGCCTTTTAGTGTTTTATATGACACTAAGGTAGACACGATTAAATTTCCACAGATTTATTGTCTTCGCGACATGTTTCGATACACTGTATCTTTTTCAAGCGAATGTAATACATATGTATTACATTCGCTTGAAAAAGATACAGTGTATCGAAACATGTCGCGAAGACAATAAATCTGTGGAAATTTAATCGTGTTTACCTTAGTGTCATATACTATGAATTTCCATCAAGTAAAGGCCACGTCAATCCAAAATTTTAGTGTTTTGTTACATGTTTGATTCGCCAGCAATTCGGTACTGCATTTTGTCAGGATTATTGTTTATAGGGTGCCGGATTGAAAATGTACCTACCGCTTGTCCTACATCCTAATCCTAATCCTAATCCCGCCAATTTTCAGTGCGAAAATCATGCCGCGTATGCGACCCGTTACGATGTGCGCATGCGCGTCATCAGTTTAGTTTGGGTAGATCGTTGCTAAGTTTGAAAATTATTTGGTTTTCCAATTCAGAGTTTTTTGTTATGAGGCAATAAAACACATGTCATTTGAAAGAGACAAATTTGACAGCGCATTTAGGACTTTTTAAAACCGAAACGAACCTTTTAGAGATAGATTTCTCCGAATTTTAGGCGCGAAAGAAACTTATTTAAAACAATAATGTACCCTATGCTACTGTAACTATAATGACCGTGCAACAGTGCTTTTTAATCAACAGGAAGACTTGTCACTAAGATCTGTCACTCTTGTCAGAGATCAGAGACGGTTTTTAGAATTTCAGATTTTGTGTGGTATTTGTTGTCGTTGGTTATTCTTTCATCATTCGTGAATTTGCATTAATCTTGTTCCTTCAAAGACAATTTGTAATAAAGCCGTTTCTTCCTACAAATGAACAATGAACTGTTTATTGTTGTGTAAAGGAAAAATACCCAAAATAAATCATTTTTGGTAGATAATGAAATTTTTATGTACCTATATGCTTTGCTCAAAATAGCTTAAATATTATTTTAGCTTGACAAAAAGGCACGATTTTCGGTTGTTGTTCTTAAGAATGAACCCCAGCAGAACATTTGAGTGAGAAAATTGTAATTTGTGGCTGACATTTTCCTCATGAAGATTCATGTGAAAACGATAATAGAATAATTTGAAACCTAGTGCAGTACCAATACCTTATTATGAGTTCTAGATTACTACAAAAAGTACAGAACAGACATAGAATCGCCACAGAAAATTAGTGTCAATATGGAAGTGCTTTTCTTTGATGGTAAGGAAAATGCTTCTGGCCTCACTTTTTCATGCACCCCCATTGTGGAAATAGCAGCAAGGTAATACAAACAGAAATACTCGTAGAAATAGCATGTTAATCTCTTTAAATGATTTAAATTAAATGCAGTTACATATTTTGACATGAATCGTACTAGAAAAAAACATCGAGCTTCCAAGCATCCAATTTTATGAATCCAATTTGAGTTGAAATTATTCATGATATTAGCTGATATAAATTTTCATAGTTTTTTGTGCTTTCAATTTATTTTCCAATCCAGTGCTTCCTTGAAATTCGCACCGACGATTTGGGGTGGTTCCGTAGGTTTTTGTTGGTTAACTACAGCTGAAAAGTGAATGTGATACCAAAAATCAGTCGCTTCAGAGCGATAAATAATAATAATAACCGTACTCTACTTTCTGATGGCCTTTACTGAATATTTGGGATCATAAAAATGTGAAAATATGTATTCGAATCGGCTAAATACAAATAACAGTACAATGAGGTTTCCAACCTTATTCTCAGAGATTCAGAATTAACGATTGTTAATTTTCACAAGTAGCATGATATTTTACTAAAACCGGGCCTGTTACAAAAATCACTAATGATGCGCCTGCGCATTGCGGACTAGCCTGATCTTTTCACAACACTTTTGAAATGGGGATTAGCATTCTAGAGTAAGTATATAATATATATTTCTATGGATAAAACGGAAGACAATTCGCCAGCTTGATTAAGAGAAAACAAATGAAATCGTGACCTGTTTCCCAAATATTCCGCATTTGCGTATACCGCCACGGTCGGTTTTCCTGTTAGGTAAATTTACAAGTAAAGAAGTTTTCAAGTATTGCCGACGAATGAACTGAATAAAGAAACGTAATTATTAGAATTTACTGAATCACTGTCACCAATCAGTTTTTTTGTTTCATTTACGACTTATTTACATAATTGTTTACTGAATTGTATTTAACTACAATAATAACCACGCATTTCATTTGGAAGTATTGAAATTACGCTTCATGAAAATTTACCATTAGAACCTGTCAATCTTGTGCTAATATAATCAGGAATGACGGGATTCCGTGAGATATATACGTGCCATTATTTTCATTAAAATGTTTTCTTATAATAGGTACCTTCTTCATAATATGGTGGTACTCACTTTCGGTACTGGATATAGATGAATTATTTAGTTCGTATCTCTATATTGCCCACAAGTGATATAAAAACGGAACATGATAAAAGTATTATTGTACAAACTACACAGAAAACGATTAAATATTCACAAATTTTATTCAATCAGACATGTTCCGCCAGCACAGTAGCTTCTTCACTGTCTGATTGAATAAAGTTTTTGGAGATTGAATCGTTTTCTGTGTATTTTATACAATTCCCAAGTAGCACACTTATATTGGTAAAATATTGGTACAATATTGTGAACATATTGACGAAATATTTGAAATGCAATATTGGCGAGAAAAAAAATGTGAACATTCGGCGATATTGGTCCAATATTACTTGAATAATATTGGCGAAATGTTCCCCAACCAATATTGGCCTCAAAATATTTGGCGATATTGGTACAATATCGCTAATACAATATTCTGACAATATTGGCACAATATTCAAAAGTTATATTGTCGAGAAGTAAATTGTGAACATTTTGCGATATTGGTCGAATATTGTTTAAATATTCCAAAAATTGTTTTGGTGAAATATTCTTGAAGCAATAATGGCCTTAAAATATTTATCGATATTGGTACAATATCATTTGGTTATATTGGAGGACGTCAATATACCTTGGTAAATTATTAAATGTCTTTTAGTTGATGAAGGTGACACCAGAGTCTGCCTTTTGATCGCCTTAACCACTGAGTAAGCTGTCTTGAAAACAAGTTAAGAGAAGTATTTAATAAACTTTCGTAGGTTTTAGAAGACGTTCTATATGTAGAGCCACCTAGCGGATTTTTATCCAGGTTTGATCATGAAATAATTTAAATATGTTTCATTGAATATTCGGCCAATATTCAAATTTCATCTCAATCTAGATGTAGGAAACAATATGAAGGCAATATTGTTTTAACGATATCGATAAATATTATTGAACCAATATTGACTCAATATTAATTATTAAGATTTGCTGAATATTGGCGAAATGATATTCAACCAATGTGTAATCACACTTGGAGATACAATATAGATTTTATTCCTAGAATCGATATGAGGGGAATATTGGGATTGCAATATTTATTCTAGATGTTGAAAACGATGTGAAGACAATATTGTTTTATCGATATTGGTAAATATCATTCAACCAATATTGACTCAATATGAGTTATTACAATTTGTCAAATAAAGTGGAAATAATATTCAACCAATATGCTATCAAACTTGGAAATACAATATAGTTATTTTTTCCTATAATCGATATGACTGGAATATTTGGATTGCAATATTTATTCTAGATGTGGAAAACAATATATAACCAATATTGTATTATCGATATTGGTAGAAATTATTCAACCAATATTGACCCAATATTTCATGTAATAATCTACATTCAAAACTAGTTCAACCAATATTCCACCAATATTATTAATATAATATTGTTTCTTGAATATTCACCCATATTGGACCAACATTGATTTTTCATTAAAAATATATCTATATTGGCCCAATATGGAACCAAGATTCAGCCAATATGATGTGCTACCTGGGTTACTATGGATCTTCATCAACTAACAGCCGAATCAATCAGACAAATTGAATTATTATTGAATAAATGATGAATTTCTGAGAAAATATACAGCAAAATGGAGAAGCACATTAATAATAGCATTGTTTAATTAGAACATAGTTAGTCAATGCCTGTGGAAAAGGTATTGGAGACAAACGCGAGTGTCATCTAGCGTGATTAGTTAGAAACATGAATATTCGACGTCATTTTAATGCAGGTTTCTTCAAAAAACCCTGATTTTAATGCTTTTCCATTGTTTTAATCAAGTTACGACATGACTTGGAGGCCAGATCACTGAAGTTACGACATGACTTGGATGCGAGCTCACTATCGCCATCTACATGTCGCATCCATTTTGATCCAATTATAATCCCATAAGGTTGACTATCTTCTATATAAACAATGATAATAGTCATCAATACAAGGAAATTGCACTATGAAATTTAGATTCCGTTACAACTATTCATTTTTTAATAGTATTACAGTTTGTTGAAATTTCATAAAATTGACAACACAGTCATCAATCACCATATCCCTGGAATATTGACAGGACTAAAATTCTATAAGGGCACCATCTCTATGACCGACTAAAGAAGCTGACCACTATTTCATTTGTTTATTTGTGTTCTGAAAAATCTAAACAAAATCGAATCACTCGACACACCAGGGTTTTTAGGCATCTTAGTTATTGTTTAGAATATATCTGTCACTCGCGACACATGCCCGCAAATTTGGGAAAAAGAAATAAGTCTTTTGCTGCCCAGGTGGAGCTTTTGACTTCGCTTTAGGCGGATTTTTCTTGAAATCTTTTGGGAGAAGTTTGTGAAAATAGTGGTATGGTTTCCCTGAGCAACCACACACACCTTTGTGGATAAGATTTCCTACTTTTCTCAAGATTTTGTAAACCCAACCACTTCGAGGCCATCCAATATCACAGGTTAGTTATACTCAGATATAATTGCGGATATATGTGTATATGCTCTTTTCAGCATCCTAACTTCTTGGTCTTCCTCTGATAACAATTCCCCAAGATAATTCTTATTTTAAGACCTCTTAGCAGATGCTCTTGGCAGATCCTCTTAGCAGAACCTCTTAGCAAAACCTCTTACCAACACCCCTTACCAACCTCGTACCGTACGTGTGCCCTTCCGAGCCCTATTCTGCACATTTACATACATACAGTTATGAAACGATGGACTATACAGAGACCCCTTTACGACAGTGCTGATTTGAAGAAATCACAGAGCCCCGTTAACTTGCAGTGCTGCCAGCTAATAGTACTACTATTTCCCCGATCGTGGATATTTACAGATAAGCCTTTTCACAAACATCATTTGATCTAATTATCGTTGAATGATACTAGCTTCTTTTCGTGATTTTTGATAACTAAAATAAATATTTATTGCTAGTTGGTCGATGAGTAATAATAGGTATTGATATTGTGAACTTTAAGTATATACTAAAAGGAGTTGAGACCACATCGATGAGAATATTGAACCTTCCTGACAGTAGGTAGTGTTAGGATCATTGAAATAATTAATAAATTCACATAGTCGAATTTTCGAATCGGTAAAGCTTTGTTACTACAAGGTGTACCACGGAGTAGCAAACAATCTATCCAAAGATCACAGTTCATTAGACTTTATCGTTGGAAATATTCATTTAAATTGTAAAGGAATAGCAATACACTTTGTTATCTTGGAGACTACCTATTTATTTATTGTTTTCTTTCTACCCATTTCCTTCTCCACTGAGCAAGGGTCTGTTAAGATTTTCTGTTCTTCCTTTCTCCGAGATTATTTCCTTGAGGAAAGGAAGAACATAGCAGTTTGTCTTTTCCTTTTAAGTGATTCAGGTTTCAATGAATGTTTAAATTTCTCTTATCTGTTGAAATATCTCTTCCCCTTTCTAAATTTCAAATTCTTTCTAATGGCTTCCGGAAAAACTGCCTCTCAGTCCTCTTCAATAACTTCTATCTCAATGGCAATCGTTTCCCTGGTTAGTAGATTTTAAATTGTTCACTTTCACTTTGCTTCAATACTATTTTCGTTACTTATTCTACATATTATTGTTCGACTAAAATCAACAACAAACTTATTTTCTAATATTTACACAACTAATCCAAATTTATTTTCTTTTCAATTATTTATCTATTTTCTACAACAATTATGACTAGTGTCATTTTATGACTAGCTTAAACTGTATCACCACATTGTAGTTTGTTTCAAATCAACCTACAGAGTGTTTTTCTATAATCAGTAAATTTTGGAAATTTTCAACTGAAGTTCGTTTGTCTCAATGTTGTAATAGAACGAATGTTAATAATTTATTCTATTTCAGCACACAGTACTTTCTGGTAGTGCGAAAGGTGTTGTTGTAGTACTCCTAACATTGTTCGGAAAACTGAATAATTAAAATTCTGATGGTTTTTGAAGAAATATGTTGACGTGGACTAAAATATAAAGTGTCATAAAACTAAGGTAAGGTATCTAGATGTTTCTAGTCTTTCTAAGAGCAATAATAATAATAATAATGATATGCATGTCGGGGCGTGGCGTAGTGGTTAGAGCGTCCGACTTTGGGTCGAAAGGTCCAGAGTTCGAGCCTCAGTTGCGGCTGGGATTTTTTAATTTAATTTGACCGATTAAATTATTCAAATCTCGTGGCTGGACTGGGATGAGTCCTGCACGATTCACTGTTGCGTTCCAATTAACAGGACTGCTCCTAAGGTGGCGCATGGAGTTAGTAACAAGGCCTATCCAGAACACGTGGCTAATGACCATAGCAGTCGATGCCAGAACACCAAAGAAAAAAAAACGATATGCCAATTTACTTGAAATCCTTGTTTTTATGACAGTATTGATGAAATTATGCAAGATCAAACTAACTGTCCAACTCAATGAAACTTATTCAAGTCACTCAAGTGAAGCAGTTCATGAGTTTAGAATGGTTGTGAACGAGAATTAGTATTGATTTATTTATTTATTTTTCATTATTTTTTTATTCGAACTCCATGAATCTAATAAACAATACTTCATCAACATAATTGTATCTCAATTTCTTGATAGAACAGCTTGTTCATTTACAAATCCCATTCAAACCAGTCCAGTATAATGGACACTCAGGATCCAAGGCGAGGAAATCCAGAATTTGCGGAGGAGAGGAGAGTTATGGAGAGGACGACGTAGGAAATGAATTTGATTTTAGGGTGTATGACGACAGAACAGATGGACGCGAAGTTCAAATAGATGAAAATGAACTTGATTGAGACTTCAACAAAGAATATTATAGTAGAAAAATATGAACGGGGACAGACTGATGATGACGACAAAGAAATCTAAACAAGAAACAAAAATAAAAACCCACTAAGACAGCCAACAAAACCAAAGAAATGAACCAAACAAACGACAAATAAAACTTCACAGAAGAGAGATGAACCAAAATATACGTGCATGGAAAAAATCTCATGAGTTTCCTGTGGTAGAATTTGACTTTTATAGTTGATGGATGACACTAGTGATGAAAAAAGTGATTTCACTGTTTTCAACTATTTTTCCATCTACTTTGATGACGGAATGTTCAGTAAAATTTGTGAATGCACCAGCATGAAATACATGAAACCAAACATTTTTTTTGGTATCGTTATCATGATGTCAGAACTGAAATGTCCTCTGATTGAGATGTGCTGGTCAAAAACAAGTAAAGTGTATTCTATTGCATCAACGATGACAAGAGAAGCAACCTTTGGAATAAAAAGACACCTAAAAGTTATTGGCGGAGAAGTGTCAGAAGACTATCGCAAGGAAGACAAATTATGGAGAGTAAGGCCTATCACCGACAAAGTTAAACAAATGTATCCATACTTGCCAAGAGAAAATGTCGTTGCCATCGATGAACAGATGAACACCTGAAAAATTTCGTATGTGCAGCACCTTCAGGATTAGTACTGTCAAACTCAAAGTCAAAATATGCTTTTTCGTCGGAAGTTAAATGATAAACTTATTGACGTTATTGTATTAAAGATAATGATGAAAAATTTATGGAAATTAAATGAATACTTAAAAAGTATAATGGTGATACCCCCTACCATCGGCACATCATTCCTGATGAGAGGGAACACCACCACGATATGCGAAGGGCCTTCGGCAATAATTAGGATTGTTAAGACACTGAACAACTTGACTGGTACTTCACCACCATTCTTTTATTCGAATTATTGATAGAAAAAAAACACCTGACCAAGGAAAAGGAAATTGCAGAGATTGGGAAGAGGAGCGATACAGCAAAGCGTCTGGTCGGACGAAATGATAAACGTCGTTCAATGGTACTATACAGGGTGTATCTAAATAACACCGAAACAATTGAAGGGGTGATTCTGTGATGAAAATTAATGTGAGTGTTTGGTATAAAATTTTTTGAAAAAACCCTCCCCGAAAAAGTTACACCCCTTCGAAAATAAAAAAAAAAATGGATTTTCTTTTCCCTGTATATCAAGCTAAAGACACGAAACTTGGTAAACATCATCTGTCAATAAGAGTACACTTTTTGAAATTTTTTCAACCCTGAAGTATGCTTAGAAGGGGTTGATTATTTCAACCACTAAGATATTTTTTCTTACAACTTTTTTTTAGATGAAAATTTTTTCTTTAAAAAAGTATGACTGAAAAGCCTAATTCATTGACTACCTTTTTTTACTCTACAAGTTTTTTTCGAAAACTTAAGCATTTATGAGAAAAAAATAAATAAGCTCATGTAAAATAGCATTTTATTAAACAACAGCCAACCAAATTATGATTATGATTATGAGACTTCTACAACTAAAAACAAAAGTGAACAAACAATGAACAAAAACCTGTCGAATATCGACAATACAATTATAATAAATGTTGAATACTTCAATACAAGCATCTACCCTTTTCCTCATAGAATTGCGTATACGATGAAATATTCCTGGAGAATTTCTTATAGTTTCACACCCTGCTACAATGCGGTTTCGCAGATCATCGATATTTTCAACTGGGTTTGTGTATATCAAAGATTTCAGATATCCCCGTATGCAAAAATCTAAAGGATTAAGGTCAGGGGAGCGGGCTGGCCAGTTTACAGGTCTTCCTCGACCTATCCATTGATTGGCACACACCTCAACCAGGTGAGTTCTTGCACGTATACTAAAATGAGCTGGTGCACCATCGTGCATAAACCATGAAGGTTGCTTAATTTGAATGGGAACCTCTTCAAGAAGAACAGGTAATTCTTCAAGGAGATGACAATATGCTTCACCATTTAATCGTAGCGGAAGAAAATGGGGACCAATTAAATGATTATCAATAATTCCGAGCCACACGTTTAATGAAAATTGATACTGATGATTTCCTTCAAAAAAGCCATGAGGATTTTCGTCAGCCCAAAGGTGATTGTTGTGAAAATTTCTAATACAGTCTCTTGAGAAACTCGCCTCGTCAGTAAATAAAATATTACCTAAGAACTGTGGTGCTTGGCCAATCATATTAATAAGCCACTGACAAAAAATCACACGGAGTAAAAAATCTCGAATCATTAACGCCTGCACCCGTTGAAGATGATAGGGATACAACATTTGTTCTTTTAAAATTCTAAAAACAACGGAATGGCTTACATGTAGGACAAGAGCTATTCTCCTGATACTAGTTTCTGGGAATTCTTCAATTGAATTAAGTACGGCTTCTTCTACAGCTGCAGTTCTAACTTCTCTAGTACGACCAGAATCATAACTTCTTTTTTCAAAATTACCACTTTCCCGCAAGCGTCGGTGAATAGTTGTGAACGTAGTATGATGGGGTAGTCTACGCTGTGGGTACTGTTCAGCATAAAGTCTTTGCGCTTCCAATGAATTACCGTTAGCACGACCGTATGTAAAATGCATATCTGCCATTTCCAAATTCGAATATGCATTCATATTTTCAATCAACTAATATTTCCTACAATACACAATCATAAAACTTGTGAAACAATAAGATGGGTGACAGAAAATGACACTACACAATCCTAGTGTAAGTATTAATGTTTTTATGCAAAGCACAGGCCACTAGACTTGACGCAAAATACACTCGCGTTAGCTCATCTTTTTGAAAATGCATTGCATAAGATTTTTTTTCTCGTAAATGCTCAAGTTTTAGAAAAAACTTGTAGAGTTAAAAAAGTTAGTCAATGAATTGGGCATTTCAGTCATACTTTTTTAAAGAAAAAATTTCCATCTAAAAAAAAGTTGTAAGAAAAAATATCTTAGGGGTTGAAATAATCAACCCCTTCTAAGCATACTTCAGGGTTGAAAAAATTTCAAAAAGTGTACTCTTATTGACAGATAATGTTTACCAAGTTTCGTGTCTTTAGCTTGATATACAGGGAAAATAAAAAAGAAAAACCATTTTTTTTAATTTTCGAAGGGGTGTAACTTTTCCAGGGAGGGTTTGTTCAAAAAATTTTATACCAAACACTCACATTAATTTTCATCACAGAATCACCACTTTAATTTTTTCGGTGTTATTTAGATACACCCTGTATAAAAGTCGGTTTTCTGGCCTCCTCTTGTATACGAGAACGTCCTACCGATGAGTATAACAAATGGTCAAAGGAAAAAAGTTGAATGAAAATTTAAAAAAATACACTTTGTTTCGATCCATATTTGTTGCAACTGCACTCAAAAACAAGTGTCAAAATATTAATTTTTCACAGTTAGAGAGCTGCCTATGACTATGGTGTCAGGGGCATACCGATCGATATATTCCAGTATTAGCTACATAACAACATAACAGGAAACAAGCAGTGTATATAAGTGATTCTTGTTCTTATTTTCACATTATTGCATATGGGGTGCCACAGGGATTTACTTGAATGATTTGTTCCATTTTATGTTACCTAATGAACGTGTGGTTTATGCTGATGACACAACTTTACTCAATACTGCTTTCGACGTTACGTATGACGTGATCTATCGAATCTTCTCAAAATTGGTTCAATGCCAACAATCTGAAGTTGAACCATGATAAAACCCAAAATCTTGTTCTTTCCACCAAGAACGCAGGTGATGGTAAGAGTGTCAAACTTCTTGTGGTTGTTATAGATGAAAAATTGACTTAGTCAGCCCACATAGATCAACTATGTAATAGATTATCGAGTTCACTATATTTGTTACGCAATATGAAGAAAAAACTATGTCTTAACACAGTTCGAACATGTTATTTTTCATTTTTCCATGCTCACATAGATTATCTTATGGGGGAACTCTTGTCACGCCGTTAGGGTGTTCAAAATGTAGAAGAAAGCAGTTAGAATTATGACTGATGCTGGTTATAGGAACCACTATCAAAAAATCTTCAGAGACCTATCTATTATGCCTGTTTCATTACTATTTATTTTTCATAATACGGTATTAGAGATACATAAAAACAAAAAATAATTTTTGGCCAACCCTGACTTTCATGATTACCAAACTCGCGGTGCAACCGATTTGAGAACTCCTCGCTACAGACTCAATAAAACACAAATGAATTCACTGGATGTCAGACTCTATAACTTTTTGCCTGATGAGTTCAAGATTTTGACTTGGAACTGTCTTAAATCGAAACTGAAACGACACATTCTCAATCACTGTCTTTACTCCATTGACGAATATTTGGGTATACCTCTGTGTCTCAGCAATATCTAGATCTCCCAAATAATGGGACACTGTTTTCTTAGATTGTTTTTCTATATTTTGTCGTTTTATTTTTTATTTTTTTCCTATGACTATTTTACCCAAACTCTTTTGATGTCGATTTTAAACATTTTTAAACTTTTACTACTGACTTGCCAAAAACATAATTGTAACCTGGTCAAATAAATCTATTCTATTCTATATGATTCACTGACAGGTAAAGAAACCATCTGCTGGGCATGAAATATCTTTATTGGTGTTTTCCCAAGTCGCATGGTGTAGTTTTCGAATTTTTCTAGGTCAAGGTCAAGGAGGGGGAGGGGCGTTGGAAAACACCAGTAAGTATGTGACCGGTATCCGGTCATTTCGGTAGAAATGGTCCTGGGCATACCTTCTGCCAAGTCTGAACAGCGAACGAGGTCAATATTCAGAGTTATGCCCAAAAAAACGCGATTTTCAAAATTCATTCATTATCTCATTCGTTGAATTGTTTAAAAATTCACTACTTTCTTTAAAGTTGAATAAAAAGGAGCAATGCAGACGGCAGCTCTTCATCGGTAGGCACAATGGGTTGTAACAGAACTTATAGGTTTCAATGTCCTAGCTTATAAATTTCATTACAAGGTGCCACCACTGGTATCATATCTCACTTTAAAATTCAAACACTTTTTGTAAAATCTTTTTCGAGTCACCAGGACAGATAAAGAAATTTGTCGGTTTACGTTTGGTTGCTTCGTGTTCGCAAATACTACCAATTGTGTTAATTTGAGAGCCAAGTGGGGAATCTCCACATTTTCGTTATACGAAAATCCAAAGTGTCCCTGGTTTTAGGTAGGTACCTCTAAGATTTATATTTTCAGAATATTTTCAATGTTTCTCTTGAAATTAGTCATTTAAAATCAATACCTTTGTTTTAGATTTTCAACATTTGGTTGTTAAAAGCAATTTTTCTACTCGTCGAATCCCAATAAACGTTTCTGCTTGAAGTCCTTCGCATTTCATTCGCCCAGAACCTACAAATCCTGTACATCTGGCGCTCAACTACAGGGCTTTTGAAATTTGAAGAAAAATGGAAAATTCCAAAGAAAACTACCATTATAATACCAGAAGCAGGAATACAGGAGCAGTTCATAAAGTACCACAGAATTTTCAGCAGGAAAATACCTCGACAACAACAATTCAAGGTAGGAGTTTTTTATCTCACACTAACCCCTCTCAAGAGCGGTACCAGGAGACTGCAGGAAGGGCTGCAGGTTCATTTTTGAGACCAACTAGTGCATCAGCTGCAGCAACAAGCTTCATGCAGCTTCAAACGACACCATTAAGTCACAGGGCTTCATTAAGGCAAGGGGTGCATAACCAGAGACCAACACTTCCTGCTAAACAACCCATGAGAAATATTTGTTTTTCACCACCGAACTTATGGAGTGTCCCATATGGAAATAAGTTATCCACGAGTGAAACGGTTACAAAACCGTCATATTTTGATAACACAAATTCAGTATCGTTCACCAATATGCATGATAAAAACTCAAATTTTCAGAAAAAATCGACAACGTTGCCTAATTGTACCGATTTAGGAGCAACAAACTGTTTATCAAATTTTGCAGACTGTTTTACCACAAATAGTGTGAATTTTCCTATTTTATCGCAAAATTATAATAACGAAACCCAGCATCTTTTAAATAAAAATAAAGCTGAAATAAAAAATCAAGATCTGTCTACTCAAGTAGCAGAACTGATTTCGAAATTGAATAATTTGCCAGTTGATTTCACAAATAATGTACAAACTAGTGACACTTTGTGTTCAACGAGAAATTTAGGGAACATGGAAGCGAGCAAACGATTGCCAGTATTCGATAATAAAAATAATATTCACCCTGTAGATTTTTTAAATCAGTTAGAGTATGCAATACAGATTGATAGAGTTCCGTTTGAGTATTTTCGTGTGTTTATAGCGAGCCTATTGAAGGGAGAGGCATATTTGTGGAGTCAAGCTTTTCTCGACAAATTCAATAATTTTTTAGAATTCAAACAGTCGTTCTTAAGTCATTTTTGGAATGATGATATTCAGGCTGAGGTACACGAAAAACTGAGAAAATTTCGATACGAACATGGGTCATTTGTTCAACATTTTTTAAGGTGTATGACCATTGCAAAACATTTGAGTCCCCCAATATCTGAAGATCGGTTGTTGAAAAAATTTTCAAGGTTATTTCCCCCGAATATTTCAAGCACACTTATTACTGCTAACACTTTTTTGGATGCTCTCGAGCGTCTAAGACATGCTGATGGATTTTTCGATACAGACAAACGGTTAACAGCTTTGAAACCAACCTCTTCCGAGGTGCGGGATAATTCTCGATTCCCTGGCAACAATAAAAATGACAACCGACATTTCGTTGGAAACAGTTATTCATCAAAACCTTATTAAATCGCGGAATTACATGTAGAAAGTCCGGAAGTTTCAGAACATTCTTTAGATGGCCAAATTTTTTCGGGAAACGAGGGACAACCTCACGACTTGTAGGTCCTACCGTGAGGAATATAAAAAACAGGACCGCCTTATTGAACAATCCCCGAGACGAATTGATTGCACAAAGCGATTCTGAAACCGAAAGTGAAATTGTACGAGCTTCAACTATAGAAATAAAAATGTATGGATACAGTTTTGTGGCTTTGGTAGATACGGGTTGCGATATTTGTTGTTTTAACGAAGAAGTCTGGAATCAGCTAGAACCATTTCAAAAAACTATTCCGACTTTTTTTTGTACAGGTGTTAAAGTTGGCGCAGCCTTTAAAGCGAAGCAACGTCACGTCAAACAGCAATCGCTTATCGTTTTTTCAATAGCAGGCCACGAATTTGTAAACGAATTTCTTTTGATTCCTGACTTGATAGTACCGGTTATAATTGGGATTGATTTTTTGCATAAAATTAAAGTACGGCTTGATTTTGAGGAAAACTGCATGTTTGTTAAATTTGATACAAATTGGGCACCATTAACCAAGATTGAAACCGGGAGGGAGTTTCCTGAAATAAAATCATTACAAATTCGAGGAATATGCCGAAAAAAAAATGAACAAATAATAAATTCCCGGCTAGAAAAAAACTGCGTATCGGTAGAGGAGATAAAAAAGGTCGTTTCAGATAGTGCATTGACTTTTGAAGAAAAACAGGTGTTGTCAGATTTACTATTTCGGTTTCGAGGTTTATTTTCTGATATACCGGGGAGAACCAAAAGTTATGTTCACGAAATTAAACTTACAGATCACAAGGAGTTTTTTCAAAAACAGTATCCAGTTCCTTTGGCATACAAGTCGGCAATTAAAACGCACTTAGAAAAAATGGTTGAGTGGGGTGTGATTAAGCCGATGGCTACGCCGTATGTGTCGCCTATGCTAGCAACCCTTAAGCGAGATAATACCGTCCGCATTTGCTTAGACGCTAGACACTTGAACTCGGTTATGGAGAAGGAATATGATACTCCCAGACCAATGGAGGAAATCCTTCATACAATGAAGAAGGCACGATTCATGTCCTCTTGTGATTTCAGTAATGGATATTGGCAAATACCATTGAGTGAAAATTCTCAGAAATATACCGGCTTCAAATTTGAAGGTAAGACATATTGCTACTTAACCTTGCCTTTCGGTTTAGCCACCAGTGTCAGTACTTTTGTGCGTTGTATAAGATCGATCCTAGGTAGTGAGTTTGATGATTTTTTAGTAGTCTATGTTGACGATATTTTAATAATATCAGAAAGTTTCGAACAACACATGAGTCATCTTGAAAAAGTTTTCAACCGTCTTTTTGGGGCGGGTTTCACGTTGAAATTTCGAAAGTGTAAATTTATTCGTCCGGAAATGCCATTTTTGGGATATGTTTTGAATTCCTCCGGGATCAAACCAGACCCAACTCGAATACAAGCATTACGAGACTACCGTATACCGAAAAATGTCAAAGAACTTCAAAAGTTTTTAGGTTTGGCTCAGTTTGATCGATCTTTTTGCAAAAATTTTTCGGCTTCAGCGGCACCGTTGACACAATTATTGAAAAAAAAACGCGCTGGAAATGGGCCGAAGTCGAACAAAGGGCTTTCGAACAGATTAAGCGAAATTTGTCAGAAGCCACACTGTTATATCACCCGCGAGACGATCTACCCTACTGTTTAGAGACTGATGCCTGTGACACTGCTCTTGGCTGTCAGTTGTTTCAGATCGTAGAGGGTGAACGTAAACCAGTGGCGTGGGCATCCCGCCAACTCCTCGATAGAGAAACGCGTTACTCGATAAATGAGAAGGAAGCTTTAAGCGTAGTATGGGCATTATCCAAGTTCCGTATTTACCTGATCGGGAAAAAGTTTAAAATATTTACCGACAACAGATCAATCACTTACCTGAAAACGTGTCGGCTGCTTTCGGCACGAATCTCAAGATATGCTTTAGCTATTCAGGATTTTGATTTCGACATAGAGCATATCCCAGGATCAAGTAATATTATTGCGGATTCCTTATCTAGGTATACCAATCCGAGGCTTTCCTCTCCTTCAGACAAAGGTTTCAGGATTCTTTCTGTGACAGGTAAATTACCACATGCGTTATCACAAGCTTTGAAGAATATAGGACGGTTGCAACGGGAGGATAATAAGCTGAGTGATATCATAAATAAAATTGAGGTTGACCCGGTTTTGCAACGGAGGTTCTGCATTTTTCGAGGAGTTTTGTATGTTCGTCAGAGTTTCGAAGAATACTATTTGTTATGTATTCCACGACCTTTGATCAGAGATTTCATCGAGGCTTACCATGTTTGCTTCGGACATTTCGGGTTTTATAAAACATGGAGAGCTCTCCGGACGGAAGTATGGTGGACTAACATGTCCCGAGATGTGAGAAAAGTGGTTAAAGAGTGTGAGTTATGCCAAAAAACGAAGAGTTGTATATTACCAAATCCCGAGTTGAATTCCATCATACCTTCGACAAAGAATGAACTCGTTGCCCTTGATCTTTACGGCCCACTTCCGAAAAGTCGTGGAGGTGTAACTTTTATTCTCGTTCTACTAGATGTTTTCTCGAAGTATGTTTCATTATATGCCCTTAAGCGAGCCACTACTCGTGCAATTCTAAATCGGATCATTCGAGACTATATTCCCAGCGTCGGCCCCATTAAACAAGTTTTGAGTGACCACGGAACACAGTTCACTTCTTCTCAGTGGAAAACCACTTTAGAAACTCTAAACATAACGGTTATTCATTCCTCGGTTCGCCGCCCCCAAGCTAACCCTTCTGAAAGAGTTATGCGCGAACTGGGACGATTATTTCGGGCGTTTTGTCATGACCAGCAGACTAACTGGGCAAGAGAGCTTGGCCGAATTTTTGAACTCTGTGGTGCATGAATCGACTGGATATTTGCCAAAGGAACTTCAATTCGGAATTCCTCGGAAGAAATTACTTCCAAACGATCTCCAGGGTGCACCAGTCCCCGAGAATGTGGTATCGGCGGATAGTAAGCTCGTCCTGGCAAAGGAAACTTTGATGAGCAAATCTGCTCGTCGAAATATTCGTTTTCCGAGTCGGCCATTTACCGAATTCCAAGTAGATGACTTGGTACTTTTGAAAGCCAATCCTGTGTCATCGGCTATCAAGTCGGAGACGAAGAAGTTTCTTTTGTTATTTGAAGGCCCATACCGCGTTAAAAAGGTTCTCACACCAGTTACTTATGTTTTGCAATACCCTGAGTTAGAAAAAGAAAGGGGTATCTTCCATGCCTGTCATTTGAGGAAATATTACGGTAGGGAACTTTGACTCCATAAATATGTTCCTCAAAGTTTGGGGAGCAAGTAGTAACAGAACTTATAGGTTTCAATGTCCTAGCTTATAAATTTCATTACAAGGTGCCACCACTGGTATCATATCTCACTTTAAAATTCAAACACTTTTTGTAAAATCTTTTTCGAGTCGCCAGGACAGATAAAGAAATTTGTCGGTTTACGTTTGGTTGCTTCGTGTTCGCAAATACTACCAATTGTGTTAATTTGAGAGCCAAGTGGGGAATCTCCACATTTTCGTTATACGAAAATCCAAAGTGTCCCTGGTTTTAGGTAGGTACCTCTAAGATTTATATTTTCAGAATATTTTCAATGTTTCTCTTGAAATTAGTCATTTAAAATCAATACCTTTGTTTTAGATTTTCAACATTTGGTTGTTAAAAGCAATTTTTCTACTCGTCGAATCACAATAAACGTTTCTGCTTGAAGTCCTTCGCATTTCATTCGCCCAGAACCTACAAATCCTGTACAGGGTTCGTTTATACTTCATAACAGAATTATATCATTGAACAGTAACAGAATGGTCACAAAAATAAGAGGGGGCGCCACAACAACTTTTAATATGTCTATGAGAAAAAATACCAGTGATGTCATCTTCTCTTTTCTACAGGGAGTATATACAAATATCAATAGTGGTGAAGCTGTTGCGGCAGCCTTTTGTGATTTCTCAAAAGCATTTGACTGCGTTGATCATGAGATACTGTTGGCTAAGCTTCGCCACTATGGTTTCAGAGATGTAGTCTTCAACTGGATGAAATCATATTTAACTAATCGTTACCAAAAAGTGAAAACGACATCCCTGTCAGCTACGGCACCGGTAAATTGTGGTGTGCCACAAGGATCCATATTATAATAAGAAATTAGCTTCTGGATGTTATGCTGTGAGACGAGTAACAAAAGAGCTAGGACACACAACAGCAAAAACAACTTACTATGCCTTGATAGAGTCCCATCTAAGATACGGAATCCCCTTTTGGGGAGTGTGCAATAAAACTCACATGCAAAACACACTCATCTTACAGAAACGAGCAATTAGATACTTATCCACAGCAAAGACACGTGATCCCTGTAAACCATTATTTGTAGCCATTTGTAGCCATCTTCATTCATGAAACAGTATGCTTGATAAAAAAAACATTTCAATCAGTTTAATACTACTCCTTCCCATTACTCAATACGCAAGCAAAACAATATTAACCTACCAAGGCCAACCTCATCCCTAGTGAAGGACTCACTTATTTATAATGGTTGCAAGATGTTTAATCATTTACCTGAGCATATAAGAAATATAAGCGATACCGACCTTTTTAAAAAGGCTGTGCACGTTTTATTAAGTGATCGACCTTATTATAGTCTTGAAGAATTTTATTCTGACAAATTTTAATATCTGACTACTATTTTTAATTAAAATCCTAACTGTACAACCATATACATTTGCTGTTTTGTTTTTTCCTCTCTCTCAATGTTCATGTCCCTGTAATATATTTATAGATACAGTTTTTAGATTAACGTAAACACTTTGTCCATAAGAATGTATTTTTTTTTGATGACAATAAAGTATATATTGATTGATTGATTGATATGTCAAAGAGTAATTACTTGGAAAGTTGAGCAGCCGAATAACGACAATTAGATGTTATACCCAAAACAATAAGAGACTTTACCATACGATGTTGTCAAATTGAAAAGTGGTAATCAATAAATAAATAAAAAATAAATAAACACACCAACATTTAATATGAATAAATCTTCACTGGTCAGAATAACAGTATCCAAAAATGAGACTGTGATTCTAATAATATTCAATATTTGATATCTGGTGCAAATGAGGTTAAATTCAATACATGTGAGATTTTATAAGGAAATAATTTTCCCAGCGCATAGTACTATGTTGTGGTTTACAGATCGTGTTGAAAGATATAACCTTTAACAGGAGATAATATCAATATTGAAAAATGATAACTAATTAAAATTGAAATAGTAAGTGGAACCTGTTCCTCTGGTGACGCCAACGTGAAGATTTTGGACTATATCCTAGGCCAACCAGGACTGGAGTGGAAGGGAGTCTACGAAGACTATCTATGAAGAAAGCTTCATCTTATCTGATAGTAATCAACATTTCATCAGGCGAAACCAGGTAGTCTACACTTCCAGAAAATGAGCTATACTGGACTACTGGAGCCATAATACCATAATTATCCTCAACAGGGGCTTAACCAAAGCTTGGGAGATACCCAACCAGGCAAGAACAGTGACAATACTCTGGGTTAAATTCCTCCGGGTACAACATCCCTATAAATGTTTTTCAGTTAATAACTGTTCTATACAGTCGCTAGCATGAAAAAGATGAGAAAAAAAGTCGGAAATCTCACCTTCTGTTAGGGGTTTTATCTTGTAGAAGAAAGTGTCGGCGTGGTACAAAGTTTTCAAACGCTCAATTGTCTTAACTGTCCAAGATAGGCATCTATCAAAAGTCAGGACTTTGGAGTTGGTAGTGAGATGCGTAGAATGGAATATCCACAAAGGATCACTTTACAAATTCAGGATTCGTCAGCCGAACAAAACCAGAAACCCCTGTATGGCTAGACACCTGTAGCTTTCACCAAGTCTACTATCTGACTCGTCGTTTCTCAGTCGAAAACGAAATCCACCTTTAAGATTTTTTTCATCCAGTAAGTTAGGTTACCAACATTCCAAGTATAAACGACCAATCTGACCAGCATAAAAATAATGATGTGTTTGGTTGTCTCTAATCAGACACCCCAAAAACTAAGTTGGCTACACTGATATTTTCGAATATGAAACAGTTGACAGCTGACAAGTAAAAATAAAAGTAAACACGAAATCAATCAAAACATTTGGTTTATAATCACATTAAACCCTGAAAATTAAAATATTGACAATAATTCAAAGACACTCCCTATAAACCTTCTCAATAACTAGAACTCAGACATACATATGAAGCACTCACGAAAATTCGTTTGAAGACAACATTGGAAGCCAAAGTGAGTTGGATATATTTTCTTTTGAAGAAATTCTTCACCTTTAATCATTCTTAGATCGACACTGGCAAAGCGTAAAATATATCACACTTTTCTAGTAAGAAGAAATGCAAGCACTACTCGGAAAACCAAACAGGACCACAACGTATGCAGTTTCAATGAGAACAAGTCAAAAATAGAAAAGTTATGACTTATTCTGATGGTGCATCCAGAACTAAATTATTTTCCTTGTAGTGACAACTTGTAAAATGTGAATTGATCATTAAATGTGGTT
This sequence comes from Chrysolina oricalcia, assembly GCA_944452925.2. Lineage (NCBI taxonomy): Eukaryota > Metazoa > Arthropoda > Insecta > Coleoptera > Chrysomelidae > Chrysolina > Chrysolina oricalcia. Next base: position 10,191,826 of record OX101814.2, on the reverse strand, counting down.
TTCGAATGATAATAAGCCTGGGAATGTTGATAAGGTTTCTATTGATGACGTTAGACAATCAACTATGAACATACATGCATGTTGTGTTAAGGCTCATTGAAAGTAAGTCACCAAAGGGTGAAGTCTACATTGCTCTAAAGCATTCTAAAAATTAACAAAATGAAGTAGCGAAAATGTACATGCTACATCCTATACAATAGAAGTATTGGCATTTTCTATTTGGACATTTCCTCAAGTTTCGTTGGTACTCCACCGGTCACGGTTTAGGGAAATTTTTAAAATTCTATAGCAGCTCTGGCAATTTCATATTGTTAACATGGCTCCATCTGCATTTTATGCGTACATCTCGATCCACGGAACCTTAAAAAAAGAAGAATATACCCGAAATCTGACGTGTGGATACTTCTCGGAAATATTCCACCGCAGTACATCACGACCAATATATCACACTTTTACCCGCTTAATTGTCTGTACACTATAATTTATTGTTTGACGAAATTTCTAGCACGAGAAAAATTCTCACACCATCACGATGTTCATCCTATCTTCAGTAGATTATTATTTATTCGATCCGGAGCCGGATCGCCCGCGGTAATGAAAACAGCCCATAATTCACCGTGGACGGCGTTCTTAGATTTTAATTATTAATTACTGTTGATCTCTCGTCTTTAAATGCAATTAAGGCTTTTCGATCTCTTTGGCAACAGGCGAACTGTTCCATAGGCGGATCTGACGAGAAGTGCGCTGTTACAGTATCGTTATCATCTTATTATCTTCTGGAAAATAACACTTTTGGATCATATGTTTTTGGTTTAGATTGCGCAATCTGCCGATTTATCCTGATATCTCTACACCTGGCAAAAGCCAATAAAATCGTTTATCCCCTCTAACGTACCTGCTTCGAATTATGTGATTACTTGTCAAAGTTTGACTTTTTGAGGTTATATCACAGACCGAGGTATGTGGGTGAGGTCTGTGGGTTATATTTAGTTTGAAGTGAAATTTTGTTCATCAACAAGTTTCATTTTATGTTTATCAAGAACTGTTTTGATAACAAATATGTCTCGGTGTTTATGGAATAAATGCAAATACTCCTGTAGCGCAGTTAACAAGATGGATATGAAATCTGTTCATCTATTCCCGTAAGTTTGTTATGGATTTATAGACTGGGAGATGATGACAGATTTTAGTTGACGATTTTAGAGGACTGAAACATATAAAAGTGCTGACAAAATTAATGGAAAAATTTAGCCGGTCCCGCGTGGCTTTCATATGGAAAATTCAATTTCCATTTGCACAAAAAATATTTGTTTAGAGATGATTTTATCGCCGCTGCCATATACATCAACAGAATGTTAAGATAGACATTAGAAGTGAAAATGATAGGCATAACGGTTGCACGTGACCAAAGGGTAGAAATGATGACGTAAACTTGTGAAAAATACTTAAAATTTTAGGCGTTTTTCTCGTTGCTGCCAGTTGGAAGAATGGAAGATTACATCATGAATATGCCATACAAAAATTGGCATAAGGTCTGCGGATGCTGAAGTGAGGTTAAGTACCGGAACATTTTGTGGAAATTCCAAAGGGAGTTTTGATGACACCAACTCTTATGCCTTTGAAAATGTATGAAGTTTATGATGAATTGTTTATTATGTAAAATTGGCATGGCGGTTGAAAGTGTCCAAAATGAAGGCATAAGCTATGAAGTTGCAGATAATTGTGTGAAAACTTTCACCATTTTGTTTTTCATGCCATTTTGCAGGTGCTTAGAAAAAGTAATTTTAAGCCCCTAAAACAAAAGGCATAACTGTCGATAATGCCGAACTTGTAAAAATATTAAAAAAATATTGTGCAAATTGCCCAAATAATTTTCGGTGATTTTAATCTTGGTGCTTTTCATCATACAACTTAAAAAATGTTGTCATGCCTCTATAACGATGATGCAAAACTATGAAAATTACCACTATTCAGGAAAATATGAAAAAAATAACGATATGAATCTTGAAATTCTTGTTTGAAATATATTTTACTGAATTGAATAACTAAGTACCCTTTTTCATTATTTTCAATAAGTAGTGCTTGTAATTGTGAAATATGGGTTGATCAGTGTGTAAAAAAGGGCCTTTCAAAAGAAGGGAAAACTCTGAGTGATTTTTGACTGAAAAATTCGCGCTTCAAAACGGTCAATTTTCAATGTTTGGAGAGCCATATCTCGGAAAGTAGTAGAGACCGCAGCAAATTTTTTTCAGATTCGTGTTCAGGAGACAAAACTACGCAAGTAACATATATTTTTTTTGTTTTTTGAGCGGAAGCCCGATAAGCTTACCTCTACCGAAATCTGAACCAGAATCAAGATGAATTTCATAAAGGATTCCGAATTCAGGATGATTTAAGAAGTATGTATGTAGGTACTCACCGATTTTGTACTGGTCCAAAATATTCTAAATGTTCCATCAAATTCTCACAAAACTCTGTCACAAATATAATAATAATCGGGAAAACTGACGCGTTCCCGCATTCCATCAAAATTACGATTAGACCAACATTCAATTGTTCCAATCTAGTGTCAGAAAAGTACAAAGGCAATACGATGAAAAGTCAAGCCCCCAACACTACATTTTTTGAACTGATTTCAATGGACATTGTTAATTGTTTATCTATTTGTTCAAGACATTCTTAAGTACATGATAAATTGCATATAACATTATAGGTAAGTAACAGGTAATTTTTTTGTAAACATTGGATTAAATCGCTCATTATTGGCAATAATCCTTCAGTTTATTCACATGTTTGGCATTATCGATCATTTTCATTTGTAATAGGAGATCAAAATAATCTTGTCAAGTTGCATGCTGAATGAAATCGAACAGTATTTGAACAGTGGGAGGAAGAGTCAGCAGCGTATTTCAAATTGCCATTTCATAAGTTTTGACAATTTAGGTACTTACTACGAATCTTTTATACCTATCGGTTTAATAATGAAAGTCGAATCGGCAGCCCCCAGCGGCAGGGTTATTCTCAAAAACATTATTAAAAGGATTAAAAGTATTAGATTTGAATGTAAATTTTTCGAGTAGTAATCTCTAATAGTCTAGTGGGGTAAGCAAGAGATAGTATAGGTTCGATATCGAACAGAATTTTTTTTTTCTAGAAACATATGAAGATTTTTATTACTATTTCATGCATTTTTTGATGCCACCAGTGACATAATCTACAAGTTGAATAAATTTATATTGAATATAGGATAGTTTCAAATTTTGTGGAACGATAGAGTGTAGATTGATTACCCTAAGTAATCATTCTTAAACTTCTGAAATGACAGATCGAAACACACTTGGGTCTAAAATAATATTGTCTGGCCAGTACTGAACCTGTTACCTACCTCTTACTCCAAAAACGAGTTACATCACAAGAACACTAGATATTAAAAAGGGAGAATATACTTTTTGTACAACCGCAAGTAGCCTTTGACGCTTTCAGTTCTCCAAGCAAAGTTGACGTTTTCCGTGAAATGTCATTTTGTGACAGCTTTCTCGATCTAGGGCGAAAACGCTCGATCTCTACTGCTCTTGTTTAAAACGAACCTAATCTTGCATGATGAAAAGTATAGACAAAAAATTTGAAGCACTCTAAGTTTCTATGGTGGTACTAAAGGACCCGGGTTCGATTCATCAACTTTTTTTTCTTACACAATACTTCGTTATATTCCATTTTTCTCTTGTTAGAGATGTGAGTTATTTTATATTTGAATCGCTTATACATTTGGCATAGCTATTGAGCGTTAATTTTCTCATAGGTAATATTATGTGCCTATGTTGAATGAGGTGTCGATCGTTTTTTGTTAAGATCTTGGTTTGTAGAAAAAATTATGTGTGCATTTCGAGCACAAAGTGTCATTGCCGCTCTCTTTGTCGAGCGGCAATCTATCACTTTTCTCTCTAAATGAGAAATTGAATTATTTTTCACAAAGTTCCATTATACTTGATATTAATTAAAGGTTATTTCTAATACATACTTGTCAATAATCAAAACAAAAGTACGAGTGAAATAAATGAATAAATAGATGAACAAGAAAATACAATACAATAACACAAACCAACAGTCAACAAACAAACAGATTTTGTAGGTATAAAATAATTAGTATAACATAAAAATGTTAAAATCTATCAGATTTCTGTAAATTTTAGTGAGAGCTTCATCGTTTAAGAGGTGATGGTGAAAATAATTGAAATCATATTAAGTAATAATTATATAACTTGAAATACGCTGCTAACTGTTGGTCTATGATGTTTGCGATAATTTTTTATGTTTTTTCATACGTTCGGTAAAATCAATACTTATGCCTTTTATTATAGGGACTTGAAATTACTTTTTCGATGCACAGGGAAAATGACATAAAAAACAAAATGGTATAAATTTTCATATGTTTTTCTTCAAATTAGTTAATCATTTTCAGTATGATGGACATGACCGACACTTATGCCATTGTGCGTAATGAACATTTACATTTCAAAATTAAAATCGCACTCCATTTCATTGACGACAAAATCATCAAAAATCCCTTTAAAATTTCCACAAAATTTTCCGGTACTTAACCTCACTTCGGCATCCGCAGACCTTATGCCAATTTTTGTATGGCATATTCATGATGTAAACTTCCATTCTTTCAATTGGCAGCAACGAGAAAAACGCCTAAAATTTTAATTATTTTTCACAAGTTTACGTCATCATTTCTACCTTTTGGTCACGTGCAACCCTTATGCCTATCATTTTCACTTCTAATGTCTATCTTAACATTCTGTTGATGTACATGGCAGCGGCGATAAAATCATCTCAAAACAAATATTTTTTGTGCAAATGGAAATTGAATTTTCCATATGAAAGCCACGCGGGACCGGCTAAATTTTGTCAGCACTTTTATATGTTTCAGTCCTCTAAGAGGCATGAACGAGAAAATCGTCAACTAAAATCTGTCATCATCTCCCAGTCTATTAGGGGGAGTAGTCAGGGTACTAGGGGTGGTCAAGGTACCAGGGCCGTATTTCTCTCACTGTCGAAGTTATCAATTCATATTACGTACCACTACGTACCCTAATAAATGAGACCCAACTGGATATACCGCGGTGATATTTTCATTTCGACTTTTAGGGGAAATTGTATTCCATTAGAGACTATTTCAAATACGACATCAAGTGAAATAATATATGTACAGTGTGTCCCACTTTGAGCAGCCACACCCTCATATTTCGTTGAGCATGAAATAATTCGAAATTTTCTTTGACTCAAGTTGTAGTACTCGGAAATACCTACCTTTATTTTTACGTAACCTTTGTATATCCATTTTCCACGGCTAACTACGACCAAATGAAAAGTGAAAAATTGGGAAAACATACTAGGCATTTTTTTATCGCAAAAATAACACCAGATTCTGTTTCAGAACATCTTAAAACCCCCAAATCTCAATGCTTGAATCATTTGAATATACAGAGTATCATTCATTCTGATCAGAGTTAGCCTTGGAAAAGTGATATTTGGCTAATTTTCAAAGTATTAATTAAATATTTTTGGGAATTCTGTGACAAGAGAAGATATTTTGGAAATATTCCAAGCATTATTTATGGATTAGAGTTGATAATGCTACCAGCTACAGATGATACCCTGTATATTCAAATGATTCAAGCATTGAGATTTGGGGGTTTTAAGGTGTTCTGAAACAGAATCTGGTGTTATTTTTGCGATAAAAAAATGCCTAGTATGTTAAATTGTGAAAGGCTTTCGCGGCCATCGTCACTTACATGGTGGTTCTTCGGGTTGTAAGGCCGACGTGTGTTCAGAGAAGAACTCGACGTTTCGCCAACACGAGTGGTTAGCATTTTCAAGAGTTATTTTAAAAATTTTCGCTTTCTGTAGTTGCTGTCAAATGTGTTACTTGTCACTATTTGTAACCGAATTTTATTTTTATTTCGAAATTTATTTTTAACTCTGGAGGGCAATGGATATCTTCAAATTACTAATTTCAGTTCTAAAATTTTGACAAGCATTTGACAGCGACTACAGAAAGCGAAAATTTTTAAAATAACTCTTGAAAATGCTAACCACTCGTGTTGGCGAAACGTCGAGTTCTTCTTTGAACACACGTCGGCCTTACAACCCGAAGAACCACCATGCCTAGTATGTTTTTCCCAATTTTTCACTTTTCATTTGGTCGTAGTTAGCCGTGGAAAATGAATATACAAAGGTTCCGTAAACATAAAGGTAGGTATTTCCGAGTACTACAACTTGAGTCAAAGAAAATTTCGAATTATTTCATGCTCAACGAAATATGAGGGTGTGGCTGCTCAAAGTGGGACACACTGTATAATCATGTGAAGTGAAAGGATAACGGAGGAAGATGGTGAAATAGAAATATCAGATATATTCCTTGACACTGTATTCGGTACCAATTTGACAGAGTAAAAAAAAAGGTCATATAGGGTGTCCTTGGAAAATGGCTCGCCACTATAACTTTTTTGTTTTTGAGGATAATGGAATGAAATTTGGAGGATCTGTAAACCGCATATTTTGACAAGTAACTCAACTTCATTTAACTTCCGGTTTCACCAGTATGTTTTAACTTCTCTTGTCTCCATTTGACATACTGAATACAACCATGTGGTACTTGTCACTATTTGTAACCGAATTTCATTTTTATTTCGAAATTTATTTTTCACTCTGGAGGGCAATGGATATCTTCAAATTACTAATTTCAGTCCTAAAATTATGATGAATACAACTTTACTATTTTTGATAAAAATGTAACAGTAAAAAGTGATAAATGATACGTGGTTGTATTCAGAATGTCATGTGGAGACAAAAGAGGTGAAAATATACTGAGTGTCCAATTTAATAATCGAAAGTTTGAGTCACTTCTGGTGAAACCGGAACTTGTATGAACTTGAATCATTTGTCAAATAACGCAATTTCATGTCGTATGTAGAGTTTCCAAATTTCATTCCATTATCTTCAAAAACAAAAAAGTATAAGTCTGGATATGTTATTCATAAAATTACAATCATTTCAAATTGTGGAGACTGAATTGGGGATCTCATCTCATAGGAGATAGAGCTGATTCTTTGTTGTCGTTCATCAACCAAAAAGAAAAATCTGCCTCGTTGGTATATCCCTTAGAAGATGTGATTACCATATGCACAACTGCAGAAAAGGTTTTGCAGAATAATTTTAATGAAAATAACCCCGCATGCTTTGTAAACTTCCGTATCATAAAAGTATTGAATATGTTGTTGAGTCATAATTTATTTAAATCTCTTGAGGAACACTTCAGGGAACCAACTTTTTCCTCTTCCCATTCCAGCAACTTGATAAAACTTTCTTTTTTTGGCATCGACTGCTATGATTATTAGCCATGTGTTTTGGGAAGGCCTTGTTACTTACTCCACACGACACTTCAGGAGCAGCACGGTTAATTATTAACTCCACAGTTAATCATGGGGAAATATTCCCATTAGTTCAACGCAGGAGACTAAATATTACCAAAACCTGACATTGAATCCCATGCTAATGATTTTTGGCACAGAGGTAGAGTAATGATAGTACTTTCAGAAACAAAATTGTTCTGCACGAGGGCTGCTTTGATTTGGTTAATAACGTGAAATGAGTTAAGAATTTCGCTATAGTGTTATGGGCAAAGTTGTAGAACGCAAAAATTTTGACAAAAAATTGGTACACATATACAGGGTGTCCCGCGACGATTAAGGCAGGGAATATCTGGGAACCCGAGAAAAGTAGAGAATCGTAATTTTGGGGTTGCGAATTGAAGCAATTGATGCAGCTTTTTTGATATTACGTTACCGAAAGAGCTTTCCATTTTTGGTCACGTGACATCAAATTTAAAATTATTAATGGGAAAACCTGTATATTTTGGCAGTTTTATGTTCCTTCTGATTAAACGACTCCAACAAACTATCACACTTGTGGTCTAAAACGATTAATTTAAGAACTACAGGTACTTCAATATACTTATGAGATCGTTCCCAGACTTTTGAAAGACACCGTTTATTTTGTACTCACCTAATATATCATAGAGTTCTTCCATAGAAAAAACAGTATCCTGGCTCTCATCAATATAATCTTCAATTAACTTTTCATTTTCTGGACGACCTTTCTGTCCCCCTGTTTTTTTACTACTATATCTATCAATATACTTGATCTGATAACAATCAGAGTGATATTTTGCGCCAACTGCCGAAAGATCCACAGTGATAATCCTCTTCTTGATGTTAGAAGCAAACTCGTCCCTCTTATCTGTCAAAAAGGTCAGGATACTCTGCTGGAAATTTGGATTACGGACTGTATTTATCTGGATTTTATTCTTTGCAGAGTTCCCTTCATCCAGATTTTCACCTCAAAAAAAAACAATCTTGATGAAAATTGAAATTACCAGTACTTTTCCTGAGTTTCTTTCTTGTTGGGCTAAATGAAAAATTCGATCCAGCCGGTGGAAACTCAGCATTGAAACTGTTTATTCCTACCACGCCTAGTGTATTTCTGATAACAAATTCGATGCACTTTTAGCTCAGTTATATTTTTAATTGTTCTGTATTTTCCATCATCTCTTTCAAGAGATACACTACGAAGAGTTTTCATACCTGATGAAACTGTGGTTACATCACCATTTTCTAAACTTTGGTGACAGATATAACAATTATTAGAGTCGCACATGATGGAATACTGTTCTCTTTAAACTTTTTCAAACTTGTTCACTGATTTTTTACAAAACAGCACAAAAAACGAAGATCTGTTGACAATACGCCGGCATGAGCATACGTCAGCTAATTGAGTTGACATCCGCGCACCCTGCCGAGCGGCCATTTTTGTGCCGACTTGGTCTCTGGTATTAAAAAGTGCCGACTGTTATTTCAATCCTAAAATGGCCTGAGATATCCAGGACAAAAATAAATATCACCAGGAGATAGAGCACAACCTTAACTATTATTTTTCACATTTACTGCAAAAGAATTTTTATAGGTTTTCACGATTTTTCGAGAAATGTACAAAATCATGAATGAAAACTTCATTTCAAGACGTTTTTCGGTGCATATTCTGAAAGTTCAGCTTCTTAGCTATCAAATAATATACAGGGTGTCAATTTGAAAACTTCCCACCCTTAATATCTTCCTTCCAGTAAACAATATGAGTAATCGAAAAAACAGGTCAATTTTATTGTCAAGGGGGACACTTTCACGGACTATTTGTAGCCCTCGTGGTTCAACCCCCTAGGAGGGGTAGATGTTACCCTTAGAATTTTAAATGGGAAGGGGGGTCAAGTGGCACATCATTTTGATGGGCGTTCAATTCTTGTTCCAATGGTACCCTGACTTATTATTTTGTGATGAGCATTTTCCGAAAAATTGCGTTCTAAACTAACAGAAGTAATTATTAGAACGCCTATACTGAGATGCATTATTGTATTGACTCCCTTTAATAAAAATGGTTAGAAGAGTAGGTGGCACCGCTCCAACCCTTGAATGACAGGAATAAATTTATTACGCATGGGATTTTTTATTTGGTGGTTATTTTCCTTCTACACAATAAAATTTAATTTGCGAGAAAGACATTTCCAACATAAAATCTACTTACGCTTATCTTATTAGCTGTTCGAAATGTTGTCCATTTTGCTCTAAACCGTAATACAGTCTGTTTTCGAACTCCCCTCTAACATTACGGAAAACTTCACTAGGAATTGACTGGCATGCTGCTGTAATTCGTCTTTTGAGTTCGTCAATATCAGAAGGTTGTGTTTTATAAACAACGGATTTAAGATGCCCCCAAAGAAAGAAATCTAAGGGTGTTAAATCCGGTGATCTCGGAGGCCATTCAACTGCTCCCCTTCTGCCAATCCATCTACCCGGAAATCTCTCGTTTAACCACTGTCGGACGGGAAGAAAATAATGAGGTGGAGCACCGTCCTGCTGGTAATGTAACAGATCCTCCTGCAAAAGTTCATTACCTTCTGCATCAATTTGAGTTTCTAGCTCGTGAGTTATAAGAGGATCGATAGTCTCTTCAAGCATATCAAGGTACAGATTGCCAGTCAAGTTTTCTTCCAGAAATAATGGACCAAGAATGGCATTTCCAAGAATACCAGCCCAAACATTAACTTTTTGTGGGTGTTGTGTATGCCCTTCCCGAAAAATATGTGGGTTTTCGTCACTCCAATAGCGACAATTTTGTCTATTAACATTGCCATTCAGAAAAAATGAACACTCATCGCTGAAACAGATGTTTAACAGAAGATTAGGGATGGTATTGACTCGATGAGACATGATTTCACAAAACTCTATTCTTCTATCATAATCATCCTCGTGGAGCTCTTGAAGAATCTGCATTTTATATGGATGAAATTTATGCATTTTCAATGCTTTTCTTATAGTCTCGCGTGACATTCCCGTCTGTTCTGATACTGATCGTAAGGAGCTCGTGGGCTCTGCAGAAAATGTTCCCAAAACTTCAATTTGAGCTGCTTCATTTAGTACTCTGGGGTTATTTCTTTTTTATTTGTCACTGAACCAGTTTCGTAAAACTTATTCACCAAATCATGCACATACCGGTGACTTACATTACAATTTTGATATCTTTCGTTAAAAAGACATGCCGCCCTTCGTGCGCACTTTCCAACTTCTCCATAAATTACAATCATTTCAATTCTGTCTTGAAGAATGTAAACCATTTTTACACTTTTATACACTTATTAAAGTAATTCCTAAACAGCCCAACAGGTACAACGGTATTCACAATACTACCACATAGTTCAAATTTGCTAACCAATTTTTTGCCGGAAAACAGAAACTTTTTACAGCAGAAGTAGCAAAAAAGGAAGGCTATCTGTACAATTTCTGCGATGACACTTAAAAATTCAGCATTTAATAAACACAACTTTACTACCATCTACGTTTTACTATTAGACTACTTTTTTATGTAAAGTGTTTGGAGCTAATGGCTAATGTTAACCCTAATACAGGGTTGGAACGGTACCACCTAATATTCTAACCAGTTCTGGCCAAACCATGCATCTCAGTATAGGCGTTCTAATAATTACTTCTGTTAGTTTAGAACGCAATTTTTCGGAACATGCTCATCAAAAAATAATAAGTCAGGGTACCATTGGAACAAGAATTGAACGCCCATCAAAATGATGTGCCACTTGACCCCCCTTCCCATTTAAAATTCGAAGGGTAACATCTACCCCTCCTAGGGGGTTGAACCATGAGGGCTACAAATAGTCCTTGAAAGTGTCCCCCTTGACAATAAAATTGACCTGTTTTTTCGATTACTCATATTGTTTACTGGAAGGAAGATATTAAGGGTGGGAAGTTTTCAAATTGACACCCTGTATATCTCCTTTAACAAATCTGTACCTTTAATATCATTATGCCGACTGTAAGAATAAGTAGCATAAAAATTGCTCTAGAAAAAAATAAGGGAAATTAAGAAATTGGTTTCATTTTGGCCCAATAGGGGAGGGAAAAAAACGGGATATGTTATTTTGTACCTTTTCAGCTGGTTAATATTTACACGGTATCATTGATTCAGATATATCAGCGGAAAAATTATAAAAATCCATACGATTCCATCGTTTATTTATTAGCAATTAATTTGTTAATACACGAATATTGACTGGAAACCTCTTCTACGGCACTTGCTAGCTGAATATTTCGAAAGTTTGTGGAATTTCCTTCAAAATGCCGTTTGATTTATGAAGTTCGTCATTTTTCGAGGAATTCGCGTGTAAATCTGGGACCAACGATGACAGCTTATTATCTCGTCTAGGAAGCATTTTCTGGAAATATATGTGCATACATTTTTTGTCCTGAATTTTGCGCTCTACAACTTTGCTCATAACACTATAGCAAAATTCTCAACTCATTTCACGTTTTTAACGAAATATCGATTTTGGGGTGTTTTCCGGAATATTCGACACTTCCCGGAGCAGCCCGCGTGTAGAACAATTTTTTTTCTTAAAGTACTATCATTACTCTACCTTTGTGCCAAAAATCATTTATATGGGATACAATGTCAGGTTAAAAGCTCTGGGTCTTGGACTACATCCGACACGAGCTTTAATCATTCAGACTTTCACATCTGAAAATGAAAAAAGTCCGTACCGGCTGGAAACCGAGCCTGAGACCTCTCAGAATATGATCTGTTTGAAAATTTAATAAAGGCTGATAATGATAGATCTGCTGCAATTGCTTGTGCATTAAAATTGTTGGCGAATTCTAACAATAATATTGCAAATGGTTTATTGCAAATAAACGATCCGCTTAAAATTAAATATTCATCAGGTGAAAACGATGAGGGACTGTCCTGAATTGAGAACTATTTATTTGATTCAGTTTATTAGTATTTTGTGTTTCCTCACCTTGAAATGATAGGAACGTTACCGTAATTTCTGGAGAGACCATCTGAGCGCAGTGTCAATAAATCATCTCCTAGTCTGTTTGAAAGAAACCTAGCAGTTTTCCTGTCTGCTCTAGATAGTCGAATAAACTCAGAATTCGTTAAATTAAATGGATTAGAATTGTCTCATAGACGTCTCCTATCTATATAGAAATTTCGTCGGGGTATTCTTTCAATTTGGCGTAAATGTAGAAGTATACCTAACCCTTGTGAAGCAATAGGAATTCAATGGAAAATGCCAATTTTGAAAGAAAAACAGACTACAATAGCTTTTAGCCACCACTCTCGTAGGTTATAAAGCGGTCTACACCTCTTTCCCAACTTATAGTAGCAAAAATGACTATAAAATTTAAGAGAATACCGAATTTGCAAAACGGGCTAGAAGAAAACTGTGAAGTTGCCGATATAGTCCAATCTAACGGGTTATAGCCTAATTACAAAATTTGTAGAATAACCCTGCTGATGTTACATTGGTCCAGATATGGCCCGCATTATATTATTTTCTAGCAATGTTTCTCCATTGTCGATGTTTCAATGGACCATGTAATAACTGTCCATTTTGATGATTGATCTTTCACTGACTTTCTCACTTCTCATAACTAAATACTTTTTCATGTTCTCTTGGGATCCTTAATTTCTTACTGAAAATCTTCACTTCATTGAAATTTTGATTTTGTACATCCAATGTATCAACTTCATTTCCTATTTTGATCAATTCATTCTTTTATTGTTTATAGTTTGGTTTATCAACAGATACAGGTACTCAATTATAGAAGCGTGTTGTAAAATATAAAACGATACGAGATTCCACTCTCGAAGTTATCTGTTGGAATATATCAACTCTCTTCCTGTATAACTGAAAATATTTTCTACTATTTTTTTTATTAACAATGTTATTCGTTAGATCCGTGAAGCTTGAGATACAGTGCCAACAATATGTGAAAAAAGAACTATCAGCGTGAATCAGAGATGCAGTTGTGGACGGTTGGGATGGTAATAAATGAAGAAGTAGGAATAAAAAAGAACATACGCTTATACACTCTTTCTCGATGATGGGTTTTATTTTTAGTTCTGACTAGGTTTCATGGCTGCTGTTATTTATCATTTGGGACTTTTGTTTGATTATTGGTCCAAGTTTGGAAGATGTAATCCTAGTCATTCGTTTTATTTCCAGATTTGAGGAACACATTTGTTTTATTCTTTATGTTGTGTAATTCACTCTGCGTCAGGATCAACTATCCAGTACAACCTTCAGAAAGACAACACTTAACAGTTTTATCCATGGGTTCCAGTGGCGGATTTACCAGCAGGCTGAGTAGGCTGGAGCCTAGGGTGGCAAATTTTAAGGGGCGGCAAATTTAGTTCATAAATTTATTATTTCGGTTTACAAATTAAAAAAAAAAAATTATTATACACACACATAATACGAATTTCGAAAATTGGAGAGAAATTGAAATATTTAACAAAAATCGAAATATTCTCATATACAGTGCTAATTAATAAATATTTCAACATCTCTGCATGAACAATTCCTAAACGCTTTAATAATTGTACATTAATGATTATGAACTTTTAGAATATCGCGATTCGATATTATAATCGAAATTTAGTAATTTTTACATATATTCTTCACTGATAACTGCTATAATTTTTTCTCCTTGTACCTAATAATTATGAGATCTGCTTACCCAATTCAATCGATATAATATCGATGGTCTAATAAAAATACTGACTAAAATTGACTAATTTTTATTAAATAAAAAACTAGTTCAATATCTTATAGAGATCATATTAATCAAATAACTGATAGTTAAACGACTGTGACTTGACAATAAAAAAATTCCCTCCACAAAATATGAAGTGAGACAATTTGCTCATTAGAAAATTGATACATTTTATCAGTTAATTATTTTATTTGCAGTAAGAAAAAGTTTGGAAAATCCAAATGAGCAGGCCTTAAGCGCTCATGTCGTACACGAATTATTTAAATTAAATGTTTACATCAGTATATTTGATAACTTTTTCGCAAAGCCAACTTTTTCAGAAAATGCCAATCGGAATGAATGAATTATAATAAGATAAAACAATACTCAGCTGCAATTTTTTATTCAACGGCTTCTCTCCAGTTAAACAAGTATATTAAAAAAAATTGAAGTGAAAAAATTATTTTTTTGAAAGTTAAAATTTAAAATTTTAAATTTATAAATATAACTTAATATAATATAATTAAGCATAACTCATAACCGAAAAAATAATTTGTATAAGCTCAGCGATCATTTTTCTTTCCGATAAGTTGCTTTTTAAATAATATTCATGTACATCATATTTATTAGGTACGGTTTAATGTGAGAAAACATCGGATTTAGATTTTTAGGCAAGAGTAGAGCATACCTACTACGCGCTTCGCACTTAAGGCATGCAATTGCTTATATATATATATATATATATATATATATATATATATATATATATATATAAATTGATATGATTGTGGACTAAGATATCAAAATTTAGAGGCGGTAAAAATTGAATAGCCTACGGGCGGCAAATCTATAAATCCGCCACTGATGGGTTCTGTGTAATATGAGCTATTTTTCTCTACCTAACAGAAAATGCCCCAAAGGACCAGGCAGCCGGCTTATGGAGAAATGGGCTTCGGTGAAATTTCCTGAATTGTTAGTATATTGTAGTTGACAACATTCTGAACAATAGTGTTTATGGGCCCAACTCAATCCTATGACTAGTTTCAGAGATACAGGGTGTTGAATTTGTAAAATAGCAATTTTTTCCAAAGCATGTATCTATTTCTTATTTTTTTTCAATGTATCAAGATTTCTTCTCTGTGATAGTGTTCTAATGCCACTAAATATCAGTCCCTCATGAGAAAAGTTTCATTTGCTACAGGGCTACTCAAAAATTTAAAAATACGGAGTGTTGACTTGAAATATAATTTAACTTTCAGGAATTTCAATATCTGGCTGAATTTGCTTCTGGTTGGTTTATAATAATGATATATGCAAAAATTGTTTACAGGGCGAGTCAGAAAGTTGATCGCCCCTGTATCATATATTTATAAAATTTTATATACTCTGTACTGCATGTTAGTAGGTGACATTAAGTCATTTTGAAATATGTATAATTCATATATGATATACAGGGCTATTCAAAAGATATGAATGGAAGAAAATCCGAGAATCAATTTTTTTTTTGGAAATCTCCCTGTAATTGAATTTCCTAGGTGAATTTCTGTGATACTTTCATATTAGCTTTACTTTGAGTTTGTTGGTCGGATGTAGAAGTCTTGTCAACTTGCTATGATTAATTTTATTATCTCGACAAATCATGACATTACTTTATTCAGATATTTATATCGGTATTTTCGATATTGTTTATGTTTTACCATGATCGACATATCCATAAAAACAAATAAAATACATACAAGCTTATCTTGATATCGGAAAAAACAATAAACATAAACATGTCGAAACGAACTAAAGTTACTGAAGGAATTTAAAGGCCTACAGTATCTGGACTATGATCTATGTTTTCTGGTACCATCCTTTCAGCTGCATCAGTTACTCCGTTTAGGAGATGAGTAGATGGATATTTCACATTCTGTTCGTGTCTGGCATAATCCAAAAACCATAAAACACTGGCCACATGAGCACATGTACCTAAATCTTCAACAGTGAAAGCTATCCACAACATATATTTACAAGAATTACGAAACCTGGAGTAAACTCGCATTCGGAAAATGTTTGCATCCTCTACCATTTCATCGAATTGAAGCTGTTTCTTCTCTTTGAAGTTTGTCGTGAATATAATTCTTGCCAAGTTAACATGATAAATTCCTGTCAGCTCTTTCAAATGATGTAAATCCAAAAGAGGAAATTCAGGTGCGTGCAAGTGGTTCAATAAAGTCCAATAGCCGTTACTCAAATGTAGGTTTTCAACTTGAATTCTTGTTTGCATAATATCAATGTCTTCCAATTGATCTAACATTTCCTGCGCTATTTGTAATGTACCAGGCATGGTTATTGGGAGATGGAATTTATTTATTAGATCTCCAGCGATCTGATAATATTCCTTTATATTAGCAGTGTGGTGTATCAAAATTGAATTTTTCAAGAATTTGAATATTGACTTTAATTGTCCATTATCTTTCTATCACGATTACAAATCTCTTGTGTTATACAATTTTTAAATTGCCATAAAAAGGCAATTTATTGATGTAGTGTGCAGCAGTAGCCAAGTACATTTTGTTTTCAGTATGATGGGATTAACTTCTTGAAACAAATATTCTCCCAGTACTCCTTATAAAACATTTCTGAAATGAGTATTTCGTAACGTAAAAGGGGAAAAATTATTTAACAATATTTTACAGAGTAATTGAATTAGAAAAGTACATATTTGTACCAACAGCACAAAAAAACTACTGAGAGAGTAAAAAATTCATGATTTTTATAAAAATTAAATTTCTCGAAAACGGTGAGACTTTTATACGGTGGCCTTTTTCATAGCAAGTAGGGCACTATTTGATATACATTCTCCTTCAGTTTTCTGGGACACCCGTATTTGAAGGAAATAATGATATTGTTGGGATGAAAAAGAAACTAAGCATAGCAAGTTGACAAAACTTCTACATCCGACCAAAAAACTCAAAGTGAAGGTAATATGAAAGTCTCACAGAAATTCACCGGGAAAATATTTAATTACAGGAAGATAAAAAAAAAATTGATTCTCGGATTTTCTTCCATACATTTTTTTGAATAGCCCTATATATCATATATAAATTATTTATAATTCAAAATGACTCAATGTCACCTACTAACATGCATTAAAAGGTATATAAAATTTTATTATTTATATGATACAGGGGCGATCAACTTTCTGACTCGCCCTGTAAACAATTTTTGAGTACTTTATTATTATAAACCAACTAGAAGCAAATCCAGTCAGATATTTGAATTCCTGAAAGTTGGATTAGATTTCAAGTCAACGTTCCGTTTTTCCAATTTTTGAGTACCTCTGTAGCAAATGAAACTTTTTCTCATAAGGGTCTGATGTTTAGTGGCATTGGACCACTATCACAGGAAATAATTCTTGATACATTGAAGAAAATAAGAAATACATGCTTTAAAAAAATGGCTATTTTCAACACCCTGTATCTCTGAAACTAGTCGTAGGATTGAGTTGGGCCCAATGACACTATTGTTCAGAAAGTCGTCAACTACAATACGGGGCAATTCAAATTCGACCCCCACCATTGGGATCTCCTAAACTACAGGAGATACGTCGAAGCTTAAATTGGGGCAAAGTTGCGTATTCTGGTGCTTAACAAAATACTGTTTTGAAACTTGGAAAATTCCGAGTATTTCCGAAAATAGCGGGAAAAAACTGAAAATCGGAATTTTCGTTTTTATTTTTTTCTATCGTTATTTGACAACATAGCTCAAAACGAAAAGTACATTTTCATTGATACTTTTTTTCAGCTACACGTTTTCATGTTCAGATTTACTATCCGACGTTTCGTCTTCTGGCATTCATCATCAACTGTTTTTTCTGTTATGGGCGCCATATTTTTTCTATATACAGAAAAATAGTGATTCTCTTTCTGATTTCACTGATGTATAATTTGTTATGATTTGCACTTCTGAAACCACAGATATTAAAAAAAAAACAACTTCATCTGAGATGGTCATTACTCCTTCGAAAAATTTTGTTTAATAAACACTAGTTGTCAGAACTCATTAAACATCATAAGTTTGCACAAATACTTCAGTCGAAATGTCCTCATTCTCAAATGAAGAAAAGCGAGATATGTTGAAACTTTATTATAAATTTGATAGGAATAGAACGAAAACAGCACAAATTTATTTTGAATTATATCCGGAAAGACAACAGCCGGATAGAACATTATTTGGAATTTTGGGCAAACACTTGGCTGAGTACGGTGCGTTTCAAGAAACAAGAATGAAATCATGAGCTTGTAAAAAATGCACAAAAAGTATTACAAGTGTTCGAAATGATGGCCTATCTCTTGAATACATAACCGAGCTCGTCGTCTCAAATTAAGAACAGCCCTAACAATATCCCTTCTTCTGATAGACCTGAATCGCGTGATGAAGTTGTCTCTAAGTTCATCAACTGTGTCATATTCTTGCTCTCCATAGATTCTATTCTTTAAAGTGCCCCACAAGAAAGTATCCAAAACTGTAAGGTCAGGTGACCTTGCCGGCCACCTCACTGGTCCAGAATTTCCTAACCACCTATTAGGAAATCTTTGTTGTAAATATTCGCAAACTGCTCTTTTATTGTGTGGAGGAGCCCTGTCATGCTGAAACCAGCAGCTGTTATAATTAACAAGGGGAAACGTATCCATATATTCTTCGAATTCGTTTCTTAAGAACCGAAGATAGGTTTCCCCGTTCAAAGTATTAGAGAAGAAATGAGGTCCAAGTATTCGGTCGTCATGAATTCCAGCCCACACATTCAAACGCAACCGAACTTGTGGTCTGACTTCTCTGAAGTGTCGTGGATTATTTTCACTCCAAATGTGCTCATTATTTATACTAAAAACACCACAGTTCGAAAAAGTACTTTCGTCGGTCCAAATAATGCTTTTCAAGAAGTTTGTAGGGTCTACTCTATTCGAGAGCCAGCTACAGAACTCCATCCTTCTCTCAGTATCACCTGGATGTAATTTTTGCAGAATACGCAACTTTGCCCTAATTTAAGCTTCGAGATCCCAATAGTGGGGGTCGAATTCGAATTGCCCTGTATACTAACAATTCATGAAATTTCACAGAAGCCCATTTCTCCATAAGCCGGTTATAACATCTGCTAAATGTTTTTTTCTGTAGTTGAATAAATTAATTACCCAGAAAAGTTTTATTAATAACTCACCAACATCAGAGTTACAAAAGAAAATCTTACCAACCTCAGAGTTACAAGAAACAGAATCATCTGTTATTCTTTCACATTCTTTGGTTGAAGTATTGGGAACATTTTGAGATAATGGGGTCTAGAAAGGAAGGCGTTTTTTCAAATTTCGAATTTCCAGCAAAATGGAACACAACATTTGCAACAAGCTCAATCTTTTTGCAAATATTTTTTCAATAAATCCAAATAAAAAAATAATAACTTGACACTTGACAGTGTTGACACATGCCAGTGTATCAATTCAGTGTTTCAAACATTCAAAAACAAAATTTATTACCAACCTGACAGAAAAAAACGATCAGCAAGATCCCATGGAGTATTGTCAATTGGTCTTATATTTTTATTCCATTCTGTGTGCTGTGAGAATGATTTTAAGATGTTTGATTAGGTATAAACGCGTTTTGGTGAAGTTTATGCGTTATATAATAATAATAATAATAATAATAAATTGCTTTTATTGATAGTAGGACAGGTTACAGAGACTATCAAAAGGCAGAGTTAGCGCTTCACCCGTCTAGGACAGGTTGGTACTCTCTTACACTCAGTATATCTAAACCTAACTTTGTTTATACCATACATAAACTGAACTTAACTTAACTAATTCAGCACCGATATCATGATTGAGAATTTGAGTTTGATTTCAATAACTTCCATCCCCTCCTTCCCCAAGTTTCTCACTTCTTTGAACCAGCTACATTCAATAAGTCACACGTGATTTATAGAGGTGTGCAGCAGTTCCTTATAGATAATAATTGCATTGTAATGAGGGAGAACACACTGCAGAGATATAAATTATAATATATGCAGTTATGCCCGCCACATGGATACACGGGCACACACACAAAAGAAATGGCTGGTCGAAAATGACCAAAAAATACGAAGTCAGTTGAAGATGTTTAAAAAAGCTAAAGCAATCATTGCGCGGAATACCATTATTAAAATTAGGTCTGAGACGCGGCCTTATAAAAGAACGCTTTTTGAGACTATAACAGTCCAATCAATCATTCGATCGGCTACTAATTGACAGGATGTTTACTCCTTTTATGCGAGGGCATTCTGGAGAAACTAGACATGCGTCAATTTTGGCACAAATGGTTTATGGTGTAGATACGAGAGGATACACTTTTTTTCTAATTTCGATATCCATTTTAGCCGTGCTGGTCGCCTGGTAGAGCGTCACGCGTTGGGTCGTGGGTTCGATTCCCAGCTTTGGTCATGGGTCTCGTGCATGGCATCACATGTGAAAAGGTAAAGGTTGCGTCTTTTCTAGCTCGCACAAGTAGGGGTGCAACATGCTGATAGAAATAACATTCCTGTAGGTATGTATCTACAAAACTAATATTTTTTTCATTTTTTACCACTTGTAGTAGCCCGAAGTGAATAAAAAAATTAAAGAATGTAATAGATTTCATTATAAAACTGCATTGCCGTGTAACTACAATGAGTAGAAAACAATATCTTAGAGGGCAGGCTGAGAAACCATTACTTGGGAGGGATTCATGTTGTAAAGAGAAACATTCTCAATTGAAAATTGAACCAATGCATGACTCCTCAGGAAAATGAAAAAACCTACGATAAAATTGAAGTTACTTTTTTGTAATATCTAACAGAAAACAACTAGTTTCCCGGCTGAAGCCACGCTGGACATTGAACTACATCTGATAGATATTGAGAAAGACCCTATATAACTTGAGAGAAAAAAATCTGAAATTGAAAATTTGCATTTTCATTCAGATAGTTGATTATTTATTAAATATCCAGATTCCATTGGAGATTCTCATCTATGGGCCGTGGTGGTCAGCTGGTAAAATGCGTACGCCTCGCAAGCGTGGGGTCGTGGGTTCGATCCACCGATTCACCGGTCTCGTGCATGGCCTCACACGTTAAAAGGTAAGGGCTGCGTCTTCCCTAGCTCACACAAGTCTCTCGAATACTTCGGAGGGTTGCGCGTAGGGGTGCAATCGGTTGATGGAAATAACAATTTTTAAAAAAAATGAGATAAGGGAGAATGTTACTCAGAAGTATCACTCACAGAAAAACGCTCATTCCATTGATGCGTGAATAATGGCGTCTCTTTCGCTAGGCCTCCAATACATTTTGGTCAACAAAAATCTATTTCACTCTTCTAAGACCATCATCCTTTTAATATTTTCAATAAAATCAACATTAACACGTTCGCGGACAGAGCGGCATATCCCGCGCTATGTGCAGGGACAAGACGGAATATCCCGACCAATATATAATTTTATTCTGGGTTCACCGCGGCAGTTGCCGACAGCACTGCGTATGATTTCTATGTGACAGACGCTTACTCTCCCAGGAGAAAACATAAAATTTCTTGATATGTCCATGCATAAGTTTTGGTAAGCCTAACTTCAAAATACTGTTCGACAGGTGTATTTGCTGTGTATCTGTGTTTGTGTACATATCTGTGGAGTGCGATAAGCGTTTCAAATATTACAAAAAGTGGTTTATATGCAAAAGTAAGTAGCTAGTAGAAGTAGGTAGACTTTCGATATTTTTTATACACGCGTTGTGCAAATTCTTTTCATTTATTTGTAACAAAGTTGTGACGACGACTCCACGCGGCGTATGCCGACAACTTTGAATTGTTTTTATGGATACTGTCCCAGCACAAACACAAATTATAAGCATATCGTTTATTATTGATAATAATCTAATAACTAAGTTGCGTTTTTATTCACAGGATAAATAAATGGATCGGAATGAAATTGGGAGGCTCGAGCAAATTATGGATGAAGTATCCTCCCCACCACGAAAGAATCTTTCAAATCAGAAGCGTTCAATGTGGATGATGATATTGCGAATCCTAATTTTATGTCAGAAAATGATCCTAGCAAGAGCCACCACATAAGGTGCAGGCAATGCGCGGAAAATAAAATTTGCAAAACGAAATACCTATGTAAAACATGCCCGGAAAAAACAGCCCTGTGTATCGAGAGCTGCAGAAGAATTTCACAAAAAATAGAACTCTTACATATTTTTCTATAATTCAAAATGTCCCAGCAAATCAAAAAACATTTTTATAGGGACAAGACGGCATATTCCGCTCAAGTTTTTTTTGCAAAAAATAAGCAAAAATAGCCTGTGGTTGGTGTCGGGGACTTTTTGGTCACCAAATATTTTAATTTTTTATATTTTTGGTAGTGGCTTTTTTTGAGCCCCCCGTTTCCACCTACTGTCCGTGAACGTGTTAACAAAAATATTTAACCATTAAAGTGAAAAAATACGCTTTATTCAGTAAACAATTCAACCAAAAAGAAAAAAATTATATACAGTGAATAAAAGACAAAACAATTTTAAAAATTTCAATATTTTCTCAAGAATTCGGACAAAACGTCATTACACTTGTATGATGACGTTTCCCAGAAACTCCGGTTCCAAACAGACGAGGAAGAGGCCCCCACAACCGACCCCCTCGGATAAGGTGTCAAAGGCAAGGATCAAACCAATCTTTAAGTATGGTAATTTGATTTTCGACTTTTGTTTTCAGGCTCTTCCAGTCTTCGGCTGTGAAAAGTATGGCCGTATCATCAGCGAAGCTGAAGATAGATCCGTCGCACCTCTGGGTAAGTAGATTGTTTATATATAAGGAAAATAACAGAGGACCAATTACAGTGCCTTGTGGTATGCCATGACTAATTTCTGCTTCTGTGCTGAGAACATTGTTGATTTTTACAGCCTGCTTTCTTCCGTTTAGGTAGCTTTTCAATAGATTTTGTAAATTACCTCGAATACCTGAGCAACTTAGGGCCTCCAATAACTGGATATGGTCAACAGTATCGAAGGCCTTAGCCAGGTCTAGGAATACACATATCGCTGGCTTTTTATTGTCTATAGACTTATATATTTCGCTTGTGAGAGCAGCTATCGCGTCGTTTGTTGACAAACCTTGCCTGAATCCGTATTGTTTGCTAGATATCAGATTGTATCTTTAAATAAATGTAATTAATCTAGATTTTAGTATTTTCTCGAAAACTTTATTGAAGCTTGTCAACAGCGAGATCGGTCCGTAATTATTGACCAATACAGGATCTCCTTTTTTCAGGATAGGAGTCACTATGGACTTCTTGAAAGCATTCGGACATTGACATGTTTGAAATGTGTATCTCGCCTATCATTTCGAATTAGACAGAGTGTTTCTCTAAAGCGGGGCAACATGAAGCATACATTTTTTAAATGGACCATCCTTCAAACTTTTTCACCGCTGAACTGAGCAAAACGTTTTACATACGGAGATTTCTCATTTTCTCGAAAATTTTGCGGCGTTGTCAAGTTATTGCTGAAAGAAAGAAAATTTTCGGAGAAACAGACCATCACGAATATCATCATAAATATTTTATGTATAGAATTTATTTTGTAATGTGTGTCATTCACAAATTATGAACAATATAGGTTCCTCTAGGTTTTTTAGTCAAGGGCTAGTTTAATAAATCTGTGCCTATGATTGAATTCTCCTTGAATTCAGATGGGTAAACTCAGTTCATTCAGTTCAAATATATAGTCGACGGAAATATACCCAATATCCTCAGAACTTCAGATATATTTCTTTGAGTGACTTTGAGAGACAAAATATATTCATATTTTATAGCTTGCTAAAGCCTAGAAAAACACAAAATTAAATATTTGGCGTCCTCTATCGCCGAACCTTTTGGTATTACGACGTAGTTAAGTTAATAGGAGATGACTCCAGCTCTCTGTTGAGGACGAAGTCACGATTGAATCCTCAAGAAGACTAATTAATAATAATAATAAAGTTTATTCTTTATAAATGACAATTATTTTTCAAATTAATTGAAGCCTTATTCCTTGAGTGAAACACTTAGTATTTTCATTTGCATCTTGTTTTGAGAGATCAACTTCCATTCTGATCGATCATCAATGATTTAACTTAAAAAAAATTTATATTGAAAACTACCCTGTAGAAAATCTTTTTTTGCGGGTAATTCTCAGTTGAACAACAGTTGACTATCGATTACTACTGATATTTAAACGTTTCTCAATTACCTGAATTACTCAAAAATAATAAAATACGTTATTTAGAGTAATTACATGTATGCATAATATGGACCTATCCTTATTCCAAACACTCTGTATTCATAGTTTCATTATATTTTTGTCGATCAACAAACCATTCTGATTGATTTTCAATGATAAACTCAATCAAACTTATAACCTCGTAGGAGAATTCATCCACTTAGGAATTGAGTATATTGTTGACTAGTCATATGATCGTGTTAGGCCAATGGAGACTTTCACTCAGAATGGCTCCAGCTACAATATATCAAAAATCCAGCCATTTTCCTCGAAGGTCGTTTTCCCATAAGATGTGTGCGTGGTCCATTTCAATAAAGAAAAATCTTACGAGTACTTTAATTTCTCTTGAATAATTTTTTTGCAATTTTTTTCTTCAAAAATTTTTCTTTTTACGAAATATTTTCGATTTCCTTTTTGTATTCTGTTTCATGTTTTCCTAGAAGCGCAAATGCGGTGCGCAGTATGCGCAGAACTGCGTAGACATTCGCAAAACTGCGTAAACCTTAAATCTGAAATTCAGAAAAATAAAATGAAGAAAAATTAAAACTTATAAAAAAATCAAAGGCTGAAATTACTGAAAATAAAATGGTATTGTTTAATTTCTCATTATAGAAATTTTTACGGAAGTTTTTATTCTTCCAAAATTTTCATGTTTCCATAAATTTTTCAACTTTGCGCAGTATGCGCTGCATGGCTAGTGTACATGCGCAGTATTCGCAGAACTACGCACAGAGGTCCGTTGACCTGCGTGAACGTTGAATCTGTCCCGGACCAAAAAAAAATTGTGAAAGATTTCAAATAATTAAAATAACGAAATATGAAAAAATCGAAACTTGAAATTCCAATATAAAAATCGAAAAAGTGTGCTTCACTTGTGAAGAAAATGTATGCAATGTACACAAGTGCAGCAAATTTCATAATAAATTACTTCGCACAGAGAGTACGAATGAAACTACAGCAGAAATCTCAGAAGTTGAAGAAGTAAACCATCATACCAGAGATGAACATAGGGAAGTTTGACTCGTTCTATACAGGGTGATTCAAAAGTACTTTTGAATCACCCTGTATATGTCACTCATGAAAAGTCACTGTAAGAATATTTTTCGATGGCGAATGGCGAATGGCGATGGCGTTTGATATCTCGTATAGTTTCGTAGTCATATTGAGCGGAAATTTAATAATTATATCTGGTGCCCCATTAAAGTCGGAAGAAAAATAATTAGCAAGCACTCATTTCAGTTTTTAGGTTATTGAACTGAGAAAATAACAATTCATTTTTAGAAAATTGTGGATGATCCAATACCCATTCCAATTCCGAGATTATATAAATTCCATCAAATCCTGAATACATTTGTTTTATATTTTGAAAATACTCATGAATAAAAGTAAATTCACTTGAGATGAACTATATTCGTGACTATTTGGTTCTTGTATCATCTATATTTCAATTTAACTAGATAGACAGACGTGCCCCATTTTTACCTGTCTCAACGCTGTAATTATACTTATAACACACTCTTAATTGCTCCTGATAAGTTTTACCTCTTTATCTATTAATCTGTCCCCTGCGGCCCAAATAGATTAGACCGTGTTACGAAAAGAAAGAAGATATTTCTTGTTATCTCCAGAGATAATCGCAGTTAATGGGCACAAAAAACCTCAACATGCATAGAAATTTGATACACACGCTCATAATAGCGCATAAAAAGTTCAGATGTGCACATATATCATCATTTTGATAAATAATAAATAAAAGGTAAAAGAAAATTGTATGGGCAAGGCAAAGAAGGTATAACGATTCATCTTCATACCTTATATGTTAGTTGTGCTATAATTATAAATATATGCAAATTGAAGGTTCATTCGATCATGAACCTTAAGGAACCCGATAAAAGCTTCAAGAAACATCCGGTCGTAGAAAATAAAACAACCTGCTCATTGTTCAAATTAAATTAATAGTTTTGATTGATTGTCTAATTCGTTCAAATTATAGTCAATTACGGAAAAACAATGGGACTATTAGGGAGTTCGAACTATTAAATTCGCGTTTACTCCTCTAATCGTCGTGTGAAGTACATTTGACCTCATTTGACGCGTTTCATGGTCAAGTGGGTGAGCTATTTTCTTTGATACATTGTGACCGGGTTCTAATAGGCGTCACTATTTGATAAATTTCAATGATGTTTTTATATTTTGGAAGAACTGTCAATATTTTAGAGATGATGTAATAGAACTTGATAATATTGGGACACAATCTACAAGTCACATTAGTTTGGTGCGTAACTGACAGCTCGGAGGTACAACAAACTCAATCGTAGAAAAAGAAGAAGAAATAACCTCACTTTTCCATTTGCTCTTGTAATAAAAAGAAGTTTTTCTGTTACTGTCGTATTTTTAGTGTTTCTGATGTGTTTTTCTGTTTCTGCTGTTTTGTTGAAATTTGGAAATAATGGACATATTCAAGTTTAAATGATGTTCATCGACAATGGGATAAAAATAAACTATCAGCTACTCTGTGCAGTTATATACATTGATCCACATCTTCTGGAAGCTGGAGCATTATCTTACAATTATTTAGTGGACAAGAAGAGTGCTTTCACAATAAATGAAATGAAAGCATTTTGATATACATAATAAAACTATGTTTAAAAGATTTTCACTATAAATAGGTTTACAAAAGCCGCGACAATTGTTTCGCTGTACAACAGCTTCTTCAAGCGGAGAAGATATAATAATTTACATGTTTGCTATGTTACTTTAAATATACATCGTAAATTAATTAGGGGGCGGTGCGGTGCGGTCTCCTAATAAATTTTCAATGAGAACATTGCATTACTAATTACATTGCATCTAACCTTTCCAGAAAAACAAATTAAGTAATGGTGAGTTATTTAATTCAAGTTGGTCATTGAGGAGGTTCTCAGAATTTTTCCACTTATTGATCTCCATACTTTCCAAAAGATTAAGCTTCATACCTTTGTTCTCTACATGAAGGACTTCGAAATCATGGTCGAAAGTATGATTTTCGGTCAATAAGTGGTTAGCATGAGTAGAGTTTGTTTTTCCGTTTACAAAGCTATTTCTGTGTTCGGTTAGGCGTTTTTTATAGGTTCTACCAGTTTGACCAAGATAAAACTTGGGGCAACTACCACAATTTAATTTATAGACTCCACACTTATCTTGTTTTTCTACTTTATCCTTGTTATTTTTAATATGTCTGCCTAAAGTGTTGTCTGTCTTAAAAGCAATATTGAAACCTTGCTTTTTCAAGAAATTACCTATTTTAGTGCTAGGTTCACCGATATAAGTAATTGTTTTAAACTTTTGGTGATCTTTTAAACGAGGATAAACTTCTTGAATTGCTTTCTTATATTGCTTTTTAGACAGAAGGTTATCAATCAGAGACGATTTATAACCATTATTTACTGCAATTTGTTTGATAATATCTAATTCTTTATTAAAATTTGATGTACTGAGAGGAATACTAACTAATCTATGTATCATACTATTGTAAGCTGCTGCTTTATGTTGATATGGGTGTGATGAACTATTGTGAATTGTTATATCTGTATGAGATGGTTTGTGGAAAATAGAAAATTCATGTTTATTGTTTACTTTAGTTATTGTCTGGTCCAGAAAATTTATCGAGTTGTCCTTTTCAAATTCTATGGTGAATTTGATAGAAGGGTGAAGAGAATTAATAAATTCCAGGAATCATTTTCAATTCCAGGAGCATTTTGAAATTAAGAAGCTCACAATATAGCAAATTGCTCAGTGAAAGTGATTTGACAAAGCATGTTGTCTTGAAGTGACAGGAAACTATTTCGGTAGAGACAATTTTAATGCACCTGCAAGTCCTGCAATTCTTTCTATCAATTTGGAAAGAAATTCCACTAGCGCAACCTCAGTGTCACCAAAACTAACTCGAATATCGTCAAGGGTCTCTAGAGTATCCTCCTGCCTGGACCTGTAACTTGAACTCACCTATGCCTGTTTCCTTAATAATCAGTTTATTTGGGAAAGAAGGAATGTTGAATATTATTCGTTGAGCTTTGATCATTTCGTTCGAAGGAAAAATTGACTGAACCATGAATCATATTTAAAATATTCATCTGTTACTAGTCACACAGATTTTGTAACATATTGGTTATGAAAGTCACAATAAAGTCGGTTATCTGGAAAACTATTCAATTCATTAAAATATAACAGTAGGTGAATAGGTTGACATCTTTATCAATTAAAGAATATGAAAAAATTTAAAGAGCAACTCGTGAGCAATCAAAGTGCAAATCATGGTACAATTATTGGGCAGGAAGTGTCACAGCATCTAATTTCTTTATTTATATGTCTCTATAATGATTCATTACGATAAAAATTCTTAGATTTTATTCCGAAAATATTCTTATTATGGAACGAAGTACTGCCACTTTGAACTCGACCAAGCTCATCAGTAAATTTGTGCTTCTCTTGCTCAGAAACAGGAGATATATCTAATGAGTTGCCTCCCTTTTATATAGGGGTTCATCTTCAGTGAGGTTCAGACACTTGCTAGATTTGCTAGATTTGAGTCCAAAACTGCAGGGTTCAGCTGGCTTATTAGTTGCTTTCTTTCCTGTCAACGTAACTTCCTCCTGTTTTCTTGTAATGTTGTTTATAGAAAGTAACACTGTAGGTACATGAGAACAAATCTTCCCAAACGTGCTGTACAATCACTAACAATACTACCATCTTCAAGACATATTATCCATGGTGTTAATAATTTATTGTTCGGTCTTTGTTAATGCATCACCTAGTATGATGGTTCTCCTTTCCAATCACTAGAATATGCGAATTCATCTGATTCACATATATTTTTTTCACCCACACACAAATTGCTATATTGTGAGCTTCTTAACTTTTGTATGCTTTCATTTCATGCACTCTTCGTTTCCACTAAATAATTAACAATATCAGGATACATTATTTAATTCTGGGAAAAGTGAAACATCTTCAGCTTCAAGAAGATATGGATCAACGCCGATTATTATTATCTTTGTTGTATTAGTTGAAATATTCAGTATTTGTATTCATTAATAATCATTGTGTCCAGTGATGTCAGATAACATGGAGATCAGAATGCAATTATTTTATAAACATTAAAATAAATACTTTTTCCACTTCAGTATTATTTTGTTCAATTATACCTCGAAGTAGTTAATATTACAACCGTTGTTGATGAATATCATCTGAACTTGAATGACATAACAGCAGAAACAGAAAAAACACATCGGAAACAGTTTTAACACAGCGGAAATAGAAAAGAACTTCGAAACACACGCTCTATATTTACAAAAGCAAACAGAAAAGTGAGGTTCTTTCTTCTTCTTTTGAGTTTGTTGTACCTCCAAGCTGTCAGTTACGCACCAAACCAATAGACTGGTGCCTATAAATAGAAAACTCTTTTTGACATAACCTCAAATTAACCGTCAAAATGGCGGAAAACCGATTTTTCAGTATTTAATTTTTTTTTTCAAGTATAAATGATGTCTTTTTTGGTGTTGAATAAGCAAGATTTTTTCTCAATTCGGAAGACGATTAGTTTTCCAGTAAAGTACCTACATTTTTCTAAAAAAATACCTTATCTTCCAAGAACAATTCTCTTGATATTTTTTTTTAGATTTCGAAGGTTTACGAGTGATCATTTTAATTGTTCAAATATTTTTAGTTCTAAAGAAAAACATTCTCAATTGAAAATTGAACAATATCTATCAGAAGTAATTCAATGTCCAGCGAGGCTTTTGCCGGAGAAGTCGTTATTTTCTGTTAGATATTACAGAAAATTTACCTCAATTTATCGTAGGTTTTTTCCATTTCCAAAGGAGTCATGTTTTGGTTCAATTTTCAATTGAGAATGTTTCTCTCTCTTGACCTCGGTCAAAATGCGGCTATAGCTGCCTATCATGCAATTTTCCATAGTATAATGACAGTTGGGCTGATAATCTGGGGAATGTCTACACACATGCAAAACGTGTTTACTCTGCAGAAAAGAGCAATTCGAGCTATCGTAGGTCTTCAAAGGACTGACTCATGTAAACCATGGTTTATAAAACTTAATATACCATTACCATCTGCAAATATATTCTGTCATCTCCTTAACATAAAAGAAGATGATTCCAAACATCCAACTAATGGAGAAAACCATTCTTATAATACTTGCCATAGGAACGATATACAGATACCCAAACAAAGACTTGAATCAACAAGAAGATATAATTTAGGTATTAATCTCTACAATTCATTGCCCACACAACTCAAGAATATGAATATGATAAAATTCAAACTGACCTTGAAAAATCATCTCATAGTCAATGCCTACTACGACAAATCAGAATTCAAGTTTGACATTTAGTAAACTTTATTACTATGTATGTAACACATTCTATGTTTTCAAACTGTTACTGTACTGCTGTGTAACGTATACTTTTTGACCTGTCAAAACACTACGGTGTATTCTAGACCAATAAAATTCTATTCTATTCTATTCTTTACAACATGAATCCCTCCCAAGTAATGGATTCTCAGCCTGCCCTCTAAGATATTGTTTTCTACTCATTATAGTTGTGGTTTTATAATGAAAAATATTACATTCTTTAAATTTTTTATCCATTTCGGGCTACTACAAATGGTAAAAAATTAAACAAATATTAGTTTTATAGATACATACCTACAGGAACAGATTACATAATAATATTCAGTTTGTCTTCACACCAATGGACTCTTAGCCTATAAAGTGTTTATTACTACTGATTGTAGTAGCTCAAAGGTGCCATTTAGGGACAAAAAATATAATATTCTTTTATTCTATAGTTACTTGCGCTTACTACAAGTGGTAGAAAATTATAATTTTAGAGGTTTTTCTAGAAGCTGCATGAACATATTCATAGCGCGTCATAGCTTTGTCAGCAATTATTTAGGCCTTCAAATTGGTAATTTCTACTCATTGTAGTTGCATGGGAATACCATTTCAAGATAGAAAATAGTATATTCTTCAATTTTACATAAGTTTTGAGTAACTACAAGTGGTTATGCGGCTTTAATGGTATGGAATTAATAACCAGCGTCAGCAACAATCATAGGAGGCTGTGATCATTGTATTTTGACACTTCAAAACATCAAAAAAATCTCGCGTTTTGTTGCAATAGAGAATATTGCACAACCAGTCAAACCAGTAAAATTATCTGTTGTAAAAATGAATCGATTTGAAAATCATACTATATGCAAAATATGCATGAAATTGTTTGATGTAATGATCGATCATCGTACCATGACTTATTTATTCGCATTAATAGAGGATTGCGGCTCCAACTTGAAGAAAGAAAATTTGTTTCGAATTATCCACGAATATTTGCATCTAAACTACTCAAAATTGAAAGTACTGAATGGGAAAAAGGTAAATAAATTATTGTCTAAATATTATATATATTTTATTAGACATGGACACTTAATTGAAAACATTCTCGCCATTAAGAAGAGAGGAGGTGTCCGAAGAATATAGAAAACATAATGTTATGTGAACAAATAAAAACCAGTCTTTCAAAAATGGTCTGTTATTGTATACGTCAAAAAATTTCCAGTATGATTCGCTGTTGGATATCCCATGAGAAAAAAAATCCTTTAAAATTCCTCGGTTGCCTTGGTGATCTGTCAAAATAGCGTATTTTGATTGGTTCAAAACTACAGGTGTGGAATTTTGTTATAATCAAAACCATTTCTTTGGGAACGTTTGGTGATATTACATCATCTGTTTCAATTTTGAATATGCATTTGTTGTCCATTGCTTTTCTTCCTACTGGTAGTGTCGTGAGAGTCCATGTGGAGTTTTCCTGTAACGATTTAGTTTCCTCATGAACTGCTTTGTACCGCTTTTCCTCATCATTTCGATGTTCAATGTCATCAAAGCTTTCTGGTACATTTTCTGTGAAGATTCCGCATTCATGGCAAATATAATGTAGTCTTCCAGATACCTTGGACTTCGAGAACTTCATTGCAAAGTTTCAGAGTTTTTCAGTTCGCCGTTCTCGCTTTCTTTCGTGAAATCACTTTCTTCGGATTCGCTTTCATTACTGTCGAGTGACATTTGGTTCGGATTTGTTATTTCATAAAAGTTCTCCAAATCACACGAGAATTTGGACTCTCTTCCGCGAAATATTATTCTCTCTTCAGGACACCACAGCCTGTATCCATTCGAACAATATCCTACCATCTGAAGCTCCAGAACTTGTTTAAAATTTTCCACAGTTCCTCCTTTTCACATTAGGTTTTCGATACCGTGTTTCAGCTGGAACTTGATTCCCCAAGGCTTTCGTGGGACAACTATTGCTGAGATAAACAGCGGCGAGGGCAGTTTCATCCCAAAAAGGCATATTGAGTTTCAAGTTCAACAACATCCAGATCGTTTTCTCAATGATCGTTCTATTCATACTTTCTGCAACAACGATTTCGTGATTTATATATTATAGTAAACTCATACTAGATTCCACGACTCTAGAAAAATGCCTGCATATCCTTCTACCATTGTCACTTCGAAAACTACTCAATTCCGTGTTGATATGTGCCTTCGCCATAGATTCATAAATTTTGAAGCGATGGAAAACTTTAGCTTTCGATTTCAACGTATAAGCAGCCGAAAAACGGGTGAAACCGTCTATGAATGTCAACACATAGTTTTTCTGGTAGTGAGTTATTGGATTCATGGGACGAAATAAGTCACTGTGGGGCTCTTATCCTTTCTTGAGTATTGCATGCGCTAGTTTGCTTTTCTTCTGTGCAGCACTGACAGAGTTGTTTTGATGCCTCGCAATTGTCGATTTCTGTGCATTCCCATATCCCATTCTCTCATCCCACATTTCAGTATTCTCAGTTCAAGAATAAATACTCGCGTTTCCAGTTTCCAAGAGGAAATCGAGTTCGTAAAGTTTTTGTTTTCTGTGTGTAACTGCTAACGTGTTACTTTCTTTATCGATATGTCCTTTTCCATTCTGGAAATTCACTTCAAACCATTCATTTCCAGCTTCCGAACAAATAGGAAATTGAATTCAAAACCTGGTACTGATATAACGTTTCATATCGTGATACTTCTCTAATATTTTCCAACAACTCCATTTAATATAATGGCTCCACATTTTTCAGCTATTGAAATTTGGCCGTTATGAGCACTTTTAATTCGTAGAGGTTCTTTCAATGGTTTGATATCGTTCAGAACATTTTCATTATTGATCATATATTCTGAAACTCCAGAGTCCGAGTACCAACTGAGAATATTACACTGACCAGTGATAGCGGGAAAACAATAATACTCCGAGGTATTCAGTTCTTCTTCAGCTTGATTTGCTGTTCTTCCGTTGAAAACTCGATGCTGAGGAAATTTATTTCTGTTAGTAGTCTTGTATCGGCATTCGTTTCGTTTGTGGCAACTCAGTCCGCAATTGTAACAACTGTTTTTGAATTCTCTTTTGCTCTGACTGCTATTTGACGAAGAATTCTTTCTTTGACTCAATTTCGTAACTCTGCTGTAGGTTGGTAGGTTTCCTATTGGCTCCTTCTCGTTTGGATTCCTCATCAAGCAGACGATTCGTGACGAAGTTTGGGGTTATCTTATCAGCTGACACGGTATGTCCAAGGCGTTATCACAACTTCGTATTTCTCAGACATTGTTAATTTGAAGTGGCAAACAATATCTGAGTTCTACGGGAACGTAGATCCCGACTCAACTTTAGGAAATGAGCTGATATTTGTAATTATTGTAATTCATCGTTAACAATTTTCGGAGTAATAAGCGACTTGTTCAAAAGTCGTGGTGAAGACGCTCCAAATATCCAATGATTTTTCTCT
This sequence comes from Chrysolina oricalcia, assembly GCA_944452925.2. Lineage (NCBI taxonomy): Eukaryota > Metazoa > Arthropoda > Insecta > Coleoptera > Chrysomelidae > Chrysolina > Chrysolina oricalcia. Next base: position 10,157,497 of record OX101814.2, on the reverse strand, counting down.
ATCCTTCACATATTCCGAGTGACTGTCAGCTATCTTCTGTATCAATTGGTACTTGCACTTTCTATCGCGCTTTTGCAATGCTGTCAGTTCCTTTTCTTTTTCGAGACGATTCGTTTGATTATCATGTTCATCAATAGTGACCATGTTTCTGAATGGCTGCTGTATGAAACTGATCAGGTCCAGCTTTTCCAGAAGTACCTCCATGCGAAACTTCCAGTTATTAAAGTTTGTTCCATCAAATGAAGAAATTTTATATTTTATTTCGTCGTCTGTCATGATCTAGCTTATGATCCAATAAAGTTATTTTTGTGCCCATGGAAGTTGATGGACTAAGAAAAGAATATGGTAGGTAGTCATCAATATCTTTCAAACTGAATAGAAACTTTCAATATCGTAAAAGGGTGAAATTCTCCTTACTGCTACTTGGGTTCGTCTGTTATACACTAAAGTAGCATGTCATAGTGTGGATAGAAAAGTATTCATAATAAAATAAAAGAAAATATTCAAAAAACGATTACGAGTAAATTGACTGGAGAAATGTCTGTATAGTATTGTAGAGTATTGTCTTGTTTGCAAGTTTTTCTTTTGTGGTTGATACTTTCAACTTCAAATCTGTGGTTTGGCTACAAGACATTTTAATTTTTTCTGAATTTGGAATTTATCATGTTTTTATATTTATGAATGATGGTTTTTCGGGTTTTTAGGCCGACGTTTATTCAGAGAAAAACTCGACGTTTCGCCAACACGAGTGGTTGGCATTTTCAAGAGAAATGTTTACAGTTTCGATCACTGAACACTACTTGTTTGGTATGCGTTGTCTCAGCCAGTATTTATGGGTCGACGTACTCGTACCTGCGTCCGGTGCCATCGTCCCTGCGTCGGGTACCCCCTCGGATTCATTAATTTCCTGGTATGGTGTTATTACCGGTTTCTTGAGAACAGGTAGCCATGCTTTATTCAATTGTAACCCTTCTTCAATTCTGTTGAAATTGTTGGGATGTTTTTTGATTTCGATTGCTTCTCGGAAGAGTCTTGGATAATATGCATGTGTTGTGGCAATTACTTGGGTTTCATCGAACTTCACTCTGTGATTGTTATTGTTAAGCGCATGTTCTGCGACAGCGGATTTTTCTGAGTGTCCTAACCGGCAATTGGCCTTGTGTTCCTTTATTCTGGTATTTGTGGAACGCTTCGTGGTTCCGATATAAACGTTGCCACAGGTGCATGGAATGCGGTACACCCCAGATGAGCTTAGTGCATCACGTTTATCCTTCGCCGATCTCAAGTGATCCTTCAGTTTCTTTGAAGGTTTATATATGGTTTTGATATCATAGTTTCGTAGTATACGGCCAATCCGATCTGTGACCCTAGGAACATACGGTAGGAATGCTTTACTTTGTTCCTGGCAGCCATTCGATCCACTGTCGCTAGAGTTCTTTCTTTTGCGTTTTATACACCGATCAATTTCGCTTTCCTTATATCCGTTTGAAAGAAGTGCGCTTTTCAAGTGTTTCAGCTCCGCTTCCAAATATTCGGGTTCACATATTCTTCTGGCTCGGTCTACTAGTGTTTTGATAATTCCTTGTTTTTGACACGGATGATGATTTGAGGTACTGTGGAGGTATCGATCAGTATGCGTTGGTTTTCTATATACCTTGTGCCCCAAACGCAGGTACGAGTACGTCGACCCATAAATACTGGCTGAGAATACGCATACCAAACAAGTAGTGTTCAGTGATCGAAACTGTAAACATTTCTCTTGAAAATGCCAACCACTCGTGTTGGCGAAACGTCGAGTTTTTCTCTAAATAAACGTCGGCCTAAAAACCCGAAAAACCATCATTCATTCAACGATGGCCGCGAAAGCCTTTCACAATTTTCATATTTACTTATATTTAAGTGATATTTTGACTACTAACTCATATACAATGTGTTGTCTACTGCAAAAATAAACATCTTATCCCATCTTCTCTTATCAATGCAGGTCATCTAATTATTTACCTTCCTGTGCAACGACCTGAAAACTTTATAGAAATAAGAATAACAGGTTTTTCAAATATCGACAACGGGAATTGAGTTCCACAGGTAATTCGAGTTTTTCAGTGGTTTTCAGAATATTCTATGTATTTTTTCTGAATAAAAATGTCTTGAAATAACATTTGTGACAATATACGTGCCACAATGTCGTTACCAAAGTCAAAATATATGTTAGATGGCATTTCTCTACTTCCAACGAACTGACATGTTAATTAATAGGAAAGTTTTAATTGGCAGACTGCAGAATCTCGAAAGCGCTAGGATGAAACGACAGCATAACTATTAGCAGCACCAATAAATTTCAATTATATGGGTGCTACAATCAGAGGCATCTACACATTCAGTAACGTTGTTGATGCGGTAGATCCTTGCACTTTTTAACATTTCCTTTAATCGCTTCAGCAGTATTTTGCCTCATATTTATTGCCATCATGACTATTTGTCATTCGAATGTGAATTGATTTTCATTAGCGTCCGCGGATTTAAAATAACTCGTGAGCAATTTAGAGTCAGAGTCGAGTATTATGAGAATAAAATGCCATTTCAATATCTTGTCTAACCAAATTGGGACACTTGGGTCTTAATATACATCGAAGTGTTCGAACGACTATTTATTAGTTTGGTTAACCGGTTCTGAAATGGAGAGCATGCCGTAAAATGCTGCATTAAAAAACCTTATTTATGCTCAAATAAAAGTGATTTGTAGATCGGCATTCGACAATCTATCCGAGGAATAAAACTGATGAGCACATGTGAAAAATAATGAAGAAATGTTGAATCATATACTGAAATTTCAGTTATTTTTAAATAACTATTCAATTTTCCAGAAGTATTTACCACTAGCATAATAAAACAGTGCCATCTAGGCATCAAATAATGTGAAGGATCTAATAGTTGTTTTCTACTACATGAACGACAATGAGGGTATTTCTATGATACAGAGACAGCCCATAAGAAACCTCAGATGTGGTTGAGATATGTTGACGACACGTTTGTCATATGGAACCACGGAGACAGGACCTTGACATCTTTTTGGAACATCTGAATAACATCAGAAAGTCCATAAACTTCACGATGGAGAAGGAGACCCAAGACGGTTTACCTTTTCTAGACGTGAAAGTTCAAAAGAACAATGACAAGTGCCAAACATCAGTATACAGAAAGCCGACTCATACCGGACAATACCTGAACTTCGAATCGAACCATAAAGAGAGGGGTTGTTCGATCGCTGGTGGAACGTGCCTACAACCTTTGTAACACAGATAAAAGTCTTACCATCGAATTGGACAATATCAAGAAAGATCTGCAACGAAATGGGTACACCAAAAAACATATAGAAGATGTTCTAGCCCGCAGGGGGAAAAGAACAAGAAACCATATGAGCTGACACAAGCCACCCTGTGCGTTCCGTATGTTAGAGGTCTATCGGAAAGAATAAAGCGAATTGGGTCGAAATACAAAATACGGACATGTTTCAAGTCAGGTAACACTATTCGCAGCCAACTCACAAAGACCAGACCACGTAACGCTCCAAAAACTCCAAAAACTGCATCTACCGCATCCCTTGTGAATGCGGCGAAGCTTATCTTAGAGAAACTAAGAGACCACTTAGCGTTAGACTCGCTGAACACAAGAGAAACACTCAACGAGGAGAAAAATCGAAGTCAGGGATAGCGTATCTTGTCTGGACGACCAAACACAACATAAAATGGACTGAAGCCGAAGTCATCCATAAAGAAGAGGGCTGGTATAGAAGGAAGTTTAAAGAGAGTGCATATATTATGAACAACAAAGTCCTTAGTCGAGCTAGCATAGAAATCCGTAATGTGTGGAAACCCTTAATTAGTGGCATGGATCAATTGAAACTGCGATAAGAATTAACAATGCTGGACCTGAATACCGCCAAATTACCCCTAAGCTTATGACACAAAATTATCCACAGCATATATAAGAAGAATTCTTGAGATTGTCGCATTATACACTTGATAACGACTGTAGATTTTAACAGTTGAATCGTCGTGATTAAAAATTGCAGAGAATTGAATTTTTCTTTGTTCTTTTTTTTAGACAATGAAAGTCCAGAATAACCTTACTCAAAGTGAAACATTGTCAACCACTTTCAAACAAACATTTCTATGATACTTGTCTTCATGAAGTACCAAATAATTCCCAGAAAAAATTACATCAATATATTCATTAATTTATCAAAAACATGTTACAATTTATTGTGAACCTAAAATTTAGAAGAAGTTATCGATCGCTCTGGAAACTTCTTGGAAAACCACAAAAATTTTAGAAATCGTTTTCTAGTGCATAGTGCATAAGACTCGGAATATTACCTATACTAATTACATGGGCGACGCTATATAAGGGCATGAATGGGCGGTCTCCCCTTATTAGTCTAGGCGCGAACTTGTACTGTAAACAATAAGGTAATTACAGTATTTTAAAGTTAGTCATTGTTTTTAACTCTGTTATTTGTTTGCTATTGCACAAATATAGTGAAATTATGAATATCCGGAATTTTTTAACGTTAAATCCTCAAGCAATATCGAGTACACATAGGATAATAGAAGTCCACCAAAGAAAAAAAAGGAGCCAATTTGTAAAGAGCATAGCCTAATTTTCAAGGGCGCCTGTCGTTGTAGGAAACAGCAATAGGAAGGGAGTAATGACTTGGAAAACTATATAGGTTTGCAACTAGAGAGCGATTCACAAAATAGTGTATTTCATTACGAGTTCAGAAAATAGGCTTTTTCCGTGCGTGAGCGACATGTTCCCGTGGGAACACGGGAAGTCGTGCAAGCACGGGAAAAGCATTTATGGACGAGTAATAAACGATATTTTTCATTACATTTACCTGAAAACCACAGATTGTTAAGAAACATTTATTTTTAATGATGGAAGGAACAATAACCTTGTATTATTGATTGAAATATTTATGGTACAAAAATATCCAGAAATTGCTACAAAACAAGCGTTATATACCCTGTTAGAAAGGAAATATTCAAACAATTTGCGATTTCTAGAGAGCTGTCAAAAACATATTATTTAATTTTGACATGTAAATAGGCAGCTATAATGACACTAGCGCACGGAAAAACCCCTTTTTCAGTATGCTAAATAAGCATGTAAATATAGTGTTTTCAGATAGGTATAATGAAAAACATTTTTATGTATTTCTTACGGTGACGGTCAGCAGCAAGCTTTGAAAATTGCCCGGTAGAAAAATAAAACGTAGTTTAGCTCTTCTCTCTTTTACATTTGGTCGGCTGCCATCTTTATTGGATACGACATCCAAGATTTTGTTTTACTTGCAGAATAGAAATCAATTACTTTTTAAATATTTTACGTTGATCTTCTTTAATTAATTTTGCTTAAGTACTTAGTATTAGCCCTGCTCCAAGATGACAGGGTATCGTTTCAACAAAACCAATTAAAACGTAAAAAAACTGAGTTAGGGACTGTAAAATCGTTTTTTCAATTGAGTAATTAATACTTTCCTAACGATTTTATTCAAAATAAATGTTGTTTCCAATGTAGTGCTGTATTAGCCTTAGTAGAAAAATATAAATTTGCGCTGTTTTCGAAAGTATAAGCTTTTCCTATGCTAAAAAGGTTTTTTTTTTAAATTTCAGTTTGTACGTTACGCTTTGACGTGACAGAAAGAAAATTTGTCCAACCCGCTTTTCAGGGTGTTGTTTTTACAGGATCAATAAAAACGTGAAAAATATTCGGCCCTGGATTTTCATCGGTTGATTGAATAATACTTTATCTCGAGTAATTATGAATTTTCCTCATGATTTTTGTTGAAAAATGAAGATGTGCTTTTGATGTAGTGCCGCATCAGTCATGAGCAGAATATGAATCCAACTGAATTATACTATTTTTAGAAGTTTATTTTTTTTCTGCAGAAAACAAAAACTTCCGCTTTAAATTTTTTTCAACTGTTGCTTAGTATTGTAGGTACTAAGCTTCAGAGTGAGAAAAATAAAAATTGTCTGATCTGACTAACAGGGTGTTGTTTTTAAAAAACCAATGAAAATCTGAAAGAACAAGTCCGGAACTGGAATAATTTTTTTAAAAACTTGTTTTATTGAGCTTAGGAAGCATTCTCTGTGTGCCAAATTTCATATGTCTGAGTTTTTCACTTTCAGAGATATTTAACGTAGAATAAATCACGTATTTTCAAATATCGCCCTGTATATCCGTCAAAAACGCAACAAGACATTTTTCAATACCAGATATGAAATGGCCTTGGTCCATAGTACTTATGGTTGTACTATGTACAATTCGTCGTGAATCACCCTGTTTGTTTTGAATTATTGAAAAGATCACTTTTATATAGTTAATGGTAGAATGTAGGAAATTGGCGAAATATTTTATTGATTCGTTTACAAGACAAGCTGATCTTGTATTGTAATCGTGAAATTGTGATTTTTAGATAAATCTTATTGGAAGGGGCATTATATAAGTGTGCCTGGAACCTATATTCAACACAATTCTGAAAGATTTTTTGTAAAGCTTGAAAATCTTGTCCTAGGAGGTAGGGTTTCCATAATGAAGAATTCCATGGGAGTTGAATTCTCTGTTGATGAAGTTGTTTCATTTACTATTGTCTTCATTTGTATTAGGAGAAATATATGAAATGATAGCTTAAAACACAGTTCATCAACATGGTATGTGACCCCTGAGAGTATCGTCCAGTGTGATTTCTAGCAGATTCAGTTTATCCCCTATCTTTTATCAAGATTTGGGTTTTTTCTTCGTTCAACTTCGAAAGGTTGCCAGTAAACCATTGCACAGCTCGACTCTCTATACATTCCATGATTATAAAAGAATTTTTGTAAAATCATCAATGTAGGGATATTATGAAAAAAGGGGCCCGCTACAGAACCCTGAGGCACTACTGTTTTGTCCAACTCAAAGTCAGATACATATCAGTCAAGAACAACACCAATATCAAAGAATACTGCCAACCTATATTTCAAAATTATTTCGAAAGTCTTACCAAACAATAAAATATGATTTATAATGGCCCGTAAATTTTGATTTTTTTTTGCAAATATCTCGTTCCGAGAGAATTACATTTTTCAATACAATGAGCCCAGTAATACATTGTCTCCTTGAATCTTTAACTTAATTATCAAACACCTGTGAACTTCGTCTGATACAATTCACTTGTTGACACTATATCTCTAGTCTGTTTTTATATGCATGACTATACCACCTGTGTGCCGAGTATCTGCATCAAATAATATGGAAAATTACCAGTTCGCTCGCCTGATTTGTATCCCTTAGATTTTTGTTTGTGGGATTATCATAAATCTTGAGTTTACAAGAACTATCCACTAATTAGAGCAATGCAAACAAGTATGAATATTACTCCAGAAACCCTTGGACGCGAATTTCGTAATCGTCTCTTAATGTGCCAAGAAGTCAATGGCGATTATTTCGAACATTTCACTGTTCAATTTTTTTCGTTTTAATCCGGTTAATTTTATTTTTGCCTAGAAAGTTGAATAGATAACTAAAGGATTAAACCAGCCATGTCAAACATGCGGCCCGCGGGCCGCATGCGGCCCACTGAGCATTTTCCTGCGGCCCCGAATCAATTTTGAAAACAGCCATGTAATGCGGCCCGCGAGCCTGTTAAAAACCGAAAATAAAGTACTGTGATGATGAACTAAGATGCGCGCTCAACCTAAAAGCCTGGCTTGTTCCGGAAAGTTCTATCGCGCGAGAACACAGATGACGCTACCTGAACATTCTGGAAAGAACTGTCGTGAAATCACAATCCGTATATATGCCAATACCGCTCGAATGAGTTCAGTTGTTCAGTCAGTTATGAGTCAGTTGCGATAGAATTGCGAGTTTAGTTGCGTACTTATTGTTACAACACGTAACAGTACTTATTGTTATTTATTTCGGATAAAGTTTTTAACATGTCTGTTTCAAAACCAAGTGGAAGTAAGAGGAAACTTGGAGATGAGCATCGTATCTTTCAAGAAAAGTGGGAATTAGAGTTTTTTTGCTGTGAAGTGAAAGACAAAATTATTTGCTTGATTTGTAACAGTACAGTCGGTGTCCCAAAATTATATAATATAAAACGTCACTATGATAGTCATAAAACTAAGTTTGACAAGTATACAGGCATGATTAGAAACGTAAAGTTAAAAGAGTTAAAATCACGGTTAAAAGATCAACAGCTTATGTTTACACGTCCAAAGCAAGAAAATGAATCTGCCGTTCAAGCGAGCTACGTACTGTCGGAGTTGATCGCAAAGCACTCAAAACCATTTGTTGAAGGTGAATTTATAAAAGAGTGCCTTGTAAAGGCCGCGGAAATTGTAAGTCCCGGGAGCGTGAAGGCTTTTCAAAATATATCCTTGTCCCGGAATACTGTCGCTGAAAGAGTTACCGAGTTGGCTGCCAATATAAGCGAACAGATAAAAACAAAATCAGACTCTTTCATTGCATTTTCTATTGCCTGTGACGAAAGTACAGATGTGTGTGGTGTGGCGCAACTCGCTGTTTTTCTTCGTGCTGTTGATAGAGAAATCAACGTTTATGAAGAATTACTGGAATTAGTACCATTGCATGATACAACAACTGGGGAGGATATTTTCAATGCTGTTTATGGACTTCTGCAAAAGTAAAATTTAGATTTGTCAAAACTGTATTCCGTTGCAACAGACGGAGCTCCTTCAATGACTGGAGTAAATAATGGCTTCATTAAAATATTACAAACAAATGTCAGAGAAACGGGCAGTGACAAACCAGATTTTCATCATGTTCATTGCATAATCCACCAAGAAGTTTTATGCTCAAATGTGATCAAGTTGGAAAGCGTTTTAAAGTCAGTGAAAAAAATGATGAACTTCATAAGGTCACGTGGCTTGAATCAGCGACAGTTTTCTGCGTTTTTACGTGATTTAGAAAGTGAGTACACTGATTTACCTTATTATGCAGAAGTGCGATGGCTTTCTTGTTCTATGGTTCTCGATCGGTTTTGGAAACTCAAAGAAGAAATACGCCTTTTCATGGAAGTGAAAGAACAAGATGTCAGCTTATTATCCGACGTACCTTTTTTACAAGATCTTTGATTTATGATAGACATCACAAAACACTTGTCGGACTTAAATACGAAATTGCAAGAACCACGTCAAGTTATAACAGATATGCATGATCATGTTAAAGCTTTCAAGTGTAAGATGATGCTGTGGAAAAACCAGTTAGCGGTGGATAATCTGTCACATTTTCCGACTTGCAAGGCGTATCAGGAAAGTACAAGTGGCCCAATATCATACAAAATGTATACAGAGAAAATGGGAAGCCTTCTGTCAGAATTTGAAAAGCGTTTTCAGGATTTTAAGTCCCAAGAAAACAATTTTTCTTTATTTACTGGTCTTTTCACTATCGATATTGATAAAGTTCCCCCTCACTTGCAGATGGAAGTGATTGAGATTCAGTGTCAAACCCATTTAAAAGAAAAATTTGATAGTGTTGGTACATTCGAATTTTATAAGTACTTGCCTTTTCAATACCAAGAAATGAGAAAACTTGCCTGTAAAATCCTGTCAATGTTTGGAAGTACCTATAAGTGTGAACAATTATTTTCTTTGATGAAAGGAAACAAATCTCCCGCAAGATCGCTATTGACGGACGCACACAAATAGACAACTTAATTAAAGACAAAAGATGTCAAATATCTGGCAAAAGAAGTTAATGTTTGTAACATAATAGTACTTTTTTTCGTTAAGATTTTCAGTAGTTTGTCTTCTTTAAGATTAGGTTTTGCGGCCCACCTAGTCTATGGTCTTCATGCTTTTGGCCCACCAGTGACTTTAAGTTTGACATGGCTGGATTAAACGAATAATTTTGATATTGTCGATATTACCACAAAGTAGAAAATATGAGACAAATATCTGTCTGAAAACAACTGCTTCCCCATACGGACATTGAATTACATCTGACCTCTACTTCTGCTATGATCCTCATAGGGGCCATTATTACAAGTGTACATCTTAATAAAACAATAAATATTATCCTTCATTCGGTTGGGAATGACTACTTGCACATGGCATATTTAAAGGTTCTTGCCTCTCATCATTGCTAGGATCGGTCAAATAACATTGAAGCTTTCATGTACTTGAATGATAACCATAAAAGCTTGAATGATATTTTTGTCGTTGGTATTATGTAAGACAATTTTAATATGAAAAGTGAACGTATGAGGCATTCAGGTATAGTATGTGAGCTTTGTATTCCATCCTTACCGGTTACAAAGCTCAGTTTTTTATGAACCATTATTCACAGTGTTTATTGAATTTTATTGGTCATAACCATTCAAATGGACGGACAATATGAGGAGTTTTTGCAATTTCATGTAACAGCAACCAAAATATCGTCCCATAAATACCTACCTCACTTTTTGCACATCACCCAAACGAACTCGTGTACGCTAATGTCCGCACGAGAACGGATGTACGTTTTTGCTCGGAGCCATCTAATTCTTGCACATAATGGATCTACATGCCTTCGAAATCAGGGGCGTACGTCTAGTGAAGAACGACCTGACGTCTACATATTTCACTCGTTTAATAAATTACAACTGACTTATGGATCGGAGGAACCAAACGCCCAGTTTATTAATGACATACTAATGCCCGCTAGACTGTTATTATAGTCTGACACTTTTAGTTATGTATGTACATGTTTGAAATTATGACAGAAAGTTTTTCATGGTGGTACGGTACACGTTGTGTCGGTATTTTTACCGTAGGTACTCGTTTGGTACAGGTTGAATTATCAGTCAAAGAAAAACGCCGCTTCTCCTTGGTTCTGTCGGACGTTCATAAACTACTGAAAAAAATTACATATAACGTTTGCATTGAGTCCTTGACGTATCTGATGATTCCATGAGTAGATGTTGCCTGTAAATGGCTTACTGGCTGTGAGTGACTAGATCATAATAGTGTGCCTTTCATTGTGAAGTCCATCATACATTTCATCATCATGTTCACTACTCAGAGTGTTTCATAAAAGTAACTAGTCGTTAAAAATACACTTCTATTTCTACCTTCATGTTCATACGAGCATCCAATATGTTTAGAGAACGTTTTGAAAACTACAGGTGGGGAAAGGAAGAAGGTAAGAACTGGGAAGGTGAATTGGCCTATCAACGATCGCCTTATGCAATTAACACAAAACAATTTTTTTATTTTGGTTGAATTTATATATTTTGTATCGAATCTCAAAGTTTTGAAGAATAATAAAAACATTAATCTTAAAAAAATATTAAACTAGAAGAAGAAAATTTTTATTACCGACGTATCTTCAAAACCAAGAGGTAAGGTACGCCCCCTAATTTTTCCATAGTTTTTGAGATATAGGTTTCAAAGGACCAGGCAGCAGCCTTATGGAAAAATTATCACCGGTTAATTTTTCTGAATTTTTGGTGTATTGTACCTACTCAGAGTGTTTATGAGCCCAACTCAATCTTATGACTAGTTTTCGAGATACAGGGTGTCGAAGTAGGAGAATGGCCATAACTCTAAAGTAACATTGCTCGTAGGAAATCATCTTGAATGAAGGAGTTTTGAGCGACAAATATTGATTACCCATAAGGCATTAATTTCAGACTTGTATTTAATAAAAAAATTGTTACATACGGGGTGAGACAAGCATTATTCAAAATAAAATTCTCATTCGACCCTATAAAATGAAGATGTGATCAAACCAAGTAACACACTGAAATGCCCATCGTTTGAATATGTCAAAATCGTAAAATTCTAATTCTATACTGACGCCCTCCATATTTTTCTGTTTTTCTGAAAGAGCTTTGAATTACTGATGAGAATGTTCTTCAAAATTGAAAATTGGTTTAAAAATAGCGGAGATAGAGTTTATTATTTGTTCGAACAAGGTTGGCCATGTAAATCAAACTGAAATCATCTAAAATTGGTGTTCTTATAAAATGGAAAAGTACTCTTAAAGAAACGCCACCATCATTTCTCAAATAGCTTTTTTCACTTCTTGAAAAGTTTTGGTTGGTAATAAATTTCGTTCTTAAATGTTTGAAACAATGTGAAATGATACACGGGTATCTGTCATCAGTGTCAAGTGAAAAATACATATTTTTCCATTTCATTTTATCAAAAATATTTGCATACAAAATTAATGGGTTAAAAAAATTAAAATCGAGCCTGTTGGAAATGTGTTCCATCTTCCATATTGTGGGAAACTATACAAAAGAATATAACATTTCATCCCACAGACTTGCGCAAAATGGTTGTTCCATTTGAATTTCAACGACGAAGGAAAATTATTTTATAGTGAAAGAATTTTGTGGAGATCATTTCCAGCAAAGTGATAGGTTGAAGGAGCGGAAGACACTGTTTATGTCGCAACTTTGTGATGTTGGTGACTTCAATTCTCATGTCGAAATTCAAATGAGACAGTAAAATTGAAAATTTGAGAAATCACTTAAATTATGTTCCTTTTCAAGACCTCACTATCTAAGAAAATAATCCCGATACTTCAACCAAAGAAGATGAAAGAGTAGCTGATGATTCTGTTTCTTGTATCTCTGAAGTTAGAAAAAGGACCCCGCACTTTTCTTATGTAAAAGTGGTGACCGGTCAAATTTTCTGAAAGTTTGGTATGTTGTTGTACCCGACTCAGTAACCAAAAGTGTTAATGGGCCCAACCCAATCCGATGTCTAGTTTTCTAAATACGGGGTGTTAAAGATGAAAATTGCCCAAATTTTCGGATTTATTTTTTATTTATTAAAAGTTAGATCGGATTTCTGTTTACTACATGTTCTACTAATAAAATTAGTGGATACGTATGATTAAAAATATTTATATTTACAAGGTGATTCACGAATGTATGACGGTAGTTTTTTGGCAAAATTCACTTTTTCTACTGTGACGTCAGGGAGGCATATTTTTGGAACGTTCTCTTCGATAAAGTATTTTGACTAGAAAATATTGCACAGAACATATTTTTTATACCGGGTGTTTCACAGAGAGAACCACTAGCCAAAATTATTTTCTTTTAGGATTAATTCGAAACCCTGTATTTATGGATTGATTTTTGGGAAAAGTAATACCACAAACATATGTGTGTCTCTAATCTCCAAAATATTCAAGGTGGTTTATTCATAGGAAGGTATTCTATTTTGGGAAAACTACAAAAAACATGAACAACCTGTATTCAAAAATTTCTCCGGTCAAATGTAACTATTTTCTCACTATATATTGATTTTCATACCATCTTCAGAGGTATGAATTCTGAATCCGATACTATGACCAGTTTTTGAGATACAGGGAGTTAAAGTGGAAAATTACTGATTTTATCAGTTTTTTTTTTCAAATTGAAAAGCCGTATTGATTTTTTGTTGCGCCTATGAGTTTAATATGAGTTTCGGTCAGATGTACATGGAAAGGTTCAGCTAAAAATATTCACTGTTACAGGGTTATTCACGAATAAATCACAATAGGATTTGCAAATACTCAAAATTTTACAGTTTCGTCACAGATAAATTATTCCATGAACTTAATACCTAGTCGTTTACAATTTTGAGTCTAAAATGATTACTTTTCATACAGGGTGAGCCATACAGCCAACCACACCAAAAATAATTATGCTTTGAAATAATTGAAATGAGAACTTTTTTAGTGAATTTTGAGTAACTTTATGAGCGCGCTTACCCACTGCGCTATCACCTCCAAAGAGATGATAATTATCCATCATCTTGTGTAGGTATAATTCGAACCTATTTGTATAGGTAGGTACTTCACAATATACGTGTAGAGCGAGTTATATACTGTTCCGTTACCAGCACTCTGATGCTGAACAGGAACAAAATGTTTCATAGATATTGTACCTATATCATAAAAGAATCATAAATGTTAAATTATATTTGTTTATAAAGTGTTGAATAAATGAAAAAATTCTTAATATCATTTTTGCTGCCACGTTTATAAAAAGGTGGTCGATTACTTATATCGGACAAAGATGTATATTTTTGGTAGGTGATTATAACTAAATCACCTTGTATATTTAAAATTCTTACGGTTATGCATACTTGACGTAATGTTATACAGTTACTCAAAATTCACTAAAAAAGTTCTCATTTCAATTATTTCAAAGCATAATTATTTTTGGTGTGGTTGGCTGTATGGCTCACCCTGAAAAGAAATCATTTCAGACTCAAAATTGTAAACGACTAGGTATTAACTTCATGGAATAATTTATCTGTGACGAAACTGTAGAATTTTGATGCAAAAACCTATTGTGATTTATTCGTGAATAACCCTGTAACAGTGAATATTTTTAGCTGAACCTTTCCATGTACATCTGACCGAAATTCATATTAAACTCATAGGCGCTACAAAAGATCAATACGGCTTTTCAGTTTGAAGAAAAAACTGATAAAATCAGTAATTTTCCAATTTAACGCCCTGTATCTCGAAAACTGGTCATAGTATCGGATTCAGAATTCATACCTCTGAAGATGGTATGAAAATCAATATATAGTGAGAAAATAGTTACATTTGACCAGAGAAATTTTTGAATACAGGTTGTTCATGTTTTTTGTAGTTTTCCCAAAATAGAATACCTTCCTATGAATAAACCACCTTGAATATTTTGGAGATTAGAGACACACATATGTTTGTGGTATTACTTTTCCCAAAAATCAATCCATAAATACAGGGTTTCGAATTAATCCTAAAAGAAAATAATTTTGTCTAGTGGTTCTCTCTGTGAAACACCCTGTATAAAAAATATGTTCTGTGCAATATTTTCTCGTCAAAATACTTTATCGAAGAGAACGTTCCAAAAATATGCCTCCCTGACGTCACAGTAGAAAAAGTGAATTTTGCCAAAAAACTATCGTCATACATTCGTGAATCAGCTTGTAAATATAAATATTTTTAATCAAACGTGTGCACTAATTTCATTAGTAGAAAATGTAGTAAACATCTGTATGCAACAGAATTTCGATCTAACTTTTAATAAATAAAAAATAAATCCGAAAATTTGGGCAATTTTCAACTTTAACACCCCGTATTTAGAAAACTAGACATCTGATTGGGTTGGGCCCATTGAAACTTTTGGTTACTGAGTTGGGTACAACAACATACCAAACTTTCAGAAAATTTGACCGGTCGCCACTTTACATAAGAAAAGTGCGGGGTCCTTTACGAAGATAACCCATATCACACCAAACCCTTTGATGCGTATGTTGACTGTTGTCTTTCTGAAGATGGTTATGATTATGCAGATTTACTGGATAATCATCCTGATGCTGAGTTAAGCACACAATATAGAAAAAAATCAAACACTGAGAGTGCATCTCGTCTTCCAAATTTGGATCCATAATTAAACGAGAGGAGCCAGTCAACATGTTTTTCCCAAATTTGGCCTAAATTATGAATAATAACAGAAGCCATGGAAGCTGGGTTGGAAAATGAGGATCCTAAATATGAAACAGAAAATGCAGGTTTCAGATGTTTCCTATGTGGACTTATCATTAACCTAGGAATTCCTTTCTTGACAATGTCACCCAACAGTCATTTTTGACAATAGTACCAATATCCACCATTTGTTGGAAATTATAACATTATAACTAGAGGATTGAAAAAAAAATACACTGGAACAGAGTGTAGAATAGGGCTATAGCCTATTTCTTGAGAACAATAAGAGAGTGTTAGTTTAAAAAAAAACGCAACCATTATTTGTAGGACATTGGGCTGGGTTAACCCATATGTGCCCAATGTAGTACTCCTCAAACTTGTCAATTCCTGTCTGAACTTGGAATAAAAACATAAGGTCGTGGGGTGAGTACTACAACTAGGTATCTACCAAATTGTCGAAATTCAGGTAATTGCACAAAAAGATATAATTGTACTGTATCCATAACATACTACAACTAGATAACTGCAGGAGGTGTTTGAGAAGGGGTATTAAACAGTGTCGAAAGTAGATAACTTGATTATGAACAGAAAGTGTAGTACTAAAACTAGGCAAGTTTACTCATCTACTTGTTGTATATTTTATGGTGTGAAGGAATTACTGCAAAAACTAGGTAAGTGTAGTTATCCAGTTGTTGCACTATAAACTCGTCAGAGAATAACAGGTGGCGTTAGATGTTGAGCAAAGTAGATAATTACAATATGTAGCGTTATAGAGAAATGGTTTTCTCGTAATTTCAAGATTGATCAGTAGAGTGCTCTAACATCGCGTCGGTCGGACTCCGATGATATTGACCTGAATGTATGTTTCGTTTCGTTGTTTCGGATAGTCTATGATTCGAATTGTCGTTGTTAACTGATAGTGGTGCCGTGAATATTTGGGGATATGTCGTCAAGTACACTGCGAATTCTAACGTTATGCGAAACCAGTAAGTATAAAATTCTAATTATATCAATAACCTTCTGTTATAGACATGCCTGATTGTTAGTGAGAACATGACTGTAGTCCATAGGTTAGGATATTGACAACAATGGCGGCCTCAACCTGATCAACTTCTTGCGTACAACTGAGTTCAAACATTCAATTTAATTCAAGAAGCAATAGATATTATTATCTCGAATGAATATTTTATATTCACCGATGTTAAAATATATTTTATGCCCGTATTTTCGTACATTCATCACTAATAATAGTAGTTCGTTTGTCATTATTAAAGGATGAATTAATGTGTGGTGAATGGTGATTTCGTGATAGAATCCTTAGATATATGAAACTTTTGTACTGAACGTAATGACTTGAAAGATTTTTCGGTCACAGACAGACCTACTCATAACCGTCTCATTTTGTTTTTACCATTACTGATGCATATTGATTTTTATTTTTTTTTCTATTCAGACAATGGTCATCGGAATGACGACTCAACAGTGGTAGGTGTTGCCCAAGATGAATCACCTGAATCTCAAATCGAAGAGCCAAATACAAGTAATATTCCGTCCGCACATGAGGCATCCTGTACTTCTAATTCTAACCTTACACCAAATCAGAGCAGAGTTCAACAGCACATTGTGGAGGTTTCCACTCAGAGTCACAACTTGACTCTGATGAAGAGTCTTATGAAGAACCTTTTTCATCAGATCACTCAAACTATAACCCTGAAGATGATAGCTCATCCAGCTCCAGTTCATCAGATATTGATCGAAATGTTACCAATAATTCTGTACGTTTGGAAGGTATGGAGATTTTTTCCGAAACAACAAATAAACCACGGAAAAGGGTTCGACATCAAAACGAGTGGGCACGAAACATTAGAAAAGGAAAACGGGCTAGGGGTGAATCATAGGTCTCTTCTAGAAAGAAAACCATTCCCGCCGTTACATTGAACCCACCGTGTCATAACTGTAGAAAATTACTATGCTATGGCAGATTATTCTCGACAAAGGGATTTTATTCATGCCAATACCAATAAATTTCCCAAAAAAAGATTGACTGCAGATATTAATTCTAAACGCAATAATTCCATCACTTTTTTTCTTCCAAGTAATGGAGAAAGAATTAAGGTATGTAAAACGATGTTCCTCAATACGCTGGGTGTCAAAAAGGGTGTTGAGGATATTGCAGTGAAGAAGCGAACCTCCAAAAATACTTGCGAAGGAGACAAAAGAGGAAAACATGCCAAAAAAGTCACACATCCGGAAATTGTGACAAATGTCAAGGAAAATTTTGGAAGTTTTCCCGTTGTACCCTCCCATTATTGCCGAGCTACAACGAAACGTCCATCGTTGAATATTAACCTGATGTACAAGTTGTATTGCCAGTTTTGCAATCAAAGGGGCGAACCTAAGGCCAAATTACAGTTTTATCGAAAGAGTTTTAATGAAAATTTCAATTTAGCATTTCGAAAGCCCAAAAAGGACCAATGCCGTGTTCGTGTTCATTATACTAATGCTACAGTACAGGAGAAAAATTATTTGAAGGATGAATATAAAGAACATTTGGATCTAAAAGATCATGCTCGGTTAGAGAAAATGAAGGACAAGGAAGAAGCAGAAACATCACAAGGTGAATTTGTGTGTGCTAATTTTGATCTCCAACAAGTACTTCTGGTACCATCAGACCCCACAAACAATGCACTGTTTTACAAACGCCGCCTAGCAACTTACAATTTCACAATTTATGTTCTCAATAAAAATGAAGGCTACTGCTATATGTGGGACCAAACTGAAGGTGGAAGAGGAAGTTGCGAGATTGCAAGTTCAGTTCATTTATTTCTGAAATCTCTTCCCCCTGTGGTGAAGAGAATCACATTTTACAGTGACAGATGTGGGGGTCAAAACTTGAATCAGTTTATGGCCACTATGTTCATGATTGCTGTGCAGGAACTGGACGATATTTCCATGATTGATATGAAGTTCCTTGTTCCAGGTCACACTCAAATGGAGTGTGACTCTATGCACTCAGCTATCTCCACTGAACTGCGGCGAGTAGGCAAAGCGTCGTGGCCGGAAGATCTGAAACAGATAGCGCGAAGTGCTAGAAGAAAAGGAGACAAGCCATACCAAGTTAGGAATTCATCAAGAGAAGATATACATGATTACAAGCTCTTCATGAAGCAAAATCTGACGAACCGAAAAAAGGATGAAAACTCAGTAGATGTGTACTGGCAAAAAATGTGTTGGATGCGGTTTGAACGATGTAAACCCTTTGAGATGCAATTCAAGCAAAATTTTGGTGAATCTTTCAGAACCCTCAATTTCAAAAAACGAAATCTTCGTCAGTCACTAGCGCAACTGAAACTTCTTTACACATCCCCAATTCCAATCCCAACTTTGAAATATAGGGATTTGGTTTCCTTGTTCACCATGAACCCTCCAGCATTGGGTAAACAGTATGAACCATTTTACTTGAGTTTACCTCACAATAAAGATGTTATCAAGATGTAGATGATGGAGATTGTGAATGACACCAGAAAAAAGTTTCTATCATTATTTTGCGTTTTATTTTTTATTAATGAGGGCTTGTTCGAACGAAATATAAGATTTCATTTATTAGATGTGTTTAATATTAATAAAGAGTTCTGAGAACTGCCAATACTCTGAGCTATCTAACTTTACCAAACCCTTTTCGAAAATCGAACCTGTGCTACAACTAGGTAACTGAGTTTTTTTTTTAAATTTTCGGTTTTCCAAAAATCCTGTTTTTTTACTCAGTTGATTGAAGTCGGAATGGAACACTAATACCTTCAAATATTCAACAGTGTGTACATTTTTTCAAATAGGAATCGCACCAACTCATCACAAGAATATAAAAACGTTGGGAAACATCAATTTGCGTTTTTCTCGAAATCACCAATTTGCAGTTATCTACTTGTAGTTCTCACCCCACGAGGTATTGGTATCCTTGCGTTAGTATACGGTTGCCTTCCGTGCATGACGGTCAGTTATTAGTGAGGAGACGAATAATTTGAGGTTGAAAAATATAAGAATTTGTGGAAATATGGAAAGTTGATCAACCTCATGTCGTCAAAATGTACAATAATAGTATGGGCGGAGTCGATCGTTCAGATCAAAACATAAGTTTATATCGCACATCTGTGAGAGGTAAAAAGTGGCACTTCCCCTTAGTTACCCATTGCGTAGACATGGCAGTAAACAATGCTTGGCAATTGCATAGAAACTCTGGAGGAGTGATGGATCAGCTGTCCTTCAGAAGGATTATAGCCAATACCCTACTAACCCAAAATGAAAAAGAATATACTTACCAGAGAGGACATTGTTCCCAAAATATGGAATCAGAGTTGCGATTTGATCGTATGGACCATTTGGTCATACCCCAAGAAAAACAAACTATATGTGGTTTTTGCCACAAGTGTGATATTGGTTTGCATGATAAATGTTTTATAACATACCATACCTACTAAATAAATAGTGTTCAAAAAAAATTTTCTTACCGAATCCCCCTCGTGCTTGAATTATTTGCCGTAAATTTATCACGTACATCTCTTTGAAAATTCATGTACTCGAAAAATTTCCGGCAATAATTCAAGCACTTGGGAGATTACAAGTGAAAATTGCTATTATCTCGGAATTCTGGCTATTTAGGTATAGGAACATGATATATCAATTCGAAGGGAATTTAGTCATATTTCAGGATTTTTCATAATATACAGGATGTTCCATTTAAAAAAACGCACTTTCAACCCTTTTTGTATCTAGCAGTAAGACCATGAATATTGAACGACCCTGTACAACGCAGAACAAACTTCTCTATACAGAATGAATGCACATGATCTTAATGAACTAAACACAAAATTGCAACTTCCTAAGAATCCAAATACCGCAGAAACAAACATTCAATTCGAGCTATGTTTTGGATAAGACATATGGAAAATAACTAATATCTCAAAAACCATTTGAGACAGGTATAGGGGAGTATGAGGCAGAAATAATCAGAAAAGAATGACAAGTTCAAAAATGCGGTAATATACAGGGTGACCCATTTGAAATAACAAAGATGCTGCTACTTTCTGGTATAAGCGGCAACGCTGCATTGCTGAAAATATTATAGATCGATAGACCAAGAGCAATTTCTTTAGAAACCAAATTTTCAGAATGATCCTATGTCCCGTTCCTCGTAAACGTCTAAGGTATCATCGACCGTGACCCACCCTGTATAGTACACCCTGCAAAACGTCTTTAGGTAATTTATTCTTTTCAAAATCCAGACTTATGTACTCTTCTTTTCATGCTGACTTACCACTAACTCAAAACCGTCCTGTAATTGGCCCCAAGTTGTTTTGGGCATATCTGGGTTTCAAAAACAAGGGCAATTATCTATAACGGGACAACATTATTGTGGACTGACTTTTTGATCTTGTCCAGTATCAACAAGATTCTATTTTGAATATTTCAAATTCAATTATAAGCTTCATGTAGTCATCGCTCACTGTAGTTCTGGAGTTGATTCTGGCCAAGAACATAACGGACTTGTACAAATTTGATGACAGTTGCGTCAAAAGAATGTTTTCTACAAACTGGACCTTTTGAAGCCTTTGGAGACACCAAATATTCATTCAAGAAATCAACAAATGCTGCTTTTCTTGTTTCGCTTTCTTATGTTCAAAACTGCCTTCGTTTAAGAACATCCAATTTCGCGAACATTTGTGATGAAACATCTTATATAATCGGTTCCTTCCGGAATTCTCTAACACTTTCTACTCGAGTAAGAGAAGGGTTCTATATGGGTATTGATCCGTTTTGAGGAAATTTTTGATAAGCGTTGGAAAATATTGGAGATGCAATTCCGTGAGAACACCAATTTCCAACTATTTCATTTTTCGAAGTTTATTCTGGCTACTGCTGAAGCTGTTGTTATAGTTTGAGTTTGATTTTCATAGCCACCTTTGTTCGATAGAACAATGTACTGGATGTTCCTTGAATTTTTTTTCAACAATACCAAATTTGAAACCTGTTTCTCAAAACTGAGGAAAAATCAGAGAGCCGTACCTTACCTTGTGATCACCCGGTATTTTTCCAATTTTAATTGAGTTTAGGCAATTTTGATGAGAATTTAGGTATATATTTCAATAATTTGACGCAGATCAAAATGAAATATAAGAATATGGCATATTGTAACACATATTTTAGAATTAAAATATCAAGAACTGTCTTGAGTTTTCTTTTTTGAACCTTGAATTTTGGTTATCTACAGAAGACTGCTCCAAACGAACTGGGCTAGCAGAGGATATTTCTGTTGGCACCTCTTTTATCAGAAGAACTTTGTGATCTGTATCAAAATTATCCATCCTGTTAGTAGCTTTCATTTTTTCATGTTGTGATTCCTGTGCAGGTGTAAAACTGTTCATCCTAGGAAAGCGATCCTTATTCTATATGATCTATTCATGAAACCTGATTGGCTCATATACCATTTTTCCCTTCCCATAACACTATCGGATTTATCAAACTTTTCAGTTGGTTCTGTCAACTGACAAAAGTTAACAAGGACTAAATATCCCAGTTACCGCAGAAGAATTTTTCAATAATCGATACTTTTCATGCCAAGATTAAGTTAACTGAAACATAAAACATTTTTTTCGCTCGTATTACTTGAAAGTCAAGTCTCAATTTTTCATCTCTTGCATTCTTGATCACTTCTACTTACCTTCTAATTAGGTACCTACACATATATCATATAAAATTAAAAGCATGTTTCGAATCTCATGGAACCTATAACTCATTTTATTTATCATGCTCGAACTGATGTAATATATTATATATTACGTAGAACCAAGGTCAATAATATCGAAGATTGATTTGAGTTTATGTAAAATGAAAAATGGTGGTAAAAGAACTGAATAATGAAAACACGAATACGTATATTCGTATCCCAAAATTACCATTATTAATCGAAGAACTCTGTATCTCACCTAGCGCAGGAACATCATCAAATTTACTTGATTGTATATGTATAAAAAATTATGAAAGCCAGATTATAGACCGTCAGAAAATGACAGATTTTGCTGACTTATTTTCTCTTGTCTGGGATTTCAACATAAAAATAATGTCAGCGTTGAGCTCATAAAATGGAAACGTGTGCCAGGCATATAGAAGATTGATTTTCCGTTTGCAAAAAGTTTTTTTTTAATCTTTCGGTTATGGCATTTTAACACAATAACATACAGTGTGTCTCAGTTCTCATGGAAACACCCCCGTATCTTCCGTAATAATTGAGGTAGAATGATAAAACTCTCAGGACTGATGAAAATGCTGAAAATTCAACTACCACCTGGATGGGGTTGGCCTAAGTGATATACACTACCCACCACTCGCGATGGAACAACCCATTTTTACGGTAAAACATACTAGAGGGCAAAATAGGCTCAAAATTCCTCAAGATTCGTGATAAAGACTACCAACTCAGTACAGATGTACTTTTTCCCCAGAAAAATTTCAGTCCTGAAAAATCCGAATTTGTCTCACTTATCATGGAAACACCCCTGTATCTTCCGTAATAATTGTGGTAGCATGGTGAACCTCTCAGGACTGATGGAAATGTTCGAAATGCACCTACCGTCTGAATGGGGTTTGCATAAGTGATATACACTGCCCACCACTCGCGATGAAACAATACGGAGAAAAGAAATCACTAACCATTAGTGAAACTTGAATATCCACAAGTAAAAACTTGAATACTATATGGGACATATAAACAAGTTAATTACCACAGAAAAAATTGTGTTCCTGGAAATGAACACTTACCACTACTAACCTGTTTTGATAATTTCAGATTAATACCCTTTATTGTCCACTTTACTGTACGTTGATCAGTAACCCCAAGTGAACTCAACCTATAATTTTTCAGCCTCTACTTTCTTTTTGACCTATCTTTGGTATTATTTTTAATACCCAGTAAATAAGCAGTTCTCTTGTCATTGGTGTATTATTTACTTACTTGAATCGTTTTCTCTGAGTAGCCTTCATGGTCAGTTTCAAGAATGTGTACTGTAAGTGGATGAAAATTGCATCATAGAAAAATATTCTTTGAATCATTTCAAAATATGAAATAATCGAATGACTATTATTATCAAGTATGATTTTCTCCTATCGTTGACAATAGTCCTCGACATATTAGATTATTGCATGATTCAAGTAATAATTTGTCATACTTAAAATTTTCATCCTTATACCTAACACTAGAAATATTTGAAAATTACCACATAGGCTATACTCACTGGAAAACCATTCATAAATAATACACTTACGAGGATATCATTACTACAAACATGCATAAATGTGATGCCGGCAACAATATCACACTCATAACATGACGCTACATGTGGATGAAATAACGAAATGACTCCGTGGCTTGTGAGTAATAAGAACAAGAATAATTTTGCGGAAACATCCCGAACCGAAAAAGTTAACTAAGCATAAGCATTGTTTATATAGAAGTAAGATAGTTAGCCAACCTTATGGGATTTATATTGGATTGAAATGGATGCGACATGTAAATGGCGACAGTGATCTCGCATCCAAGTCATGTCGTAACTTCAGTGATCCGGCCTCCAAGTCATGTCGTAACTTGATTGAAACAATGGGACATCATTAAAATCTGGTTTTTTTTGAAGAAACCTGCACTAAAATGACGTCAAATATTCATGTTTGTAACTAATCACGCTAGATGACACTCGCGTTTGGGTCCAATACCTTTTCCACAGGCATTGACTAACTATCTTCTATTTAAACAATGGCATAAGTGAATTGATCACTAACCCAATCGACTTGATCAATTGATGTTATTATTGAGATGGCTCAGACCAAGTGAAGTTTTTTCAGACAAACGATTTAGTAGTGGTAGGTTTCACTATACCTACAATTAGTTTAGTGTGCACCTATAGATTTCGAACATGGAAAATATTTCGATTCGCTTAGTATTCTAATGAGTTACGGTAGGAACACACTTTCAGAAACATTATTTCGCTTATTATGAGTATCTCATATTCCTACCTTAAATGAAAATTTAGTAACCACAATTGACTTTTTTTCAAGTAAACAATTTACTTGGCCGAGTTTTCTCCGTGAACCCATTATCCCGGAAAGTTACATTAGGGGCAAAATTGGCCCAAAATTTCTTCGGACTCTTGTTCAGAATCCTCAAATTACTAATAATACACCTGTTTCCTGAACAATTTTCAGTCCTGAGAAAATCAAACCTGTTTCACTTCTCATGGAAACACCCCCGTATCTTCCGTAATTTTTCACGTAGAACAATGAAATTTCCAGGATTGATAGGTACACTGGCTGGAGTGCAGTGTATATCACAGATGTATCATTTGTAATTTGGGGATCCTGAATACGAATCCGAAGGAATTTTAGGACAATTTTGCCCCCTAATATAACTTTCCGGGATATTGGGTTGTTCCATCGCGAGTGGCGGGCAGTGTATGTCACTTATGCCAACCTCATTCAGATAGTAGGTGCATTTAGAGCATTTCCATCAGTCCTGAGAGGATCACCATTCTACCTCAATTATTACGGAAGATACAGAGGTGTTTCCATGAGAAGTGAGACAAATTCGGATTTTTTCAGGACCAAAAATTGTTCAGGAAACAGGTGTATTATTAGTATTTTGAGGATTCTGAATACGAATCTGAAAGAATTTTGGGCCAATTTTGCGTCCTAACCTAACTTTCCGGGATAGTGAGTTGTTCCATCGTGAGTGGCGGGCAGTGTATATTACTTAGGCCAACCTCATTCAGGTGGTAGGTGCATTTTGAGTATTTCCATCAGTTCTGAGAGTTTCATAATTCTAGCTCAATTATTACGGAAGATACAGGGGTGTTTCCATGAGAAGTGAGACAAATTCGGATTTTTCAGGATTGAATTTTTTTCAGGGAAAAGGTGTATCTGTAGTATGTTGTTAGTCCTGATCACGAATCTGAAGGAAGTTTGAGCCTATTTTGCCACCTAGTATGTTTTACCGTAATAATGGGTCGTTCCAAATTTTCGTTTATATAATAGTAACCGTAAAGTTATCAGCACTATTTTATAAAACCGTAATTTATATAAGCTAAGCATAGTAACATTTCTGTAACTCTTATAAACCCTTTACAAAACTTAAGTGGAGCAATTTGTAAGAGTTGCGAACACCTTTCTTAAGTAACGTTATGAAACCTATAGGTCTATAATAGTTACAGAAATATTTCCAGTACCTTTATAAAACTTTCTATAAAACTTCTTCTAGGAAAAGGTTGGAATGATATTTAGTTTTATTACTGACTTGGTTACTCTTATAAACTTTTCCGATAGAGTTGTTGGTAACCTTACCATTACTAAATTATTTCTCTGTCAAGCAGTCATCTGTCACATTTCCAATATGTGTTTTCTCTTTTTAGCATACATTGGTTATTATATTACGTTTCTTTTTGTTAACTCCACAATTTTAAACATCAGACAGTATAGTAATTCATTTTTGTCTCCATCTTTTTATATGATATTAAGATGGATGATATTATGCGCGCTTTAATATTTGTCACATCCTGTCCACACATACGGTTAGACCAAAATTATATTGCCAATAATTTTTTACTGTAAATGCTAGCAAGGCACTTCTAAAAAATTCATTGCCCTTTCAAATATGTATGATTAAGAAAATTATTATTGAATTTAAAAAAATAATTATATTGATTTTTTAAAATTTGTTTATAAAACGGAAACAATCACATGTTCTTATAATATAATGTAAAATAAGAGTCCAATATGAAGTCAGTTTTCCAAAATTGTGTTGAATATTTAAATTTTTATTCCTGTTTATATCGCGTTTTAGAAAATTATCATGGCGGATAGAACATACACCCTTATAAAAATTAGTTACCACAACATTACTGTCGGTAACAATATAAAACTTATAGTTACACTATATAACCAGAAGTGGTGATTCTATAAAACTTTATAACTACTATAAATCCTCAAGTGTTAGTTGAGTGTCACTTGTTACTAAAAGTTTCATAACGTATTTATAAAAGAACTTTAGTATCTGAAGTTTTAAAAAGGCAAACAACGATGCTATTATAAAACTCAGAAACCATTAGTTTTATTACGGAAGTAACGGCAAACCTTATATAAATTTGTTATACAGTGTGTCCCACTTTGAGCAGCCACACCCTCATATTTCGTTGAGCATGAAATAATTCGAAATTTTCTTTGACTCAAGTTGTAGTACTCGGAAATACCTACCTTTATGTTTACGGAACCTTTGTATATCCATTTTCCACGGTTAACTACGACCAAATGAAAAGTGAAAAATTGGGAAAAATATACTAGGCATTTTTTTATCGCAAAAATAACACCAGATTCTGTTTCAGAACACCTTAAAACCCCCAAATCTCAATCTGTATCTGTATCATCTGTAGCTGGTAGCATTATCAACTCTTATCCATAAGTAATACTTGGAAAATTTCCAAAATGTCTTCTCTTGTCACAGAATTCCCAAAAATATTTAATTAATACTTTGAAAAATAGCCAAATATCACTTTTCCAAGGCTAACTCTGATAAGAATGAATGATACCCTGTATATTCAAATGATTCAAGCATTGAAATTTGGAGGTTTTAAGATGTTCTGAAACAGAATCTGGTGTTATTTTAGCGATAAAAAATGCCTAGTATGTTTTTCCCAATTTTTCACTTTTCATTTGGTAGTAGTTAGCCGTGGAAAATGGATATACAAAGGTTACGTAAACATAAAGGTAGGTATTTCCGAGTACTACAACTTGAGTCAAAGAAAATTTCGACTCATTTCATGCTCAACGAAACATGAGGGTGTGGCTGCTCAAAGTGGGACACACTATAATAAATTATAACTATTACTTCAAGTTTTATAGCACAGTGATATAAATAGTAACAACACTCCATTATAAATCTAGAACTTACAGTAATGGCATAAAACCCTAATAAACCTAATTTACTATAAGTGTTGCAATAAAACTTCAAAGCATTTCCTTATATAATTGTGTAACTTTTATAAATACTTTATAAAAATATCAGTTACTATAAGTCACGAAAATTGTTTATTGGTCATTGCGGGGGGCGGGCAGTGTATATCACTTAGGCCAACTCAATTCAGGTGGTAGGTGCATTTTGAGCATGAAATTTGAAATCGTTAGGAACCCGATAATAAATTCCCATGAGCCGGTCAGCTGTTCAAATGCCATACCTAAACGAGAAAGGCTGCCGGAAACCGAAAAAAAAAATCAGAAAATTATCCGGTCGAAAATTTACCTCAACAGCTGATCGGCTTATGGCAATTTTATTTTTGATTCCTATAACGATATCAAATTTCATTCCGTCGATTGCCGTAAGCGAGAAAATGCATCTGCAACCGAGTATTTTCTTACAAGATTATTTCAACCCTCTCAGTTCGTCCAAATCTTTGGCTTTGGTTTTTCACTATTAGATTGCTATATTATGTTATTGTGTTACAATGCCATAAACAAAAGATTGAAAAAAATAATCTGGAAACGGAAAATGAATCTTTCATATGCCTAGCACACGCCCGATCGCAAAATATTCACTTTTTGAGCTCAACACTTTAAGTATTATTATTTGGAGATTACAGCTGCTGAAAACACTATTTGAGGAAATGAATTTCCAAATTTGGTTCTTCGATACGAGGATCACTGATACACTGACGTTCAGCAAGTATTGAGCTCAATCAAAAAGGAATGGATTCACAGATAGAATTCAATCAAAGTGGATCAATGAATGGAAGTTCTACCATTCTAGAATATAGATGATTCACCAAACTTTCCACGATACCCCTTAGTAACCAACCAACCAGTCTAGAGGTGTCAATTTGTATTATCATACCATTAGGTTTCTATACAGGGTACCTGCTGCCCGACGGAAGAAATAATGTTAACAATGTCGAAATATCCTTTGCTACAACCATTCCAACAACCCCGAGAGGAAGAATTCTTTAGAAATCACTCTAACAGCATAACATCCCAAGTAGATTTTAGCAGTGAGTTTTTATACATAATCATCAAATTTTAAACTATGGAAGACTGCGGTATACGCAGAGAACAGTAGGAGCCCTAGTATACTACCTTGAGTTACGCCGCTGGAAATTGTGCGGAAACCAGATGTCTTGCTTTTAACATTTGTAAGTAGTATTCGTCCATCCAGATAATTTTGAAAGAACAACACTGCTCTCTCACTCAAACCAAAGTACCTCAGTTTGTCACAAAGCAAAATGATTGAGTGTATCGAATGCCCTACTAAAATCCAACAGTATTAGACATGTCTAGAATCGTATGCACTGTGAATATCGCTCGTAACATTTGCCAGTGCCGTAGTGATGCTATATCCCTCGCAAAATCCAGACTGAGTTGGTGACAGTATTGTTGGAGCTTCAAGGTATAATTTCAATTGATTTGAGACTATTTTCTCCAATATACAATATATAGTTGGAAATACTAATTGGATGAAAATGAGTAATATCGTAGGACTAGGATAACATGTGATATTTTCCACACATCAGCAAAAGAACTGCTAATCCAACATCAGGTAATTATATGAATTAATTATATGAGTGAGTACTTCACCCAGGTGTGGAAGACAAAGAACCCCGCACCATTCTTATGGGTTTCTGGGTCCCAGTGAAATTGGCTGAAACTGTATCATGGTAATTTCTTCATTATCTTGATCAAAAGTTCATAGGGGCCCAACTCGATCCTATGACTAGTTTTTGAGATACAGCCCCTCAAAGATATGAATTTGTACCTATGAGTGTAAGTGCGACAAAACATATTTTTTGTGTACCTGTCTCGTATGAGTTTTCAGTATGAATCGAACCTTCAGAATCATTTCGTTCGATGGATATTCAAATTAATTGAACACGAACAACAGGGTGTTGACTGAATTAATGACAATAACAACTTCAATATTGTCGTGATATCGAGTAATGCCATTTGAATCGTTTTGATGCACTGATCTATTGTTTCTTGTTATTAATTGATTTGGTCATGACCGCAGGTCATTAACAATTGCGGGTTTGATGACTAGCAAATTGTATGACCGATAAGAGAAACAACCCCTTATACGGCTCAGGATGCTACCCTAGTAGCCCTAGTCTCGGTTGCGAGTATCGCGGGGTCCCGGGAGATCCAGTGTCGTAGAGAATGATATTGAGTCATTGGTACTTATTGGGAAAATAGATCGATTTCCAAAAGCCCTTCGTGTAAAACCCTCCTCTAAGAGATGTCCCCAAGTATGCTGAGTGTCTGCGTTTGATAGGAGCCTTATATATTTGGAACAAATTGATTATTGTTGTTGTGTATAACATTGCCCTTTGCTCATTGTCCCTCTATTGTTTATAAAGTCGAGAAGGTCTTGTGTGCACCAAGTTCATTATTTAATATATACCTTTAAGGTTGGGAAGAGTTTTTGTGACATGTTTTATTTATTAGAGGGTATCCTGAACAAATATCAGGTTACCCCTGGGTCTTGCTGACCTACGTCCCAAGCGAAGGGCTTATAGCTTCCCTATAGAGCCCCTGTCGCGACATGGCTGACAATAACAGAAAGTGAGAAGCTGCGATATCCAATATGGTACAAAGAGGGTTGGAACACTGGATGAACTCAGTAATCCAGATGTTTCCTTCCCAGGAAGGGGAATGAGGGTGCTGAACGTGAGTCCGGCGAGGATCCCAGAAAGAATCAAGAATGAAAGCTCCCAAACTAACCCAGGGATCGCAGGTAAAATGGTATCAAAGATCGGCAGCAAATCAGGATAGAGAGGCTGTACAAAGGAGTGGAGCACTGGACGAACTGAGTAATCCAGATGCTTCCTCCTGAAGACATAAATGGAGGATGGAGAAACGTGAGTTTGTCAAGGATTCTAGAAGATTATCCAGGTCGAAAACTTCCAAGCCGACTCAGCTTCCTGAACCAGTGGTGCCCAGAAGAGACACCAGACATTTGCCGTTGATATTCTTGAAACTGCCCCGAAGGATGTTTCAGATGCTGTCATTCCGAATACTTGCAGTCCCAGAATGTGTTAGCGCTGGTAACGCCTACCGTAGCTGCCAGTCCCACTGATGAATGTTTGTCGACAGCCAGTACCCAGGGTGCCGAACGATGTAGTCCCGTTCCTTTCGAGCTGTGTTACCGGATACGGAATACTGTAGAAATGCCAGAGCTGAAAAAACTTATGGTATCAACAGTACCAGATCCCGTCGCGGTGTGTGTACCACGTAATAAGACCCAGAAAAAGATATTTCTTGTAATCATTTCAGTAGTAGATTTTAGTATTATTAGAATAGGGCAATTGCTTTGTATAAAGGTTTCGTAGGTTCGTGTTTGTATTTTAAAACTGGGGTCCAGCTTTTTTAGAAGGTGGGCATATGTCGCGATATCGAGCAATGCCATTTGAATCGTTTTGGTGCACTGATCTATTGTTTCTTGTTATTAATTGATTAGGTCATGACCGCAGGTCAATAACAATTGCGGGTTTGATGACTAGCAAATTGTATGACCGTGACAGTGCACACCAAATAAAAATAAAACATTTCTATCTATATATAAATATAAGGTGATTTGCATCAGGGGAGATAGTTAGTAATATACTCCTGTAGAGGAGAGAGCCCTAGCGCTCTGCTAGCCTTATAGACTAGGCCCTTTTGGCCTTAGCTGTAAGTGTTGGTTTGGTTATGGTTTTAGGTAAGAGTTATTTGTTCCCTATTATATTATTGAATGTCCCTTATTTTGCAATGTGTATATACTTTCCCCCGTATCCCAGTTGTTATTTAATAAATATTTATGTTCTGTTACTACCCCTTGATTTACTATAGCTACCACCTGTAGCTACCTCCAAGTCGCATTTTGTATAAGGGAAGCAACCCCTTATACGGCTCAGGATGCTACCCTAGTAGCCCTAGTCGCGACAATATTTTGACTATAACTTTTATTTTCGTTCAGCAAACAGAACATTAAACTGAATAATTATTTGGGTCCTTGCACAATGAACAATGAATAAATAGAAATAGAAAAAATATTGGTGAATTATTCCCATAAATGTCAATAAATACAGTCATGAGGTATACAAAATCATATCTTTGAGGGGCTGTATTTCGAAAACAAGTTATTGGATCGGGTTGGGCCCAAACAAACTTTTGATCATGATAATGAAGAGCATTAAATACTAGAGTTTCAGTCAATTCCACTGGGACCCAGAAACCCACAATAATGGAGGGGGTTCCTTTCCAACATTCTTAAATCGATAGCGTCGAACCCCTTGGCGTTTGATTTTATCGTTTGGATGAATTTTACAGGAGAGAAGTTTAAGCTCGATTCATTACCGATATTGATCCATCTGTAGTTTTCACATATCATTATATTGTGATGGGCACTGTCTATGAAATAGTTATTCAACTTGTCAGTATTATTATAAGAATAATCAATATTGTTTTCTTTGTTTTTCATAGTGATATAATCCATGATTTTCCAAAATTCCTTAGGGTTAAAGTTCGATTTGAGCTGAAGGTAGGCATTCTATTCATACTTCACGGAAATGTGAACAACATGTCTTAGATCTTTATAATAGTTCCAAGAAGATTCGATTTTAACTTTTTATACAACGACCTCTTAGGAAGAAAAATTTTGAAAATTCTGTCTGTCTGTCTGTCCGTCTGTGAACACTTCAAACCCTTATATTTTTGGAACCTCTGGAGATATCGCTCTGAAATTTGAATCATTTTGATAATTCGAGGACAATATTTCTCAAATAATTTTTTTCGCGATCGGAAAATCTGGAAAAATCTTACGGTGATTTTTTTTCTTCCATATTTCTTCAAGATCTACTTCCATATACCCTACAGAAGTGTATAGTTTTTGAGAAGGATCGGAAAATGTTAACTAGGTTTTCCGAATTTTCTTCCGAAAAATGTCATGTCTCGCCTGCTCGATCTTCAGCCAAACCAACAGAAAAAACTGAAATATCTAAATTGCAATCGATAAAGATCTAAAAACTGGACAAATCCTAGAAGAACCATTTTCCGGAAAACCGATCGGAAAATGGTGAAAATTCCAAAAATATGAAGAAAAAAAAATCAATTTGGAAAATACGAAATATCTCGGAAACCGCTGATTTTTTCCAAATTCATCAGGATACCTATTTTGATGGACTTTTAAAAATCTACAAAAAATGTAATTGATTTTTTTTCGTAAAATCAATAGTCTAGGAAATATTTAAAAAAATAGAAAATCGAGATATTGACTGTACTAATCGAACAAATGAAAATCTTAAAAGTGCTTTGAATACGTCTTTACAAGCTGCATCGATATTCTCAAACTATTTTTCTCCAACTCGAATAAAAAGAGGAAAAATCTTTAAAAAATTGAAAAAAAAGAGGAAAATTTGTACTTTTTTCGAAAATCGTCAAAATCTCGAAAACCAAAATACTCATTCAAGGCTCCCTTCAAAAATAATATTGTATTCAATCATTTCTTCAAAAAGTTCTAATGAAATTTTTTCATATCATGTAAAACTATTTTGCAAAGATCTTGAAAAATGTGCTGTTTTTTCTTAAAAAAAAATAAAAACTCGAAGACTAACGAGACATCAAAAAAATGTTTAAGAACACTTTTGTAGTTTCTAAAATGTTCTACAAAAAGTTCCTATGAAATTTTTCAATATCTTGAAAAAAAATTGCGATTTGGAAAAATTTGGGACTTTTTCATAAATCACCAAAAACTCGAAAACGAAATATCGAAAAAATGTAATTCAATATTTTTGTTGAACTCAATTATGTCTACAAAAAGTTTCTATGAAATTTTTGCATATTTTGAAAAATAAACAAAATATTTGATTTTCTTCTAAAAAATCTCCAAAAACTCAAAGATGGCAACTGATTTTTAAATTTTTCATCTGAACTTTATTAATCAGCTTCTAAAAGTATACAAAAATGTGGATAAATTTTTTCTTCAATATCAATAGTTTGAAAAATATTTCACAAAAACTAAAAATTGGGGACTTAGAAAAATGTCCACAATTTATTCATAAAAATATCAAAAACTCGAAAACTAAACGAGATATCGAAAAAACATTAATCAAGAGTTTTATTGATCACAAAGATGTCTACAAAAAATTTTCATGACATTTTTCGATATATTGAAAAATAAACAGAATATTGATTTTTTTTTTATAAAAGCACCAAAAACTCAAAGATGGCGACAGATTTTGAAGTTTAATAATTGACCTTTTTTGATCATCTCATAAAAGTCTACAAAAAGTGTATAAACATTTTTTCCCAAAAATCAATAGCCTGGGAAATATCTTACAAAAGCGAACAATTTGTGACTTTACCCCCATCGAATTTTCCCGGTCGCAAAACCCCCGGATTTTGGAAAATTTACTTTCCCCCTCCTCTTTCGAAATTAGTCAAGACAGTCATGTATTGAAAACGCGTATTTTTGTGGAAAATTAGTCAAGACAGTCATGTATTGAAAACGCGTATATTTGTGGAAAATTAGTCAAGACAGTAATGTATTGAAAACACGTATTTTTGTGGGAAATTATTCAAGACAGTCACGTATTGAAAACGCGTATTTTTGTGGAAAACTATTCAAGACAGTCATGTATTGAAAACACGTTTTTTTTGTGGGAAATTATTCAAGACAGTCATGTATGAAAACACGTATTTTTGTGGTAAATTATTCAAGACATTCATGTATTGAAAACGCGTATTTTTGTGGGAAATTAATCAAGACAGTCATATTTTGAAAACGCGTTTTTTTTGTGGAAAATTAGTCAAGACAGTCATGTATTGAAAACACGTATTTTTGTGGGAAATCAGTCAAGACAGTCATGTATTAAAAACGCGTATTTTTGTGGGGAATTAGTCGAAACAGTCATGTATTGGAAACGCGTAATTTTGTTTGGATTTAGTTAGGACAGTCATGTATTGGAAGCGCGTATTTTTGTGGGAAATTGGTCAATACAGTCATGTACTGAAAACACGTATTTTTGTGGGAAATTAGTCAAGACAGTCATGTATTGAAAACGCGAATTTTTGTAAAAATTAGTCAAGACAGTCATGTCTTGAAAAATATACTTCGATTTTTAGTCAAGTCTCGCATTAGTCGTTGTATTCAAATTATTGGTGTCCAATTATAGTTTTAAAAATTTAGTCAACAGAGTCATGTATTGAAAACACGTATTTTTGTGGGAAATCAGTCAAGACAGTCATGTATTGAAAACACTTATTTTTGTAGAAAATTAGTCAACAGAGTCATGCATTGAAAACGCGAGTTTTTGTGGGAAATCAGTCAAGACAGTCATGTCTTGAAAAATATACTTGGATTTTTTCTCAAGTCTCGCATTAGTCGTTATATTCAAATTATTTGTTTCCAATTATAGTTTCAAATTACAGTAGTTGTATTCATATTATTCGTGTCCAATTATAGTTTTAAAGGTATGTGGGTAGTTGTATTCATATTATTGGTGTCCAATTATAGTTTCAAAGGCATTAAGGTCGTTGTATTCATATTATTTGTGTCCAATTATACTTTCAGGCCATTCATCATTACGAATTTTCCGCAAATTGTTCGCGCGAAGCGCGAATCCGAGCGCGTAGTGCGAGAGTCAATCAGTTGTACAACTTCCGTGCATCTCAACTTCCGAGCTCATCAACTTCCGAGTTCCTCAACTTCCGAGCTCCTCAACTTCCGAGCTCCTCAACTTCCGACACTTAGCTTGTTTATTTCTGCATAGGGCTTGGTCTCTCAATTTCATCATCAGTTTCAAGTTTTCAGTTAATGATGGTGCAGGTGCTGTCGATATTTTGAAGGTTCTGTAAGGTGCATGGCAATCAAATCATTTGATTATACCTAGTTTCATGCCAGATAGTTATTTTAACATTGATATTGTGTCACTCATATATTCAACCAGTTTATTTAGTACGTGAGGAGTGGGAAGTGTGTGGTAATTTGCTCTTTTTTAATTTAATATTACGGGGTCAGGTAGGCGAGTGGCTGCCAGTCAAAGGTTCAAACCCTAGCGACTACCGAACTTTTTCTGATGGCCCGAGAAAGTGCAAAGAATCGCACGTAAAAAGGTAAGACCTCGTTAATCCTTGGCTCGCACAAGTTTCGACTTTTGAGGGCTGCCGTTTGTAAGTGGACGATAGCTGGTCAACGGAAAAAACAATTTCATCAATTTCAACTCATAAGGTGATGGTAAGATATTCCCTCCATATTCGATTTGTCAAGTTTCTGTTGAATGTGACAATAATATTTATTGAGCTTCTCGAGTTTTCAAAGATACGGGAGGTTCAGACACTACTTGATGCAAATCATACTACTGCAACATATTCTTACACCTAAAATTTTGGTCATGCTCATATTTGCAGTGTGACTGACACACTATACAAAAATTCCCGCATTGTTATAATTATTAAAAATTTCTTTTTATGAAAAATTCAACTCTGTCGAAAAATTGCTGCATGTGCGCCCATGCACGGTGGTGTATGATGAAAACTGCTTTCGATATCTATCCTCATCATAATCTCCGTTGTTAATTACCAGTTGAAATTATGTGATGTAAGTCGAAACTTGAGACTCGTTACTAGGTTTCTTCGTTACATCGGACGTAGTTTATGTTGATGGGACCCGAGACCGATAAGTCTTCCATCACGCGATCAGAACAATAATTATTTTTTTCAATCGCGGCAACACAAGGCGTACAAGCCATCGTGTAAGGTTTATGCGGGTGTCTTAACTTATGATATGCATATAAGATGATGGTTATTTCATGTTTTATCTCGTTCTGTGTTCGTCGCCCGCGGTCATCAAAATAAGTCGGCGGAGATTCGAATCTGATAAAGATATTAACGGGTGATTTCCACATAGGCTTTCGTTTGTTGAAACGTTCTGTCGATTCCGAAAATGTGGACAAGAAGTTTTTCATGAATGGCTTTGAGTCATGTAGTATAGTCAACATGTACCATTTAAATAAATATATATTTGTATAGTCACCGAAAATTATGATCATTATGTCATTCGATTCGTAATGTCATGCAGAAAGTTTAAGAAAAGGTCCCAAAAGGAGGTAAAAAAAATTGAAAAAGTTATAAACAATTGAGTGAAAAAAAGTGGAGCTTTGGTTTTTTTGAATATCTCGAAGAACACTGGAGATTTTCGATATATTAAAAAAGATCTGAAAATATCAGCAAATTTACTGAAAAAAATATTACAATATTTATAATTTTTACCCCCAAAATAGAGCCAAAAAGGGGT
This sequence comes from Chrysolina oricalcia, assembly GCA_944452925.2. Lineage (NCBI taxonomy): Eukaryota > Metazoa > Arthropoda > Insecta > Coleoptera > Chrysomelidae > Chrysolina > Chrysolina oricalcia. Next base: position 10,120,686 of record OX101814.2, on the reverse strand, counting down.
AGTCTGGCTTCCGCACGCATTTCGTTATTCCGCTTTTTTAATAAATAAAATGAAAAAATTGAAAAAAGTAAACAAATTTTTATTTTTTTTTAATCTTGGATGTTTCGATTCATAAGGGTTCAACCCTTAACCACCGTTATGAATTTGATTGACATAATCACAGACAGGACTCTAAAAGACTCTTTGTATTTTAAACAATCTGTTTAAGTAATTTTTCTAATAATATGAATAGGTTTCTCAAAATAAAAAATATTTGCAAGTTAAAAAATATTTACTATAAAATTTATAATTATGAAAAACAAATAAAAAACACATTCTAAAGAAAACTAGTATATAATTATTTTCAAATTTGAAAACGTTCAAAACAAAATTTCCAAAAGCAAGAAAGCAGTACAAAACACATTCACTCTGAAAAAATAAAGATGAAATTGCTTCAAATGCATGTATGTCAAAATCTGTATCAGTTATACGGTGTCAACCTCGGCCAGAAATACTAAAAGAAAATTTTACTCGGAGACTATATCTGGGAGCGGAGCTCCGATAGGCTCCGCCCACCAGCGACTTTGCTTCGGCATTGGCCGGAGTAAATGTCAAGTTTATTTATTTAAGAAGCCCGTTTTGGCTGTTTTAGGCAGTCATCCGGGAGCCACAGACCAGAGTGTAGTTGTCCTACCGAGTGGTAGCCCCGGTGGCTCTGGTGTTATTAGTATTTCTGGCCAGGTCTTAGCTTCCTCTAGAAATCTACGGCCTGGCTTAGATAGATGAAGCGTCGTTGGTTAACACCAACAACATTAAGAAAGAATTCGTACTGTTCCTGACTGATCCTGAAAGAAGAGTTCCGGAGTTGCTGGATAATTGCGACGATGCTGCACTTGGAGGCGCTTGAGCTAGCCGGATGAGGCAAGGAGTCCTCCAATTTCCGATCCAAGTGCACGCATTTGTTGACATGGGGCCCAGCGAATAAGGATTTGCGGTGCACTCCAGTGGGAGGCAGGGCCCTCGAATAACTTTTCCAGTAGCCCGGACAAGGGGGAACTTATCGGAAAGTTTTCCTGGATGCACTTTCGAGATGATTCTGAAGCGAGTTATGCCAGTGGAATCGAGGATGCCTGTGTTCTTCGTGGGTTCGATGGAAGTGTTCCATTCCACAGCCAGCCTGTTGTTCCTGAGCCGGATGGCCAGGGCAAAACGACATAGTGAAAGCTACCTCGCCCAACAGCTGGTTGTCCTTAGCCGATGGGCAAGGGCGAAGACATATGGCGCCTCTTTGGAAGCTGGATAACGAGCGTATGTGGAAATATGTAACATTTCGTTACATAAAAGTCTCGTAAAGGAGTATCCTGGAATCCATACGATGAGTTGAAGACTCAAACATCTATGAGTTTGGACAGCCATGAGCAGTACCAAACGACGTTTCATCAATACTAATCATTTCTCTTCTTCTTAGGCTCTCTTACAGCATGTACATATTGTGAATATAGGAAATAAGGCTAGGAGCCTAAAAAGAGGAGAAAGGGTCCTTTTCAGGACAAACCAACGACGTTTCATCCCTACGCCAAGCGATTCCTTGAAGGGGGGGAGTGTCAACCTCGGCCAGAAATACTAAAAGAAAATTTTACTCGGAGACTATATCTGGGAGCGGAGCTCCGATAGGCTCCGCCCACCAGCGACTTTGCTTCGGCATTGGCCGGAGTAAATGTCAAGTTTATTTATTTAAGAAGCCCGTTTTGGCTGTTTTAGGCAGTCATCCGGGAGCCACAGACCAGAGTGTAGTTGTCCTACCGAGTGGTAGCCCGGGTGGCTCTGGTGTTATTAGTATTTCTGGCCAGGTCTTAGCTTCCTCTAGAAATCTACGGCCTGGCTTAGATAGATGAAGCGTCGTTGGTTAACACCAACAACATTAAGAAAGAATTCGTACTGTTCCTGACTGATCCTGAAAGAAGAGTTCCGGAGTTGCTGGATAATTGCGACGCTTGAGCTAGCCGGATGAGGCAAGGAGTCCTCCAATTTCCGATTCAAGTGCACGCATTTGTTGACAACGGGCCCTTTTTCTGGATGGTCCCGAACTAAGAATCCATGATTCTATAAAAAATTGTAAAACATAAAATCCCTATGCAATAAATTCTTCATAAACGTTTAAAATATTTTAATATTTCCTTTGTAAGCGAGTGTAAAATTACGTGGGACCGACGTATTTTTTAAAATTCATATCACCGTATTGGTTTGTTTCAAGCATTTTTCTTGGGAAACTAATAATAAATAACAGTAATCATTTCATTATAAATAAGGGTGGGTTTAATCGTATCAGAGTAAGTTGTTCAATATAATATTTGAGACATTTTTCTTTATTCAGTGATAACAATAAGGACAATAGTTTCGCTTAACACTTAGGGCGTGTTTAATGTGTTTTAGAGCGATGATAGTTTGGACAGGAATGTGAGTATTTCAGTTGCATCACCAAGAGTGTTTGAAAAGTGTATCTAGGACTAAAAACAACGAATTTGCGAGTCGTGTTTCCAATTATGAGAGGGAGGCCAGGTAGCCGAGTGGTTAAAGCGACATTGTTTCAATCACTTTTGGCTGCCAGTCAAAGGTTCAAACCCTAGCGACTGCAGAACTTTTTCTGGTGGCCCTAGAAAGTGCTAGGAATCGCACGTAAAAAGGTAAGACCTCGTTAATCCTCAGCTCGCACAAGTTTCGACTTCTGAGGGCTGCCGTTCGTAAGGGGGCGACAGCTGGTTAACGGAAAAAACAATTTTAACAAACAATTTTAACAATTTTAACTGATGGACAAAGACAATTGGAGTATCATATTGGTGAGTTTTCAAGTGTAGGAAACCGTTTTATAATAGTAGAGCAAGCTTTGATATCTTTCATGAGAGGGATGACCATTTATTCGACAAACTAATAATATTTTCGTAGAATATCATACATATTTAAATGAATTAGAAAAAGTCCAAAACAAACTTGAAATATTTGTATTTTAAACAGTACCGCTTATGGCCTCTATATGATACCACGCATCACACTTGATATTAGATTTCAAACTATTATCCTTAGAACAAAGACGAACTCTATCGGCAATGATATTCCCATACAAAATAACGAACAATGTTACAAATTCCTCAGAAATGCTTAATTTGCTTCCATTTAATGTACCAATTACCTCCATGTCGTACACGTTTCGCATCAATGTTCAATCTTTCTGTATTATATTCCACAGCTTGAATAAGCAAACAAATTCAAAGTACTTATGGATTTAGATTGGAACTTTACGTAAAAAAATTATAGAACAGATATTGAACTTGATTATGTGAGACTGAACATCTATGTTACAAAACATCTCACTACAGTTCTGGATGACTTCCTACAGGTATGAACGACTCCCTTCAATTTTAGACGACTACCTACAGTTGTGGGTAGTTTGTTAGTAATTTAGTAATTAGGATCAATATACAGTGAGGCTTCTTATAGTCCCTCCTTCCTTGCCCTGTTAACGTTTGAACGGTTTGGTACACAAACATGGAACAGAAACTATTTTGAATAATTTTCAGAAAAAAATATTTCTTCGAATTTAACAAATATTGTTAAATTCAAAGAAATCTGAAGTTTGAATAGGTCCAACAAACAAGCTTGGTTGATTTAAAGTTTCCATTCTTTTGGATTTTCAAACAATTCATTCACTATTTTGTTTTCATATAATTTCTTCAAAATGCTGTATTTTATGATTTGAAACAAAGCATAAATTTGTTTCGATCAAAAGTGTTTTTTTCAATTTATGAACAGATTCATTCGTAGTGAATACATGTAAAAATATGATTTGGTTCTTAGGAATAACATTTGTTTCTTACTAATAACTATTATTTCTTGCAAAGAAACGTTTTTCTTTGTGTATCACTAATACTTCTCTTTGTAAAAAATTACATTGTGATTGCTTGATGGAGGAGTCAGGGAGTACATAAATTAAAAAATTTCATATGGCATGGAGGGTCATCATTGAAAAGAGAATTCAATTCTCCTTTCAAAAATGAATTCTTTTTGGATTTTGATAATATATTTCTTCACCATTTTTTCCCGTAATAACTATAACTTCGAATCTGAATGGGACTCTCATTTCGATCAATTTCAACGGTTTCATTTGGAACAATGAGTCAAAAAAATTGAGTACTATAACTGATACTAATGCTGGAGAGAAAACACGTTGCAATTACTCTACAGATGACGCTAGAGGCACATCAATTTTAAAATTCAAAGAGTCAAAGATATAGAAATAGTGAAAATAAGTATCAATCAAAAAACAAAATGTTGTTAAAAATAGAATTGAATTCTCTTTTCAACAATGTATAATTTGAACCTCATGCCATTTGAAATTTTTAAATTGATATGCCACCCACCTAACCCATGTATCAGGAAACCACATAGTAAGAAAACAACCTTTTCAAGATGTTTTGTTATCTGTTTCTTACTGAGTACCTGTTTTTTCTAAAATATGTTATACAGTTTCATAAATAAAGAAGTATACTTTTTCGCATCTATTCATTTCAGATCAATTTAAAAAAAGTACTGTGGCACTGAAAAATCCTTTGCATTGGGGCGCCAAAACTCATAAGGTGGGCCTTTTCACCATTCACATTATCAACAGAAATAAATAAAAGTGAGTTTTCACTCTTCAGGAGCATTTTATTTTTACCAATACGGGTTGCTCTCGTTCACATTACAACTTCAACAAGAAATGTTCCGAAGCTGCATTTGTCTCCATATGTATTAATTGGATTTCAAACTTGAGGAGAATGAATTTGGAAAAAGCTATTTGTGTATTTAGAGCGCAAAGTGATTGATTGCCGCTCGTTGGAGAGTGGCAATGACAATTTGTGCTCGAAATCCACACATGATTCTTTGTACAAATGCAGCTCTTATAGAGTAAGAGCTGACGACGCAATTTTGGGAAGGTCCTATCGGCAAGTTGAAATTGTGAAACAATATAACTTAGTCAATTGGAGAATCCAGTCCCGCAAGTCTGGTAGAGTGTTTGCGGTTATTTCGCTACTGCGCAGCATATAACACTTGCAAAAAAATAATCCAAAAAAAAAATTTTTTGGCAACTTGATTTTTTTTTATCTTTTAATTTAGTATATATAGAATTCGAAAACAAAAATCCAAGACGTTTTTGTCGGTTATGAAGTATTACCAGACCCCTTCAAAAATATTTTATAAAATTCCCAAAAAAATGTACTTTTGGCAACTTGATTTTTTTTAAACTTTTAATTTAGTATATATAGAATTCGAAAACAAAAATCCAAGACGTTTTTGTCGGTTATAAAGTATTACCAGACCTCTTCAAAAATATTTTATAAAATTCCCAAAAAATGTACTTTCGGCAACTTGATTTTTTTTTAACTTTTAATTTAGTATATATAGAATTCGAAAACAAAAATCCAAGACGTTTTTGTTGGTTATAAAGTATTACCAGACCTCTTCAAAAATATTTTATAAAATTCCCAAAAAAATGTACTTTTGGCAACTTGATTTTTTTTAAACTTTTAATTTAGTATATATAGAATTCGAAAACAAAAATCCAAGACGTTTTTGTCGGTTATAAAGTATTACCAGACCTATTCAAAAATATTTTATAAAATTCCCAAAAAATGTACTTTCGGCAACTTGATTTTTTTTTAACTTTTAATTTAGTATATATAGAATTCGAAAACAAAAATCCAAGACGTTTTTGTCGGTTATAAAGTATTACCAGACCTCTTCAAAAATATTTTATAAAATTCCCAAAAAAATGTACTTTTGGTAACTTGATTTTTTTTTAACTTTTAATTTAGTATATATAGAATTCGAAAACAAAAATCCAAGATGTTGTTGTCGGTTATAAAGTATTACCAGACCTCTTCAAAAATATTTTATAAAATTCACAAAAAATATGCTATTGGCAATCTGAAATTTAAATCACGTATTTTCTGAGTAATTTCAATAATTTCTGCAAATCGCCAAACATATTTAGCGGTTTTAAACAATTCCCAGACGTGAATAAAGTTTACAAATAAGTACGACAAAAAAGTCTTACGCGCAGCCATAGGTGCGACAAAGATAGCTAATCGAGGCATGCCGGCAGCTGATGGGGGCCCAGCTCCTCGCGATGTGATTGGTTATTGAGTAACCGCGTGTTTCCAGTGTAGCTCCGGCTCTGCATTCACAACATATTATTGTAGAGTAGTTTATTTTATTCTTTTTTCTAAAAATTGAGAATTAATTAAAAATTTAAAAATCAATAATAACGCTTGCAAATATTTTGAAGTGTTAAATTCAATAAATAGTATTTTTGAAACATTAGACAAAAATTTCAAGTAAAATCAATTATTTATATGTAATATAATACAGTGACCGCCAAAAAGTATGTACCATATGGGAAAAAGTTTATTATTGGAGTATTGGAAAAAAGATTCTGGGGAAAAGTTTGTGCATGTCCGATAACCTAAAAATCGATTTTGACACATGTCACGTGATCGCTGGTATGGCAGCAAATTGAAAAAATATACTATGAAAAGGCAAAAAGTGGGGTAAAATGGCAAGATATCGAAAAAAGTTATTTGAAAAAGTTACTTAAAATTGAATTTTATACACATGTACAAAGTTTGAAAAGATACTGAGAGAAAATTGAAAAAAGCATTTTTTTAAATATTTTCCTAGCTGTCTAAAAATTTCAAATTATTATCTTATGAATAGCTTGACCATACTGAAATATTTGTATTCCGATTATAATCACCCAACTTTCTCATTTTTTGCACATCAGTGAGCACTAAAATAAAAAAAATGGATTTTGTCAGAACCCTGGCTGTTACATTGGTTCGTATCTAACAGTTATACAGAATTCCACGATTATTGCGACGATAGGGAAATCCAAGAATATCGTGATTTTCCGTTTATAATCAATTTTTGATGATAATCATCCAAGAACGTTTCACTTCTCACATATTATTAAAAATAGTGGGTCAAATTAAAGAGGCTTAGAGTTTTCAACTTTCCCTGTGAAGAGAAACGCTCTGGTACGATTATCATCGAAACTTGATTATAATCTGAAAAACACCATGTTTCTGGAGTGTCCTTACATCACAATGGTCGTGGAATTCTGATATATCTATTAGATACGAACTAATGTAACAGCCAGTGTTTTGACAAAATCCAATTTTTTTTATTTAGTGCTTACTGGTGTGGAGAAAATGAGAAAGTTAGGTCAATATCAGTGGAATACAAATGTTTCAGTATGGTCAAGCTATTCATGAGATGAAAATTTCAAATTATTATCTAATGAATAGCTTGACCATACTGAAACATTTGTATTCCACTGATATTGACCTAACTTTCTCATTTTCTCCACACCAGTAAGCACTAAATTAAAAAAATTGGATTTTGTCAAAACACTGGCTGTAACATTAGTTCGTATCTAATAGATATATCAGAATTCCACGACCATTGTGATGTAAGGACACTCCAGAAACATGGTGTTTTTCAGATTATAATTAAGTTTCGATGATAATCGTACCAGAGCGTTTCTCTTCACAGGGAAAGTTGAAAACTCTAAGCTTCTTTAATTTGACCCACTATTTTTAATAATATGTGAGAAGTGAAACGTTCATGGATGATTATCATCAAAAATTGATTATAAACGGAAAATCACGATATTTTTGGATTTCCCTATCATCGCAATAATCGTTTAATTCTGTATAACTGTTAGATACGAACCAATGTAACAGCCAGGGTTCTGACAAAATCCATTTTTTTTATTTTAGTGCTCACTGATGTGCAAAAAATGAGAAAGTTGGGTGATTATAATTGGAATACAAATATTTCAGTATGGTCAAGCTATTCATAAGATAATAATTTGTAATTTTTAGACAGCTAGGAAAATATTAAAAAAAAAATTGCTATTTTCAATTTTCTCTCAGTATCTTTTCAATCTTCGTACATGTGTATAAATTCAATTTTAAGCAACTTTTTCAAATAACTTTTTTCGATATCTTGCCATTTTACCCAACTTTTTGCCTTTTCATAGTATATTTTTTCAATTTGCTGCCATACCAGCGATCACGTGACATGTGTCAAAATCGATTTTTAGTTTATCGGACATGCATAAACTTTTCCCCAGAATCTTTTTTCCAATACTCCAATAATAAACTTTTTCCCATATGGTACATACTTTTTGGCGGTCACTGTATTATATTACATATAAATAATTGATTTTACTTGAAATTTTTGTCTAATATTTCAAAAATACTATTTATTGAATTAACACTTCAAAATATTTGCAAGCGGTATTATTGATTTTTAAATTTTTAATTAATTCTCAATTTTTAGAAAAAAGAATAAAATAAACTACTCTACAATAATCTGTTGTGAATGCAGAGCTGGAGCTACACTGGATACACGCGGTTACTCAATAACCAATCACATCGCGAGGAGCTGGGCCCCCATCAGCTGCCGGCTTGCCTCGATTAGCTATCTTTGTCGCACCTATGGCTGCGCGTAAGACTTTTTTGTCGTACTTATTTGTAAACTTTATTCACGTCTGGGAATTGTTTAAAACCGCTAAATATGTTTGGCGATTTGCAGGAATTATTGAAATTACTCAGAAAATACGTGATTTAAATTTCAGATTGCCAATAGCATATTTTTTGTGAATTTTATAAAATATTTTTGAAGAGGTCTGGTAATACTTCATAACCGACAAAAACGTCTTGGATTTTTGTTTTCGAATTCTATATATACTAAATTAAAAGCTAAAAAAAAAATCAAGTTGCTGAAAGTACATTTTTTGGGAATTTTATAAAATATTTTTGAAGAGGTCTGGTAATACTTTATAACCGACAGACAGAAATGTCTTGGATTTTTGTTTTCGAATTCTATATATATACTAAATTAAAAGTTAAAAAAAAATGAAGTTGCCAAAAGTACATTTTTTGGGAATTTTATAAAATATTTTTGAAGAGGTCTGGTAATACTTTATAACCGACAGAAACGTCTTGGATTTTTGTTTTCGAATTCTATATATACTAAATTAAAAGTTTAAAAAAAATGAAGTTGCCAAAAGTACATTTTTTGGGAATTTTATAAAATATTTTTGAAGAGGTCTGGTAATACTTTATAACCGACAGACAGAAATGTCTTGGATTTTTGTTTTCGAATTCTATATATATACTAAATTAAAAGTTAAAAAAAAATGAAGTTGCCGAAAGTACATTTTTTGGGAATTTTATAAAATATTTTTGAAGAGGTCTGGTAATACTTTATAACCGACAGAAACGTCTTGGATTTTTGTTTTCGAATTCTATATATACTAAATTAAAAGTTTAAAAAAAATGAAGTTGCCAAAAGTACATTTTTTGGGAATTTTATAAAATATTTTTGAAGAGGTCTGGTAATACTTTATAACCGACAAAAACGTCTTGGATTTTTGTTTTCGAATTCTATATATACTAAATAAAAGATAAAAAAAAATCAAGTTGCCAAAAAATTTTTTTTTGGATTATTTTTTTGCAAGTGTTATATGCTGCGCAGTAGCGAAATAACCGCAAACACTCTACCAGACTTGCGGGACTGGATTCTCCAATTGACTAAGTTATATTGTTTCACAATTTCAACTTGCCGAAAGGACCTTCCCAAAATTGCGTCGTCAGCTCTTACTCTATAAGAGCTGCATTTGTACAAAGAATCATGTGTGGATTTCGAGCACAAATTGTCATTGCCGCTCTCCAACGAGCGGCAATCAATCACTTTGCGCTCTAAATACACAAATAGCTTTTTCCAAATTCATTCTCCTCAAGTTTGAAATCCAATTAATACATATGGAGACAAATGCAGTTTCGGAACATTTCTTGTTGAAGTTGTAATGTGAACGAGAGCAACCCGTATTGGTAAAAATAAAATGCTCCTGAAGAGTGAAAACTCACTTTTATTTATTTCTGTTGATAATGTGAATGGTGAAAAGGCCCACCTTATGAGTTTTGGCGTCCCAATGCAAAGGATTTTTCAGTGCCACAGTACTTTTTTTAAATTGATCTGAAATGAATAGATGCGAAAAAGTATACTTCTTTATTTATGAAACTGTATAACATATTTTAGAAAAAACAGGTACTCAGTAAGAAACAGATAACAAAACATCTTGAAAAGGTTGTTTTCTTACTATGTGGTTTCCTGATACATGGGTTAGGTGGGTGGCATATCAATTTAAAAATTTCAAATGGCATGAGGTTCAAATTATACATTGTTGAAAAGAGAATTCAATTCTATTTTTAACAACATTTTGTTTTTTGATTGATACTTATTTTCACTATTTCTATATCTTTGACTCTTTGAATTTTAAAATTGATGTGCCTCTAGCGTCATCTGTAGAGTAATTGCAACGTGTTTTCTCTCCAGCATTAGTATCAGTTATAGTACTCAATTTTTTTGACTCATTGTTCCAAATGAAACCGTTGAAATTGATCGAAATGAGAGTCCCATTCAGATTCGAAGTTATAGTTATTACGGGAAAAAATGGTGAAGAAATATATTATCAAAATCCAAAAAGAATTCATTTTTGAAAGGAGAATTGAATTCTCTTTTCAATGATGACCCTCCATGCCATATGAAATTTTTTAATTTATGTACTCCCTGACTCCTCCATCAAGCAATCACAATGTAATTTTTTACAAAGAGAAGTATTAGTGATACACAAAGAAAAACGTTTCTTTGCAAGAAATAATAGTTATTAGTAATAAACAAATGTTATTCCTAAGAACCAAATCATATTTTTACATGTATTCACTACGAATGAATCTGTTCATAAATTGAAAAAAACACTTTTGATCGAAACAAATTTATGCTTTGTTTCAAATCATAAAATATAGCATTTTGAAGAAATTATATGAAAACAAAATAGTGAATGAATTGTTTGAAAATCCAAAAGAATGGAAACTTTAAATCAACCAAGCTTGTTTGTTGGACCTATTCAAACTTCAGATTTCTTTGAATTTAAAAAATATTTTTGAAGAGGTCTGGTAATACTTTATAACCGACAAAAACGTCTTGGATTTTTGTTTTCGAATTCTATATATACTAAATAAAAGATAAAAAAAAAATCAAGTTGCCAAAAAAATATTTTTTTGGATTATTTTTTTGCAAGTGTTATATGCTGCGCAGTAGCGAAATAACCGCAAACACTCTACCAGACTTGCGGGACTGGATTCGCCAATTGACTAAGTTATATTGTTTCACAATTTCAACTTGCCGAAAGGACCTTCCCAAAATTGCGTCGTCTGCTCTTAGTCTATTGGACATAAGAACCATCGACAATTCATTCAACATAGGCACATAATATTACTTATGAGAAAATTAACACTCAATAGTAACACCAAATATCCAATGATTTACATCTCTAACAAAACGAAAAAAGAAAAATAACTTGATTGAGAAAAAAAAAACAGAATGTCGGGATCGAACCCTACGTCTTCAGTTTTCTATGCAGCTACGCTAACCTCAGCACTACCACAGTTACTAAGAGTACTATGAATTTATTGTCTACATTTTCCTTCATGCAAGAATAGGTTCGTTTTCAACGAAAGCTGTGGAGATCGAGCGTTTTTTTCACAAAATGACATTTCTAGGTAAGGAAAATGTCAACTTTGCGTTGAGATCTGAAAGCGCCAAATGCCACTATGATAAACGGTTGTAGAAAAAAAATTATCAAACTATATAACTTCGTTTTGCCATCACAATAACAATATATCGTTGGGCCATGATTAAAAAGGTAATAAAATCACTCACCATCTCACCAATTGATCGTAATTTTCTTGCAAAAGTGGATGATCACATGATTACAAATCAAACAGCGGAGACTGGTTATATATCTTTAATTAATGATGCGATCTTGATAGCTGGAGTATTTAGCATATAAATTTGAGTGGATATAAGAAATCCTACCAGATGGGCCATTATTATCTTGTAATGATCTAAGTGGGCGAGGGTTTTCGGCTACCTGAATTGAACGATTATTTCACGCCTGGTACATAAATATAGTGAAATTTCCCTCGAAGAACGCATTTCGAATATAAAAACGTGACAAAACTAATTGAAATAACTTTTCATCAGTAATTTCGAAAAGAGGATCTCTAACAATCTTTTTAATATCCATTTGACATGATATGAAAATAGTATAGAGTACAATGAGATTGAAATCACATATATTTTTCACAAGTAGGTTTATGAAATTTGGTAGTACGAGCGTAGGTACCTGGTACTATAAACTTTCATATGATTGGTCATTTCATGCTCATTGTACACTATAGTTTTTCTCTGACTATTCGGATCATATCATAAGAAATCAATCATAGTAATAATTATAATAATATCGACATTATTATTTCGTGCGAAAATAAAAAAAAAAATATTCTTATACAGTAGGTAAATATCTTTACAGAAATAGAGGGCAAAGTTGACATTCTGCACTGCTGGGCCTAACAAAAAATGTTCTTCCACGTAACCCTGAACAGAAAACATGGGAGTGCTACGTATAATTTTTGTTTGAGACTTGAAAACGAGCAAACAGCGACAGTATTGATAATGATAATAAAAAAGGGTATGTAGATACGCCTCATCGTATTTCACTAAAACAAATATTCTCTATACCTACTTCGATTTGAATTTTATTGCATCTAATTAATTAAGTGAGGGGGTGGGGGGAAAGAATTAAACATGTGAGAAATTTGGTATCTAAAGGACTGCCTGAATATTTTCGTCGTGAATTTTGGCACTGAATATGTATTTTTGAACCTATAATATTCAAATTATGGATGTCTGTTCGATATGTTATTTTCCTATGCATGTACGATAACTTTTTTCTATCACAATAGGGAATATGCAAGTGATTTGAATTTACTTGATTTTTTTACCTCCGATACTTTATTGTCTTGACATTACACCTAAACTATTAGTTTATCATTTAATTTGTATTCAACTCCATAAAACTTTACTCAAAAAGTGCATAATAAGCGCGCGGAATTCAAATTTGCGAAACGCATCACCATTGGTTGAAACGAAGAATGACGTCACATGGCACGTTTCGAAATTTACCTCTGTTGATATTCATACTGTGCTAGTCGTCTTTCATAGAAAATTTGTTTTTATTCATATATTTGTAGTGTTTTTCATTACATAGTGCGATTTTGGTCTAGTGACAATTGTAAATTTTCAAGAGCAATGACTGAAAGTGGTTTCGTCAAAGCACAATCCGACAATACCGGAACTGATAAGTAGTAATAGTTTATCAAATGATAGTTTTCCTTTTGTAATTTAGGTGAGGCAGGTATAAACAGAGTTATCTCCCGCTTGATATACAAAATATTTATGCATACAAAAGTTACTTATGATCAATTCACATCATGTTAACCATCGAAATACAATATACTCACATTGAAATGATCTTCACAACAATGTAAATCTGATATTGGAGATACTTTGCCTCTTCACGTAACCTTACACCATTGTTTACATATTGTCAAAAATATATGGAACATCCTGTACATTGAAATATTTCATTATCATTCAATACGTGGGTAACCATTTTACCTTCTACAATTCAGTACGTGAGCGAAGATATTTTATTTTGAGACACAACTTGTCCTCAACAGAACATAAACAAGAGTTTTCAAAAAGGCCACTGATAGTTCGATCTGGTAGTCGAGTCGAGTTTAGAGTTCTGCCGTGCCCACAGCTATGGGGGGAGTTTGGAAGATTCGATATTAAATAAATGGAAAATGTTCATAAACTGTTTAAGCCGATATGTATTGTAAGTAAAGATCTTTTTAAAATAATTTATCCAATCAATAACTAGGAGAGATTCTTCAATTCTTTAATTCATTAATTCTTTATTGATTATTTCCTTCATTAATTTCAATCGTCTAAATCGCATATTTGTACATAGTAAAATAAATGTTTTTACATTTTTCTAAAGTGTTTTAAATCTATGAATGATCAGTATCTACCTAGTTAGTCGTGAATCAACCCCAATCCACGACAAGTGGTGGAGGCTGCCGTGGTTTAGTTTGTGGATTCATTCTTCATAATGAACCAATTTTTATTTTGTTATAAATTTGAATAGTGGTACAATCAACTCAATATAGTTGTTTAGCTTGAAGTTCATAGACTTTGAACTTGACCTAGATCCGGTACAACTAGGTAGAAATTGCTGCTCCATTTTGTTTCTGAATGAATCTCTCCAAGTATTGTGCAACAATAGCATTTCAGAATAAAAATATTATTTGACGAAAGTACGCTATTTCGTACGCAATAAACTCCAGAGAATTTTATGAAGATTAAATATAAATGCTATTGATGTTAAGTTCTAACGATTTATTTTCAGTATAATTATTTGAATTTTGTTGTTTTCCCTATTGATTTTTACAAGAATAATTTGTGTAAAATTGTTATATCTTGGGTATACGGTAAATGAGAGTAACTACCTAACTACTACGTGTAGGTACTAATTTAACAGTACTTTTTACTGAAACTTCCTCTCCCCCTCACAATGGATACTACGTTGACAGAAGGAAGAACGAAAGGAACGCCCGCTGCCGTTCCAGAAGTCGTGGCACCATATGGATTTTTTTGAAGAATTACAAGAGATGAGCTTAGAGAATGCATGGAGATGCACTATTATTTTGAAGTTTACCTACCCAATAGGTGCAGTAGGTATACGAGTTGCCAGAATAATGAGAGAGGAATTTGTTGAATCCTTCCTTTATATGCTAAATACACGGTTTTGTCAGAGAATTTGACAATTAAGTCGCTGTTGGAAGTCGTATTGAGTAAGCTCATGAGAAAGGAATTCGTTGAATCCTTGTTGTATTGAAAATACTCAGTTTTGTCAGAGAATTTGACAATTGAATCGCGATTGGAAGTCGTATCGAGTAAGCTTATGAGAAAGGAATTTGTGTATGCTAAATACACGATTTTGTATGACAGAATTTGACAATGAATCGAGATTGGAAGTCGTTTGAGCTTATTATGATGATTTATTTTATGTTGTAGGAATACCTATGACGAGAGAAGTTGAGTCCAGTTACAGTAAGAGTTACAGTAAGAGATGTGCTTCAGAGAATGCATGCACAGATGCATTTTTATCTTGGCGTTTACCCAATAGGTGCAGTAAACGATTTGTCAGAATAAAGAAAAAGGAATTTGTAGAATCCTTGGTGTATTCTGCATACACAGTTTTGTCATAAAATTTGACAAAGAAATCGCGATTGGTAGTTGTTTTGAGTGAGCGTATTATGATGATTTATTTTATGTTGTAGGAATATATATGATGAGAGAAGTGTGCACACAATAGTTCTTCAGATTGATTTGGAACTGGAAGAAAAAGAAGAGTTCGTAGGAAAACGACATGATGGTGTAGGCAATGGCCGACAATTACAGGGTGGAGTATGAAACTGACTAATGATAAAATTGTGCACAGTGGTTTAGTGGGTAATGAGTGATAAATGAAGTTGAACAGAATGAAATGGAAATTGCTGATTGTGAAAAGCGAGTGTGTAATTGTTTTGTGATATTCTGTATCTAATCCTAGGCAAAGAATTTCAGGGTATCGCATCACAAAATTAGCCTCGTATTGTGAGAAATGGTGGTATTTTTAGTTGTTGTGAAAGAGAAAGAGAATGGCAAGGATAAATTGAGAATGTGACAATTAGTATTCTTCGAAAACGAAAGAATGGTTATATTATAATTCATATATACATTAATGTCGGAAAATTTGAAATATATTTTGAAACTGTATTGTTGGCATGTACTTGTATAATGATTTTATAATGAGAATAAGGTTGATTGGTTTTTAATATATTTTGGGGCACGGTATTTGTTGTAAAATTAGATGATAGCAGTATGTTTACCTAAACTTTTATTTTTGTATTATAGGAACTGTACCTCCTGTAAGGAACGCGGAAGAGTCTTCAGCCTTGTACCACTCCAAGAGAATCCCCAGGTGAATCGTGATGAAGCCACAGTTTCCACAGCCATGTCGAGTTGAGCCTTCTCACATTCAATGAGATAGAGCAGAGCCAAGTTCTACCATTTCTAGCTCCATGTTGTCTAGTAAAGCTGAGCCAAAATAGGGTATCCAACCGGACCAAGCAGTGCCAATGTCCAGTAAAGCCATGCCAAGTCCCGGCAGGCAGATACATGCCAAATACAGGGAAGCAGAGCCAAAATGAAGTCCAACAGGACCAAGCCATGCCAAGTCCCGGCAGGCAAATCCATGTCAAGTCCACCGAAGCCATGTCAAGTCCCGGCAGGCAGATTGATGTCAAATAGGTACAGTTTGTCCAGTATGTTTGGGTCATACCATACCCGGTCCAGCCAAGCCAATCCAAGCCTGACTAAATTGATGAACCAATTATTGTACCCAGACAACGATGAACCTTGGTACAATGGAATGGATCCGAAATGAACCGGTCAAAGATGGAAAAGGCAGCAAGGAGGAGAAGAATTCAAATGGAGATGGTGCAAGCAGACTTCTTCTGCGCATATTTATTTGTATATTTATATTTACATGGTATTAATTTCATAGTTTTTGTAAACCTGTATCGAATTGTCAGTTGGTTTTAATATAATCGCTCGAGGCGCGCGATTTTGAACGGGGGGGTATTGTCAAAAATATATGGAACATCCTGTACATTGAAATATTTCATTATCATTCAATACGTGGGTAACGGTTTTACCTTCTACAATTCAGTACGTGAGCGAAGATATTTTATTTTGAGACACAACTTGTCCTCAACAGAACATAAACAAGAGTTTTCAAAAAGGCCACTGATAGTTCGATCTGGTAGTCGAGTCGAGTTTAGAGTTCTGCCGTGCCCACAGCTATGGGGGGAGTTTGGAAGATTCGATATTAAATAAATGGAAAATGTTCATAAACTGTTTAAGCCGATATGTATTGTAAGTAAAGATCTTTTTAAAATAATTTATCCAATCAATAACTAGGAGAGATTCTTCAATTCTTTAATTCATTAATTCTTTATTGATTATTTCCTTCATTAATTTCAATCGTCTAAATCGCATATTTGTACATAGTAAAATAAATGTTTTTACATTTTTCTAAAGTGTTTTAAATCTATGAATGATCAGTATCTACCTAGTTAGTCGTGAATCAACCCCAATTCACGACAATATTTTCGCATCTCTTGGAACAGAAAAAAATATTTCATTTGGTGTACTTACAATTGTGTTTTGGCATTCCGGTACTAGACAATACCTATAAAATGGTTTTTTAGCATTTTCCATTATCGTAATAGCGATTAAAACTGCAAATCCCTAACCCAATTAATAACTGTCAATAGTGTCAATGGCCATAACTATAGAAAGGCTTGTTCATTGAAGACTGCTCTGGTTGATCGAGATCACTTTCACATATGTTCATCTCTCTCTAACACTTGTACTGCATTTGTCTTACTCTTTTATGAAATATCAACTTCAAGCAAGTAGAGCAATCAGAGTACGTCTCAACGAACGACACTGAAGAAGAACAACACTGATCGCGCCATGTGACAACGTTCTTCGAAGACAACCAGAACGCAATATATGTTGTATTTAGAGGCTCTCGAAAATAATGAACACTTTCGAACTAATAAATTTTCACCAGGGGATGAAAATATTTTTAAGAGAATCTTGGGAACAATTAACTAGAAGTCTGAACAGCTCCGGCGGTCCTCAAAGATCCACAAATGCATGGAAAAGGGTAAGTATTTGTGTTTTTGAGATGTGCTTTACCATTTTGTGCTCGGGAAAATACACAAATTAATTGGGATTTCATAGATTTTTAGCGATTGGAAATCTGCTGTAAGGAAGAGGGCGAGAGCAATTAAAGTGAAAAAAAAGGAAACAGGGGGAGGTCCTCCTGACAAACCTCTAAATGATTTGGAGCAGAAGCTCATAGATTTATCAGGGGTGGTTATAATCGATGGATGTGCTGGTGTTCCCGAACTTGGTTTACTCATGAATGTATCCCCAGTAAACACTACTATTGAGGTTTTAGGTGATAAACTTTCAACTGAACAAACAGACAGTGTGCATCAGCCAGGTGCTTGTAATAGAAAGAATCCAGCAGTCTCGAAGATGTGGACAGGTTCAGAACACGGGCACTGCCCGCCAAAAAGGATTTGAAAAAGCCTGTTAAGAAGCGTAGTACTTTCATTAGTTCAGTTCAAAATTACTCAAAAAATCATGTTGAAATAGATTACACTCCGATACTTGGCGAAATTAATCACAATTTGAAGGAGTTGGTAGCAACTGAACAACAAAAACTCAAATTGAATTATCTCAGACTTCAATTGCAATACCCAGATGTAGACATAGATAAATCATTTACGGATGAATAACTCAATGTAGTACAGAGTGTGACAAAAAACGAAGACTGAATAATTTTATGTTTATGTCCTAGTGGGACATTTTGTTTCATTTTATGTTTGTTTCAAAGTTATAAATATTCTGTTAACGTTATATTCAGCAAATTATTTATGTTTATATATTCAGTTGTTTTTTTTTAATTTGTGAGATAGGAGATAATCCTTTGGTAAGAATCGAAATAAATAATTTTCGTTGTAACGTTTCATTTTCAACGCTACGAATTTACATCTATTTTCTAGCTTTGCCCCGCTCACCCCTATATAGATTCAGCTGTAGACGCGCAGATCAATTTCTCGGAGCCCGCTTCACAACGGACGTGACGTACCCGGGTAGTTTTCGCTGTTGACGAATTCCTACTAGCACCATCCTACACCGTCAAGGTTACGAGTGGCGGACTATTATCCGTGAGTTATCTGTTGTTATGATAACTATCACATCGTTTGACTTAGTTTGTTCTGGTATTGTTTTAGATCTGTTTTGTGTAATTTAGTATTGTCTGGTTTCGAATTTAATTGTTACAGGGTCCACAGAGTAAGTGAAGTAAAACGTACTAAAACGTACTTCGGTAGAGTGTTTAGAGTCGGTACGTTTGGCTACACTGTAGTTTGAAGTCACCAATGGAATTGGTAGTCAGTGTTACCAATGTGTGAGGAACTCCCCAATTTGTGAGGATTTGGTGTGGTGCTGGTGAATTCATTGGAGATTGAAAAAATGTGAGGATTTTGTGAGGATTTCGAGTTCGATATTATACCACAAAAAATTAGCATCTTACAATTTTGAGAATAATCAGTGGACGATAAATTCAATAAACTTCAGCTGAAAGATGGAAATGTAAACGGTAAATATAACGGTTCTTGCTCTTGGATGTTAAAGAACAAAAGTGTTCTACGGTTTATCGTTCTGTAACGGTGGTTCTATGTGTGAAATGACATGTGACAGCTGACTTCGTTTCAAACTAATCTGACAATATCATCTGGTGGTTCACAAAGTTTTTACGTTTCGTATACTGATTAGTGAAGCAGAATTTTCAATTTATCTGAAACAAAAGCTGTATTTTCACATATGCTTCACCAATCAGAAAACGAATCGTGAAAACAAAACCTAAAGGGAGCTTTAGGCTTTTTGTTTTGGAACATTTTGGATTAATTTTAAATCAGAAAACAAGAGTGGGTTTGGAAGGTTGAAGGACATTGGTTGAAGGTTTGATTTTTAAAGAGAAACATTCTCAATTGAAAATTGAATCAATACATGACTCCTCTGGAAATGGAAAAACCCTACGATAAAATTGAAGTTACTTTTTTGTAATATCTAACAGAAAACAACTACTTCCCCGGCAAAATTCCATGCATTCATTTGTTATTTACTGTTTCGTTTGACTTTTGACAACTAAAACGAATATAGCAAATTGTTAGTGCTGTTTTTTGTCGTTGAACCGTATTCAATAATGTTTTAAAAACTTTTTCAATTCAACGTCATAGATTTGACTATGGCTTCAAAATGGTGCATTTCGTTTCAAAACATTCTGTCTATGACGTCACTGTTTCAACGCTAAAATGAAAAGTTTTTAAAACGGCCTAAATAATTTTTAAAAAGTGATACGACAAAAACAGCCTAGGTTTCTCCGACATTACACAAAAAGTTTTCAGTTTGCTGCTTTTAAAAGGGTTTTTATTTCGTTCTAGCCAAACTAATTCAACTGAAGTAAAGAGAAAATACTTTGAATCACATTGTCATGCTCAATTATTTTCCATAGTTTTTGGGTGTGAGGAATATGTGAGGATTTTTAAATCTTTCATTGAGGATTTTGGGTATTGGCCAGGCAAATTTCGGGGAATCTAACAATATTGGATTGGCAACACTGTTGGTAGTGGGACTTCCGTGTTAGAGCAGTCTATCTGAAGCTGTCGTGTTAGTAGGAACTGGATGAAAAAGTTATTGTGAAGAGCCGTAGGTTCTTGCATTCAAGAAAAATATCTGAGGATATCTAGTGACCTTTGTGTCATCCCATGTCGGGGATCCTTGATCTTGGTGCTGTATGGTAGTTTTGGGAAGCGTTGTGGTTTTTGGAAGCGTTGTTGGATTTTGAGCGCTGTTCTGGAACCTTGCTGGTTTTTCGAAGATAACCTTCTCAAACCCCTTGAGGTGATCACCATCACATAACTCATCTCGTCGTCCTACAACTGTTGTATTTTGTGAGGAACCCTTGTTAACAAGGGTTCTTGTCCGAGGCCGAGTTCTTGTCCGAGGCCGAGTTCTTGTCCGAGGCCGAGTTCTTGTCCGAGGCCGAGTTCTTGTCCGAGTCCGAGACCTACGTTCCTGTTGGAGGCCCAAGTTTTTGATCGAGTCCTACGTTGCTGCTGGAGTTATACGTTTTCTGTTCGAGGCCAAGTTTTCCTGTGGGATGCCTACATTTCCCGATAGAGGCTCATACTCATGTTGAATCTGTAATACGTTGAGAAAACCATTTTGGAGTCCTATCAGACTCATCTGGAAGCTGTAAGTAGCTGCTAGAGACTGTAAGTCCAGAGAATTCCTGTTCCAGAGTCCTTTCGGATGAATAAAGTCCATATCCCAACAGATAAGTGGTTAAAAACTGTGTGAAATATCTTTATTATTTTATTTACTAGTCAAATATTATTTTGAATGGTTGAAACCCTTATGAACTTTCGTAAACTTAATTCTTGAGAAGGTATATAACATACTGGTATTCATAGGTATTTTTTTGTTGTAAAATATCTGCGGAAAGCCCATAACATCATATATAAGCGCACGATTTGCACATAATAAACCTCTGCCAATGGATCCATTCGCCGATGTCCCTTCATAATTTGGTAATCTTCAGAGGGTACACTTTCCGTACGGTATAAATATTTACTCACTCACTAGGAATCTATTTTTGTGTTTATGAAACTAATTTAAGCATTCCTGTTTCATAGTTATACCTTGGATACCGAAAATAATAATACATAAATTTATCGTAATTGCCAAACAAAAACATTGTCAATTTAATTCATCATATACATTACCGTTGGCACAACAACATTTGAACCATATAACTTTCCATAAATGTACAGGGTGTGTTTTGTTCCAAATTTTAAATATACAGGGTTATAGTTTTGGGAATTGGTCTTTCCTTTTTCCGATTTCCTAGTTCTTTAGGAGGAAGCCAGTTCCGAACCTGCTGTAGAAGGGAACTAGGTGGTGCCCACAATTATTTTTTTTACAGGTAGGGTGAATTTGTTTTTCTATTAGTCACCTAAACGCTCACCTGTAGTTTTACCCACGACCATCTCCACTTCGAGCGTAGCCGCGAGCATGCAGGGATTTTTGAGCGTCGATCCCCAAGACAAACCTTTGTGAACGAACCAGTTGGGGACATATTACTGAGTAAGGAGTATATGTCAATTATATAATCGGTGTCACAAAAAGGATCGTTACATCGTATATTGCAGAGATGTATAATTTTCAAAAATGCTTTTTCCAAGCTGAAAACTAGAAAATCTTAAATGGAAAATCCCTTTCTATTTTCCAAATTACAACAAAAATATTTCACATTTCAAGCAAACACTTGTAAAATTAAATTATTCCTTATTTCTCTTGCTTCACGTAGCAAAGCAATCCCTTGTATGTCTTCACCATTCTGCCCACCATTACCATTCTGTTCATCTTCACCATTCTGTTAATCTTCAAACCTAAAAACCTAAAAAACAAAACAATCTAATTTTGAATAACTGTTCGAATCTTCCCAACAAATGTATTCATAATTTATTAAACAATTTTTCCACCATATGACCTGCATATCAAAATTCTAATTTGAGAAAAGCAAAATATGACAAAATATTCAATTCGTTGTTTCTTGGCATGTTTTCAATTAATATAAGCAAAAAAAATCACCATCTTCAATATCGTGTTCCAAATCATCATCAATGATATTTCGTTCCCTCAGGATGTTATGTAATATTGCACATGAATAAATTATTTTGGCAGCTATATTTGGTTTATAATGGAGAACTCTATCTTTTCTCAAACATCTGAAATATGCCTTCAAAACGCCTATGCAGCGTTCCACAACATTTCTTGTTCTAACATGGCTTTTTGTATACCTTCCCTCTGGTGTATTCGGATCAGCTCCCACAATTGGTGTTAATAAAAATGGTTGTAGAGGGTAGCCGGAATCGGCCAACAGCCAAGTATGTCTATCTTGAGCATTGTAAAATGTTGTATTGAAAATTCTCTCATGTTGCTAACCATCCAAATGGCGTCATCATGGACTGATCCTGGATACCTAGCATTGATGTGTCGTATTTTCAAGTCAGCATCACATACCTGAAATGTATATTTGTTCATATATTTATATACATATATATCTCACTTACAATTTGACAATTTATACTATGATAATTTTTTCTATTCAGGAAAGCTAAGCCAGGATAAACAGGATAGTTTGCTGGGGGTGGAACAATTGCAATGTGTGTACAGTCTATACATCCAACAATGCCAGGAAAGTTGAATCTTTCAAAAAACCTGTTCAAAAGTCAAACAACAAAATTTCATAAGTATATTGAATGATCACGTAAAATAGTTTACTCATAGAAATTAGGCACCTGTTTTTTGCAATTGCAGTTTCTCTCAAAGTGCTGGGGAAGTGAATGTAATGATTTCCAAGATGTTCATTCATTATAGAAATGACCTCCTTGAGACACTTGCTTACTGAAGGTTGGGATAAGGCACAATGCTAATCTTTCCCAACTGATTTTTGATAACTTCCATGGGCAAAAAAATGAAGTGATGAAATGAATCTTATCACAGGCGCGATCTTCGTATTTCGCCTGGATACTTCCATATGCGCCTCTATTTCCAGAAATAGGTCGAAAGCAGCCTCTCGGCTCAATCTGAAGAATTGTCGAAAATTTTCCTCTGACATCTGAAAAGGATCACTATGATCCCTCAAAGTTTTGTTTACTTGTCTTTGTTGTTCCCTAAAATTTAGTTTTCTTCAGAATTCATTAAATTAAATATGAAAAATATCAAAATAACTTGCCTTCTATACAGTTCTCCAGCTAAAATGTTGATTAAACCCGCCATACCAAAATCACAGAATATTTCAATATTCTGTGCCAAAATATAAATCCACAACTTCCACAAAACTGCTGCAAGTCGTTAACAAACTGAAGCCATTTTGTCCCCGTTGACAAACTGTGGAATTTGTCGTTCACTACCGATATCGTGACAACTTCATATTTTTACGGAATACGATTTGACACTAATATCGATAATATAACGATAATAGTTGGATAACGACATCGATTTGAGTTATGGAATAGACCAGCTGTGTATTTCCAGAAGAAGACAATAATTTGCAAAAAAAAGGTGTAATCATTGTTTATATAGAAGATAGTTAGTCAACCTTATGGGATTATAACTGGATCAAAATGGATGCGACATGTAGATGGCGATAGTGAGCTCGCATCCAAGTCATGTCGTAACTTCAGTGATCTGACCTCCAAGTCATGTCGTAACTTGATCAAAACAATGGAAAAGCATTGAAATCAGGGTTTTTTGAAGAAACCTGCATTAAAATGACGTCAAATATTCATGTTTGTAACTAATCACGCTAGATGACACTCGCGTTTGTGTCCAATACCTTTTCCACAGGCATTGACTAACTATGTTCTATTTAAACAGTGATGTAATATATTTATTTATACTTGTTTATAACAATAAACATCACTAATGACATATTGAAATTAACACAGTATGATTAAATGAAAAAACAATACAAGATGTTCACAAAGTATCTAAACTATAAATGATGATAATTGCCATTTCAACACTTTTTGAATTTAATTTTTATATTGAGTAGGTAAACATGGGTTGTAAAGAACATTGAAAAAGTTCAAGAGATTCAAATACCTACGGCTTTTTTCACAAGATAAGGTAAAAAATATCGATTAGGATAAATTATTTTTAATGCAGAGTACCTATGTATAGTTGTGTGCAAAAAAAAACGTACAGGGTACGACATTAATTGAGGCATATTGCACTAATTGCCCTAAAAATGTTAAAAGCGCGATACTAACAAAAACTGTGAGAACTGTGAGAACTGTGAGAAGTTTAATACTTAAGATTTACTAGCCTGGCTCACAATATTCTATAACTGTTGTACGACTTCTTTATGCACACAACTGTACGTTGTAATAGTATATTTATGAACTTTTCAAATATCAGCTACACTTCTATCAAGATACCAAGATTTTTTGTTTCACCAACAATAACTAGCGATTAATTTTGTAAGGTAACTGTACAGGGTGTCCCAAATTCGAGCCTCATCATTGGGATCTCGGAAACCAGAAGAGATACGAGGTAGGTTAAATAGAGGCAAAGTTGCGCAATTTGGTGCTCATTGTAACACCGCTTTCATATTTAAAAAATTCCGAATACTTCCGAAGATTTTTGGAAAAAACCGATTATTCGCGGTTTCATTTTTATTTTTTTGTGACTCTATTTGAATAGATATAACAAAAAAAATTTCACATTCTCATCGCCACTTTTTCTGTTCTACAAGATGGTGTTATCAGATTTTCAAAACAGACGTTTCGTATTTGAGCTGCCATCATCAACTTTGTTTTTTTAAATACGGCCCTGGATTTTTTATTATGGATTTTAAAATCTTCTAATGTCCCAAAACAAATGATGTATCGCACTTATTCGAAAAGTTTATATTAATACCATTTTCCATAAGAACTCATGTGTTAGAGAGAGACAGAGAATATATTTTTGGTAAGATCTTAGCAGGACATCGTTAAAATATTTTTTTCGAAAAAGAACGATACATCATTGTTTCAAGGACCTCAGAAGCTCCTAAAAATTGATATAAAACAATGTGTGATGTTTTAATTATTCCAAAAAAAGTCAAACAAAAACTATAAAATTGAATACCCAATGAAAGTTGAAGCAAATATTCAAATTGTAATCCACCTGCTTGAATGCATTTTCGTGTCAGTCTGTGAAGTTTATGGATGGCACGCTGAATGGTCCTTGCAGGGATAGCCCTGTCTCCCTTATTAGTTCTTGTCGTAATACTTCAAGATTTTGTGGCGTGTTTCTATAAAGACGGTTTTTGAGAAATCCCCAAAGAAAGTAGTATAGAGGGTTTAGGTCGGGGCTTTTAGCTGGCCAACGTACGGGACCTTGGTTTCCAATCCATTTATTAGGGAATAATTCATTCAATAAATTTTTAACACATCTCCCATTATGAGGTGGTGCACCGTCTTGTTGCCGCTATAGTTGACGTAATACGCACAAAGGTTCTTCCATTAAGGAATCCAATATATTTGTCCTTATTAATTCTGCATATCTATCGGAATTTAATTTTACTTGAATAAAAAACGGGCCAATAATGTTATTGTGCCACACACCGACCCATACGTTAAATGATTGTCGTCCCTGAGGTCTTACTTCTTGATTCTGCCTTGGTTTTTCTATTGACCAATAGTGTTCGTTATGTCTGTTAAATAGTCCATCTGTTGAAAAACTGCATTCATCTGTCCATATAGTTTTATTTAGGACGTCATCATTTTCATTAATTTTATTTTGCAACCAGTTACAAAATTCTAATCGTCTCAGCATCGCCAGGTCTTAGTGTTTGACTAATATGGATTTTGTAAGGTTTTTATCCACGCTTATTTAAAGTTCTCCAAACTCTCATTCGCGGTAATCCTACTTCTTATGAGAAAACTCTAACTGATGCTCGAGGATTATTATTGGCCTTAAAAAATAATTTAAAATTATTCATTTTACTTTCTACTTTGTAACAGGTTTTAAACTTACAGTGTTCAAGATAATTTGTTCCTCCTCTGGATCGATTCGTGTTCCATATTCAACCCTTGGCTTAACAAAACTTCCGTACTGAGCTAAATTATCATCAATATTAGCAAAATAACTATAATGCGGCTGGCGTCTTTCTGGATATTCCAACAAATAGCGCTCACAAGCCGTTTTTGAATTTCGATTCGAAATATAATAAATCCTTATCATGTCTCGTTTTTCTTCTTTAGAAAAAGTCATTTTCGTTTAATAAGCGTTAACGATTAGTGAACGAACAGTGAACTGTCAAAATATTGGATAATTTAAACATTAACAAATGAACTAAGATAGCCAGAATGCACGATGCACAGCCACTTTGATAAAATGCAATTATTTTTGTAAATATAGCCTAGGGCCTAGAGTTTGAGGGATGACACTTCAATTATATTAATTATTAACCACCCACTTTTATGTTAGTTTTTGAGTTTTATGCAGTGCGTTATTGCAAAAAAAGTTTGTTTTAACTCTATTAAAAATCTAATTTTTGTCTCTCTCTAACTCATGAGTTCTTATGAAAAATGCTATTAATATAAACTTTTAGAATAAGTGCGATTCTTCATTTGTTTTGGGACAATAGATACTTTTAAAATCTATAATAAAAAATCCAGGGCCGTATTTAAAAAAAACATAGTTGATGATGGCAGCTCAAATACGAAACGTCTGTTTGAAAATCTGATAACATCATCTTGTAGAATAGAAAAAGTAGCAATGAGAATGTGAAATTTGTTTTGTTATACCTATTCAAATAGAGTCACAAAAAATTAAAAATGAAATCGCGAATAATCGGTTTTTTCCAAAAATCTTCGGAAGTATTCGGAATTTTTCAAATAAGAAAACGGCGTTACAATGAGCACCAAATTGCGCAACTTTGCCTCCATTTAACCTACCTCGTTTTTCTTCTGGTTTCCGAGATCCCAATGATGAGGCTCAAATTTGGGACACCCTGTACATAAATCAGACACCGACCCAAAATTCGACATATTTTTATAAAACGTTACAAAATAAGAATCCCTTCTCTGCAAGATTAATGAAATCTGAAGATAGCATTGGACTAAACCTTTGGCGGGTATATTTAAAAATCCCCTAAATATTTGTGACAGATAGTAATGAGACTCATGAACCGAAAAAATCGTCAGTGCTGCTCTAACAGTGATTGCGACTACAGTGTAACGTTTGCTCTAAGGTAAGAGACGATCAACTATATTTCAAACTTGCAAATAATATGCTTGCGTCAGTCAAATAAATGTTGCAATTGTTGTATACTACAAAAAATGTAATATTAAAATAAGTATTTCATTATATTTTTTCAATATTTGACTTCTCTAAATAGAAAAAAACTCAATGTCGAATTTAGGGACAACTGGACAACCTATGGTTTTAATTTCGACATGTTCTGTCGAAAATAGGTACAGAGTTCGTTTTATTTATTTTGTGTCATCTCTCTCTATTCATCGTTATTTTCAAAAGGAATCAATTTACTTTCTTTTTTATTTTCATACTCATGTGCCAACCTAAATTCGACAATGTTTACGAAAATAGGTACATAATGTACATATTATCGTCTTATGTATTTATATAGATGATTTTCTTATAACTATCATTTTTAGATGTCAATAAAAAAATATGGTAAATACAGCAAAGAAAATTTGAAAGCTGCTTTAATGCCATCAAGATTGGGACACCAATCGCACTTGCTGCTTCATTTTTTGGTGTTCCAAGAAGCACCCATATTGGAAAAATTAGTGGAAAAGGACCCCGCAAACTCCTTTTGAAATTTGGGTCCCAGTTGATTTTTTTGAATTTTTGTTGTGTAGTCCATGTTATTGTCAACCAATGTTACCATTGCGCCAACCCAAAAAAATCAACAGTTTTGCTGCTAGGGGGCGTTGAAATTAACTCTTGCGCAGATTGGACTATTTATTTTTGAATCAGGTAACAACATATTCACTTGATTCATTGTTGCTAATGTTGCACAATATTGCACAATTTTGCGCTGTTTAATAAAAAAAATTCTTACCCCCCCCCTTCTTCCCTCCAACTCCTATTACGGAACGCAAAAAAAATATTTCCCGAGTGCTTTTGAATGTATCGTCGAATATTTGAATATGCATGAATAAGGGAAATAGCAGTTTTATATGATTACCCCCCTCCCCCCGAAGGGCACAAAACTAAAAAAATTCGAGTGAATTTTCTGAATTTTTTATATGATTCAGATTAAGTTATTTTGAATAGAAATTAATTGGGTGACAAACCTCAGAAATAAATAGTTTTGATGCTAGGGGGCGTTGAAATCATACCTTGCTCAGAATAGGCCAGGCAATTTTATGTACAATGACGTCAAGCGGTATAAAAAAATGGAAATGGCCCTAACAGGTTGATGAAATTTGGTACGATTATGAAGAAATTGTTGAGAAAATTGAGGTGTCCTTAGAAATCAACGACAGAGGTATCTTCAAAGTTCCAGAAATAAACAAATTCCGGGAATATACAACATAATTTAATTCTTTTTAAAAAAAATTTTGTTTCTATTTTGCTTATTGTAAGTACTTTTTTCAAAACATAAAATATAATATGTCCAAAATAGGTCAAATTACTGTCGAATTTATGTCAGAACATGGGAATTATATGTCGAATTTAGGTTCAAATGCAGTTCTAGATAAAAACTCCACTTTTTTTATTTTATTTTATCTTCAAACTTGGGGAAATATGAAATGAATTTAAAATTTTTGAAAGGCCATTGAGCGTGTAAATGTTATTTAATTCAACAAAATGTTCAAAACAGATATAACACGATCCAATACTTTGGCAGAACTGCTAAAACTGTCTGATTTAGGTACATTTACCTTATGCAGATATTTACAGAATTGAAAACTTTAAGACGATAATTTTTTTACTGGTTCTTATACAGGTTGTCTTACTAAGTTGAAACCATATGAAAAACTTTTTTATTATTCATTTTAGGAAAAAAAGTTATTCTTCATAAAAAATTCTGCAAGTTCTAAAATCTGAAATACAATCATCAGACGTCCAATTTTTTCAGTCGTATACGCGGTGTGACAAGAAATATAAATTTTACTCAAGAGTAAAGTACATTTATATTTGAAAATATCTAAAAATCTTATGGAAAAAGTTGTTCAGAACTGAAAATTACGATTAATCATGTAATTATCTAGTCCTGATCAAATTGTAAATGCATTTGCAAACAACTTCAAAAGCGTATACGTCCCTATAATCGTACGATGGAAACAAGCTCTATAACGGATGAACTTTGTAACCCTAGTCACTTTCTGGATCTGAGAGAAATTTCAGAGGATCAAATCGTCGCAGCATCTAAAAAACTCAAGAATAAACTAACCGTGGGTCCTGACGGCATACCAGTAAGACTCGTAAAGCGTCATATACAGCTCTTTGCACGACCTCTCAGCATTATTTATAACCTTATGATAATTAATTGCCATTTTCCTAATATTTTGAAATTATCTAGAGTGTGACCCATTTTCAAATCAGAGAAAAATACAGAAATTGTAAATTATAGACCGATTGCCCTGATATCAGTCTTTTCAAAAATAATAGAAATAATATTATCAGATTTGATATACAATCATGTGCGATCCTCGATTTCCGAATACCAACGCGGTTTTGTCAAACGTCGCAGCACTGTAACAAATCTTTGTATATTCACACAGTATATTTCTGAAACACTGGACTGCCGAAAACAAGTAGACGTGATATACACGGACTTCAGTAAAGCTTTTGATCGAGTACCGCATAAGCGACTGCTGAAGAAACCTTCCGCTTTTGGTATTTCGAACAGTCTCCAATCTATTTTGAAATCATATCTCGAAGGTAGGCAGTTATTCGTGGAATATGAGGGAATCAGATCATTTAACTTTGTTGCAACATCTGGAGTACCCCAGGGTTCTAATCTGGGTCCTCTATTATTTTTGATATTTATCAACGACATTGCTGATGTAATCGATTCTAAGAAACTACTGTATGCTGATGATATGAAGATTTTCAGAGACCTTGTGGATTACTCGGACTGTATACTCTTACAAAATGATATTGATATGTTACAAAATTGGTGTTTGAAAAATGAACTTTTTGGAAAATGTAAAGTTATGTCGTTCTCAAGAAAACAATCTACATTGATCTTCAACTATAACGTGGAAAGTGTTTCACTGAATAGAGTGACTGAATCGAAAGATTTGGGCATTCTCTTTGATCAAAAACTTACATTTTCGTTGCACATTGAAGAGATCTTATCACGTGCTATGAAAACATTAGGATTTGTTATGCGTAATTGTAAAGAATTTTCTTCTTGTGAAGCTATATGTTCGGTGTATTATGCATTGGTAAGAAGTAAACTTGGATACTGCAGTTCGGTATGGAATCCATGTCAAGCAAAGTATACTTATTGTATAGAATCTGTACAGAAGAAATTTTTGAAATTTGTATTTATGAAAAAACATGGATTTTATCCTGATAGGAGTCATAGGTATGAGTCACTATTGAATGAATTCAACTTTATTTCACTCGAAAAACATCGTAAAATAATTGATCTAATACTAATCTACAAAATTATTCACAA
The DNA here is from genome assembly GCA_944452925.2 of Chrysolina oricalcia. NCBI lineage: Eukaryota > Metazoa > Arthropoda > Insecta > Coleoptera > Chrysomelidae > Chrysolina > Chrysolina oricalcia. The sequence goes on along the minus strand of OX101814.2, from coordinate 10,089,791 downwards.
TCAAGTCGACTCATCCACGTTGCTCTCTTCAGTAAATTTCAATGTTCCTCTCACAGCATCCAGATCACAAATCACGTTTCATAGCGATGTTCCTAATTCTTTCCATCACTTTCATTGTCCGTTAACATCTATGTGCAGGAGCTACAATAACTTGCAAAATATTGACATATTCTTTCTGACCATTTCTCAGTTCAAACGGTCAATTTGTAATGCGATTTTCAACTGATATGTTATAACAATAAGTTTTGTTTTGATTTATTTTCCTTTCTATTTTTTTTTTCAATATAAACTAGTACAGTATTATATAAGTGACATACATATTATGTGTATCAGAATAGTATTACATACACCTGTAATTGGGTCTTATGGCCTGTTGGATGTATTTTGAATAAATAAAGAATAAATAACTGCATCTACTTATATGAAAAAATCATTTGTATGCATTTTCGTATTTGCACAATATATGCATATGCATTCATTATGTATTCAAATTGCAAAATTGTTAGAAAACATTGAGAAACGGAAAGGTGATCATGTGTTACATAATCAAAAGAGATAAATGTTCATTCAAAATAAAAAAAAGTAAAAAGTAACATAACCCAAATTTTCAATGTCTATGGACGTAATTGCATATTTGAACGAAATTTTCAATTCTGAACAACTTTTTTTCATAAGAATTTACGAAATTTTCAAATATAAAGGTACTTTACTCTTAAGTAAAATTCATATTTTTTGTCACACCACGTATACGACTGAAAAAATTTGATATCTGATGACCACATTTTAGATATTAGAACATGCAGAACTTTTTATGAAGAATAACTTTTTTTCCTAAAATGAATCTGATGAAAGCAAAGGTGAAAGTGAAATAGTACCTGTCCAAGGCTGCGATTATTCAATAGGTATATAAACCAATAATAGCAACCTTTTAATTTCTGCTTCATTACACCATTTAACACCACATATTTGGTATACATATACCAATAAGATAGTCTTGCCATAACACAGATATTCTGACAAAACTTCATTGGGAATGATCAGAAAGCAGTAAGGAATATCTGTAAATCGCATCTAAAATCAGAATGCGTGACGCGCGACGAGAAAAGCAAAATCGCTTTATTGGAAACTCACCTTGAAGCGTTTATCAACCTTACCATAGAGTGCCATATGTAACGAACAAATTCATTTTCTACTATATTAGTCATTTTCAAGAAAAACTCTGAAACATCTCAATTTATGTTTCTGAAAAGACACTTTATTCTGTTTTCAATCGGTAGACTAGTCCTAACAAGATGCATATCAGAAGACGGAGTAGTTCGATTGTACGAAATTTATGTTATGGTTATTTGCATGATAATTTCTCATCAAAAAATATCCCTGCTAATATGCCTTATAAAACGTAATACATATGTCGATAAAATACAATTAAACACCACGATTTGTTTGCTCAATGTTTCCAACTACCTATAGAGGAATAATCAACAAGTATGAGTTCAGATTTACACCCCTTGATGAGGTTGATAAGTACACCGACAAAGAAGAAATTCACTTTGTTTCATGTTCAATCAAACCGCCCAAAAAGGACTGAGTACACAAGGAGAAATAATTTGCAGTGTGTAAATTCAAATTAACCAGATTATAGTCAATATACAGACATTTTATGTTGGTACATATTTCAGTAAAAGGTTTTATTTTACAACGGGCAACAACTCAGGTTTGAATATGTCTTGAAAGGAGTTAATTTGAAGTTCACCATTCGTTTCTGGTTCAGTGGCGTTTCAGCGTTGAACAAAGTAAATATTTTCAGTACTTTGAATGTTTAGGAAATGATTTCTTTGTTTGAGAGAATATCAGCTGCTAATTTTCACACTGAAATAACTATAACTATCATGAATTGTGTGATTACATATCTAATGATACATCAGAACTGTAGAATGTCAAACAGAAATTTTATATGAAACAAAAGTATCGAACCTATAACATCCAGAAAAGATATTCTAGACTGCCGAATTAGATGAGAATTAATTTTAATTAAATGGAGAATAAATGAAAGACAACTCTGTTAAACAAATACTTTACAATGAGCAATTTTCATCAAAAACTAATCATCTCAGAACCCTAAATCATCATATCGGACTTTTGAAGAACCGAAATTAGAAAAACCAAACATTACAAGAAAATAAATTTGTGATACTATCAAAAGAATCGAAAGGAAATAAAATTACAAAATATCGTAACTGTTAAATATTTATAATAATAATAATACATAATAATAATATTTATTTCTCATCGTTTTACAATAGTATTGGTAGAAAAGAAAGGAAAAAATATAGTATAAAAGGTTACCTCGAGCATGGGTAATGAGAAAACTAGAATGAATAAATACAACAGTTGTTTCAAAAACAACGATGATACATAACATATGGGGGATAAGATAAATAACTAATTATATAATAAAAATACAAAAATATTAAAGATAAATGAAATGTTTTTTTTCTCATTATGGAGGAAACGATTATTTTAAAATCGATAATGATAAAGTAATAAAACAGGAAAAATTATAATAATAATATCAATAGAGAAAATAATAAACATCACAAATATTTAGAAACATTAGTACATGGATACATAAATATACACACACATTCACAGGCATTCACACATCTAACATTGTATCTAGAAAACTGCAATTTCTCATCAGAAATGTAGCCTTACAGTCGGATCAACGAGTTTGTGAACTTTTAATCTTTCTGTCATCCAATTCCTTAGATGTCTCTTGAATAGTGAAATAGAGTTGATATCCTTCAATTCTGGTGGTATTGCATTATACAGTTTTGGTCCCAAGTAAACATAAGACCTCCGTAAAGTATTTTTTTCTGGTTTTGGTACACATACTGACTTATTTCTGTACCGAGTAGCATGTGTGAGTCATAATTTAGAAGACTTTGTATGTTTAAAACAAACTCTGTGATAGATGAAAGTTTTTGTAAACAGATTTGATTGATTGATAGACGTCAATAAAAAGTTATAATTTTGACGGCAGTTTTTTTGGTCAGAAAAGCTGTGTTTCTTCGTAAATAATAATAAAAAGTCTACTATAATCTTTGCAATATTGTAACAGAATATAGTCTCTGCAGAACGTCATATTCTAAAGTCATAAGAATTAATAACGTCGAATCAATACATCAATACCTAAAATTGAGAAAATCGAAAGGCATCAGAAGCTTAAATGGTAGAACCTGAAGGTACAGAACCGAAATCTATCAGAAAATGGAGAGAGGGTAGCGGATTGCTCTATTTTATCTCAGAGATGGCCTGCTTTTGTTGGATTTTCGAAAAACCAAGGACTTGTAACATGCCTGTGTGAGAAGTTACATGTCATTCGGTGATTTGCAACGTGCCTGTGTGAGAAGTTGCATATCACCGTTGTATTCATTTCAGCCTGATGACTTGTAACGTGCCTGTGTGTGAAGTTACCTATTGTTGGGTTGATTCGAGTGTTTATTGGCTTGCAACGTGCCTTTGTGAGAAGTTGCCTGCTTTTGTTGGATTTTCGAAAAACCAAGGACTTGTAACGTGCCTGTGTGAGAAGTTACATGTCATTCGGTGATTTGCAACGTGCCTGTGTGAGAAGTTGCATATCACCGTTGTATTCATTTCAGCCTGGTGATTGTAACGTGCCTGTGTGTGAAGTTACCTATTATTAGGCTGATTTGAGTGTTTATTGGTTTGCAACTTAGCTTGGTCGGTCAGGAGTTGCCTGCTTTTGTTGGATTTTCGAGAAGCGAAGGACTTGTAACGTGCCTGTGTGAGAAGTTACATGTCTGTGAGCTGTATTGGAAATATAATAATTACTAACGTGCCTGTGTGAGAAGTTACGTGTTATTATATGTACAGTACTGAGATGAGGTACATTGACTTGAAACGTGCCTGTGTGAGAAGTTGCAAGTCAAAGTGTTGACTCATAAGTTCATTTTTATGAGTTTATTGAAAATGAGATCTGCTTGATTTAAAAAAAAAAACCTCTAGCGTTGTTAAAGAGAATCCATTGTGTTTTGGCTCATGAAATCAGCCTTTTTGAAGCCTACCCAATAATTCTTTGGATTATTGATATTTGATAATTCCGCTGGAAGAAACAATTTCCTGATTGATGTATAAGTGTGTAATTAAATTCGTAGCCACAATTGTTTCAATAAATGAATCCATTTTTCAGAACTAGGTGCATTATCAATATGAAGTTCCTAAACCCCACAAAAAAAAAGAACCTATCAATCGTAACTATAATTCCTTTCAGGGTAGCGTTTATATTTTTTATAAAATAAGTATTTCAAGAACTTCCTTTGAACAATCTCAATTGCTGAAATTGTTTGTTGGTGATATGGATTCCATACTTGACTGCAGTATTCCAGTTTACTTCTGACTAAGGCATAATACAATTGACAAAGTGCATCCAAAGACGTGAATTCACTACAGGTATGAATTAAAAAACCTAATGATTTCATGGCTTTGGAAATTATTATTCCATAATGACCGGTAAAGGTTAGTTTACAGTCGTATGTGACACCCAGATATTTATGTTGTGTGATTCGTGACAGTGACTCCTCATTAATAGTATAATTGTACATCAAGGGAATATTTTTTCTTGAATAAGTCATAACTTTACATTTGTCAACATTGAGTGATAATTTATTAACTGTACACCAGTCTTCCAACGACTTCAAATCATTTTGCAGTGAAATATAATCTGTTATGTCATCAATCCGTCTGAATAGTTTCATGTCATCAGCAAGTACAAGGGTATTGGATTTAATATCAGTGCAAATATCACTCACGAATAGCAAAAAAAGTAGGGGTCCCAAGTTTGATCCCTGTGGTACACCAGACGTCGCTGTAAACTCGTAGGATTTTACTCCTTCATATTCAACGTAAAGTTTGCGATCTCTCAAATACGTTTTTAAAATATTGATGAAGTTTTCGGAAAGACCAAAAGAAACAAGTTTTTCTAGAAGCCGGTTATGCGATACGCGATCGAACGCTTTACTGAAATCTGTGTAGATTACATCTACTTGAGATCTTGAATCTAGTGATTTCGATACAAATTCTGTGAATATATATAGATTTGTCGACGTGCTACCTTTCATGAAACCATGTTGGTATTCGGAAATGAGATGGCGAGTGTGTACATATATCAAGTCAGCCACAAGAATCTCGCATAATTTTGAGAGGGCAGAAATCAGTGCAATAGGTCTATAGTTTGTGATTTCTGTTGTTTTTCCTGATTTGAAAATAGGACATATGCGTGAGAATTTCCATATATTAGGGAAAGTTCCAGTTCTGAAAATCAGATTGAAGATCACTAGGAGAGGGTCACATATTTTGTGAATTATTTTTTTTTATTACCTTGGGCGGAATGTTGTCAGGTCCAGATGTCCACTTGTTCTTGAGCTTTTTGCTGGCATTAATAATTTGATCTAGTGTTATTGTTGATATATGTAGGTAACTGCTATTACTCGTGACATTTTCACTATCTGTCGAGATATCGCAAACTGAAAAAGCATCTTCCTCAATATAAACACTTTTGAAGTGATCTGCAAAGGAATCAATAATTCGTTGTGGATCAGCGACCTCTATCCCATTTTGCCAGGTATTCGAGATTTTTGCTTTTTCAAATTAATATAGTTCCAGAAGTTTTGAGGATTGGATTTTATAGTGTTTTCTGATTTTTCGATAAAAGATCGATATGCCTCTGCGATCTCGGATTTTATACATTTTCTTAAGTTTTTTATTCGGGCTAGGTAGTAGTTAAGTTTCTGTCTGCGATACATCTTCAAATAGTGATTTTTTGATTTTATTTTATATATTATATGTTGGGTGAACCAAACAGGATATTTATATATTTTTCGTTTCGATCACAAGATATGAATCTTAAGGTATTAATTTTTTTTACCTTATACATTGTCTGTTTGAAACTGCTTTTGAATTGCAAACTGTCCTTTTTTGATATTTAGTTAAGTTTTAATTTTACAAGCTTTGTCAATAAGAATTTGTTTCTTCGACAATAAAGTATATTTCTCTCTCTCTCTCTCTCTCAAATAAAATTGGAAAAAATCAGAAAAAATTGTGAAAAACGTCCGACCGTCGAGTGCTTGAATTTTCATTAATAATTCCACCCTATACCGCCTTGAAGGCTAGATGGATAACGCGTGGGAATTTGGAATGTTTTTTTGACGTTTTCGAATTTACAACTTACAACGTAAAAAAATTGTCAGTTGCGAAAACTCACTAGAAGAAAATTGGAAAAATCCTTCAAAACGGTAAAAACTGTTTTCAAAAGCTATCATTCAAAAATTATCGAACTGCACAGTAAAAAATAATATTAAGTGAATGGAAAGTGGAGAAATTTCAAAAATTCAAATATGCTTGTGCGAAACGTCATTAGAATTGAATTGAAGAAATTAAAAAAATAATTCTTAAAAAATCCTAATTTTTCATTCACTAAATATACACTAAAAATAAGTTGTTCTTTTCAATTCAATACTTTATAAATGAAAACTTGTTTTTAAAAATATTACGTTCTCTTCATCTATATCATAACTTTCTTGGCAACCTTCATAAACATCAACTGTGAAGAAACAAGAAATTGTATTTATCAAATAAATTTTTGTATTCAACGAAATAATTTTGATACGCAGTAATTTCACGAGAAGAACTAACATGAAAAAATTGCGAGACCATAAGTTAAGCAACAGAAGTAATAGAAAGTTGTTATTATTATTTATATTTCATCTTTAACACCCTGTATGACAGCAATGATGGGAGGAAAATTCTAACATAATTATTTAATTTATTTTACGTACGTATATTTATTATTCAGTGGTCATGAGAGGCAGCATTAATTTTCAGTTTGCCGTTGAAATTGCCATTGCATAAGACGTTGCGGATGTTACTTTCGGAAAGAATTCAAATCTGCAAAACTTCTTCACAAGATTTCTCTTTTCGGTATATTAAAACCGATTGATTTAACAACATAAATTGATTGAGTAAGTAGTAGCCTAACTCAAATGGTTCAGTACTGCACTGGAAACGTCCACCATATTCATAGTCGCATAAGTACGGCCAAGATTCATAGTACGCCAAAATAAGCATGTGTCAAACGACACGTCCCAAACTGAGAGCCGCTATAGTTTTCCTCAATATGTGCATACTTAGGTTCGCCAAAAATGGTCGGTCGCAAACAATATTCCACACTTTATATGGTTCACGAAAAAGTGTATGCAGTTTCCTCCTAAGAGAGGATGGATAATGAGGGAACATGCATAATGTGCCACATAGGTTGGAGAATGTTTCTAACTGTTCTGTTTGAATTACGAGGGCTGACAATAAAGTAAGGTCTCCAATTTTTTTTTTCATAGAAAATGACATTTATTTACAAAAAGCGATACACCGTTGGAAAGGCCAAGGTCTTGGCTACTTTTCTACATAATCGCCATTTTTTTCCAACACCTTGCGCATCCGCACGATGAACTTGTCTATGCCGGCAGAATACCACTCTCCGTCCGCCTCGCGCAGCCAGGTGTTGACCTCTTTCTGAACCTCCGCGTCACTATCAAACTTCTTCCCTCCGAGATGTTTTTTCAGGGCGGGGAACATGTGGTAGTCACTGGGGGCCACGTCGGGACTATAGGGAGGGTGATCGATGATTTCCCAGCCAAATGTCTTGAGCAGGTCAAGGGTAACGTTGGCTGTGTGTGGGCGCGCGTTGTCGTGGTGAAATTTCACTCCTTTGCTCAGCAATCCCGGGCGTTTGTTTTTTATGGCACGACGAAGCTTTTCCAGGGTCTCACAGTACCTTGCTGCATTGATAGTGGTTCCCCTTGGCATGAAATCCACCAACAATAATACCCCGTGGCGATCCCAAAACACCGTAGCCATCACCTTGCCGGCTGACAGTGTCGCCTTAAACTTTTTGGGTTTCGGAGAATCGCTATGGCGCCATTGTTTGGACGACTCCTTTGTTTCGGGTGTGTAGTGATGAGCCCACGTTTCATCCCCCGTAACAAACCCTTCCAAAAAATCATCGCCTTCCTCTTCAAAACGGGCCACAACTTTGGTCGCACATTCCACGCGCCGCTTCATGTGGTCTTCGGTCAGCTGTTTCGGCACCCATCGGGCAGAAACTTTGTGGTACTGCAACTTGTTCACAAGGATATGACGGATTGTTTCGCTGCTACACACTCCTCCAAGCTTCTCTTCCAAGTCCCTAATTGTCGCACGGCGGTTTTTGAGCATTTCTGCCTCCACTGCTTGAACAATCGCATCCGAGACCGACGGTCGGCCACTTCTCTCCTCGTCGTGAACATTAGTGCGCCCGGAATTGAACTCGCGGCTCCACTTACGCACGTTTTTTATGTCCATACACTTTTCCCCATAAACTTCAACTAGTTGCCGATGGATTTCAATAGGTGTCACCTTTTTCGCACTCAAAAAACGTATTACAGAACGCAATTCGCACTTGGACGCTGACGCGAGTGGTACATCCATCGTTGACGGCTGCTCAGCCAAGACTGAGCGGTCGGGGAAGCCTCACCCAGCAGCAAAGTGGTAGTGGGGGAACCAAGGAACACGGCGGTGTTGCCAGATTTCGCCTAGCGCGTGATCCGGCGAAGTTGCAGCGTTGGAGACCTTACTTTATTGTCAGCCCTCGTATTATAGCAATTATTACTATAGTATAACATTATATGAAGAAGTAACTTACAGAGAAGCTTTCGAATTCACTGAGGTTTCTCATTTCTTCTCTAATCTCAACAATAATACATTTATTTCTTCATTTCAAAAGCATACTCCTACAGAGGGTCCCCCCGAGAACTGCAGCGATCAATATATAGAAAAGTATACGTGGGCCGAATTTGAAATTATTTATTGTTGATAAGGATATCAAATTAGGAGGTTCCCATTTGAAAAAATTTAATTGAATAATTTTTTCAACCGCGTTTATATCATTTTCTGGCGAACACCCTGTACGACACTAATCGAATTGATATCAAAATTCTGCTGAATTGGGTCCTCTCCTACGAATAAATCGATACACGCTGAAAAATAAACGATCATGTAAGGAAATAAAAAAAATATTCGGTATTCAAACGCAATTTTCAACTTAAAATTTAAACTATTGTCAAAAATATATGGAACATCCTGTACATTAAAATATTCAATATTTCAATACGTGGGTAACCTTTTAACAATTCAGTACGTGAGCGAAGATATTTTATTTTGAAACACAACTTGTCCTCAACATAACATAAACAAGAGTTTTCAAAAAGGCCACTGATAGTTCGATCTGGGAGTCGAGTTTAGAGTTCTGCCGTGCCCACAGCTATGGGGGGAGTTTGGAAGATTCGATATTAAATAAATGGAAAATGTTCATAAACTGTTTAAGCCGATATGTATTGTAAGTAAAGATCTTTTTAAAATAATTTATCCAATCAATAACTAGGAGAGATTCTTCAATTCTTTAATTCATTAATTCTTTATTGATTATTTCCTTCATTAATTTCAATCGTCTAAATCGCATATTTGTACATAGTAAAATAAAAGTTTTTATGTTTTTCTAAAGTGTTTTAAATCTATGAATGATCAGTATCTACCTAGTTAGTCGTGAATCAACCCCAAGTCACGACACTATTTCGAAAACGATTAGACTTTTGGGTATAGGACATCAAACATTAGACATGTTCAGAATCATGCATTGAATATAAAACTTTGATAATTTACAGGGAGTCCCATTTAAATAAACAAGTTGGGGTCCATTTCCGGTACAACCGGAAGTGCCACATCCTTGAAAATATTTTAGCCGGATAGCCCTTGTCAACAATAGTGAACTTCCAAATTTCCAAATTTGGCCCACCTATAGTTTTCTATACAGAGTGGGTCATTGAAAACGAAACAGCGGCTCTGTAGGTCGGCAGAACCGAGTTATATAAAAACGCTCGGACACGTCAACAACATTTTCGAGGGGGACATCGTTCGCGATGAAATTTACCAGAAATACATTCCATCCCTCGGAGCTGTGACCGCCACCCCTAAATTTTTAAATGGCAACATATGGCAAGTGATACCTCATTTGAAAGGTATTTTCCTTCTAAATATCAAACAACAAAAATAAATTAACTCTATAGATTCGTTTTCGAGATATAGGAACTTGAAGTTGGGAAATCACTTTTTATTCACTGAATAAATAAAAATAAGATCTGACAATGCAACTGTTGAAAGATAATTATCATTGTCAAGGAAATGAATGATCTAACTGTTGACCAACAAATAACATGCAATTCCGTTTAAAATTTTTATTTCCTCCTCAATTACTTGATCGAAAAAATATTAAGGGTCTTGTGAATCGATAAAAAGACGTTTTCTCGAATTCGACTCCAATGCGCGTACAACAAAAACATGTATGAGTTTTTTTTTTTTCGCCAAATCGCAATTGTGGACGACTATTAGTGTCAAACGACATTAGAGTGAATTACTTGATTAAAGCTGATGAATATCGTTCCTCAATAATGGTGTATACGATCGCGGAATAAGTTGAAATAATAACAATTTTTTTTAAGAATGATGAGTGCGGTAACCGTACAGTTAATTTGTTCAATGAAACGCATCCCGATAAACTTGTTGCTAAAAGATACGTTCTAGAATTAGTGCAAAAATTTCGTCAAACTGGATCAGTGGCCAACAAGAAACAAGACCCAGAACGTGAACTTCCGGTGAGAAATGAACCTGTTGAAGTTGCACTTTTAGGACAAGTTCATGCAGACCCAACATTGAGCACAAGGCAATTGGCTAGTGTTACCAATATCAGTAAAACCAGTATCCGCCGAATCCTGAAACAACATAAATTCCACCCCTACAAAATACATTTGGTACAGCAATAGAGTGAAGATGATTTTGATAGGCGACATGAATTTTGTGAAATCATGACTACGAAAATAGATGCTGATGAGAATTTCCTTTTCAACATCTGCTTTTCTGATGAGTCTGCATTTTTTTGAATTCGACTGTGAATCGTCATAATTGTCGTTATTGGTCAGATGCTAATCCACATGTTTTCCACGAAGTCCATACTCAAACTCCCCAAAAACTCAATGTCTGGGCCGGTATTTTTGGAGACCGTTTGATTGGAACAGTATTTCTCGACGGTAACCCGACAGAAGAAACTTATTTGGAATTATTGAATCAATTTGTTTATCCACAATTAGTAGACATCATTGAAAATGACGATCGTTACCATGAAGACCACTTGAAATTTCAACAAGACGGGGCACCTCCCCATTATGCACAGCCTGTTAGGTCGTTTTTGGATAGAATGTTTCCTGGAAATTGGATTGGAAGAAGAGGCGCTATAGAGTGGCCAGCCAGATCTCCAGATTTAACCCCACTCGACTTTGTCCTGTGGGGTCACTTGAAAAACAAAATCTATGCAACCAAACCAGAATCTCTGGAAGATTTAAGACGTAGAATAATGAAGAATGCAGTCGAATAACGCTGGAAATGCTACGAAATGTGAGGTCTCATTTTGAACAGAACTTGTACTATTGTGTGGAAATGGGTGGTAGACAGTTTGAACATTTAATTCATTGACAATGATAATTATTCGAACAGTTGCTTTATCAGAAATTGTTTTTATTGATTGAGTGAATAAAAAGTGATTTCCCAAATTCAAGTTCCTATATCTCGAAAACGAATCGATAGAATTAATTTATTTTTATTGTTTGATATTGAGAAGGAATATACCTTTCAAATGAGGTATCACTTGCTATATGTTGTCATTTAAAAATTTAGGGGTAGCAGTCACAGCTCCGAGGGATGGAATGTATTTCGGGTGAATTTCATCGCGAACGATGTCCACCTCGAAAATGTTGTTGACGTGCCCGAGCGTTTTTATATAACTCGGTTCTGCCGACCTATAGAGCCGCTGTTTCGTTTTCAATGGCCCACTCTGTATATTGATCGATGCAGTTCCCGGAGGGATCCCCTCTAGGTATATCAAGTGATACATCGTTGGAAAGAAGATTTAGTTCTCTTTTCAACCATCTGAAGGTTTTCGTATTTCGTTGATAATTTTTTTTAACATATGCATTCGAAATGTCAAGTATAAGTGCGGATATGAATGGTACCCTTATCTAGATTTTGAACAGTTTGATGTGGAGCAACGGGTATTTCGATTCTACTTTTTGAGAGAAGATCCATTGCAATTAGTCGACAAATGGCGTTCAGGGCACTCAAATTGAAAATTTCGAAAGTTAAAGATATCGATATTGTGAAAGTACGTAAACGAAAATTAAAAAAAAAAATGGTTGAAAAGAGAATTGAATTCTCTCTTCAATGATTTTTGACTACCCATGCCTATCGGGCAATAAGTATCGGTGATACCATTCAATATGTTCCATGTTCTAACGTCCAACCGTTCAAAAGTTTTTTGAATTGGTTGGAAACGTGGGTAGTTATTTCCTAGAAAATATATGTAATTTGCCACCACTGCAGATTTTGGGAACTTTTTCAAAAAAAAAAAAAAATTTAGTATTTTTTAAAATTCTTCTCAAATTTGAGATAGTTCCCAAAATATTTGGTGGTAAAAAATTTGTTTTCTGGTCAAATTCTTCCTACGTTTCTGACCAATTCAAAACACTTTTGCATTATTTCAAAAATCAATTCAGGTCATCGGCGGAGGCATCAAAGTTTCGGCGAGACTTATGAAATGATATTTTCTTTGTTTTAGTAATTTTTCGAGTCTTTTGCATGTTTCTCTACAAACCCTAATAGCACACTAGGTCCCTATTTGGTACAAATCATGTCCGAATGTCCGGGACTTAAAATCATTGTCCATGGTACGTCCGATTCAGTGCATTTTCATGAATTTCCCCAAAGGACTTCCTATGGATGTCCCAATCGGTACATCGTATAAAACGTCTCTGCGAGGACGTCTTTGGGATGTCCTGGGTCGGATATATTTTGTAATGTTTACTAGGACATCCATCGGACGTCCTTGTTAGTAAGTATTCTGGCATGTCTTTGAAAGGACGTCCCATGGTTGTCCTGGTACGGGACATTTAGGAACATCCCGCATGAATGAATATTGGACGTCCCAATTGGTTAATCTTAGAATATCTCCCTGCGAGGACTTCCTTGGGATGTCCTGGTTCGGATATATTTTGTAGAATTTTCTAGGATATCCATTGGATGTCCTGGTTGGCATATATTTGGCATGTCTTCGAAAGGACTTCCTATGGTGGTCCTGGTACGGGTACATTCTGCAACGTCCTTGATGGATGTACATCGGACGTTATCCCAATCAGTGAATTTCAGAAAATGTCCCAGTGAGGACTTCCTTGGGATGTCCTGGATTGAACATTTTTCGGAATGTTTCCTAGGTGCATCCATCCAAAGAATACATCCCAGCTAGTGGTTTTACAGAAGAGGTATAAAATGGATCGCATATTTACAATAGGGCTAAACATTACAGCGAAAACAACCCATCTGAAATAAAACCCTTTTCACTATCATTGAGGTAATCAGGGGCCATCTTCTCGAGTTTGTGCTTATGCCAATAAGATTCACTGTTTCACAACAATGAAAATGAAAAATGTATGTTTGTCTCTCTAGTTCGTATACGGATTGAAACCGAACAATTCCTCTATGTATGGATTCCGTGCATAAAGTTGTTTTCTGTGTTCAAGTGAAGTGTTGACGAATTGACAGACAATTGTTGAGTATTTACCAGCTATGGCGGCTTTTCTATCGTCTTTTGTGATTAATTAGTTTAGTTACTGTTCTGTAAGTTATTTTGTGTTCATTCAGTGTAGTTATATCTTTAAATGAAAATAAAAGTTTTGTTATACTATTCAATAGTTATTACTAACCTATTCAACACTGTTTTGAAAAAGATATTTCCGTAAGACAAGTAGAGTTGTGTGTATCCTTTAAACATGTACAAAACCGAATTGAATGACTCTGGGAGAGTGCTGAGCTTACCTAGTTAGTAAATCTGGTTCCATCCAAATTGTTATCTCCTCAACAATATCATAATCTTAGTCCTGAAAGAGATGTAGGAACAAACACATCTGATAATTCTGCACATCCTAAGGACGTCCCAGATGTACTTTCGATTGATGTAATTCGGGGACGTCCAATGAACATCCCAGGTGGATGTCGATTGAATATCCTCATAGATCGTCCAATTTTGGTGAGAAGTCGAAACGTTGGTACTTCCCACGGATGTCCAATGGACGTCCGCGGTACCAATAATACACGTCCTAAGGCAATATTGCACGTCCTAAGGACGTCCAAGATGTACTTTCGATTGATGTAATTCGGGGTCGTCCGATTAACATCCCAGGTGGATGTTCATTGGATATCCTTATAGAACGTCCAATTTTGGTGAGAAGTCGAGACATTGGTGCTTCCCACGGATGTCCAATGGACGTCCGCGGTACCAATTTTGTACATCCTAAGGACGTCCCGAATGTCCTGAGAGGATGTCCTATGGATTACCATCGGACTTCATGGTGCTATTAGGGAAATAACCAGAATTGTTGATAATTAACACTTTCAAAAATGTTGCCAATGCCAACCTTGTACTAAGGGTGCTAGTAGTTTGGTTCCAGTCAGATAGTAAATTAGAAATTTAATTGAGATGCTTGATGATAATATGTAATTTAATTCCCAATCCCAAATTTCGGCTTCTCGTTTCGAACACTGACCAATGCGATGGACTAAATTTCAATGCACTCAAATGTCTTCGTAGAGTTAGTTCGTTCTGGTTGGATCATACTAAAAAATTACTCCACATAAAATGTATTATCACAAATAAAAATGGTGCAAAATACGTTATTAGTATACGTAAGGTTGGTAAATAAAAAACTAATTGTTTTGTTATTTATTCCCCACTTTTTATTTCAAATGCTAAAAGGATTTGCCTAATATGCAGGATCACAATATTGATTGAAAAGTAATGAAACTAGAGAGTCGCATATAATTTTTTTTTACCATTTGTGAATCTTTACATTTCCATAAACATATATTTTGGCAACTCTAAAATCTGTCACTTGGTGATTTCAATGTCTTCGTAACATGAAATAGTTAATTATGTAACAAGTGTGTAAAGTGGCTTTTTTTTGACGAATGTGAATATTGTCGCATGAGATGAAGGCGAATGCGACAATCACGTGAGTCAAAAAAAAGCCTTTACACACGAATAACATACAATGTTTTTTCTACTACCTACCGTACATACTTTTTCACTGAGATTAGAAATACAAAATTTACTCAACACACTATGGTAATGAATGTACAATTTACGAACATAAATTTATTTGATGATAAAAATATATTTCACTCTTACATAACAAAATAACATTAACAAACAAAACAATGGTCAATAAATTAGATTTTTAGTTGTTAGTTGTTGGAAATATTAATATTGAAGGTGCAACTATTATAGCTTCCAAAATTAATGAATTTGGCCTTTTCCATTACAGAGTTTAAAACATTTTGTGACCTTATTTCTGTAATATTGGCATCGAGCGGTTTTCCGAATTCTCTATTATCGTCTTCAACAGTAAAACTGTAGTTTCTAGAAACGCTCTGTTTGGAAGTAGATGGCATACTGTCATCCATCAACAGTTTATTAGAAATTTTATTCTTTTGGGTAATTGCGCTATCCATATAGCCTTCTGCAACAGCAGATGACTTCCATACTCCGTGTTTTTTTACAGTTAGAAGGTCATCTCCAGAATTTGCTGGCATAGTAGCTGAAGACCTCCTGAAGCAGTGTCCTGTGAAAGCTGTTGGATTGGGCAAGTTCAGATAGGTTTCTATAACATATGGCATTTCACCAAATGTATTTATCCCCACAGGCTGTTTAGAACATTAACCATTTGCGTATTTTAAAAACAACCTATTACAATTTATATTTGATGGACTTAGTGAGGTTTATTTTTTTATGAAAGATAGATAGTCAACTGAAGAATTATTAGGATTTAATATCGTAAGAATGCGTTCCATTTCATTTTTTGTTTCTGGTATTTTAATAATATACACTGTTTGTTTATTTTCAACATCGTTAATTGTCATTTTACGTAATTCTTCTCGACGACAAGCTCCCGAAATTCCAATTATGAAACCAACCTACAAGATAACATATTGCAGTGGTACAAATAGCTTAATTGAAGAGGAAAACATGAGAAAATATCCTGACATTTGGAATGTAAAATTGTAATCAAAAGGGAATGGTTTTGTATCATTTTGCGTATGTGTTGCCTAACTATAAGTCTTTGAGTATCGGCGTAGTTACGCAACACTCCATACGAACACCATACATTGCAATAGCGTTACTCATAACACATTTTTTTAGACATACTGAAGCATTTACTTACTTTGTTCATCAAAAACTGGGAATCTGGAGCATTCGAGAGAAAATTAATTAAATGTTCTCTTTCAAAATTTTTAGATTTTCTTGCTTTATATCCTTTATTTTTTTGTTTGATAAACGAACGCTATTAACTTGTTGAAGTTCGAAATATCAACGTTGTTTTTATATTTTAAGGTGCTTTTCAACATAGAATATATCGACCATAGTGTAGAAAGTTTGCAAGACTTTAATTCCTCAGCGAAATAGGCCAAAATGACGTTTTCTGAATATTTTGTCACTTTATTCTTCCTGCACCATTCTATAAATAAGTATATTATATTTCTGTTCATAAATGTGTGCAGATTTTTCTGTTAATAGGTTTTCAGTGGCTTTTTGAGCACTGTTGAGTATATTTGGAGGAGTATTGTCAAATTCGCCTGAATTTGAATCCATATCGGTTATCAGATAGGTACAAACAGAAAAAATGCAATAAAATTTGAATGAAGAATTATCAGATATACAAATATCATTGACAAAAACTTGTTACTTTGTGTGATTAGATCAGATTTCAGATAATGTACTAAATAAACCTCATAAATCAATCTATAACAAATACTTTTGCTGTGTTCTGTGATACTAACACAATTTCAGATATTGATTGTCAGTTCTTCCAATTCTCGTAACCACACAGCCTACTTACTTTTTGAGCAAAATCGACATCCATGGTCTGTTTACACTTAATTAAAGCAATGACAAATGCAGAAAATTATGATCAAAATAAAAAACATGATAATTTGTTGCATACTAAACATAAGCAAAAATTATTTTTAATCGTAGAAGAAGATACCATAAGTGGCAATTTACATTAAAACCTTTTATTTGGTTGCTATACTCAATTTTTGACATATTTTACTTTACGCACTAGTGAAAAAAAGTAAAACTTTACGCACTCCAAAGCGTACGTAAAGTACGTACTTTACGCACGGTAGAAGAATAGTTATTTTTGTATCTAGTGCGCAAAATGCTACTTTGGTGATCGAGAACTGATTTTTTTTAAAGAGGCGCAGCCGAGTTAAAAAAAATAGTCGAGATTACCAAAGTATTTCGCGCATGAGATGCAAACAAAATTTTTTCTGCAAACTTCAAAAATATTGTTCTAAAATAAGTAATAACTATGAAAAATAGTATTGGACTGGCTTAAATAATTTTTCCAAATCAAGTAATTACTGTAACTATGGAAATAAAATGGCATTTGTTGACAATTATTTCAAAGTGACAGTTCTTGATAATTATTTTGGAGTGACTTTTTATTCGCGTCAATTTCGTGCGTGATATTTATTATTGTAAAAGAATGGAAATTTCGAGCGACGATGAACTAAGCAGTACCCCACCTAACTTGATAGATGCGGCCAATTCCGTAATTTCCAACCTTTTACCGGAGAAATCGAGGCGGCAGTATGAAAATGCATATCAGCAATTTAAAGAGTGGTGTGAAGCAAATAAAGCCAGAAAAATATCTCTCACAATTTGAAAGCCTTAATTATTGTTCTACATTAATAAATAAACGATTTCTTGTTTTTTGCTTGATTGAGGAGTTGAGGACCATATAGGTTAGAATATGAAAATCCCATATAGTTTACATGCAGTGTGCGAAATATATTTCGCACATTACTTCGCGCACGGTGTCATGGTAACGAATGAAAATGAAAAAAAGTGCCACTTCGCATACTGTTGTCAATGCGCGAACCTTGTCATTTTTTGACGTTTGTAGACCTTACAAAGCAGATAAAGACAGGAAAGCGATATTCCAAAAGGGTACCATAATAGTCTGCTCCACATATCAGGTATACTTGTCAGAAGTCATAAGTTATTTATATTTCGATCATTGTCATAATAATTGCTACCAATCACAAAAAGTAATTTCCGGGAACATTAGCGCGCCATGTATTTATTCAAATACTCGTATGCATATCAAGTAGTTTATAGTTGTTAACAGTATAATTTGATTCTATACACTTCTGTAGTGGTATGTGAATTAATGAATTTCATGAACGCTTTTACTCCGAGAGAAATGTGCATTTAGAAAGAAATGTTTCTATATGAAAACTGCGTCTGAATGTTTTGTGACGCGTTTTAGTGTTTTGATTCCGAAGAGGTCAAAAATTATAGAATCAGCCATACAAGTAAAATGCTACTTAGATAATATACATGAGCATTCATAGATAGAATTTTGTTTCGTCACAGCTCTTATAGTCGGAAGCTGGGATCGTGTGTTTCTAGAATGTAATAGTTAGTTTTTTCTTTTTATAAATTATTTTGTAAGCAAAGGTGTCATAAAAAAAAATGACAAGGAAGGGGTTGTACAAAACAAAAGGAAACATGCCCACTTTAAAAAAGTAGATATACTATAGGTCAGCATAAGCTTACGAGATGCAAATCTTTACATTTAAATGAATCTTATATCGAAGAATTGGAGTTTTCAAGTAACAATGAGAGTTATATAAAACTGGAAATTGAATACCAAGTACTATCTCCTAAAGATTCGATATCAATAAAACTGATAAAGGACGTTCATAAAACTGCTGTTTTATGGTTTACAACATACTTTCATGACAAATATAAACAAACTAAAAAGTTATGATTATGCATTTCATGTTACGTATTTTTCTGTGCTGTCATAGCAGTTCTCCTCAGCCACTCTCTCAAGGAAAAAATGTGAAGAATTACTTTTATGACGGTCTGTAAATATATACCATTTCATTTAATTCCAAGTTTGCTTTTTCTCTACTATAAGCCCAACATCTTATCTTTAGCTATTTCCCTATTTCATATTTGAAAAACGTTTAATTCAAGTTGACGGGACAGACAGGTTTCATAATAATATGTAACTTTATCAACATAAACATAAAAGTATATCGCAGCCAATCTTGATATTCAACACGCCTCCCCAAAATTGACAGAACTTCTGCTGTTTGATAAACCTTTAGTTAAAATGTCAGCAGGCATTTCATCAGTTTCATTCAACTTGTACTTCTTGTTTTGCAACGAAATCTCTAATGAAGTGGTGTCTTATATTCAGATGCTTTGTTCTTCCATGGTAAACTGGATTTTTAACCATGGATCCAGCACCTTGATTGTCATTGTAAATAGTTGTTATCTCTAGTTGACCAACAATTTCATTCAGAAATCTTCGCAAGAAAACTGCTTCTCTGGATGATCCTGTCAGAGCCATGTATTCTGCCTCCGTGCTTGATATAGCCACTGTTCTTTACATGACCAACTTATTGCAGCATTCGACAAAATGAAAAAATATCCTGTGTAGGATCTTCTGTCATCTAGATTTATCTCCCAATCTGCATCGGCAAATCTAACTAATGGGTAATCACTTTTCTCGAAAACTAGTCCAACATCTTCAGTTTTCTTTAAATAACGAAAAACACGCTTCGCTGCTGTCCAGTGTTCTAGTCCATAGTTTTCATTGAATTGACTGAGAAAACTTACTGCGTAAGCAATATATGGTCTCGTTGAAACTGCAAGGTACATCAGCTTTCCGACAAGATTTCGGTAGGGAATCATTGCTATTTCATTTTTATTTTATTCGGTTTTTTGCATGGGCACATGTCCGTCGATAGTTTTTTTAGAAATATTCATCGGAGTAGAACAAGGATTGCATGCACTCATGTTGAAGTTTTTCAACAATTCGTTGATGTATCTCTTCTGGCTCATTTTGATTAGACCCAGGTCTTTCTCTTGTGTGAATTCTATACCCAAACAATATTCAATTTCACCAAGATCTTTCATATTGAACGACTTTGACAATTCGGCTTTGACGTTTCGGTGTTTTGTCTCGCTATTACATGCAACTATCAAATCGTCAACATAAATAGCAATTGTTAAAATTTCAAGTTCCTTGATGTGAAAATATACGCTTGGTTCCACACCATTTGGCTTCATTTCATGTCCCTCAGCTTCGTATCTAATTTCTTATACCACTCTCTTCCAGACTGCTTCGGACCATATAGAGATTTCTTCAACAAGCATACCTTATCGCTCTGAGTTTTATCACAAATTTCACCGAATTTTTCTGGAAGTGCCATATTAATTTCTTCGTCGAGTTCACCATTCAGGTAGGCACTAACAAAGTCCAATTGATGAACTGATAAATTTAACTGAACTGCAAGTGACATGATGATTCTTATAGATTCCATTCTGGCTACAAGAGCAAAAGTTTCGTGAAAATCAAGTTCTTTTTCTTGTGTGAAACCACCTTTTGCTACCAATCTTGTTGGAAATACCTATTTTGAACCAATAACTTTCCTATTCTTTGGGCGATCAACAAAAATCCACGTTTTGTTTTACATGAGGGCTGTGCTCTTTTCTCATTGCTCGAATTCATTCATCTGCTTCTGGAGCAGATGATTTACTGCAAACTCTTCTCCTAAAGTTGGAGTTTTAATTGGTATATATTGGTATTGTTTTCTAGGTCTGCCAGCTCTACCTTCAGTTTTGACTTTTGATGGACGACCTGCACCTCGTTTCAGAACTATTTGGTTGGGATTTTCTGAACTTTCAGCAACAGCATCATCATCAGACAGTTTTCATAATAATATGTAACTATATCAACATAAACATAAAAGTATATCGCAGCCAATCTTGATATCCAACATCATCTATCGCAAGATATAGTATTTCAAGCTCTTTTGGAGACATCCATCAATGAATAGCATTACCGTATACCAGGAAGGAGTAACCAAAGAAATAATTGGTAGTGGAAAGAACTAAAATACACGCTATTATCATGCACTTAAAATTATAAGAGCATTTAATTGACTTGTACTAGTTAAGATATAAGTATGAGGTATAGGTATGGGGTGTAGCATGCGGATCGTCTCTACATAATTTGAAAGCTTCAATGACAGTTAAGTAATTCCCTTTTATTTCAATTTCATTAGAGATTATCTCATCGAAAATGATTTTGATGATGACGTACCAGTAAGATGTGAATGAAAAAAAATTGGTTTATATTATGTAAAGATGATCCATTTGAGTTTCAAAATCTGAATGGTTCATTAGATGGCAATATTTTCTCAATGACTTTTTTATGAAAATTAGTGGTACTTTTTGATGACTTTTGAAAAAATATATTTTTTTTCACAAACGAAATAGTTAACTTTTCATTGACCTACTATGAGTTTCTTCATAAGCACCAACTTTTTTTACGAATAATTCTGAGTGTGTGGCTGAAGGTAGTGGCAAGCCAAAATAAGAAAAATAATTTGGGAGTATTTTCGTCCAATTACAAAATTGCAAGAGGACAAGCAATCCACATAAAAGGGAAACAGACTCCACCCAGCAACTACAGCCCTATCGCGCTGCTATTTTTTATCTTGAAGGTCACAGAAAAATTCATGGACATCGAGCTCATGAAATATCTAGAACTCTCAGGAATTGTGAATGATCAACAATATGGTTACTATCACCAGAGATCAACTGGTGACCTGCTTGCTTATGTCTCATATATACAGTGCGGCTTTTTTTAGTCCCCCCCTTTTAACTTTTGAACGGTTCGACGTACAAACATGAAAAAAAAAATTTTGGAGGGTTTCACCAATACTACTTTTTGAAACAAAAGATATGGTGATTGCTCCACAGAGGGCACAAAATTTTTAAATGGCATGGGGTGTCGAGTGTCACATCGTTGAAAAGAGAATTCAATTCTCTTCACAAATATCTAAATACTTTTGAATTTAGTTGAGGAATTTTTTCTCAATTTCGATTTTTATGCCTATCGAAGTTTTCTAGTTGGTGTGCCTCCAGCGCAATCTGTAGTGTAATTGCAATATTTCTTCTCTCAAAAAGTAGTATCGATAATACCATTCGCAATGTTTTTGGTTTCATTATTCCACAACAAACCGTTCAAATTTATCAAGGTATGACTAGTTTTCAGATCCGCATCTATATTTGATATTTCGAATTTGAATTGCAAAAAAAATATTAACGAAATTCAAAAAAAATTAGATGGTTGTAAAGAGAATTGAATTCTCTTTTCAACGATGTGACACTCGATCACCCATGCCATTTAAAAATTTTGAATTGATGTGCCCCCCGCGCCCCCTGTCGAACAATCACCATATTTTTTTATTCAAAAAGTAGTATCGGTGAAACCCTCCACCGTTTTTTTTTCATGTTTGTACGTCAAACCGTTCAAAAGTTAACAGGAGGGGGGACTTAAAAAAGCCGCACTGTAAAGACCGTCAGATAACGACAGATTTAGCTGATTAATTTTCTCGTTTCTGGGATTTTAACCACTGAAAATTATGTCAGTGTTGAGCTCGAAAAATGAAAATTTTGCGATCGTACGTGTGCTAGGCATATAGAAAATTCATTTTCCTTTTTGCAGAAAAAAATAGTTTTTTTTGTTTTCTTGTTTATGGCATTCTAACACATGAATAGGTATAACACTCTAATAAAGAAAAACCAAAGCCATAAGGTTTGCACGTACTTAAAGGGTTGAAATAAGGGCGCGATCTTGTAAAAAAATAGTTGGTTGCTGATGCATTTTCTAGCTTATGGCAATCGACAGAATGTAATTTAATATCGTTAGGAACCCTAAAAAATTTCCCATAAGCCGGTCAGCTGTTGAGGTATATTTTCCGGACGGAAAATTTTGTGTTTTTTTTTTCATTTTCCGGCAAACTTTCTTGTTTATGCCATTTGAACCATATGACTTTGATGATTCATAAACATCATAATAAATTTTCCTTAAGCTTTGCATGTACCTCAAGAAAAGCCATAAGTTGTAGAGTTGTAGGAAAATTTGTGGAAATTGTGATTGTGGTTGATAGGAATTGGCATGTAAGAAGAAAATAGTATTTCAAGGCCAAAAATAAAAAGCTATGATATCGATGTTTTAAACAGTGTGGCCCATTGAAAAAGGAAGCACCTTTATAAAACATACCGATTGGAATGCTTTTTTTTCATTAGGTAGATAATCAAAAAGTCCACTAGATCACCAAATTTCATGAATAAATCTTCATTTTCAGGGCCAACTATTCTTTTTTCTCGAGGTAAAAAACGGCAAAATTTATTAGCGTTTTTTCGTGAGAAAAAATCTGACTACACCACTGGATTCGTGAAACTTTCATATAGTTCGTTTTGAAATTTTGTTGAAAATCGTCCATCAATAAAAGAGTTATGGGAGAATTCAATTTGAAAATTATGCCGTTTAATCAACCCACCATTTCAATTTCTACTCTTATCCAAAATTCGGAATACACCACTGAATTCAGGGAGTCTCAAAATATTACTTATCAGAATTTCATCGAAATCTATTAATAAATGAAATGAAATTCCTTCAACATACTTTTTAAATTTTGTTATCTTGCTTATTTATAAGTAGATATTGATGAAATTCTGACCAGGGATATTTCGAGAGTATTCCAAATTTTGATAAGAGTTCTGAAATTGAATTGGTGGGTTGAGTAAACGGCATATTTTTCATTTTTCCTTCAACTTTCTTATTGATTTACGAGTTTCAACAAACTCTCAACAAAAACTATTTGAAAATGTCGCAAATCCACTGGATTGGTCAGATTTGTTCTAAAAAAAATATTTTAGATTTTTTACTATGAAAAAATGAGAATAGTTTGCCCTGAAAATTTGGTGCCCTGATGCACTTTGTTGTGAATGTCTACCTATTGATAAAAAACATGATTCCAATCGGTTGAAAAATTAAAGTTTGATATCAGTACTTCCATTTTAAATGGGTTACATTACATAAATAAATACAAAGTTGGAACCACATCAACATTTCCCACCTTGTCCTTGATTGCTCCTTTTTTTTTCACAAAAACTATAAGCACCGTCTATGTTTGAAAATTGAAATCGGACGATCACTAGAACATCCAGGCACGCTGCAAAAAAAATCCAGTTGCAATTGTGCCAGATCTTATGGCCGACAGTGCCTGTTTTGAAAAATAGCGGATTTATGAATTTTCAGGAAAATTGCAAAATTTTGCGGGTTTTCAAGTTTTTCTTCGTTACTAATGATCTGATCGGGTCGTAAAAAATCTCATTTCGTTCGTATTTCAATTCTGTATTCAAAAGTTTATGACAAATTAGTAAATGACAACATAACAGAATATAACTACGGGACTGTCTTTTATATGATGGCACAATCCGTTTTCTACTAGTATTTTTGTTAAAAAATCACTCATTTTATGCTCTATTTCTTGGTGTAAAACTATTCTTTATAGTATGGCTGTTTGTAGGTAAACATTGCTGTTGCCTCATCATCACTAATACAGGTGTGAAATCAAACATTCTTCAAAAGATTCTTCATGAATTCATAATGGAAACCACAAAAAATTATTCACTTTTGTGCCTTGTTCTCTTCTGGTATAAAGAATTCAAAAATGGTATCTCCAATGCGACAACGTTATGAATAGTATTGTTCCGAAAATCTGTGTATTCGACACCAGAAAAGGTGTCGCATTTCACTAAAATTAGCTCGGGCAATCTCTTCATTTCAATCTCATAACATTCAGTGCATTCCACCGATATGCCTAACTTATCTGGAGTATATGCAAATGAATGAATTTCATGTATGTTTAGCCCGTATCTGATGATCGATTTAAAGACCACGGTTCGGTCGCAGTATGCCTCGCTGGCGTTGAAATATGCTCGGTATTCCAAAGAGATCCATATCAAATCGCCTGTCAACACTACCAAATACCGACCGAAAAAGTTGCTACTGCCTCGAAATTTATTATTAAAAATTTGTGAAATCTTCGCTTCCTGTCAAAAGCATAAGCAGTTGTATAAAGAGATTAAATCTACATTATTGCCTGTAGATGGATATATTACCGTGTTTTTAATATACAGCGTGAAGATTATGGCAGTGTTATTTATTGTAATGTGTGAACATTTTTGAAAATGCTTGTATGGAATAACTCATATTCCTCCGTTCGTGAATTGATAAATCCAGTGTTTTATGAGAATACTTGGAATTTTATTTAAGCGTCTTCTTCAAATACTGTGTTTTTATTACACCTAGAAAAACTTTAATAAGTATTAGTAAAACTTTAGTATTGGCAATCAAAAGAAGCACCTGTATTTGGGACTGGTTCTCACTTTAATTGCAACAAGGAAAAAAGACCCATACTGTGTTCAATTGCCATTATCAAACTGAAATTGAAATACGAAATAGTGCTGCCTACTGTCAAATGAAGTACTTACAGTAATGACAAAGTTTTTGCCCTTAATACCGGGTGTCCGCGGAAAGTGGCTCGCTCATATAACTATTTTGTTTTTGACGATAATTGAATGAAATTTGGAGGATCTGTATAAGATCTGAAAGTGGATCTTTTGACAATTACTCAGATCCATGCAACTTCCAGTTTCACTAGAAGTGACATAAACTTTCGATTTTAAAATGAGACACCGGGTATATTTTCACTTCTTTTTTCTCTGTATGATTTACTGGATTTAACCATGTATCACTTGTCACTTTTTGTAACCGAATTTAATTTTTATTATAAAATGAATGTTTTATTCAAAAGTGCTATGGATATCTTCAAATCACTAATTTCAGTCCAGAAATATTTAAAACTTTTCTGTTTTTGATTATGCTAAGCAAAATTTAATTTTTGAATTTCTATTTTTTCAAATTACCTCATGGTGGCTCGTCAGATTAGGAAAAGATACATTCGATTACGGATAATTTGATACTGCACATCATTAGGTTTCAAAAAAATTTCTGTTGAAAAAGTTCAAAGGATCACTTTACAAATTTCTCAAAATGAGGGAGGGATCTTGAGAGATTGAAATGAGATTTAAATGCATCGATCAACCTGTAACCAACACAACTGTGAAATAAAAATCAATAATCCAAAAGCTGATAACATATTATCATTTTGCATTAATATAATCATTAATACGTTCTTCAAATGATTACCTGGTGACTCCCAAGTGACGATATATTTGAAATGTGTACATTCGGCTATATTGGTCCAATATCAGTTGAATAATGTTGGCGAAATATTCTTGGTCTCAAAATATCCGGCGAATTGTTACAATTTCGCTGGTACAATTTTCTTACAATATTGGCAAAATTTTCAAACGTTATATTGTCGAGAAGTGAAATGTGAATATTTTGCGATATTGGTCGAATATTATTTGGACATTTTGGAAAAAGTATTGGTGAAATATTTTTGAAGCAACAGTGGCCTCAAAACATTTATCGATATTAGTACAATATCATTTGGATATATTAATGGAAGTGAATATACCTTGGTGAATTATTAAATGTCTTTTAGTTGATCAAGGTGACTCCATAGTCTGCCTTCTGATCGCTGAGTGAGCTGTCTTAAAAACAAGTTTTGTGAAGTTTTTAATATATTTTCGTAGGTTTTAGAATAAGTTCTATATATAAAGCCACCTAGCGGATTTTTATCCAGGTATGATCATGACATAATTTCAATATGTTTCATTGAATATTTGGCCAATATTCAAAATTCATCTTTATCTAGATGTAGGAAACAATATGGAGACAGTATTGTTTTAACGATATCGGTAGATATTATTGAACCAATATTGACCCAATATATTTGCGCATGTCAGATGTCAGATCGTAGAAATTCAGCATGGTTTCATTAAGGGTCGATCAACTACAAGTAATTTAACATGCGTCACTCAATTAATTGCAGATGCCTTGGACAAGTCCTCTCAAGTCGATGTCATTTACACAGATTTTTCCAAGGCCTTTGATAGGCTTGATCACGGTATACTTCTTAAAAAACTCTCATCATTTGGCTTGACCAACAGCTTCATTCTTTTACTTCTGTATCATCTGTAGCTGGTAGCATTATCAACTCTAATCCATAAATAATGCTTGGAAAATTTCCATAATGTCTTCTCTTGTCACAGAATTCCCAAAAATATTTAATTAATACTTTGAAAAATAGCCAAATATCACTTTTCCAAGGCTAACTCTGATCAGAATGAATGTTACCCTGTATATTCAAATGATTCAAGCAATGAGATTTGGGGGTTTTAAGATGTTCTGAAACAGAATCTGGTGTTATTTTTGAGATAAAAAAATGCCTAGTATGTTTTTCCCAATTTTTCACTTTTCATTTGGTCGTAGTTAGCCGTGGAAAATGGATATAGAAAGGTTACGTAAACACAAAGGTAGGTATTTCCGAGTACTACAACTTGAGTCAAAGAAAATTTCGAATTATTTCATGCTCAACGAAATATGAGGGTGTGGCTGCTCAAAGTG
Source organism: Chrysolina oricalcia (assembly GCA_944452925.2). Lineage (NCBI taxonomy): Eukaryota > Metazoa > Arthropoda > Insecta > Coleoptera > Chrysomelidae > Chrysolina > Chrysolina oricalcia. The sequence continues at coordinate 10,062,108 of OX101814.2, read as the reverse complement.
GGACACACTGTATATATATATCAAGTTCTTTCAATCACTGCTATAGTGCCGTTTGTGAACTTTTTTCTCACTGAGTTTTTTTCAGTTCACACACGGAATTTCTGCATGTGTTATATTTTTTACTATATGATTTTCTACTTTTCTTTTATTGTGTAATATGGCGAAATGCCCTCAACATTTTTTTGCCTCATTCTGTGAAAGGCCCTGGTTGTAGAATGATGTACTCAATAAATAAATGAATGAATAAATATAAGTTACTAGATTTGTTGAATATTGGCGAAATAATATTCAACCAATGTATAATCACACTAGGATATACAATATAGTTTTCATTCCTAGAATCGATATGAGAGGAATATTGGTATTGCAATATTTATTCTAGATGTGGAAAACAATATGTAGACAATGTTGTATTATCGATATTGGTAGAAATTATTCAACCTATATTGACCCAATATTACATGTGACAATCTACATTCAGAACTGGTTCAACCAATATTCCACCAATTAATATAATATTGTTTTTTGAATATTCACCCCTATTGGACTGATATTAATTTTTATTTATGGTATAGGTATTTATATTGGCTCGATATTAAACCACGATTCAGCCGATATGATGTGCTTGCTACCTACGAGCTACCTAGGCTTATAGCATAGTATTTGAATTATCTGCCCAATTATAGAACAATAATTCTTCAGAAGGTAGAATCTCTTACAATATCTCTTACAATATATCGTGAATGAGCACACATATTGGAAGCCTTTGGTAAAATCGCTATGTTTGTCGAATTTCTCAAAATTCCAATTAAATTAGTGGGCCACCCTGTTTGCTAGGTGGTCCAAATCACCACATATACGAAGGGAATGAAAATCAACTACTTTACCGTATACCCATTTGGATACTTCTATTAACACTATGCGTTGCTTATATTCACTTGTTACTAGCCCAGCTTTAAAATACAAATGAATGTTCGAATTTGAGAAAAATGTCTATAATTGGAACAGGAACAACTTTTTTCCTAAACTATTTTGAGTTTTAGACAAAAACCTAATTTTAGGCAACTATTTTGAAAAAGACAAAAATTTTGACAAGTAGCGAAAGTCACGAAGTTAAATTTTGACGCAAACTTCATAAATATTGAATTATTGGTCCTCATACGATTCTTTTGGACCATAAGCAGATATCGTCCACAACTGAATGTTGAGAATGTTAAGAATTATATCCAACATAGCCTCAACAATGAGTCGAAGTCATTTAGTTCACAAATAAAAATTGGTTATTATTCTAAATACATACAGTAAAATTGAAGATCTTGGGTTATGAAGAGAACGGAGGCAAAATGTGGTTTTGTAATATATTTCGAAATACAAGCAATTCTAACAACTATGAACATTAAAAAATATGCTGCTTCAGTTTTCAACAACATACCACATGTTTCTCTTCAGAACGACGTAAGGTTTCATTCTTGATATGTTCAAGAGTTACGCATTAACTCTGCATATAAAATATAAAGAATATTAGTAAATATACGTACAACTTGAAAATATATCATTTTGTCAATTTCATTTTGCAAGATTGACTTTACGTATATAGTTTATAATCGTTATTATCGATGTGGTTTTCATAGTAATTTTCTAACAGTTTTATAAAATGTGGATTATCAGAAGGAGGTAATATTCAAGATTAGACTTCATGAAAATGCGATTTTCATCAAAAGAATAGTGTTTGCTAGTAGGGAAGCAAGGAATGGTTTCTCCTATTTTTATTTGGATAAAAGGCATCGCTAGATTCCAGTTTTTTTATAAAGGAATGCATCTTCATTTGAATATTTGAATTATCTACCCGATTATGGGATAATGATTCTTCAGAAGCTGGAGTCTCTTACAATATGTCATGAGAACCACGCAAAGCCTTTGAATACATTTACTGAAAAGAAGCTAAGAAAATCTCAAGGTTGTCTCCACAATATATTATTATGTTTTGTTTTAAGTTTGTTGATTTATTTCATTGCCTGGCTATAATTTTCTCTCACCTTGCCCTTTTTACCTAGTCTTTTTTATTTTTCAGCTGGTACGCCGATGTAGAAATGATCGTCTCGCTCTAAGGGGGGTTGCAGTTGGAACTTCTTTCCAGTTCTTGGTGGCAGTTTGTAAAATTTACGAATTTTTCATTGAATATATTCAAAAGATATGAAAAGTATATTGTTCGTTTTATTTTCTTCAAACTCAAATTAATTATTTTTCAAAAATCAATTACTCAGGGATTAACTTTACCTACTCTAGAAGAAACCTACCTTAAATTACTAAAATAATCAGTTCTACAATCTATTACTGTTGGTATCAAGAGTTCAGTACGAATTGTCTGTCTGGCTGACTCGAAACTAACTTCACTACGTTTGGAGATATAATTGGAAATGTTTTTATCAAATTGTTCAAGTGTCACGGTTTAAAATTGTTTACCTGTGGGTTTGGAAAGTGTATTTGAAGTTTGTCCCTGGTTTCTGTGATGTCTTGAATCGTTGTGAGCCTGCTTCAGGATTGTCGTTTTCTTATGGTAAATGATTTGTTTTTCTTTATCTGGAACTTGTATTGAATCTGGACTCATTAATTTCTTGTTTCTTACTGGTTTACTAGCTTTTGATTCTTCTTCATCTTTGAGTATGGACTACCCACTAAACATGTAATGTTACAAAATATTGCGACAATATTATGTATTGCTTGCCATCGTAAAATGATTATATAATATTGCATAAAGCTCAATGCAATATTTAAGTTTTTAACATAACAGAAGAAACTACAGACAAGTTGTTTGTGAGTTATAAAGCAATCTATTGATTGAGTTTTAAATGCAATGTTACATGATCCATGAAAGTTCATTGCAAATGCAACAATACAGAAACTATCTTCGAACAATATGAGTGCAAGTTACATTTGGAACTATCGAACAAATTCAAATCGTAATGTTGCACTGAGTTTGAAATTCTATGATATTTACAACCATACATGAGCTAACTACAAACAGAATTGACAGTATTCAGAAAACACAATACATTTTCAGTTTTCGATTGTATCATCGCAGAAATATACAAAATGATACGCTAGGATAATTTTAAATGGTAAGTATAAAGAAACTTGAAAAAGTATTTCATCTGTCAGGAAACCAACCAATTTTGAATTTCCCGGTCTTGATGAGATGCCACCTAACGGGGCGACACCCAGTCACCCAGATCCCAGACAAGCAGTACAAGCACGCGCAATTTTGCTATTGTAAATTTTATTGTTGTTGTGTGTCGTGCGTTTGCGTTGGTTTCGTTTTGGATACTTTTATTCGTTCTTAACCTAGGTACCTGAGTAAAGTACATATTCTTCTGCAATTTTGTTTTTTGAGTAAGAGTTCAATGAGTGTTGAAGCAGCACAATGGATGATGCTAATAAATTTAAGGCATCTTCATGTAAGGTATTTATTATTTTAGGTTAGGATAGTTTGGTACGCTCATTCTGCGTTTAGTAGGAAAATGTTTTTTCTCCTTATATTGCGAATAAATTTGGTGGTAGTGTCAATTTGAAAGGTACTTTTACATTTGTAACTGATGTGGAATACTTTTACATTTCGATTTCGTTGCAGGGTCTTCAATATATTGGTGGCTTCAATGAAAAGTCTTGTGTTGGAAGAAGTCTTGAACGTTTTATCACAAATCATTGTGCCATGTTTTGCAATTGGACCAGCAAAAAAGACAATTTCAGAATCAAATAATTGAAATCTATACAAATTTTAAAACTTGAGTCAATTCAATTTGAATATATAGCAAATATGTAAGCACAATAGTGTCATAATCAAGACAAGTTCAATTGTACATTCTTTATTGAAATAAGACCATAAATGTTGAGTTTACTAATTAAATATGTATTTATAATATTTTGGTTTCAGATGCAGTGAAAAATGTATTTCCATGCATCAGAGTCAGAGATGATGCATTTGAAATAAATGTGATGGCTTGGCTACAATTCGCAGAAACACGTTACTTGTGCGGTTAGGTAGTAGATCAAGTTCTCGATAATTAAGCTGCACATTCAATTCAATGATTATTTTGTTTCAGGTACCTGATAAGGCCAAACAGATTTTTTTTTCATTTTGACATTTCAATATGAGTAGGTACTCATTTGTTTCTTGGTCATATTTTAATTAAAGGTTTCATTATAATATTTTTGTTTTTTTGACCTCCAAGATTAAATGGACATTTAATATTAACAAAATCTGATATACCTATGTATAACAAAAGCATATGAAAAAAAATATTTATTGTTTCGAATGAAAATACTATATATATCCATATATTTAATAGGTATTATTTCAGAAGATTTTTTGGGTTTTCACTGCTTGTTTCTAAACACTATAGAGAATGATGAATCTGATTTCCATAAAGGACACAACAAAACTGAATGATATTTTCCAAGATATCAAAACTGATCTGTTTCCCATGAAGATTGCATTCATTTTCTATCAATATTAGTAGCAAAATAAATAGTGAAAATCCAAAAATTCTTCAGTAGCAAACAAACCTACTGGAAAGTAATTTATGAAATCTTACTGTTATGTTATGGAAAGGAATAGACAAGATTGATGGTAAGTTGCTGCTATATAACAATACTGAATATGTTATTTTCTACTAATTTATATTCTATGTTGCGGTAACCTTGCTGCAATTACTAATTATAAAAGACTACATCCATCAATCCATTTCAGTAGTTGCTGCAACATTGTCATAAGACCTCATTTTTTATATCACATTTGCAATTTTCCTGTATATTATATCCAATGTTGCAGTAACCTAGCTGGAATAATTGATAATGGCATAAACCATTTGTAATATTGCTGAACGTCCGTTTCAGTAGTTGCTGAATTTTTGCAGTAAGGTAGCAGAAAACTCTGATGTAACATTACACATTACCATGAAAGGTTACTGAAATATTGAATGAATGTTACTTTGCTTAGTGGGTACTTCCTTCAAATATTCATTGAATTTCTTGGAATTCCAATTGAATTAGTGGGCCACCTTGTATGTTTGCTAGGTGGTCCGAATAACCGCATATACGAAGGGAAAGAAAATCAACCACTTCGCCGTATACCCATTATGAAGGCGGGTTCAGCGCTACTGGAATTCACTCCGGATTATACGGTCAATTACCAATTAGACATACCTGCTAATTACGTCTCGGAAAGACTATAAGTTAGGTATATAAGTCCACTTCGCAACCGATCTCTGTTGACTCAATTCCGTGCAAGAAAAATGTTGATGTGGAATGATTGGAACGGATAAATTTTATTGGCGGTTGGTAATTTGTATAACTGGAAATTTGAATCAACGTGTTGTTGACGATAACGATAAGTATCTCTTTGAGATCTTGGATATGCAGGTAGTTATACTTTTTTTTCCATGACCATTGAGAAAAGCGTCAATTATATGACCCTTTTTGAACAAGTCATGAACTATAGTTTCATCCCCGAGTAGGCAATGCTCCATTACTCAACAAGTTCGGACCAATCACAGTTGAACCAAATTCATTGCTGAGCACTTTGAAGCATATATGCATAACTGTGCAGTTGTGTTTGAATTGTTTCCATTCCCGAGTATGTATCAATAATTTAATTGAATTGACAGTTAGTTTTGTACAATATTATAGTTTCTTATGAAAAACTAGAAGTAAAACATGGAGTCGGCGAGTGAAAACGAGTGTACCCAACCAAAAATTTGTAATACGGCAAAACAACATTTTAAAATCTATTACCAAATAAATCCAGAAAAATATATGAGACGATTTCCCCAAATTTCATGAATTGGGGAAGGAAAAATATAGTAAATTCGTTTTCGGAAAATGTACTTCTAATAGCATCGTTTTCTGGGTAACATCAAATTAATCGGGCGCTACAAGCTGACTTAAAAAAAAAATGGGACTCCAAGCAATAAAGGACGAGAGTTTCTACAGAAGGTTGAGAAGAATAGACGAAATAGTGATAGGACTATGCGTATTGTCAAGTTTGTATTTTCACTATTAATGTTAAAAAAATTACCATACTTCTGAAAACTGTTCACTACAAAAATTTCATATTCAACAGTATGCGGGAATTTTAGGGAAACTGACAAGTCGCGTCACACTTAATTGTCGATTCAGCCCCTTATTCTCTCATTAGCAGCAACCCAGTCATTCCTCGCTTGTATGGACTTCCAAAGATCCACAAGATCGACATACCAATAAGACCAGTAGTTAGCTTCACTAACACTCCGGTCTCAATTTTAGCTTCATTTATTTACAGGCTTATAAAAGACTTGACACACTTCACTCCAAAATATGCAGTAAGTAACTCTTTAGATTTAATTAACAAATTGAATAATTTAAATTTACCTCAAGATAGCTTAATGATTTCCTTTGATGTAAGTAATCTTTTCACTTCAGTTCCGAAATTAGAAACCTTACCACTTGTAAGTGAGGCCTTAAGCCTTGCTCAAGTTGATGCCAATTCTATAGCCTACATTTTGACCTTGTTAAACTTTTGCCTTTCACAGGACTTTTTTGTTTTTAATGATAAATGCTACAAACAACCAGATGGACTTGCCATGGGTAGTTGTTTATCTCCTTTTTTAGCAGATATTTTCATGAATAATTTAGAAAACAAATTCATTATCACTGCAAATAACCCAGAAATTTTACATTGGTTTAGATATGTTGATGACTGTTTGGTATTTGTGAATGGCGACATTGACATTGTCAACAATCTTCTGACAAAAATAAACCAAGTACACCCAAGTATCAAATTCACACTTGAATTAGAATCAAATAATAAATTAAATTTCTTAGACTTCACAATACATAAAATTAACAATCTTTTAAATTTTAGCATATTCAGAAAACCCACACAAACCGATCACGTTATACCTAGCTTCTCCAACCACCCCTATCAACATAAAATGGCAGCTTTCAATTGTTACATGCATAGACTTTTGAATATGCCCCTTTCTACAGTTAGTTATCAAAATGAATTGAATATCATTAAACAAATAGCTTCAAATAACAATTATAACCCGAATATTATTGATAGTTTGATCCAAAAAATCAAAAACAAAAAAGAACTTAATGATGCCTACCCCAAAGTAGAATCAATATCACAATTTGTTTCACTTCCTTTCTTAAATGACAATATTTCTAATAAAATATCTGGTTGCATCAAAAGCAACATAGACAACATCAAAATTTCTTTCAAAACTAACCATAGCCTCAACAGATACCTGGTCAACACAAAAGATAAAATTGATAAACTTTCAAAAAGTGGCATATACAAGTTAAACTGTGATGATTGTGATGCAGCCAACATTGGAAGAACTTGCAGACCTTTGAAAGCCCGTATAACCGAACATTTAAATCCCAACAAAATTTCAGCCTTTGGTCAACATTTGAGGTTTAACAACCACAACTTTAGTCCAAATAGGAATTCAAAAATTTTACAGGAGGTGAGTTCCAAAAATTACAATAGATTAGATTTTCTTGAAGATTTACATATTAACAAGGAATTACTGAATAATGACCTTTGTCTCAACACTCAAGTTAATTTAAACAGAGCTTACATTCCTCTTCATAGACGTTTAAAGTAAGAAACTTTTCATAAATTTAAACTTTACCTATTTAATTGCTCTTGAACTCTTTCTCAATGATGATATGGCTTGAACCTGTTTTGCAGTTTGCCTAGTTCCCTCCCTCTCGACTTTCCTTTCAATTCTCAGAACATAATCTATTACTTTCATTTGAAACTTATAATTTCAACTTCAGGTTCTATTTTTCTATAACTTGGGTTTTTGCATGTGCCGTTTCAAGTTCTCATTAGACTTTCTCTTGGCTCAGTAGTTTCCTTGTTTTTGATTAATAGAATTACTGAATTGATTAAATATGAAATAATTTGAAAATTTCTTGAATCTTTTCTGTTTGTAGTACCTCTTGGTTTTGGGCAACCTTTTTTGGCGCCTTGTGATTGGGTAGGTTCTCATTAGACCTGTCCCATGATCTTGAGCATAGAATTTGGTTTCCCAAATTCCCAAGAGACTGTGTCTTAAGCCTGGTTTGTGCACATCGGGTCTTAGTTCTCATTAGACTTTTCTCCCGGTTTGTCATATTTCCTTGGTTTGGATCAACAGAACTATAAATAGATTCACAGATCAATTTTTGGAAAATTTCTTAAAAAATTTCTGGTATGGGCTCATCATTTTGGTCATCCTCCTTGTTACTATTGAGATTGTGAAAGTTCTCATTAGACTTATCTCATGATCTTATGTTTCAATCTGGTTGCCCAGGATGTTGAACTAATAATAATAATTTATCAATTTCAAAACACAAATCAATGTTTTTATTATAGTTCATTTTTTACACATTTTTTTATATCATAACTTCATTGTCATTGTCAACTTTCGACACAATGTCATTTTTCATTTAGTTAGACAGTAGACTTCAGCAGACATGTGTTACTCTGCCTGTTGAAACTTTCTTAAATCTTTTATGATTATGTTAATGGTGCCTCTTGTTTTTGGGTTACCTTTTTGACGCTTTGGGAAGTGTGAAGGTTCCCATTAGACCTGTCCCATGATCCTGAGCTAAGAATTGGTTTCACAAATTCCCGAGGGACTGTTTCTTGAATCTGGTTCTGTGCACATCGGGTTGAGGTTCTCATTAGACTTTTCTTCCGGTTTGTCACAATTCCTTAGGTTTAGATTAACATAACTATAAATAGATTTACAGATCAATTTGGTCATTATTCAATTTTCAAAACACAGATCAGGGTTTCTAGAAGTTAATGTTCTAAGCCAAACGTCATTGTCATTGTCAACTTTTGACACAATGTAAATTTCATTCATTCAGGTTAACAGTAGACTAAGCTCCAACAGACATGTGTTACTCTGCCTGTTGAAACTTTTATCCAGGTGAATCCTGGAATAAGGACTTTTTTAAAATGTTATTAATATGATGTCCCGTTTTTAAATTTTACATGGTCCTCTGGACACATGATATTTTTATGGTCTGGCTCTTGTACACCTGACGAGTAAGTAACTTTTCAATTTTCAAAATTCTTTTTATCAAAATTTCTTAAATTCAATTCGATGTCACTTACTTACAGGTACGCACTGATGATGACTTTATAGTCGCAAGCGCTCTGCTATGATTTTATAAATAAATTTCTGCACGAAATACAACTTTCCTTCATTCAATTACATTGGAACGTGCACACAGCTGGACAAATTTCAATTATTAATACTCGCTACTTTTTGTTATGAAAGGAGCCATTCCGTTGTGAGATAACCAGATTGAAGAAAAAATGCATGACATCAATACTTTGAATACAGAAAATATTTTTTTTGAAGTAGACAGTTTATCGGACTAATTCCTGCGCAGAAATAATAACTCAAAAAACGTGATGGATCACAAAAATAAATTTTTGGTATTTGCGCAAACATAATAGAGAAAGACACAACGTAACGTCATGGTATGGTCGGGTCGGACTTACAACAAATTCCATAACCTAAAATGATCCAAGGAGACTTCAATGGTCACAATGTCATATGGGGTTCACAGAGAACCATGAGGAAAATGATTGCTAATGTTATTAACAATACAAATCTTGCAATTATCAACGACGGATCCAACACTCACTTAAACTAGCTTCAGGAAGTTCATCAGCCTTTGTAGTCCATCTTCAATCATGGAATGTCTCCGATGATTTATGGGGTGGTGATTTTTATCCAATCTTACTATCCATTATTACTCTCACCAGATGTTCCCATATAACGAAATCGAAATGAAAACTAGAAACTGCTAACTCTTCCAAGAGTTGATTGAGAAAGATATACCATCAATCTCAAAGAACAATTGCATTGATAACACTTCATGGCAGTTCAATGATATTTTAATCAAATCAGCTTCCAAAGCAGTGAAGAAGACAATGGAAAAAAATTAGGAGAATAATATTCATAAGAGCAATCTAGAAATTAAAGTACAAGGAATGATCACAATCTCTTAAGATGCAAATAAATGAAGGAGCAATATCCAATTCCGATAGTCGCAAATAATATTTCCATTCACCAATTTCAAGTACAGTTACTTGAAGCCTTTGATACACTTAAAGGCTCATCCTCTGGACCTGATGACATTCCTACCATTTTTATGTAACACCTATCCGAAGAAGCTTTCAACTATTTACTTGATTTTTTTACAATTATCGCGACAGAATATAAGTTTCCGAAACTATAGAAATTTGCCAACAAAGTTCCAATATTAAAAATAAATAAACTTCCTAACATATCAGACTCCTATCGACCATTTAATAGCTCTAACGTGTGTTTTAAGCGAACTAATGGAGAAAATCATCATCAAACGTCTCATCTAGAACTTGGAGAAAAACAAAAAATTAATATTGGAACAGGCAGGATATCGTCCACTGAAATCCGCAACAGCCAATCACGTAGATCTCAAAACTAATATCATGGAAGCTTTTTTGAACAAAAACATATTTGGAAATTTACTTCGACATATACAAAGCTCTCGACATGGCGTGGCATCGTGAATTAATCCATACCATAGCATCCTGGGGGTCTCAGAGCAATAATCTGGCTTTGATTCAGAATTATCCCTCGAAGAGATCTTTTCAGGTTAAGGCAAGTAGATTCTATCATCTCTCGAATACCAACAAAACGGTACCGTACAAGGATCTGTCATAAGCCCCACTCTCTTCCTCGTAGAAATCAACGACATTCTTGAAACGCTACGGAAACCAGTCCAAGCTAGACTATTTGCCGATGATATAATTATATTCACAAGAGGTAGAAATGTCTACGACATAGCTCATCTGCTACAAAAGGAACTGACGAAACTTGATTTGTGGTCTACAAAGAGATTCTTACCTGAAATAAGCAAATGCATAATTTTCTATTAAAGACCAAAACAACTTCAAAACCTTCTGACTTTGAAATTCAAAGATCAATTAATTTCATATAACACCAAAATGAAGTACTTACGTAGGACTGATTTTCGATCAATCTCTAATCATAATACCGACAATCAACAAAAACCACAAAAATTGGACTGGAGTCACGTAAATTAGTTCCAGATAAGAAAATGTTGAATACATGAAATATTTCAAAAGTGTTCCTTATTATCATCCAAGTATTTAAAAAAGTAGCTATGGCAAGTTCCAATGAAATTTATAATTTTAAGGTCGTTTTATTAGGGGAAGGTTGTGTTGGAAAAACGAGCTTGGTATTGAGATATGTCGAAGATAAATTCAATTCAAAACATATGAGTACAGTTCAGGCTTCTTTCTTGAACAAGAAACTAAACATAGATGGAAGTCGTGTAAACCTTTCGATATGGGATACTGCCGGCCAGGAAAAATTCCATGCATTAGGACCAATATATTACAGGTCATCAAACGGAGCTGTTTTAGTTTATGATATTACAGATGAAGATTCTTTCCAGAAGGTTAAAAGTTGGGTGAAGGAACTCCGAAAGATGTTGGGAACTGATATATCACTTGTTATTGTTGGCAATAAAAGTGATCTTGAGAAAGATAGACATGTTAACTTGGAAGATTCCGAATCATATGCTGAGAAAGTGAGAGCGATACATTATCAAACTTCAGCCAAGTTGAATCAGGGTGTCGAAGATATGTTTTTGGCCCTAACACAGAAAATGTTGGACGAAGCCAAGCAAAAGGCTGCCCAGCAAAGCCATCTGACAAGAAACAATTCTCAAAGAAATGTGACTGTGGTTGATGACGACCAGGTACCAACCAGTAAAAGCTGTTGCTCAAGCGGATGAGGAACTGAATTGTTGTAGATATACAATTATTTTACTCGAAACTCCATTTGTGATGTAATATTACTATTATCGTTTTATTTATGTATTAAAGGTTATTATATTAACCTGGAAATCCCACATTCAATATCTATCTCAATCATGCCAAAAGAGTTTGAATCTCTTGAAGTGTCTCACAAACAATAGGGTGCAGGTGGAAAAACACTACTGATGGTAATGATAATGGGTGGGGGACGCAAGCGCCAGCGACTAGCTCCCAGTGGGCATTTTTCGCAATCCCCGGCATCTTCACTCATCCCATAGCAGATACCTGCTCTAACCTTTTCGACCTTATTATGAATGTCGAAATGACCTTCTATTGCAATCCCAGATAGCACATCATATCGGCTGAATCTTGGTTTAATATTGGGCCAATATACAGGGTGACCCAGGGTTAAACCGCCAAACGTTGAGGATTGGTTTTTCAGGCAAATAGGCTATCGAACCATAATATTCCTTTCAACATCAACACATCTTCATCGACCATTTGATACGAAAAAGATTTTATATGTAAGATGCCATTATAGCAATAGGACACATTCTAGTGGAGTGTCCTCTTCTTGAAATCAATCAAATGACAGAGAAAAAAATTCCGAGTATTTCAAGTGAAATCTTCAAGAGTTGTGCCAGACAACATCAATTCTTTTAGACCGGGAGATGGTGACACAAAATATTAGGTCATTTGTACCAGTATGGCGGTTCTTAAGGTATCTATCGAACGTGTCGTATAAATAACGAGTGTCGAACGATTTGTTCCACAAAAATGCTTGTATGCGGTAGCGTAATGCCATACTTCTCCGGTGTGACTTACAGCCCGCCATACCGTCACGAACAGTTCTCCGTATGATCATAAATTGAAAGTCTGATCATGCCGTACCTGTGGGAGGTGGCGAATATGTACAATAATTTTTCAAAACTCTAAGATTTTATTCGTTATTCGAACGATTTGTACCAGTCTGGCACTAATTTTTCCTGAAGTTTGAGGTTAAACGAATATAAATACAAAATTTCAAACACCTAGGTGGCAGCAATCTTTTCTTATAACCACTGAGTTTTGTAAATCTTTCGGAATGAACTGCATTAATATTGATATTGCATATACTTTTTTTCACATGTACCCGTAACGATATTACAGGTGGGCTATTTCGATAAATGGTTTCAAGATTGTATTGGTTGTCGACATATCAGAGCGAGTGTGGCAGCTCCAACCCCCTGGTCACGGTATAAGCTTATTTTTCATCAGCAAAAAAAATTCGGATAATTATTTTTTCGAGTCCACCACTTTGGCACTTCGCCATAAGTACAGTGTAATTTTCCCAGAACATAGTTTTTTTTCAAGTTTGGAAAATTTGAAATACCATACTGTTACAATTAATTCCAATTTTTTTGTTTCATATCTTGCTCGCGTGTAACATACTTCCACCCCATAGTTACAGTATGGGGTAATTTCTTTATGTTGATTTTATCCAAACGAACTGAATACGATGATGCCATACTGTACCAAATGATTTTATGTCTTGTACCTTGAAAACGTATCAAAAAAACAAGTATGGCGCCACTTTTCCCCTCTACTAGAAGTATGGCACATATAATAATGAACACATTGTATCATACAATTTCCAAAAATCCAAATGCCATACTGGTAGAAATCGTCAAAATTTATTTATTTTTTTCAACATCTTGGCTTAAGTCCGACAGTCGTTCGCCCCATGGTTACAATCTGGAATGATTTTTTTCTAGGTAGAATTACATCCAAACGAACAGAATACCATACCGTTAGCTTTCATTTGATTGAGTATCCATTACCCAAAGTTGCAAACGCTTCATCATACTCGGATTTGCGGCCCATAAGTATTTTATCTATGCTATCTAAAACTTTAGAAATGATAATGAAAAAGCAAAGTTCATATTATTACGTTTTCACAAACAACATAATACCTGCTTCACAGTCAGGGTTCCGAAAGCATCACAGCACTACTACGGCTCTGGCCTGCATCACTGATGATATTCTGATGAGCACCGACAAAAACGAAGTAAGCTGTTTAGTTAGACTTCAGTAAGGCCTTCGACAACCTAGATCCATTTGTACTTGAACAAAACTTATTTTGGGTTCGGACCTGGTTTTGTGGAACTGATCGCTAGCTATCTGAGGAATCGATCGCAGTATGTTGTAGTTGGTGACCAGATATCCGAGGTCAAACCGCGAAGTCTTGGGGTACCACAGGGCTCCGTACTCGGCCCGCTTTTGTTTTCAATTTATATCTCAGATTTCATTGAATTCATGAATTTTTGTCAGATACACCATAATGCAGATGACACACAGCTATACCTCAGTTTCCAAATAGAAAATGTTATAGCTGCCATGGACCATATCAATGAAGATCTCGCGTGCTTGTATAATGTATCATCCGCACATAACCTAAAACTAAATGCTAGTAAATCAAAACTCTTGATTTTTGGGCCCAAAAATAGGAAACTAACTTTTGCGCGACAAAATAATATAAATATTTCTGGTGATGCACTATCAGTGGTAGAGGAATGCAAAAATTTAGGACTATGGATCGATAGCGATATGAGATATACAAAACATGTTGATCATCTGAGTAAAATATCGTAAAATACACTTAGGAATTTATACCCGCAAAGAAATATTCTTGGTAACGGTCTAAAACTCCTCATATGTGAAGCGTTAATCATGTCTAAGCTGTCATACTGCGATTGTATATATGGCCCTGCGCTTCTGAAACAAGATCAAATGCGTTTGCAAAGAATACAAAATTCATGCATGAGGTTTCCATTAGGTATTCGTAAATTTGATGCAATAAGCCAGTAATTCCGAGATACAAAGAAACTTAAACTTCCACAGCTTCGCAAACTTCATTTCTTAACACTCGTTCATAAGACCTCAATTACCCAGAAGCCTTCATACTTGATGAATAAACTGAAACGCTTCGAAAACATCAATGATTTATCAACAAGGAATAGGCGATTGCTAGTAATTCCTAAACGCTCTACTACCACTTTTAAACGTAGCTTCTCCTTAACCGCTTGCATGCTTTATAATGATTTGCCCCCTGAGTTCACCAACTATTCTATGTTTCAAGAAAAAACTTAAAGCTCATCTTCTCTCTACTGTGTAAGTCGGTTATATACAAAAACTGTAATGCGGCCATGTTGCTGGGTTTCGAGATAGGCATTTGGTAGTACTTCTTTGGGATTTCATATAGTTTTGAATTGATACAGTCGTTGATATTGTTGATATTATTGAGAATTAACAATTCAACTTAGTTCTATATTATTTTAATTTTTTATTATTAGTACTTTCTATTATACCATTTAATTTTAAGGTGCATTTAGTCAACATAAACGTAACTTTAGCATAAGCACTGACATAAACATAACCTTGAAAATAATTTTGTATGAGACCTAATATTACACGAGTTTTAGATTTAGGCATACATTTAAGAATGATAGGTACATTTTATGACATGAAACTTTTGGTACACGTGAATTATGGACAATACTTTTGTCGTAAAAGAAAGATTCTTATAAATTTGGGATTTTCAAAGTGATATGTTTTTAGCATAAACTTAATATTGTTGTATAAATGGTGCCATATGATTCAACAGATTCAACTTTCATTTTTAACATATATTTAAGCACAATTTTAAAATGATGTTGACTAAATGCACCTTTAGTTTATATGCTGAATGTTGAGTTGAAAAACACTGCTTGGCAGTGACACTCCTCCTATTCATTCATATAAGTATGTTTATATTGTTATATTGTAGTTGACTGAATAAAGTCTTATTATTATTATTCCATGATGTAAAAAATGATTTTACGTATTTTACAGTCGTATTTTCAAAACATGTCGAATAAGTAAGTTTTTCAAGTATGGCAGCACTTTTTCCCGCTATTAGACGTATGGGAAATATGATAACGGTCACATTTTATCAAATACTTTCCAAAAATCCAAATGCAATACTGGTACAAATCGAAAAGCAAATGAGAAATTACTCTCTTGCAGTGGTATGGCGGCCATTGGAAACCGTGGGAAACGTATGGCAAGGTGATTTCCGTGAATGGTTATTCGACGATGATTAGCTGTGCAAAAATCAGCCTGGTACAATTTGTTGAATTGTTTTTTTAAATTAATTTATTCGTGTCGGTATGGCGGGCTGTAAGTCACACCGGAGAAGTATGGCATTACGCTACCGCCTCTTTCTATCTTTATCGACTGTCGAAAAATACAAGCATTTTTGTGGAACAAATCGTTCGACACTCGTTTTTTATCCGACACGTTCGATTAACGCCCATGCGATGGGGCCGCCGGTACCAGCGCTATGACCATAATTTTCTTTTTTGTCATTCTGTAATTACACCCATGAACAACCGCCATACTTGTACAAATGACCTAATATTTTGTGTCACCATCTCCCGGTCTATTTTCTTCGAGAAACAAATTCGCCTCTTGGCTGATGCGGCTTTTCTGTAAAAAAGGTATTCTCCGTGTCGAAAATCGCGCCAAATACTACTTCTTTCTTCTACATGGTTGTCTCCTATATTGTTATACTTGCCAGTAAGCCGTTCAAGCAGCTTCTTCAATGTTTTTGTTAAGAAGGACTTATTGGCTTCTGGGTATTGACCAGGAAACAGGAAACAAAGCCTGCCTTTGGTATCAATAACACCCCATGAATTGAATACGTATCAATACGAAGAAACTGAAGGTGAGTTGAACATTAAAAATTATTCAATATGTCGCAAGTCATATTTAATTAGCAGAATAGATTCAATGAACCAATAACTTCTCAATTCATTCATAAATATTCCATTGAAAGACTCACGGGTTATTGTACTCAAAATTATTGACTTGTAACCTCTGATTATATATACAAAATCTGAAAAATAGTTATTATGATAATTATAGAGCGGCCGGGTGAACTTATAGAGGATATCAGAATTTTGTGAGTGAC
Source organism: Chrysolina oricalcia (assembly GCA_944452925.2). Classification (NCBI taxonomy): domain Eukaryota; kingdom Metazoa; phylum Arthropoda; class Insecta; order Coleoptera; family Chrysomelidae; genus Chrysolina; species Chrysolina oricalcia. The sequence continues at coordinate 10,045,240 of OX101814.2, read as the reverse complement.
ATGACTAAATATAGCAATTTGAGTCAGTATAGCTGTTAATCTCAACACCTTTGTGGTTGATGCCGGTTTGACATAAAACAAATTTAATTTTATATAAAACTTTCCACTTGTTATGGCAATTGTTCGTGCTCGTGAATATTAATTTCGAAATGAAATTAAATATGCAAAGGTTTTTTAGACGCATTCTTCTCAGTTCTTCACTTTATCCGTTTTTTCCCAACGAGAAGAGAAAGGAGATATTTGAGAACGAAAATGTTTTGAATCCTTTGTTATGGAGGTGTCAACTGAAGGGTTCTTTTTATCAAACTTATCATCAGCAATCTGCAGGAATAATGAACAATTCTTTTATGAAATTTCTCTCATTTGTGAAAGTTTTTTTTTTGAGTCATCCTTAGTTTGCATATAAACAGTGAATAACTTCAACGAGAGCAATAGCAACTCTTTTTTTGAAAACGAGAAAATGACAAATTTCTACAGTATTCTCAACATAGAAAAATAATTTAGTGACACATTGAAGTCTTATCAAACTGTGAAAATACGGACTCTGATTGAATGAAAAACTACAAGTAAGTACGGCTATTTTGTTGCACCTAGCTGAAGCTTTGGATACAGTTGACCATAAACGACTATTAATGAAATTAGAGAATATTGGATTTCTCGGGAAAGTTTATGATCTCAAAAATTACTTAGAAAATAGAACTCGATATGTGGAAATTGATGAAGATAGAAGTGAATAGAAATATTTCAATTTGGTCTGCCACAGGGGACGGTTTTGGGACCACTGCTATTTACTATCTATCCATTGACCTTTTCCATATTAATACTATAGATGAATTTCATAGTATAGCAGATGATGCAGCTATACTATATTGAGAAAAAAACTGGATTGAGTTACAGACTAAAACCATTAGATTTTAAAAAACTAAAAAATTGTTTGGTTGAAACCTACTCACAATAAACTTTGAAAAAACGAAATATATGAAATTCACATTTTATTATTATACTCTCCAAGACTTAGGGCCAATAATAATCAAAAATAATAGTAGAATAGAAGAAACAGATAATATCAAGGACTTTATGGGCCGTGGTGGCCGTGCTGGTAGAACGTTCGCCTTTGGAGCGAAGGGTCGAGGGTTCAAAGCCTCGCATGGTCATCGGTCTCGTGCATGGTATCACTCGCTCACACAAGTCTCTCGAAGATTTCCGAGGTGTGCAATCGGTTGACGGTAATGACAAAAAAAACAACAAAATAACAATAACTTTGATATCACTGAAAATATGAACAGGATGTTCATAAAGTCAGTTGTGGAATCATCTGCGACTGAAAGTTGGAATTTAGTCGCTATTTTCCATCGTACAAGATAACCTCTCTTGGAAGGGATTCATGTTTTAAAGAGAAACATTCTCAATTGAAAATTGAATCAATACATGACTCCTCTGGAAATGGAAAAACACTACGATAAAATTGAAGTTACTTTTTTGTAATATCTAACAGAAAACAACTACTTCCCCGGCTAAAGCCAAGCTGGACACTGAACTACATCTGATGGATATTGAGAAAGACCCTATATAACTTGAAAGAAAAAAATCTGAAAGTGAAAATTTGCATTTTCATTCAGATAGTTGATTATTTATTAAATGTCCAGTTTCCATTGGAGATTCTTATCTACGAATGAGATAAAGGAGAATGTTATTCAGAAATATCACTCACAGAAAATCGCTCATTCCATTGATGCGTGAATTGCATCTCTTTCGCTACACAGAAAGAAAAATCTCAGTTATAATAATCAAATGTTTGTTTTTTCCAAATTTATTAGGAATTACTGAAAAAGATTCACAATAAACGTGGTTGATTTATTGAAATTATTAGTAATATATTTTTATATTCACTATAAACAAAGGATTTGGTACTGCTATATTCTGTTATTGTAAACGAAATATTTTATTTATAAATAAGTCATTTATTGCAGAGATACAAAGTTTTTTATTAATGAGTTTCAGTAATATTTTAGTGATTATTAATAAACGAAGAGTTGTACAATAATAAATCTAGTGTATTGTTATCATGATTCGGATTTGATATTTTAACGAATCATTTGTTATTATTAATATATATATCTTTAAAAAGATATTAAACGTTATTTGGTTGTCAAACAGTCATGCGCCAGCCACCTGACCGTTTTGTTTCTACCAACTGCCAACCCAACCGCCATTGTACAAATTACGAAGCTGCAAGAAGGAGAGATCAACGCAAAGCCACAGTTTACATAAGTTCAGTGATAAACAATAATGGAAGAGGCCGATTATACCTACTAGTGCTTTGGGTTTGTTAATAAGTGAATGTGGTGCCGGCAAAGAACTCATGAAAAATTTTGAACCTAAGTTTTTTCCTAAAAAAGTAATTGAATTCATAAAACTGTTTTCAAATAATTATCATTATTTATTATCTATGCCTACATGAAACATAACCTCAAAACGTAGACCGGCAAGTTGTTTGAGAAAACCAGTGAAAGCAAATTCAGTGGTAGATGAAGGAATTGTAATTATTAAAAGGCATATAGTTATTGGTTCACGGTATAGGATCGTTCCTAATAAAAATCAAATTTGCAAGTTGAATTCGCGTTAAAATACCAATTCGAATAACAAAATATAGGTACGTTAACTATGAACATACGTTGATTATCAACAAATAAAAGGAGTTCCTATTAATAAAATTCATAAAATATCGTAGAATGGTGATTTCTTATACAAAAAAATCAAAACTGAGAAAAAAATACGAAAACGTCAACCCAAAATTGTACATTAGACACATATAATAACGGTCCTTTTTTATTATTTATGCCATATTCATAATGAAACTCAAAACGCAGCATACCTAATGACATAAGTTTGAAGTTTTTATTCAACTTGTGTTGTTTTATGTCTGTCTTCTAGGAATCTTGCAATCAAAGTTTCGGCTATGATATTGTTATATATAAGAATTATGCTTTCATTTGTTATGTTCGCACTTAGCCTCATGTTGTTTAAGTTTGGAAGATTTCATGTTTTCGTTTATTTATAATTATATGCAGTTGAAGACTACAAAATAGTGGTACTATTCACTATTAATTTTGATTTCCATTTCTGTTTATTTGATATATTTTAGGATATTTATGAGGCCAATTTCTCCTTTATGTATCGAACAAGTTTTAGTTTGAAAAATAAATCACTTGTATGAAAGATAAATCGTTTTATTACTGTCTGCCCAGACACTTGTAAAAATTAGCCAATTTATTATCCTGTACTTTTTACTTGTATGTTTTCTGTTAAAAATACCATATTCATGATGTTATTTTGAATTAAATCTTCTTTGTTGCACTGTGTCCAAAACAAAATCAGTCGTCGCATCATCTTATTTGATGAAACTATATGAGATGAAACTATATCCTCACCGCAGGTTCGCATAAAAGCAGTGCGAAGTTCATACAGTACGATGCAAATGTATGGAATAGATTCATCATTTCTGAATATAAAGATTTTTGAACCCCATCCAAAATATATAGGGTTATCCGCATTTCAGTAAAAATGACTGATGATATTTTTAAAAGGGACACCCAGTATATTTGGTTAGGCATCGTCATCACGAATCCAGTCATACCAGGTTTGATGGGATTAAATCAAACGGCTGCAGAGATATGGGCAAAAAACTTCGCCATATGCCCAATAAGTGCGACAGAGACTTTTAACCTTCTGAATCGTTTGGTGTCTCAGTCATACTCATTAGACATACGAGGACGTTTTTTGCCATATCTCCGCAACGGTTTGACATAATCCCATCAAACCTGTTATCACTGGATTCGTAATGATGATCCCTAACCACATCTGGAAAATATAGTGACTGTCATATTTAAAATATCACCAGTCACTCAAATGCGGATAACCCTATATATTTTTGGTGGGGTTCAAAAATTGGCCCATCGGAAAAGAAAATCGACCATTTTTAGCACTGAAACTAAAGAATTTATTAATAGATATTTCATAAAAAAATTATTCATTTATTATGAGCTCATTCCCATATAATCATAACAAAATATTATCTCACAGAAAGAACATAATATTTTATGAATATATTTCAGTTATTCCAGCAAAAAAAAATATTTGTTCATTATCAACAATAAGTACTTTTTCATGTTGTATGGTAAACAAGCATCTGGGTATAATAATTCAATCTGGAATAACAGTGAACAAATTTACCTATGTTACGTTATAACTACAAACAGTAATTTCGTTGTTATAAAATCTGTTTAGTGTTTATTAGTATTTGAAATATACACTCATATTGATAGTTATTATGAATTTATAACAGAAAGCAAAATGGTTATTTATTATCAATAAATGAATATTATGATGGAATTAATTTAAGATAACCGTGAATACATCTTTATTCACTAAGGTGGAAACAAATGATTTGTTTCTTTGTAACAAATGTTTAATAAGCCATATTTCAATTACGGATTTGGTGACAGTTAACGATTCTTAATTAATTTAACTAAACTGTTCTTTCAGTGTAGGCCTTCAATACATTTTGCTCGACAAGAATCTATTTCACTTTTCTAAGATCATCGGAAGAATTGGAAAACATACTCTTCAGAAGCAATTTCACACTGTAATGAGATATTGTTGGACTATTTCTTGTGCGGTTAAATTTTGAAAATATTTTTCTGACATTAAACCTGTCATGGGTATGGCATGTTGATTTCATTGAGAATATGAACATATCCAAGAGAGGTTATTTTGTACGATGCAAAATAGCGACTAAATTCCAACTTTCAGTCGCAGATGATTCCACAACTGACTTTATGAACATCCTGTTCATATTTTCAATGAAATCAACATGCCATACCCATGACAGGTTTTATGTCAGAAAAATATTTTCAAAGTTTCACCGCACAAGAAATAGTCCAACAATTCCTCATTACAGTGTGAAATTGCTTCTGAAGAGTATGTTTTCCAATTCTTCCGACCTCCCTGATGATCTTAGAAGAGTGAAATAGATTTTTGTCGACCAAAATGTATTGGAGGCCTAGCGAGAGAGATGCAATTCACGCACCAATGGAATGAGCGATTTTCTGTGAGTGCTACTTCTGAATAACAATCTCCTTTATCTCATTCATAGATAAGAATCTCCAATGGAAACTGGACATTTAATAAATAATCAACTATCTGAATGCAAATGCAAATTTTCACTTTCAGATTTTTTTCTTTCAAGTTATTTAGGGTCTTTCTCAATATCTATCAGATGTAGTTCAATGTCGAGCGTGGCTTTAGCCGGGGAAGTAGTTGTTTCCTGTTAGATATTACAAAAAAGTACCTTCAATTTTATCGTAGGGTTTTTCCATTTCCAGAGGAGTCATGTATTGATTCAATTTTAAATTGAGAATGTTTCTCTTTAAAACAATAACTTTATTATGCTTGAAAGACATCTTGAATTGGACAAACAAATATAATTCCTATTGAGGAAATTACTAAGTTAATTATCAAAATTCAAGTATCCGAAAACACACATGGACATAAAAACTCTTGACGGTATTTATTTTTCATCAATTCAGTCTCATTTGAATTATGGGATTCTGGCTTGGGGAGGAGTCATAAAATCCCACCTCAGAAATCTTGATGTTTTTAGTAATGGTTTTTGAAAATCATATATAGTAGAAGTTATTTATATCCAAGGGAAAAACTGTGCAAAGAATCAAAGAAAATGGATATGATACAATTATTTGGATACAACTTGATGTTTATATCAAGAAATAAAAATAGTGTCAAAGTGAAAAATAATGTTAAAAAAACAAGGTCTTAGAAAAATTTCAAATATCCATTGCCATATTCCAAATCATATAAAAGCCATCAAGTCATTATTCTCACTCAAAAAACAATTGAGAAAAATGGATTCAAGAGTCTCGTCGAATTCATTTTTATGATGTCTTTCACTTCAGTTAACTAAGGTAGTTTATTTTTATTATCATTTCGTTGAATTTTAAAAATTTACAAAACATTTACCTATATGTAATTCTTATCTGAAATTTTTCACAACAAGTTTTTAACTTCGCTGGTATAATTAAATTGTTTATTCACCTTTTATACTTCTTTATTGAATGTTGAATAAACTTCAATATTATTATAAACTGTTCAAACATAAGTATGTCCATCTCGCTGTGGAATCTACAACACGATTCAACATATCAGGGCTAATTCCTTGAATGTATCACTTTAAATTTTACTCCACAAAAAAGTCTGAAGGTGTTAGGTCTGGTAATCTTGCTGGCAAGGGTGTATGACTATGAGTGGAAATCCATTTTCTTGGAAATCGTTCAGACACCTATAGCAAATGAGCTGACGCTCCATCTTGTTGAAACCAGCAATCAGGCACAGCGACCAATGTAGAATTATCCAATGTATCTTCCAGACAATAAAAACCCGTTTACCAAATACAAACGTGTGGTGCGGTATTATTATTATTGATTACAAATTAATAAGGGATTTTTTTTTGTGCTATCTATTTACAGTTTTTAGAAAACGATGTTTTCGATGAAATGACTTCACAAGATTTATGTCGTATCTACTTAGTAGGAACGACATAAATTATGGTTTTTATATGGTAGATGTCTCGCTCATTCTAATAGAATCATTTCTGAATGGTCATATGGAGAATTTGATGATGAATGTTTAGGACGAAATACCGATCCACGGTGGCCTCTACGTTGGCCAGATCTCACTATATAATAGTTTTTTATGGGAATAGTCAAAGCAAAAAGTTCACAAGGATCGACAATTTAATTATGCTGATACGATTTCATTGCAGAAAGATTCCAGCAATTTAATTGCGATCTACTACTCTTAGTGAATCTTATAATCGGACAATAATTATTCAGCATTTAAAAAAAAATCAGATTTGATTTCTTTATTTTTAAATTTAAAATAAAAATTATTCGATAAAAATTGGCAAAACCTTCTGCACCACAGTCAAATACGTTCAAAACCATTGAATTCCTTCTAAGATTTGGGTAGGTTTGTGCCTACATAATCCATACATTGTGTTGTCAATATTCATAATAATAATAACGAAAATAATAAAAATAGGGCGGGGATTAGCGCAGTAACAAAATCTATCCAGAACACACGGCTAGTGACCATAGCAGTCGATGCCAAAACACCAAGAAAAATAATAATAATAATAATAATAATGTGGACTTTCAACTCTCATTTCTTTTGTTCCATGGCTATTATCGATTATTTTAGAAGGATTTTATGTTTGTCTATTAATATGAAATAAAAAAAAACACTTCAAATTTTCATAACTAATATTTCACGGTGTTAAAAATAATTCATGACGAATTTTAAAGTTGGATTCAATATCGTTACAACAAAAAGAAATTTCGAGAAATTTTAAATTAATTTAATCAAACATATGTTCTTGTATTTAAACAAAGATATGTGCAATTGATTTGATTGTGACTAATTTACGAAAGTATTTAGGGTGAATATAAAATAAAATCAACAACTAATGTTTTCAAAGAATCAATAAAAAAAATTTTAGGAGGCTATGTTGTAAATGAATTAGGGCATAACTTTTAATTGTAATCAACTTTCCCAATTCACATTTTGCTGAATTTTCTGAAATAAGAGTACTATATTCTTGTACAATTTTTAAAATTTTTTACCTACCCTATATGCCGTTTAATTAGCAACCATTCTAAGTGCACCCATGATTATAGAACATGCAACATGCACCAAATTTTGGCAATATTTGAACTTTGGTTGTGCAATTAATTGATTTTTTTTTCCAAATGTTGCACACTTAAATGACCACACTGTACGAGGATATATTGAAAAATTATTAGCCTACTATATAACCAAACAAAATTTCAAATTCGAAATATTTTATTACTCAACATATTCTTCTCTTAATTGGATACATTTATTACAGCGAACCTGCAACATCTCTAATGGACCTTTCAAAAAAAAAATTCTTGTTGCTCTGCAAACCAGACCTCCACAGCTTTTATTACCTCCTCGTTGGAAGAAAATTTACTACCTTTTAAACTTTTTTTCAGTTGAGGAAAGAGATGATAGTCGGACGGAGCCAAATCTGGTGCAAAAGGGGGGTGTTCTAGAAATTCAAACCCTATATCACGAATTTTTTGCATGGCAACATGAGATTTGTGTGCAGGGGCGTTGTCCTGCAAAAACAAAACACCTTTGGATAGCTTTCCGCGTCTTTTCTCTTTAATTTTCTTCTGTAGAGTGGTCAGTAATGTCGAATATTAATCTCCAGTTATTGTTCTACCCTTATCCAAAAAATCAATCATGATTACTCCATGACAATCCCAAAAAACTGAAGCAAGAACTTTTCCAGCAGCTTTTTGGACACGAATCTTCTTAGGTCTTGGAGAACGGGAGTGTCGCCATTCCATCGATTGTTGCTTTGTTTCTGGATCGTAGAAATGTACCCAAGTCTCATCCATAGTAACAATTCGGTTTTAGAAGTCTACATCGTTTTCAAATCGAGCACAGATCGAACGCGATGCTACTACCCTTGCACGCTTTTGGTCAACATTCAAACATTTGGGCATCCATTTTGCAGCCATTTTTCTCATGTCCAAATTGACGTGAACTATATGATGAACGCGTTCGTATGAAATATTCAGTGCTTCAGATATCCGTTCTAGCCCAATTCGACGGTCTGTTAAAATCATGTCATCATGCATCGATATTTTCGGGGACTGACAAAGAACCTGGCCTTCCCGATCGGTCATCATCTTCTATGGAACACTTACCTCTTTTTAAGCTTGCAGTCCAATTTTTTGCGTTCGCATACGATGGACATTAATTACCAAGGGTATTAGGCATATCTTCGTAAATCTGCTTACCTCTTAACCCTTTTAAATACAGGTATTTGATGATGGCTCGATACTCCAACTTTTCGATTTTCACAATTTCGGTGGACATATTTGTTCTTTTAATTCATTTCGTAACTCTGGTTCACTTTTTTGACGTCAAACTTTACACTGACACTTCTAATAAGTTATTGTTCTTTGATATAGTAACGCAATATTTTGTTTATGCAGGGAACTGGTCTAGGCTAACTAGATATCAATATAATAGTCACAATTATCTTAGAACTAAGCATGGCAGTTTGCTACAAAACCCCCAACATAAAACTTCCATATATGAAAAGTACTCATTACAGTGATATTGGGTTTTTCAAATTTTAAGAAGCATTGCTAATAATCTAACAGATAAAATTCTATGCTCGTAAGGGCCGTGTCAAAATGTTCAATGATTCGTAAGCTTTCCTGCAAAATTTATTATATTGTAAGTTACTCAGAATCTATATAGCATGGATTCGAAGCAATCAGCTGCTTGCCCCCAACATAAAATTCCATTTTTCAAAATAGAATGAAATGATCTAAGATATAACTGCCTCAAGATTGTTGAAATGCACGATTTGGATGTTGTTTTCAGTGCTTAACATGATCTAGCATATCTACCACATGTCACCTCAATATGTTTGGACCAGTTGAGACTAGAATTTAACGTTAAAACTAACATTTTATTATTTGTCGATAAACTAATCTTGATCAAACTATCAATCTCAATGCTGTTATGTGTCTGTACATTCGATCGCATAAATTTGAAGTGAATACATGTTGTTTCAACTTCATTGATACCCAACTTATGATTTTTACCCAGTAATATAGTTTTTCATAGGTCTCTTTCTAGTAGCAAATAGTATCGCAAATATTAGTATCGTCTGCATATGATGCTGCTGAATAACATGGAAAATTTATAAATTCAAACATTTCGTCAATGTAAATGACGAATTGTAACGTAACCCTTTGATATCGGTGTGACAGGTATGAAGCAAACCAATTCTGTACCACTCCCCTTTCCTAAGAACACAATACCTTTAGCTGAGCGTCATGATTGACGCAGTCAAATGCTTTGCTAAAATCATTAAAAATGTTTATAGCTATTTCTCATTTATCTAACGAGTAAATTATTCAATTGATGACTTCTTTTCTTTGAAAACTCATGCTGGTTCAAGGATATTAATTTTCTATCTGTCAAAAACCTTATAAGTCAATGAGTCAATAACTGTAGCTTCGACCATTTTTGATGAGCTGGTGCAAAATGTTATAGCTCTATAAGATGACAATGTTAGCAACGGTATAACATTTGCTATTTTTAATTTATCTGGGAAAATATCTTGTTCCAAAGGAATATTTATTATGTTGGTAAGGAGATGTGCCAGTTCTTTTTTTGAGAAGTGAGTTGAACATGCCATCATCTCCAAAAGAGTTCGATTTTTATTATTTCCAAGATATCACTGTCCGTGCCGGTATGGAAGAATAAAGAGCTCCCAGTGCTTTCAATTAATGATTTCAAATAATCAGAATAGAGTTTTTCAGATCTGTGAATTACATTATGTGCTGCATTGATGTAGTAGCCATTCAACGCATAAACACATTGAACTATTTTTATATTTCTTTATTTATTTTTTATTTGCAATCAGAATTATTGAATATATTCCACATTTATCTGATTTATATTAGATGAATTTTGCACTTTTCGTTCATGGATATGTTTATACGATTTGGAAAGCATTGTTTCATATTTGTGGTCTTGAACGCCTCTCTATATTCAACCCCTTCAATGTTATATCTATAATAAAAGAATGTAACCATCGGCAACGCTATTAGAAGAAGTCACATCACAAAAGTACGAAACTGCTGTTAAATTCTTCTTTTTTCATTCAAAAGTGACAGTTTTGAAGATAATGATTTTCGAAAATTTTTCCTGGGACGATTTGGTACGACTATCTGTTTCGCAATGGAGATCAAATTATTGAGTTTTGTTGAATTGATGAGTTTGAAGATAATAAAATTCATTTGTAACATCCCGGACATGGTTAAGTAGTAGCCCACTTATATTTTACACGCGGAATTTTAAACTGACAAATGAAATGAAGCGTGCCATCAATTTGAGTAATTGCAAAGACAATTTCAACATCAAGACGTGCCTAAACGACGAACATCACACAGACAATTCACAACAATTTGTTTATTTAACTGGGAAAAATGGTACAAGTTATGTGAATCATTATTATAGCCTAGACACGTCGTGTAGAAGCAAGAGTGTCATGAGGGAAAATTAAACTAGGTAAACATTACAAATTAAATAATTTTCATAGTAGCGTCAAGTCTGCTGGTACTTCAAATTGCTTTTTGTATATTGTTTTCATCTTTTGCCTTCTCAATGTTGGATGTTTTGGAAATTGGCAATCATTATAACAGCTTCATACTTATATGTGCTTATAGGCATCACTCTGATAATACTGCTTGCTCCTTGAACTGATAGTGTCATGCTGGAAAAGGAAATCACATCAAATCATATAGTTATTACCTTCTTGATAGCTATAGAAGTATCACCCACATGTTGTGAACTCCACTGCAGTATATTGTTATGATGTGACAATGTTGGTAAAAGAAATTTGTATAGACATTAATTTTTTTGTCCCATACATATTCCTGGCTTTGATACTGATACCTTTCCTTATGCAGTTTTCAGCTCAGTCAGTTCGCCAATGAACATGAAGATCTCTCTTTCTCTCTTTCTACAGGTGGGTTGCAGTGCCTTTGGAACAAAAGCCGATTTTGATTAAATAGAGCTTTATCATAACTGATTTGACCGAGCGGAGTCGTTAAAAACATAATAACAATTTGAGAACGTTAGGCTCTAATTTTATAGGAACTAGGAATCATCCCTCGCAGAATTAACCCGGGAGCGGTCGCTACCCTTCCCATTCCGCGATCGGTCGCGTGTTAGATTTGATATAACATTACGAAAAACCTACTACTATTATGTGAAATTCATTTTATTAAGGTTTTTATTTCAAATAACACATCATAATTTAACATATACATGTACTTCATCAAAATGTGAGTTACAAAGATTCTTTACTGGAGTTTTCACACTGAATACAAATGTATGTGGTTTTTGAAGTGTGTTCCTTACAAATTGGCGAAACACAAGTTCCACACTGATGTTGGGTAAATCGGTTTTTCCTTATTGGGCAGTATTTACACCTCAGTTTGTGTGGAGGCTGTTGGTTTTGCAATAGTGCGACAGCCGGAGTAGTTGGTTTGCCAATAATGTTGATTATTTTTTGTCGAAGAGGAATGGATAAGTTCGAAATACTTCTGTAGATGGTGTAGTGTAAGCTGTTTTGACAGCTCGGTAATAAATGTTCTCCTTGGTCTCAACTGAGCGGTGTTATGCTTCTGAATTATCTGTGCATTTATTGTAGCAATATTCAATAACGAATAAAATACAGTTAGCGGCCAACGATTACTAATTCTTGCTACCGAGTATTCAGATTTCAAGCGATCTACCACGTCCACTCCTCCTTTTGTAGAATTATAGAATGTCATGATCTCGGGTTTTTTAGCTTCTTTGGAAGATGCATCTATTTCATCACCATCATGTAGAGTCGATAACATTAGGACATTTTTATTTTTCTTGGGTACATAGCAAGCGAGAACACAGCTATTGCCATCTTTTCCAAAACCGAAAATACTACTGCACACAGGTCGATTTTTTACTTGAAGGAATTCTGGTGGTATTTCCCGTTTATTTTTTCGAAGCGTGCCAACCATCGTGAGTTTGTGATTTACAAGCAAATCATTAGCAAGTGGTATGGAGGAAAAGTAATTGTCCATTGTCACGTTTCGTCCAGACTTATCAATGGTGGATATAAGACGTTTTACGACACTGGAAGCATCATTTGGTAAACAATATGGACCTTCTGGTTGCTGGCCAGCATATATTTCCATGTTGTGGGTGTAAAATGTCCTGGCATCAGCTAAGGTGTATATTTTTATGCCATATTTGGCAGGCTTATTCGCGATGTACTGTCTGAAGCGACACCTTCCACGAAAAGCATCCAACATTTCATCTATTGTAACATATTTTGAAACAGTAAAATTTGAAGAGCACGCTTTCACGAAATTGTCAAAAATGAACCGAATTGGAGCTAAATTATCATATTTGATCCTATTTTCTCTGGTGTTCATATCGTCAAATCGTAAAGCCCGTAGAATGACATGAAATCTTCGTTCTGACATCACAGCTACGAAGTATTCTGGTGCCGTACCGTCAGTACTCCACAATTCGGACGTATTCAAATGCTGTCCCTTTTTGACACCCGCCATGTATAGAAGCCCCGAGAATGCATACATTTCGTCGAAATCGATAGGTGGACAATCTCTAGAACGCGAATATGATTCCCTCAGTATTTCTAATTTTTGATTCGTAAAAGTAACAATTTGTTCAATGACTGCATCAGGAAGAAATAATTTCCAGCAATCTAAAGTGGTTTTAGCACCCTTGGCAATGGCCTTCACGCCGGGTAGTTGTGTTATAAGGTTATGAGCACGTGTCTTACTCCTAGGCTTGTTCGGTTTGTGCTTTAGCCACTCTGTAAGATTTTTACCCTGAAAAATAGGTTCCTTTCGTGTTCGCGGTTGTGCAACAGGTTGAGTAACAGGAACATCGTCAGTCTCACTCTCATTTGACTGTTCAGTGTCCGTATTATGCAAACTATGTTCAGAGGGGGAGTCATTCAGATCCTGATCGGAACCCTCGGGTTCTTCTGTGTCAGTTGGGATTTCTTCAAACCATTTCAATAGGGTTTCTTCCTCCTTCTTGTCCATTTTCGAAAATTGAACCCTAAAAATCAAAACAAGATAAGATATCACTAACACCTAATTGTACATGCAGGAATAACTTACCAAAACTTTAAAACACCATATATGAAAACACAGAAAACAAAATAAATTCTGTAGACGTGATGGGTCGCGTCGTTAGATTTTTTCTAACAAATCCGTGTACGTTATCCGTCGCGTGTTAGAATAAAACTGAAATCTCCTTCCTACGCTCAACATATATATCGAGTCGAATGCCGAACTGTCATACGCTATCGTAGTACCTCCTCCCAGGCATTCCTAATTGGAGAAGAAATTATAACCAATATGTCAAGTTTTATGAGCGGAAACCGAAAATTGTTAGTTTTTTTCTAACATTAGCGACCACTCCCGGGTTAAAGATTTTTAACTCACCTTACTCTTTCAACAGATTATCTCGCCTTTCTATACTCGATACTCCATTTGTTCTTTCTCCTCTCAGGCTGGATTGATGAGAACTCATTGCAAAACTTAATTTTGCAAAGAATTACTCTGTTCGACTTAATTAAATTCAGTTCTCTCAACTCAAAAGGATTTTCAAACTGGAATGTGAACTTTTGTGAATAAAAAACCAGAATTGATAACATAAATCTATCAAACAAAATAATAAGAAATAACAACCAAAGATAATAGGGACATTTATCAAATTAATTGAAAGAGCAACTCCTGATTTTAACTAATAATATATCTTAAACATGGACCTATAAAGTATTGTACTGGACCCAGCTGTTTACATCCTGGTCTGAAGTCGTGGATGGTCACAATCTGTAGTCGTGATATTGAGTTGGGAGTTGTCACATCTCATAAGTCCTAAGTCTTTATCATAGTCAAAATTGTCACTATACGTATTCAATTCGATAACAATCGAATGAACGAGGGTGAAGGTGACATTATCATGCAATTCAAACCTGTATTACTTACAAGTTTCAAAATCTAAACTATCGAAAAAAATCATTACTTGCGTCTTTAAATGGTTTTGTAGAGTATGTTGTGTCTGATCGTTTGTCAACGCTGCTGAATATGAATGTTTGTTTTCCACAAAGTAAACTTCTGACAGTTCTGACATATTCTGTCAGTGCTTTTTTGTGAGATTATTGTTGAAATACTAGTGTTTTTCAAACTCATTTGTGTTATACAGGGTGTCTCTTAAGTACGTGTAGGAACTTCAAGAGCATGTTGCTGACATCGAAATAAGAAAAAAAGTTACTATAAACTCATGTCCGCAAGTTATTCGTTTCTAAGATACAGAGTGTCAAAGTTTTATTATTATATTTGTTTTTTGTGAATAAATGCCAAAATATTCGTGATATTCGAGTATTGTTTGGTATCTGGGATGATTTTACAATGACAAAATCAAATTTTGTGTTAATTGTGAAAAAACTAATTTCTAATTGAATTTATTTTGAATTAAAAAATCTTGTCATTCAAAATCACTTGCATCGATTATTTCAAATCTTAATAACTCGAAAACAGTTGCTCGCAGTGACCTCTATCAAGAATATATTTTTTACACAAACTAAATAATAAATATTCCAAGATACCTAACTTTACCCAAATATCAAAATAATTTTGAAATTATTCACAAAAAATTAAAATAAGAATTCAACTTTGACACTCTGCATCTCAGAAACGAATAACTTGTGGACATATGTTTATAGGAAATTTTCTTCTTATTTTGATGTCAGCAATATGCTCCCAAATTTTCTACACGTACTTAAGAAACACCCTGTATAGTGGCATTATAATAGACAGAGAGTCATATACTTGGTGCAATCTTGTTGGCTAGACAAACAATCCATGTGTTCGAACTCGAATATCACATACTATTCGTAAGTACCATAGGCGTTACAGTGGGTATCAATGTTTTCGCCAAACAAAATGAAATTAATACGTGTATTCAAACCTTCATGTGGAGGTAATGAAATAGACACTTCACGATACTTTGACTGTACTTCACTAGGTCTTTGGATGATGCCTTTAAAAAAAAATTGCCAAAAAGTCCAAGAAATGTATATCAAAATTTGGATTTATTTTTTATATTTCCGCAGCTGAAGTCACAGAAAAAGCGGCTTTGTTGAAAAAGTTGTGGATGAAATGTTCAACTGAATGTGTTCCAAAGTCGGTAAAAATTTGGTTTACTGGGAATCTGCTGTGAAGAAAAAATAATTGAACGTCGCGATTATGGGCCATCAGCCAATTGTAATGGTACCTGTTTTGTTTTGCGGAAATGCTCTATTGCCAAGTTGACCTCTTCGGATCACTGGAAATCTATAACGAAACAGTTAAACGTCTCTATTATAGACCTCAACCTATTTTTTTACGGAAATGCTCTGTTGCCAAGTTAGTCACTGGTTAGTTACTGGAAATCTGATATGAAGATGAATAAAAGTGGACAGCATTCTATTTAATCAGGTGGTACCTGCTATGACATTTTGACTTTATGCGGAAATTCGCTGTTGCCAAGTTATAGATGCGGGAAATGATTCAGAGAAGCTTTATAGAAATGTTCAATGTAGATTATTAATATACAGGCTGATTCACGGTGGATGGCACATTAGACGTTTCTGGTGAACCAGACAACGGATCACTTTGAAAATTTAATGGAGGGCATATTCGGACATTCTCTAGCCAACTAAAATATTTTCGACAATGCGGTGTTGCCGCTTCTATTAGAAAGCAGTAGCAACTTTGATTTTTCAAATGGAACACTCTGTATATAATATTATTTTTGGAATCTCCAATAATTGCCCTACAACTTTTCTTGATATTTCCCTATACCTATCTTTTACCGTTTTCGAAATAAAAATTAATTTCAATTTTTTTCTTCGAAAATCATGACTTCTAAAAATGCCGGTATCTTTTAGTTAAGAAGTACTATGATATCGAAATTTGGTTTGGAGTTAGGTGATACTTGGACACTTTCCACACGTCAGCCTAATCTCCGTTAATTCAATACAGGGTGGTAAAAAAATACAGTTTTTTCGTTTGCTTGAAAAAGTTGCTGAAATTTGATTATTTTAAACGGAACACCCTGTATATTATTAAAAATTCGGAAAGCTGCTGAAATTTGCTTTCTTTCTATGTGTATCATACCTATACCTAACTAGTCAAGTTTCGGACTTATGAGCATTTATTTGTGAAAATGTCACTTCAGAATGGTATTTCCATTCGGTATTTGGTAAGCAGGCCATGATTACTATTTGACAGTAGCGTTGTGACATTCTCCTAATAATATCGACATTTTCGTCACTTCAGAAGTTGCAAATACCTTCAAAACGATGGAACAAAACTATTCAAACAAAGTTCTTATGAATTTGTTTATTATTTTTGGACAGTGTGACAAAACTATCAGCAGAACATGTAGAAAGTTCAATGAAATGTATCCGAATCTACCGCCAATGATCCTCAAGAAATTTATACGAATTCAGAACAATTTCAATATGTTTGGATAAACTTTAAAAAAGCACCAAGAAACTTGAAATTGGAAATATTGATATGAATAATTATAAAAAAGTAAAACAATCATGTGGAATATTTCAGAATATGTTCGAATCGCTGGCCGTTCACTTCCAAGCACTTTAAAATGCGGGTGTTGACTGCTTTCGTGGTGGCAGATCTGATTTCATTGGGATCCAAATCTTCAAATGTTTGGGCAATCCTTTCTAACAATTCATCTCTCGAACGCACGGGTATTTTGTAAACTTTTTCTTTAAACATTCCCCACAAATAAAAATCTAATGGATTAAGATCGGGTGATCTCGCTGGCCAATTCCATGGTCCCAAGCGCCTTATCCACCGATCGTCAAAAAGTCTTTCCAGTTCTGCGCTCACTTCTCTTGTGCAATGTGCAGGAGCTCCGTCTAGTTGGTACCAACAGTTTCGATATTCTTCGAGTGGCAGATTATCCACGAAACTCTCTACAGTATTCTCCAAAATATTCAGGTAGCTTCTGGATGTTAATGACTCCTCGTATATCACGTACCTCAATTTGTTGTCCATCAACATGCAGAAGACATTAAAACTAAATTTTTCTTGAAATCCGGCTTCTTTTGTGACGTGAGGATTTTCACTGGACCAATAATGACGATTTTTTCTATTGAAAATCCCTTCTCTCGAAAATTTCGATTCATCAGTCCAAATAATTTTATTTAAAAAAAGTGGATCTTCTTGAATGCGTGTCAACAACATTTCACAAAATTTTACTCTCTGTTGAGGGTCTTGAGGCTTCATTGCTTGAATTTTGGTGAATTTATAATCATGCATTTTATGTCTTCGCAAGATTCTTTGAACCGATGAATATTTTATACCCAAATCTTCTTCAGCACTTCTTATCGATGACTCGGGAAATGCGTGAAAATATGCTAAGACATTAATCTGGTTGTCTTCAGAAGTTACGGGTCGAGGCAAGTTTCTTGGTGCTTTTAATGTTGATCCAAATGCATTGAAATTGTTCTGAATTCGTATAAATTTCTTGAGGTTCATTGGCGGTAGATTCGGATACATTTCATTGAACTTTCTACTTGTTCTGCTGATAATTTTGTCACACTGTCCAAAAATAATAAACAAATTCATAAGAACTTCGTTTGAATAGTTTTGTTCCATCGTTTTGAAGGTATTTGCAACTTCTGAAGTGACGAAAATGTCGATATTATTAGGAGAATGTCACAACGCTACTGTCAAATAGTAATCATGGCCTGCTTACCAAATACCGAATGGAAATACCATTCTGAAGGGACATTTTCACAAATAAATGCTCATAAGTCCGAAACTTGACTAGTTAGGTATAGGTATGATATACATAGAAAGAAAGCAAATTTCAGCAGCTTTCCGAATTTTTAATAATATACAGGGTGTTCCATTTAAAATAATCAAATTTCAGCAACTTTTTCAAGCAAACGAAAAAACTGTATTTTTTTACCACCTTGTATTGAAGTAACGGAGATTAGGCTGACGTGTGGGAAGTATCCAAGTATCACCTAACTCCAAACCAAATTTCGATATCATAGTACTTCTTAACTAAAAGATATCGGCATTTTTAGAAGTCATGATTTTCGAAGAAAAAAATTGAAATTAATTTTTATTTCGAAAACGGTAACAGATAGGTATAGGGAAATATGAAGAAAAGTTGTAGGGCAATTATTGGAAATTCCAAAAATAATATTATATACAGAGTGTTCCATTTGAAAAATCAAAGTTGCTACTGCTTTCTAATAGAAGCGGCAACACCGCATTGTCGAAAATATTTTAGTTGGCTAGAGAATGTCTGAATATGCCCTCCACTAAATTTTCAAAGTGATCCGTTGTCTGGTTCACCAGAAACGTCTAATGTGCCATCCACCGTGAATCAGCCTGTATATTTACAGCCGATTTCAATGGTGCTATGTTTATTTTGGTGAAATGTGCTGTTATAAATTACCAGAACCGCGCACGTTGTCGGCTATGGACCGAATTTCTAAAAAAGGGACACAACCTAACCGAACTGAGCTAACCTAGCCATCAAAGTTGCTGGTATTTTGGTCACTGATTAGTATGAGAAGTTTAAATCACAGCAGAAGCTCGCTGCGCTCGCATTTTATAAACCACCAGCAGAAAGAGACACGCTGTAACTTTTGTTGCCATGGAAATGAAGTTGACGTCAAACTATTGAACATTTATAGCCCGTGAGCTGTTAGTAGTATGATAATTTGTGACTGAGAATGCAGAACTTGAGAATTCAACGTTGTTTCGCATCATTTAGTTATTTCAAGAATTTCTAACGTATATCATTTGAACTTGAAGTGAGATAACCTAAATGATTGAAGAACTGTCGTCGGAAGATTCATCACATCAATCAGTTGAAACAGACTCTTTAGAAAAGGATTTTCAAAGTTTTTCATCTTTCTTCATCGTCAATGACCAGTTGCTCACGAATTTTTGAGGATCCTACTGGATGGTCCACATGCTGACGTAAATAGAATTACGGAGAAACCTAATCACTTATCACCAGATATCGACGAAGATTTGAGTGATAGTGAGAAAAGAGAAGAGGCTTGGTCAAAATTGTTGATGATGAATAACTCTATGATTGTAGAACTCTTTGTTGGTCAACTAAAATCTAAATTGAAATGTACATATTGTGGTCATTGTTCTGTCACGTTTGATCCATTTTGGGACATTTCCGTACCCATTCCGCTAAGAAAAAGCAAACTGAGACTATCAGATTGTTTGGATTCATTCACTAGCCCTTTCACTCATGAATTTTTGTTTTTTGAAATAAAAATTTTTGAATTTCGCAAATATAATAAATGAATTTTTCTAAGATTTTTGAGCCTATAGAAAAATTTTTGCGACTGCCAATTTTTGTGATATGGCTAAATTTAGTACACCATGAGCAAACGGTATATGGGATATTATAATATGAGAACACAAATTTTGTGATAGACATTGCGATTCAGTAAAAATGTTTCATACAAATCAAAAAACATCCGAAAACGAAAGTAGAAATGTCACAGCATACTCTGTAATATTCCAAGACTATTTTTATATATTAAAATATAGGTACGTACTTCAGCAGTTGATTCTGGCAAGTTTTTGTGCTAATGTAACTACCCGTTTTCTTGTTCTTCCTCTGAACCTATGTCCAAGTAAATAAACGAGCATCCTGAATCAATCTCGTACTCATGAAATTTACCCCCAGAAGCTCAAGTCACTTTCGATTTCATTGACATTCTATCAGATAAATTGTTTTCTATTATTGATAATAGCTTCTGATTACTTAAGGCCCTTCTAATAACCATGTCAATCAATGGTACTGTGAAAATAACAAAAAATACAGTTTTTAATGATATGAAGTGAGGTTATGTCTACCACATTTGCAATGCCACTAGCTCACAGTGTACTAAATTTAGCACACCGAAATTCATGTTCAAAACTACAAAATAGTGATAAAATGTTTAAATATTTCGAATCGAGTACGTAAAACACTCTAATGTGAACACACAGTATTTTTTTCGATGAATAAATTCCACATTGAGAAATTAAAAAATGACATACACCAAACTGGTGACCCAGATGATAGGATTCGTCCATTCTCGTCAGATGAAGTTTTCCAAAATACTTCCTAAAGAATCTGATAGATGACAGATAAAATTACAGTTGGCAACTAAAATAACAACTTATAAAACCATGGCAACAATACTTGGATAACCAGTTTTCTGCACCCAAAAAAAAAACAAGAAAGTTGTGTACTAAATTTAGGACACCATGAGCGAAAGGGCTAGTGAGGAATCTCTGGACGGTGATGAGAAACATACTTGCTCAAAATGCAAAGAAAGACGGAAGTGCACGAAATCTGTATCGACCTAAATGAAATAAAAATGGTTTTTTGGACCATGCGTCATCAGATATCTAAAAGTTCATAATGATATTCTTTTATTTTGGTGAAATGTGCTGTTATAAATTACCAGAACCGCGCACGTTGTCGGCTATGATATTCTTTGAGCAAAATTTCCTTAAATCTTTTTTAATGATTTCCAGCGTCCACGACTTGGCAACGTTGGCGCATTTCTGCAAGGTTCAAATTTGATAACGCAATTCATCTTATTGAGTAGTATGGTATCCACTCAGAACTATCCTCATATCAGATTTCCAGTTATCTAAAAAGACCAAAACTTGGCAACAGCGCATTTCCGCAAAACAAAAATGATATCATTAGAATAGGTTGAGGTTCCATAATCGAAAAGTTTAATTGTTTTTTCCATATCAGATTTCCAGTAATCCGCAGAGGTCTACTTAACAACAGAGCATTTCCGCAAAACAGAAATGGTATACCATTACAATTGGCGGAGGGTCCACAATCGTTACGTTGAATTGTTTTTCTATATCAGATTTCAAGTAAACCTAAGTTCAGTCCATGTATTTATTGAATATATAAATTACCATTTTTTGGTCAGTACTTAAAAAAAAAAAAAATTTCTGTCGACTGTCTTCAGCTTTCCATTCATTGAAATCGAAAGTCTTAAATGTCTATTATTTTTCATTTTGCTAACTTTGTGAACCTAATTTTCTAAGGATCGATACTATCTTAGTCAATGAAGTATTGCAAGACATTAGGTATGTCATACGCGGTTTTTTATGTCACGAAGTCCTATCGGATTGTATATTCTATCACTTTCTTTGATATTTTCATCATTATTTCAATTTCAGCATGTTTTCCTGTGTTGAACCCTATGCGTGCGCTCCTGTCGGTTGTGGGAAGATCACAGTCTATCGCTACCTTCTCTCTTCCCCGCAACCCGCGCGCCTACAAAATGAGCGACTTCAAAACAATCCGTTTTGTAGCTATAGACCGGGAGGCGAGAGGGGTTTTGCATGTATCATAGGCCCCACGCTGAGACTCTGGGGGCTGATAGACAACGTTATTCCCCAATGTGAAATCCCGGTATGGCACCTCTGAAGTGTAGCTTTTAGGGGGGGTGAATTTTCAAACGTGTAATTAATATCCATGCCCATGGATCATAGGCCCCACTTTGATTCTTGTTTTATGTCGTCAAGAAGGTCGCCAAAGTCCGCGAACTCAATATGCCATACTAATATGGCGTCGCTTAAGGCCCACCATACTTACCGAAACGTGTAATTTTTTCACTGTGGACATGGATCATGAGCCCCACGCTGTTGTTTCGTGATCCTTGTTAACAATGAACTGTAGAACAAATATTTCGAAACACCATACCGCTGGGTCGTTGCCAAGTGGCCGCCATACTGGACCAAATATGTCCTTTTTAGCAATGAACATGTCTAATAGGTCCCACCATGGAATTGTGTTTTCTTTGTTCATTTTGATGTCCTGAACAAAGTTCTGAAAGCGCTATACCGATGTGATGTCGCCAACATCAGATATTGGCTTCCAAAGTTGTCACATTTTTATAGGTTAAGTGTATGAAAGGCCCCTCTGCCATACTGTCATTTTTATATGTATTTTGAAGTATACAGTACGAATATATCACTGCCATACCGATGCGATGTCGCTAACGTCAGATATTGGCTTCCAAAGTTGTCACATTTTTATAGGATACGTGTATTAAAGGCCCCACTGCCATACCGGCATTTGTATGTGTATTTTGAAGTATAAGGCACGAATATATCACTGCAATAGCCATGGCATGTCGGTAACGTGGTACATAGCTTCTAAACGGCGCAACTTAAAAATTTCTTTCGAATGCAAGCATGTTTCCTTCGTGAGAGAGTATCTTTGGAAAATATTTCGAAGTATACAAGGTGATCCAGAAAAGTGCACCAAACCATACTTATGTTTTTTGTAATGGAACACCCTGTATTTCATCACATGGTTGAATAAATATTACTTTGACCATTCAAAAAGTATATGGTCTTGTATATCCATCAACGTTATTTTCGGAGATATATCGATATTACTTCAAAAAACATAACGTATTCAACACTCTGTAACTATTCGTGGAAAAATAATTCTAAAACTTTAGGGGAGGCGAAATGACTCCAATATGGTCTAGGTTCTGTAACATGACACACAGTTGAAATTTCATTATTTTTTTTTTGTACAAGATAGATGGAAACGCAAATTGAAAGATATCTTGTTTTTTTTCAAATGGAAACCCATACATTCAATTTCAGTATTGGAAAGGCAATGAAATTTCCTTTCGAATGATGTATCACACTTGGTATTTACTTCACCTTGTAAATAACGTAAATTTCCATTTGAAAAAAACCAAGATATCTTTCAATTTGCGTTTCGATCTATCCGGTACATAAAAAGTAATGAAATTTCAACTCTGCGTCATGTTATAGAACCTAGACCATATTAGAGTTATTTTGCCTCCCATAGAGTTTTAGAATTATTTTTCCACGAATAGTTACAGAGTGTTGAATACGTTATGTTTTTTGAAGTAATATCGATATATCTCCGAAAATAACGTTGATGGATATACAAGACCCTATATTTGACATCAAATCCGTGATCAGCGACCTCGAAAACCAATAAATACAAGTTTGGAAGCAATTCCGGAGCGTCGGTAAAAAAAATGTTTTTTTCGGTATGGCACCCCTTTAGCGACACGCTATTGGTGTGGCATTGTAATCCCCGCTAAACTGATCCAACAGAGCATCCTAAAACGAAAACGCCATACCGGTACCTATTAGACATGTTCATTGCTAAAAATGACATATTTGGTCCAGTATGGCGGCCACTTGGCGACGCCCCAGCAGTATGGCGTTTCGAAATCTTTGTTCTACAGTTCATTGTTAACAAGGATCACGAAACAACAGCGTGGGGCCCATGATCCATGTCCACAGTGAAAAAATTACACGTTTCGGTAAGTATGGTGGGCCTTAAGTGACGCCATATTAGTATGGCATATTGAGTTCGCGGACTTTGGCGACCTCCTTGACGACATAAAACAAGAATCAAAGTGGGGCCTATGATCCATGGGCATGGATATTAATTACACGTTTGAAAATTCACCCCCCCTAAAAGCGACACTTCAGAGGTGCCATACCGGGATTTCACATTGGGGAATAACGTTGTCTATCAGCCCCCAGAGTCTCAGCATGGGGCCTATGATACATGCAAAACCCCTCTCGCCTCCCGGTCTAGTATGGCAATGCTGAGTCCATCTGTATTTATACGATATTATAGGTCCATGATCTTAAACCACAAAAAGGTAAATGAGACGAAATAATCTACTAATAATTGAACAAGATAAAGCACAGAAGACTCGAAATTATTCAAATACAACAAATACTAAACGTTGATTGGAAGAATCAACTTTTTAGAGAGAGCTGAAGAAGATCGACTTTATATATTGGGTCGTATGCATAAACCTTTTACTTCGATTTCTTGAGACAGACGTATTCATTTTGTTGAGTTATGAGGGAGACATGCATGTAATAAAAGCATTTGCTACCTTTTATGAATACTACCCATTGTTACTATTTGTCTACGCACGAATTAATTTTCATTAAAATTAAAAAACGCATACAATTTCTAAGTTGGCCAACCTGAAGTACGAGATGCGCAAGAACCGAGCGTATCGAAACGACAAGGATCGCGAGGAGAAGAAGTGTGGAGAGAGGACGAATTTTTCAATTGTAGTGTTAAAATCTTTTTGCATAATTTCTCTGTGTGGTAGTTTTGGTGAAGAGAAGAAAATTCAACACAACAATACGTCGCAGTGGGAGCTCCCAGGATCGAGTTAGAGAGCCAGAAATTCACCAGGTGAGCGCCATAACGGTCTTGTATGTGTAGAAAGTTACAATTTCAATTTCTTAGTGTCACGTACATTTGCGCTTGGAAAAACAGTCAAAATTTTCATTTCATTTCACGTGCGTGGTCAGTAATGGTCCTTCGAGCCAAGATTATTTCAATTTCATCAAAAATAAATAGTTTCAAAGTTTAGTTAAAACGATTCATTCGACTTCACTGAGGGGACGATCAGAGTTCATCGATTCATTTCGGTTAAAAAGGGAACATACAAACGATATTTTTATCAGTTCCATTTTCAAAAAAAAACGTACAGTTTCAGTGTCAAGGCCACCCAACACCGTTGAGTTGAAATCGACCTTTGTACTCATATTCTTCACGTGAGTTGTTTACATTCAGAAAACAGCTGATTACCTATAAATTCGACAAAATTATACAGTTTGAAATTTTCTTTCGTTTTCGTTCAGTTGGAGAATAATTAGTTTGTTTAAAAATATTATTCAAAGCATCTGGTTGGAAAATATTGCAGTATTCACATTGCACTATTTCTTTTAATACTTTTTGCTCATTTTTTTCATTATGGCAACACTTAAAAAACTTCAAGCCTTGAGAAAAGGTTATGCAAATAGTGTTACAGAGACATATAACTCAGCGCTTTCAGCAAAAGCTGACAAACAGCTTCACTCACAGTTCTTTGCAAGATATCAATCCTTAGATAGGGATTACGATGAATTTTCACATGCGCATAACGAGGTTATAAAATATATTGATGACGATTTCGAAGCCGAAGACGCTGTCAGAAAAGAGTGTGCCACGTTTTTCAACACAGCCAAAGCAATTTTCTTTGAAATTTTTCAACCAGATTATTTGAAACCTCAGAGTGCTAGCCAAAGTATTGACACAAATTCAAGTGCTATTTTAGATAGATTGAGAATCCCAAAATTCAATGGGAACTTACGAGAATGGCCAACATTTTTCGATTTATATTCAAGTTTGATACATAAGAAGGCTGACATGTCCAAAATCGAAAAGTTTCAACGTTTGGTCACGTATCTTGAGGGAGAAGCTAGAAATTTGATAAAATCAATTCCGTTATTAGCAGACAATTACGATCAAGCTATCAAAACGCTCACAGATCGTTATCAAAATAAACGCCTTTTGGCTACAAATGCATTAAACCAAATTTTCAATGTTTATCCTAAGAACGAGTCAGCTAAAGAATTACAAGCTGTTCTCAACAGTTTTTCAGAGTCAATTTCATACTTAAAAACTTTAGGTTTTCCTGTTGATCATTGGTCTTTCATTCTATTTCATTTGCTCTTACAAAAGGTTCCCACGTCCGTCAGAACTAGTTTTGAGACAAAATTTAGCACTGTTGAAATTCCTAAATACAGTGATTTATTTTCTTTCCTTCAAGATCATTGCAAAGCACTTGAATCTGTTCAGTTTTCAGTACCAGTAAAACTAAAGGTTCCTTATTCAGGTAATATGAGTAAAAGGCAGTCAAACTCATTTTTAACTCAAAATAATTCACAAAACAACCAGAACTCTAATTCCAAAATTACAAGTCCAAGATTCAAATGTTTTTTGTGCAAGCAGAATCATACACTAGCCAAATGTCCTTCATTTCAGACAAAAACTATTAATGATAGGTTTCAATTTGTTAGAGATAACAGTTTATGTTTCAATTGTTTTTTTCCACATGCCTTGAAAGATTGCATTTCAACCTTCCGTTGTAGGGCGGGATCATGTGGTTTGTCACATCATACATTAATCCACATGGATCCTTTTCCTGCAGCTTACAGACCTATTTCTGATCAAAATATTTCTGATTCCACTCAATCTTCTAATCCTTGTCATAGTGCAAATACCATGACTACAAATTTGAATACACTTACCAACCAAAACATGGTTCTTTTAGCTACTGCAATGGTAGATGTCCAAGATTGCTGGGGTAATTTTCAACCGATTCGTGCAGTTATTGATAGTGCCAGTGAGGCGAACTTTATTTCAGAAAGAATGCTCCAAAACCTTGGAATTTCAAAATCAAATTTTTCAATTTCAGTTTCTGGAATCAATCATATGTCTACAGCTGTTTCAAAAGGGATTGCGAGGTGTACAATTAAACCTCAAAATTCTTGTTTTCCGATGCTTTCTTTTGATGCCATTGTGCTTCCAAAGATTTGTTCCAACTTGCCTTCTTTCGATTTACAGGTGAAAACCTGGGATCATATTCCAAAGTCACAATTAGCTGATCCAAAATTCTATGAAAGTCGTCCAGTTAGTTTATTGCTAGGTGCGGATTTATTCGTGCAAACTCTAAAAGATGGTAGAATTACAGGTAGTCCAGGACAACCTAGTGCGTTGGAAACTATTTTTGGTTTTGTTCTGTTGGGAAAGGTTGATAATTCATTTCAACAAAATAGCTCGACTTCCCTCCTTGCTAATTGTTTGAATGATTCGCATTTAAACCAATGTTTAGAAAATTTCTGGCAATTGGAAAATATTCCTTCTAAAGTTCACCTTTCACCAGACGAGATTAAGTGTGAGCAGTGTTTTCGAGATAGAGTGTCGCGTGATTCCACTGGCCGTTTCATTGTTTCGCTTCCTTTCAAAGATTCTAATCCGAATTTGGGAAATTCATATTATATGGCCTTTCGAAGATTTTCATTACTGGAAAATCGTTTACTTAAAAATCCTTCCTTATACGAAGAATATTCAGAATTCATGCAAGATTACCTTGACACAGGGCACATGAGTTTGGTTTCAAATGAAGATTCTATTCCTGAGAAGTGTTGGTATCTACCTCATCATTGCGTTGTGAAAGAAGATGCCATAACTACAAGGCTGAGGGTTATTTTCGATGGAGCAGCTAAGGGTAGTAACTCAATTTCAATTAATTCGGCCCTTTTAACTGGCCCAAAATTACAAAAGGATATTAGTTGTTTGTTGCTTATATTTCGATATTATGCTTTAGTTTTCATAAGTGATATCAAGCAATGTTTTCGAAATATTTTATTGTGTCTAGAGGACAGAGATTATCAACGAATACTTTGGCGTTTCAATCCAAATCAGCCTCTTCAGACTTACAGGTTGAATACTGTTACTTATGGCTTATCTTCATCACCATTTTTGTATATTCGCACATTGAATGAGCTTGCCAATCAGGAAAGAGTAAATTATCCTCGTGCATCGCAAATTTTAGATTCACAAATTTTTGTCGATGATTGCTTTGGGGGTAGTGCAGACCTTGAATCATGTTTGTCTTTACAACAAGAATTAATCGAGCTTCTGAAGTCAGGTGGGTTTCAACTAAGAAAATGGGCCTCGAATTGTAAAGAAATTCTTTCTAACATTCCAGAAGTCGATCGTCAAATGTCTTTGAGTTTCGATAAGGAGGATCCTACCTATATCAAAATGTTAGGTTTGCAATGGAACCCAGAGAGTGATACATTTTCATACAAGGTTGTTCTGGATGACAGACCTTGTACAAAGAGAAATATTCTTAGTCAAATTGCACGGTTATTTGATCCGCAAGGTTTCTTGAGCCCAGTCACTCTGATGGCAAAACATATTATGCAACGATTGTGGGCTTGCAAAGAATTAGGTTGGGATAGTCCTCCCGAAAAGTCTATCATAGATATTTGGAATCAGTTTAAGTCCGAACTTCCTGAGCTATGTTCACTTCAAATACCAAGACGAGCATTTCCTGATAATTTTTCAAGATGCGAGTTGCATGGATTTTGCGACGCTTCTTTAATTGGTTTTTCAGCTGTAATATATTTCAGATTTCTTACACCTGAGGGTATTTCCATTTTTTTCGTTACAGCTAAATCAAGAGTGGCTCCACTCAAGACAGTTTCTCTTCCGCGTCTTGAGTTGTGCGTAGCGGTTCTTCTTGTAGATTTAATTCAGTATGTGAAAAACGCTTTCGAGAATTTTTTTCTTTTCGATGAAATATTTGCTTGGTCAGACTCACGAGTAACATTGGATTGGATAGCTTCCTCTCCACATCGGTGGAAGGTTTTTGTAGCAAATAGAGTCAGTCACATTCACGAAATCCTACCATCGAAACATTGGCATCACGTTTGCTCAGAATTAAATTCAGCAGATGTTGGTAGTAGGGGTGTTACGCCTCGAAAATTACTCGATTGTGACGGATGGTGGAATTCGCCTCCATTCTTAAGACTACCTCGATCTGAGTGGCCGACTGAAAGGTCGGAACCTAACGAAGAAATTTCTCTGAAATGTTCACAAGTGGAACGCAAATTGGTTGTCTTCCAAACTGTAGTCTCGGATAATGTTTTGGATGTCTTACTAAACAATATTTCATCTTTACCAAAATTACAGAGGTTAGTTTCGTATTTCCTTAGATTCCTTCCGAAAGATAAGAGAATTTTTAAAACATCTGCTTTTCCTTCACCTACGGAATTGGAGAATGCACTTTGTGTGCTTATAAAACACGTTCAACAGCAAGAATTTTGTGATATTATCGACAAACTGCAACACAGTAGACCACTTCCTAAACAATTTCGAAAACTTTCCTTATTTCTTGATTCGAGAGGTTTTGTCAGAGTGGGCGGACGTCTGAAGAATTCACAATTATCTTACGATGCAAAGCATCCTTTTCTGATGCCAAAATCACATAGATTAACATCTATTATTATTGAGTATACCCATAACAAATTTCTTCACCCTGGTTTCAAAACACTCAGTTTCCTTTTACTCCAAAGATATTGGATTATTTCAGCCAGAAAGGCTATCGGTCACACTTTATCTCATTGCTTGAAATGTTTTCGGGTAAACCCGAAGTCATACGTTCAACCCATGTCTGATTTACCTGTTCAGAGGGTATCACAATTAAAATGTTTCTTGCATACTGCTATAGATTTCTGTGGTCCGTTTCATACTCTAGCTGGTCGCTACAGAGGAACAAAGGTTCTGAAATCTTATTGTTGTGTTTTTGTTTGTACTAGTACAAAGGCGGTTTACCTTGATTTAACCTCTGATCTATCCTCTGAAGCTTTTCTAGCGTGTTTCCGTCGTTTTGTAGCTCGGAGAGGTACAGTTGAACATATCTATTCCGACAATGCTACCACGTTTCATGGTGGAGATAATCTTCTTAAGAAATATTCAAAGCTAGTTTCTGAGTCTCTTTCAATTACATGGCATTGGAGTCCGAGTGGAGGGCCACATTTTAATGGTCTGAGCGAGGCAGGAGTGAAGTCAGTAAAGACTCATTTATTGCGTGTAATAGGAGAGCAGCGACTCACGTTCGAAGAGTTTTCGACTTTTCTTTGTCAAGTCGAAGCGATTCTCAATTCAAGACCTCTCTTTTCACAAAGTGCAGATCCCAATGATTTATCCCCTATTACTCCTGGGCACTTTCTAACCCTTGAGCCATTAAACGTTTTACCTGATCCAGATCTTTCCCATATAAAAGTGTCAAATTTATCGCGCTGGCAGCTTATCCAACGTTTTCAAGCAGAATTCTGGAAGCGATGGCATACAGAATATCTGCATACACTGCAGCAACGCACCAAATGGACGGATCCAGCCAGAGAAATTGAACTGAATACATTAGTTCTCATAAAAAATGAAACAAAGCCTCCGCTTCAGTGGCCCTTAGCTAGAGTGGTAGCTCTGTATCCGGGAGCTGACGGTGTGGTTAGGGTGGTTGACGTTAAAACTGCAATGGGAGTTTACCGCCGACCAGTGGTGAAACTCTGTCCGGTTCCGGTTCACGATTAAAATTACATTTTTTTTTTTTCTAATTTTGTACATAGTTCATTTGGGTTTTCCAGGCAAACTATTGCCTTAAAATTATCATTTTTCTTTACATTTTTTCTTTTTTTTTCTAAGTAAAACACAATGTGTTTTAAGTGGGCGGAAATGTCTACGCACGAATTAATTTTCATTAAAATTAAAAAACGCATACAATTTCTAAGTTGGCCAACCTGAAGTACGAGATGCGCAAGAACCGAGCGTATCGAAACGACAAGGATCGCGAGGAGAACAAGTGTGGAGAGAGGACGAATTTTTCAATTGTAGTGTTAAAATCTTTTTGCATAATTTCTCTGTGTGGTAGTTTTGGTGAAGAGAAGAAAATTCAACACAACAATACGTCGCAGTGGGAGCTCCCAGGATCGAGTTAGAGAGCCAGAAATTCACCAGGTGAGCGCCATAACGGTCTTGTATGTGTAGAAAGTTACAATTTCAATTTCTTAGTGTCACGTACATTTGCGCTTGGAAAAACAGTCAAAATTTTCATTTCATTTCACGTGCGTGGTCACTATTTTTTGATGGGGAAAAAATTGTTTACTCGTTATGGTGAAATTGTTAAAATATTTTTGATGTAAGAAAATGAAAACTATCCTTTTTAATTAGAGTAGAAAGAAAGACTACTATATCATTCCAGTGTTGTCAATTGTGATATAATACTTTGAAAAAGAAACAAAGAAGAATATGTCGTTTTATTTACTGTTTACTTTATTTTGAAAATTAATATTTTGCCAAAACTCGATACTTACTCCTGTTTTTTAACCTCTTACCCTTTTTGTTGTGGTACCTCAGCTCAAACTCAGTCGGTGCACCTAAACATGAGAAAACTCCCTTTCTCAGTTGAGTTCAAATGGAAGGCTTCTCTTGATGTCAAATTCATCAAAATTATATGTGAAAATAAATAAATGATTTTCAAAAGTCAAATATGGTTTTATTTGAAGGTTGAAATGTAATATTGTTGAAAAGTTGAAAAGGATTAAATGAATTTGAACGATGTAACCTTATTCTAGCCTCTCTGACAAACGTATGTTATCTAGTACCATTGCTGGTTAAATGTAGTACAATTTTGACAGTCATGTCACGTCAAAAAAAAACAGCTAGACTTCAAGGTCAATGATTTGGAGAAATATTGTTTTGAATAATATTAAAGTTCTCAAAACTGCTTAGAATTAATAACTATTAACTAAAAAGTCTTTTAGGGGTTTTAGATCACTGATTTTTTTATTTTGGGGTTAAGTTTTCTGGAGGTGAAATTTTGTACACAGAAAGTTCTGGTATTGTTTGAAAATTTTATGTTGAAAATCAGGTCTCTGGAGAACGTTGATATTCGCAAATAACAGGATTTCTGCTCCGATAAGTTGGTGATATTATGCTACCTTCTTCGCTGGATAATTTTGAATTTGTTGTTTCCTGGTAATTAATTTTATGCTGCAAGTGGCCTTTTAGTGTTTGTCTTCCCTTTTATGTGATTTTGGTTTCAATTGTTGCTCAACTTTCTCTTATCTGTTGGAAAATCTCTTCCCATTTCTAAATTTCAAAAATTTCCCTAATAGCTTTCGGAAAAACTGCCTCAATAACTGTTACTCAGTAACGGAATTGATAAATTAGATGAAACCAAACTCAAACTGCTATCCAATAACTTCTATCTCCATGGCAATCATTTTCCTGGATACTTTCAGTGCACTCACCAGATTTTAAATTGTTTACTTTCACTTGGCTTTAAAATTATTTTTGTTTCTTATTCTACATATTGTTCGACTTAAATTTAACAACAAACTTATTTTCTAATATTTACACAACTAATCCAAATTTATTTTCATTATTTTCAATTATATATCTATTTTCTACAACAATTATGACTAGTGTCATTTTATGACTAGTCTCGTCAACAGTTTATTTCAAATCAACCTACAGAGCATTTTTCTATAATCAGTAAATTTTATAATATTGAGGATTTTTTAATGTCAATTTTGGAAATTTTCAACTGAAGTTCGTTTGTCTCAATGTTCTAATGGACCGAGTGTTAATAATTTATTTCATTTCAGCACACAGTAGCGAAAGGTGTTGTAGTACTGCTAACATTGTTCGGAAAACTAAATAATTAGAATTCTGATGGTTTTTGAAGAAATATGTTGCTGTGGACTAAAATATAAGGTGTCATAAAACTAAGGTAAGGTATCTAGATGTTTCTAGTCTTTCTAGGAGCAATAATAATAATAGTGATATGCTAATTTAATAGTAATAATAATAATAGACTTTATTGTTCTAGAGTGAGTACACATACAGAAGTACAGTTTCAAATATAGCTCGAGAACAAAAGGCAGAGTTCGGTCTCATCAGAAAGTTGAATTACCGAGGAGACTCGCTCTTCCACTCAACCTGTAGATAAAAAAATAATAAAGAAAGAAAAAAATAAGGATGTTAATCAAAATGAAAGCATAGTTAAATCTTAAATGGTGTTTCAAAAAAATCTAGTGAATATACATATATATATATATATATATATATATATATATATATATATATATATAAATATAGGTGTATATAGAAAGATAAGTGCCGAATCATTATCCAGTAAACAACTAAATACAGAAAAAAATTCATACTATGGTAAGCTAATGATTGGAGAAAGTTTACATAAGCATTTTGAAAGTATCATTATCGAGGGCAGCAACTACAGACTTCTTGAAAGCTCCAACCGAAAGTTTTTCATATCGCTGGGTATGCAGATATAAATTTTAGCAAGGTTATATGAGAAGGACGACTTGAAAAGAGAAGTTTTGTGGCGAGGAATGGTCAATTGATATTTCGAGCGAATATTAACATCGTGTACTTCAGAGCGATACTTAGCTTTCTCGTAGAGATACGACGGCTTTTTAGTTGACATTACTTTGTGAATGAGAGTGCAGAAGTGAAGTAATCGTCGTTTCTTCATATCTAACCAACCAATATTCATTATAGAACGCGATACGTAATCCCGCCTTCGAAGACCACATATTAACCTGACACAAGAATTCTGAATTAGTTGAAGTCTGCGACAGTCAGCTTGTAATAGGGCAGGTCCATAAATACAATCAGCATAATTGAGGTGTGAAAGAACAGGTGAGTTGCAAAGGGTTATTTTACAATTCCTAGTCATGATATGCCTGTTGGAATAGATTAATTTCAGATTGAAGAAAGCTCTTTTGATTACATGTGAAACATGCCGTGTAAATTTCAATTCGTCGTCAAGTATAAGTCCCAAATTCCTTTCATACTTGGATAAGTTTAGCTGGACATTATCCAAACACAAGTTCAAGTCATTGACATTTCTTTCTCGCGCTCCCTTACGTCCAAATAATAAAGCTTTGGATTTGGAAGGGTTGATGGAAAGACAGAATTTTCTAGATAGGGAATTCAAAGTTTCAAGATCAGAGTTCATTTGGACACAAGCTTCACGAATTCTTTTTTCTCTAAACGTCATATATAACTGAGTGTCATCAGCATAATAGTGGAAGGCAAAGTGTTTCAAATGTTTATGAAATTGCGAGGTGTACACGGTGTATAGTAAAGGGCCTAAGATTGATCCTTGCGGTACACCTTTTTATATTATTGCATTATTAGGTGTCTCTTTCCTAAATACCACTGACTGAACTCTATTAGTTAGGTAATGGTTCATCATTTCAACAGCATTTTCCGATGTGGTGTAAAATAGCCAATAATAATTGATGATTTATCCTATCGAATGCCTTGAAATAATCAATCAATACCAATGCGCAGAGTTCGTCATTATCTATAGCAGTAAAAATGTCATCCGTGACCCTCAACAGAGCAGTAGTACAACTCAGTCCCTTGCGGAAGCCTGATTGAGTGTGTGGTAAAATAGCGTGTTCATCTAGGTAGGAACGGGTCTGCATATCAATAATTTTTTCGAAGCATTTTGAGAGAGCACATAAAATACTAATAGGGCGTAGGTCATTCAGACTATCAGGATTGGGATTTTTTGCCAGAGGAATAACATAGGTTTCTTTCCATTTTTGAGGGTAAACATTATTTTTTAAACAGTAATTGAATATATGTGTGAGATATGGAAGAACAAACGGACAGCAGTGTAAAATCATTCTTACACTAATACCATCAACACCTACTACATTAGACTTTATAGATAGTAACTTTTCGTATACTTCGTTTTCATTGGTTAAATTGAATGAGAATCCGGTTACCCCGTCTAACATGCTTTTCGAGAAGAATTCTAGCGTTTCGTGGTCCGGTACATCAGCGTGGGAAGTTATTTCGCTAAAATGATTGTTAATTTGATTGGAATTGCCTATATCTGGGGGAATGTTGGTTGATTTCATAGGTAAGATATTTAAACTGTTTAATTCGTTCCACATATTATTGTTGTTATTGAGTCTATGTTGCAAATATGCTTTCTTTTCACTCTTTATGGCTTTATTCACTTCATTACGGAGGGATTTGTAGTAATTCCAATCGCCAATTTTATTTGTTCTCCTGAATTTAATCAAGGCATTGTCCCGTAATATCATCATCAATTTCAAGGTATCGGTAAGTCATGGACTCTTCCTTTTGGTAATTCTCACCGTTCTCAAAGGAGCATGGTAATCACACAAGGTAAGTATGAGTTCATTTAACAAAGTTAGTTTAGAGTCGACATCAGTACATGAAAGAATAGCTTGGAAATCGCAGAGTGCAGATGTGCCAAAAAATTTTCTAACGAAAATTTCTTGAAGTCTCGATATGTATGATGGAAAGTAACAAATTTAGTCTTCAGATGTTTGAGTTCGCATGCAGTCAAGCAATGATCAGAAACATCGGGGCAATTCATAACTGGTGGGTTCTGTATACTCATGTCGAGTGAGCACATGATCAGATCAAGTAATTTCTGAGTTGTTGCTGAATATCTTGTAGGTTGATCAATTATTTGTGTCATATTGAAAGCATTCAAGATAGTATTGAGAGAGATAACTTTGTTACAGTTTAATTCAAAATAATCTATATTTAGGTCACCTGCACATAAAACAGAATCAAACCGAGGAGCTAGCAAACTCAAACAGGATTCAAATTCATCGAGAAACAAGCTGTCGGCGACATCCGGAGGTTTATACAGACATCCTAATGCAATCTTAAATCCTTGTTTTCATAACAGTATATTCAAATATTGAAAATCAACGATATTTCCCTGATTGAATTTTGAGTCGAACAGAGTTGAACTATGACAATTCACAATAATTTTAGCAAACGAATTAAATAACTACGCGACATGTTTGCTATCTACCCTCTGTGCGAAGTGCTTTCAGGGTCGCCTATCGGGATATCATAAATATATGTGCTTTCTCACCAGAAAGTAAACATGTGCAGACTATTCGAATATTTAAAAGTTGTTGTTTGTTTTATGTTACTCTTAAATGTCCCATTTGGAAATAAATCTTACATACTGACCCTTGCCAAACTAAAATGATACACTAGTTTATTTTTAAGAACAAATATATATTTCTGAGAATATTTGCTAGAATAACAAATGGTCGGGCTTCGATGGTTAAACACAGTTTTATGACATGAAAGGATATTTCAACTTTGAGTTTGGTTCCATCTAATTTATTAATTCCTGTACTGAAATGACTCTGTACCCCAAGTAACAATTTCAGTTTTGTGATAGCCCTCAGAAGGTTCTGAAGACCATAACAATCACAGCATCGATAAAACTGTTTTGCTGTAACGACATCCATAAAACCTCCTTAAAGCTGCTATAAATCTACGAGGGCCCACTCCTATGAAGGTTCTCAGGGCTATTTTGAAATGCAAGCATAAAACCTGCTTGCCTTATTCGCAGGATTCTTAATAACCTCCTGAGGATCATTATAAAACCAAATCATGGGGCTGTTATAAACTTGTATGTCATTAAAAAAATCTATTTGGCATCAAAATATCTTTTTTTGAATGGGTTAGAAAATATTCCATAAATAACTACAGCCAAAAAACGGACATAAATTATTCTAATTCTTCAGTTGCGAAAAATGGGGCGACTAATTTACAAGCCAAAATATAATGATGGCGTCCTGGCAGTGATATATGAAGAATATATAGGTATTCAACAACGTCAAATGTCGAATATCATCTGCGAATGAATTTTTTTTGACAAAATGACATCAGCTAGGTGGTAAATCTGCAACGCGCCCCAATAACAATGCGAAATTAAGAAAGTAAACAAAATAACACATAAAATTAAAAAAATATTTTGACTCATATCTTTCCCGGAATGATTTGTACTATATCTAAATATAAATGAATACCAATAATTGTGTATTTCCTTTCCGTCATACACACCAAATTGCAAGAAACATGAATTGAAATTAGGCTCTCTTTAGTTGTTCCCTCTGGTTGTAATAAAATATGGCTACCCTACCTTTATTCTATTTAGCTGCACATATTGCCGTCATAAAGTCGTTTCTCCTCAAAATAAACCATTTTAAAATCATTTTATCCTAAAAAAGTACGTTTGGTATTATTTAATCCAATTTCCAAAACATTTCAACTGTCAATTGTCAATCCCGCCTGACATTCGTCTTTTCGTGATCGACGTGGTAAGTATACAGTGTCTATACTCCCGTGATAAGTATTTCATGTCTAAGTCTTGTGAAACGTTTATTACTATTCATTTTTTCCAGTTATCTTTACCCAATGTGATTTATTTATTACCGGTTAGGGGGAGCTACTAGCATTTAAGTAGAAATAGTTTTATGCTTTGATTTTATAGCGGTTCTCGAGAGTACATCTCAAAACCTTGATAATACCTCATCGTTAGTTTTATTACAGAACCATTGCATGGACTTGAGGAGTGCTATAAAACCATCACAAAACTAAGTTTCTATGTGGATTATTCAAATACCAAAAAGATTTATCGTGTATGTGTATAAGCCATTGTAAAACTATCATAAAAACAAATATACTTAAATGCTGAATGGTTTTATCTTATAGCCTTCAGGAGTGTTTTGAAACTGATTCATAAATCTGTAGCATATTAGGAATAATATATGGCATGCATAAATCAAATTGGGAATAACCTAACCTTCATAAAACTTTCATAAAACTAGGATAAATCCAATTAACATTTAGATTGTTACTTGGATACGTTCGGGTACATTTTCTTCTTCTCAATTTAGTCATGAAATTGAAATAAATATTTTGATATTCAATTAAAAATATGAATGCAAAAAATAGTTCTCTCTGTTTTCATTGGAAATTTCAAATAATTTTGCCGTAGCAGAGAAAAGTGGAGATAACAATGTCTATCGACGGTTACGATCTCTTCAAAAACATAAAATTTTCATACATAATCCCTATGCATCACATCACGGTAATTCAGCCTTTCTGTATATCTTCAAAAATGTCAAAAGTTAATTGAAAAACTTGTAAAAAGAGTATTACATTTTTTAAATGCCAATGACATATTAGTTAACTAGCAATTTGGATTTCATATCTCAAAAAGCACAAATGAGGCCATTTTTTCTTTTCTCGAACATGTTTGCACCAATGTCAACAACGGAGAAGCTGTAGAGGCAGTTTTGTGTAAATCATGAACTCCTTCGAAATAAGCTTAGCAATTATGGCTTCAAATGAGTATGTAATGAATGGTTCAGACAGAAAACAATTGGTTAAATCTAATGCAATTTTCTCCAACAGCAAAGATGTTTTTTGGAGCGTACCACAAGGATCTGTCCTGGGTCCGATTCTTTTTCTTATATATTTAAATGGCCTGGCCCTTATTTCAATTCAAGGGAAATTCACAATATTCGCTGGTGATATCACCCTCCTCTGGCATGGAAAGGCTAGAAATATTATGAAAGATACTATCATTAAGGATGTGGAAATAGTAAAGAAATAGTGCGATTCTAAATATTTGTGCTTCAATACAAATAAAACAAACTGACTTTCATTTAGCTCTGATGATGATAATCTAAACCTTAACGGATTGGAAAATAAAAACTACACCATATTTCTAGGAATATTCATTGACAGCTAAATGGAATTTGATCATCATATAATTTCATTAACAAAAAAATTGGCATCAGGATGACTCAGAGTCGTATCAAATGAACTGAGTTCATCTACAGTGAAAATGATTTACTAGCACTATGTGCCACTTCTGCTTAGACTTAAAAGACACTATCGGTTTTTGGCCTGTTACCACAATTTTTGTTGATCATGTGACACATCGGAACTATAAGAGTTCCGATGTACTTTGGTATAATCCTCGAAGTCGAGGACACGGAAACGCACGTAGACCAGACGATCAGGCGGCTTAGAAGAACTGACGACTCAGTCATTCTTCTAGAGCCGACATCTCCAGAGGAAATCAAGGACATA
This sequence comes from Chrysolina oricalcia, assembly GCA_944452925.2. Lineage (NCBI taxonomy): Eukaryota > Metazoa > Arthropoda > Insecta > Coleoptera > Chrysomelidae > Chrysolina > Chrysolina oricalcia. The sequence continues at coordinate 10,006,102 of OX101814.2, read as the reverse complement.
CTTAGACACGCAAAGACCAGGAAAGCACCGGGCCCAGACAACATCCCAGTCAGGGCACTAAAAGCCTTACCAAGGAAAGGACTAGCAGCCCTGACTAACATCATAAACGCTGTACTCAGACTTAGACACTTTCCTTCCAGCTGGAAAGAAGCAACGGTCATCATGATTCCGAAGCCCAACAAGAACCACACGTTCCCGCAAAACCACCGCCCCATCAGCCTAACACCTGCCATGAGTAAGGTAGCAGAAAGGGTGATCAGGACTCGACTTGAGACAATGTCTGAATAATTGAACATCCTACCAGATGAGCAATTCGGCATCAGACAGGAACACTCAACAGAACTCCAGGTCACACGGATAGTGGACGCCACCATCCAGAGCTGGAACCGCACGAGAAAAGGACATCTTTCAGGAGCAGTCTTCCTTGACGTCTCCAAGGCCTTCGATAGAGTTTGGCACGATGGACTGATCGCAAAACTGGTTGGTGCTCCACACCAATGGTCAAGCTGATAAACTCCTTCATGAAGGAGGCTAGAAGCAGGAGTAACACAGGGAGCAGTGCTGTCGCCACACCTGTTTTCGATCTACACTGCAGACATGCCTATGTCGGACAACCCCATGACCAAACTTGCTCTCTATGCAGATGACACGGCAATCTTTCCTGAGTCATCTCATGAGAGAGGAGTAACATCGAAGCTGCAACATCAGATAAACAAGCTGGAACCGTGGTTCAATCGTTGGAAGATCGGAATCAATGCAGACAAAAGCAAGGCCATACTGTTCACGAGGCGACGTAGGACACCCGAGGGCCATGTTACTATGAACAATGAGATAATTCCATGGGTAGACGAAGCCGTATACCTAGGAGTAACCCTGGACAAGAAACTCACGTTTCAGAGGCACGTCTCCCACAGATTAGCTATAGCGAAAGCCGCAAGGCATAAGCTGTACCCACTCATCGGACGTAGGAGCAACATGGCACTCGAGTTGAAACTACGCCTCATCAAGACAATTCTTCTTCCTATCATACTGCTTGGGGGCAGTGCGCGAACAGTTATAGGCAGAGGATACAGGCCTTCTTCAACGTCTGCCTGAGGATGGCAACAGACGCACCACAATATATGCCCAACAGGTTCATATATCGAGACTTAGACATCCACCCGGACTATATCGACAGACTGATCAGACAACATGTGGGGACTACTCTAGACAGAGTAGAGACCCACACAAACCCGCTGCTCACGGAGCTCCACGAGAACAGGCGTGAGCAAGACGACAGAGACATAAACAAATACAGACGTCCAGTAAACCATCGACAACGACACACCTGAAGAAGTACGGCGGAGGCGAGACCTTCGGCGACGCCAACGTCTACTTCAACAGGCACCAAATCACGATTAATCAGGCTTTTATGTTTCAGATACCACGAAGAACCGACCAAGTAGTAATTTCAATTTCAGTTAACTCAGCACACAGCACTCGGCCCTCAGCCGAGAGTTTTTTCAGGCCTTCAGCCAGTTTCAGGGGGGCACCATGCACAGTAAAGTAAAGTCATTGTTTGAAAGTCAACTCATGTCAGATATAAGGGAGCTTCAAGCCGAGAATTGGATGGGCACTCCATATCAAACGGTCAGATTTTATTCTGCTGATCGCCAGTAATCAGGATGAGGAACCACTTTAACGAGCGGTGGTGGTGGATAGGGGGGGTGAGCTTTCGAGTACGTGCTGGGGAGTTCATCCTTCCGGGCCTCAACCTTAGGGGGTGCATGGTGTGATATAATCCTGATTTTTTTAATTGTATGATGTATGAGTCGTAGTGAATAAGTCTGTTATTGTTTTGCATATGCATTTCTTTATAATTCAATTGTTTGACTCATCACGAGTTAGTCCATTGAATCATAAATTACTAATTCTTTTTACCTTATACAGTGTCTGTTTTTACATATAAATATATGTGTTTACCCATATTTTTTAAATTTATGACATTCGTGAAACTGTGTTTGAATTGCAAACTGTTTATCTAAAATTTTACAAGATTTGTCAATAAGATTTTCTCTCTCTAATAAGTATACTTTGTCCTGAGGTTCGTGAAAATCCGCAAGCACACGCAAAGGAATTAATATTTTTTTCTCCATTCACACTATATATTTCGTAACGCAATCATCTGCACCGATATTTATGGCGGCAGGATCGTATTTTGTGCGGTGGTCAAGGAAAAATAAAGTAAACATGGAAAGGAGCTGTCTAGATCGCCCATTGTGATGACGACAACACGGCCGTAATTCTGAACACTGCAACTGGAAGTTGTCTAGCCACTGTCGCACTGTCCACCCTCGCTTTAGCACACGAATTGCGAAACTGATCATACGGGGGTATTCAAAACATACTTTCTTGAAGCTGTTTTTCGAGCATTTTTTTTGTTTCCGGAGACATTTATAAGAATAATAATAATAATAATAAGCTTTATTCATCTTTTTGATCACATAGAAATGATATAAGACAGGTCAAGAAATAATAAAAAGTTAAAATTACAGTTAAAAAGGTAATACTTTAACACATTAGATATTTTAACACATAAAATCAGTGGAAATGTTATACACACACTTCTCCCCTAAAAAATTCTTTAGATTTCTCCTAAATAGTTTGAAATCTTTCGCATTTTTTATTGATGATGGAAGACGATTGAAGAATCTTATTCCATTGTACATTGGGCATTGTTCATAGAGTGCTGTTGAGTGCTTAGGAATACTGAATTGATTGCCATATCTCGTTGAGTAATTATGGAAATCTTCGTTTTTAGAGAATTTAGAGGAATTATTTTTGGCATATAAAATACATTTTAAGATATATATTGATGGGAGTGTTAGGATTCGATGCTTTTTAAAGTGGTCTCGACATGTTTGTTTGAAATTCAACTTGAAGATCAGCCTGATTATCATTTTCTGTGTCTTGAAAGCTCTAGAAACACTGGTTGCACCTCCCCATAGGACGATATTATATGATAGATGTGAGTATACCAGTGAATAGTAGACTTGTAGTAGCTGTTCTATATTTTATGTATTTTTTAGTTGCAGTATAGCATAATAAGCACTATTGAGTTTTTTACACACATAGTCAATGTTAGGGGCCCAGCCTATATTGCTATCAAGCATTACACCCAAAAACTTAGTTACAGGCGACGGGTGAATATCCTCACTTCCAACCCTGATAGTGAAGATCACTTCAACTGATTTCTGGTAGAGAATTGCATAGCTACAGTTTTATGGGAGTTTACTATTAAAGAGTTTTTATTGCACCATAATGTGAATTTTTTGGACAATACATTAAGCTTATCAACCAGTTCAGCCAAAGATTCAGCATCTGCGGCCAAGGTAGTGTCATCAGCATATAACACGGTTTGGTCAGCTTCAATATGTAGTGGGAGGTCATTGACTGTAGTGTATGGCCCCGTATACTGATTACTAATAAAGAATTGGTGGTCGATTACATAAGCGATAGCTATCATCGATGACTAGGGAGTCAGTAGATGCGAGACGATTGTGGAGTCGAGACTAAAGTGTGCAGTCAAATAAAGTGTTTTATTTCTATTTCACAACGAGCAAATAGTGAACTTTACATTGACATACAGCAAAAATATCAGAGGACCCAGGACTGATCGTTGGGGGACTCCGCGTTCAACGTCTTTAAGTTCCGATATGTTATTTTCGATGAATACACAAATTTTCCTCGCACTAAGGTACGAAGATATCCAGCAAAGAAAGTTTCCCCTGAAGCCTAATGCATACAGTTTGTTTTCTATTATTTTTATATCTATACAATCAAAAGCTTTGGACAGATCGAAGAAAAGTGCACCCACATATCTTCCCCTATCAAGTTGGGTATGAACGTAATTGAAAACACTAGTAGTTGCACTTTCTGTCGATCTGTCAGGAAGGAACCCATGCTGATGTTTTGTTATAACATTGTATTTAACTAGAAATGGCAGTATTTGTTTATATATGCATTTTTCAATAACCTTACATAGTATTGTAGGCACTGTGATTTGTCTGTAGTTATCTAAGGAAAGTTGGTTGCCTTTCTTGAGGACTGGTATTACGACACCAACCTTGAGCTCTTCTGGAAATTTGCCTAAAGTTACAGTTTTGTTTATCAAGTAAGTCAGAGGGTTACTAATAGATGAGCTAATCTGTTTTATAACCTTTGTAGGAATACAATCAATACCTACTGTGTTGGTAGATTTTAGTGACTGTATGGCATCTATTACATCGTGAGAGTTTATTCCTATGAAATGAAAGGTATTCTGAACAAACATTGTTGTGTAGTTTGTGAATGTGGTGTCAGTAAAGTGCTCCCTAATGGCAGTGCTTGCACTTGATGCAAAATGTTCTACAAAGGCATTGGCCATACTTTTTTTGTCATCAATGATTCTATCCCTAGTTTGAATTGGGTCAATGTTATTTATGTTTCTCTTACCAGTTTTTGTGTGAAGTTTTCCAGATGCATTTTTGTTTTTGATGTGGGGTTTTATCTGTCAGGAACTTTCGAAAAGAAATCATTCTAGTTTCATTTATTCTTTTAGAATATTGTCTCTTTTGCAACTTATAATTTTGAAGGATATCAGGATTTGAGGTATTTTTTGAGAGCCAGAATAGATTCTTCAGATCATCTCTCATTTTTAAAATTTCGGCATTGATCCATTTGGAGGAGAAATCTGTGCGGTTATGTTTCCTGTTAAGCACAGGACATGTTAAATCTAGATAATATTTTAATGTATTGAGAAATGTTGCATATATTTGATCAATGTCATCATCAGGAGAGTGGAACATTTCTAGAAAATCTCCACTTTTGATTTTTAGTGCTAAATTGAATAGATTACAGTTTGATAGATTTCGGTAAGTAGACAATGTTTTGTCTTCATTGGGTTCAACTGTCCTGATCCGATCAAACTTAATATCAAGGCCAAAATGATCACCCAAATGTAGATCAACAACTGATTCCTCATATTGAATTGAGGGATGAATGAGAAAATAGTCAATTTTGGTTTTTGAGATATGATCATTTTTGTCTATCGCAACTCTAGTAGGGTCTTTACTTTGACACAGCAGGTTGAAACTTTCCATAAGGTCTACAAGCATAGTTTTATCACTAGAGTCTTTTAGGAAATTTACGTTAAAATCCCCACAGATCATCACAACATGATAACTGTTTATTACTACGTTCAAGACATTTGACATTTTTTTAATAAATACTTCCATGCTACCAGAAGTTGATTTATAGACATTGAGTAGACAAAAACTGTTGTTATTTAGTTTGAAGGATATTCCGCAGCATTCGAAGTTATCCTCTTCAGCTTCATTTTTTAGAAAGTTTATATTTTTTGTGGGCAATGACTGTTTGGTATAAATGAGAGTACCACCAGTCTAATAGGGAAATTGTCCCCCTGTCGAATTGGCTGGATTTTTTATATGTTACAGTCTAAGTTATTGCGAACAGAAATTCCCATGGGCACTTATTTTTCTACAGAATAGTTTTAGCGCTAAAGGCCGCCGAAAACTCTCATTTATTTTCCTCAGATAAAAACGCATAACGATATCTTGGGCATCCAAGTATGGGGTAATTACATTAAGTTATTTAATTGATTTCTTTTTGACCACTTTCCGGGCGAGGTAAGTTTCAAAACCATTCCATTCAGTCAGCAAATAAAACAATATTTCTTCCTTTCACAATGTCCTTTGTTAGTGTAATAGATGGGTGAGTTACATCAAGGGCCATAACAGTGCTGTCAAGAGGGCAAATCTGGTACACGGATGGCTCAAAGACTAGCAAACGAGTAGGGGCTGGAATATACGGGGAGAGACCGAGGCAAGACATCAGTCTAAGCCTCGGTACTCAAGCCTCTGTATTCCAAGCCGAGGTAACGGCAATCTCCGTCTGCCACGAGAGAGATTCTAAGGAGGGGTCCTAGAAACCAACCCATAGCGATTCTCTATGCAGGTTCACTTCCAAACTGGTTTGGGAGGCACACCAAAACCTCAACGACCTGGGAGCTCAGAAAGGGTAAAACTTGTCTGGGTACCAGGTCATAAGGGCATCCAGGAAAATGACAGCGCAAATGCCCTAGCAAGAGCGGGGGCAGTAACAACACTCATTATTGGACCAGAACCAGCCTGCGGAAGCCCGTTTGGGGATATTAAGCAGGACATAAAGATATAGATTAAAAACCATCATCAATCTCTCTGGGAGAGTGCTTCAGGCATTACTCACGGAAAAATGATGATGATGGGGCCAATCGACCGGCTATCAAGACACCTTCTTGAACAGAGCCGAGACTCTCTCAGGAAGATGGTAGGACTGATGACAGACCACTGTCACCTGAGAAAACACCTGCAACTGTTGGGGATACATCATATATACAGGGTGTTTCTTAAGTACGTGTAGAAACTTCAAGAGCATGTTGGTGACGTCGAAATAGGAAAAAAAGTTCCCATAAACACATGTCCGCAAGTTATTCGTTTATAAGATACAGAGTGTCAAAGTTTAATTATTATATTTGTGTTTTTGTGAATAAATGCCAAAATATTTGTAATATTCGAGTAAAGTTTGGTATCTGGGATGAATTTTTCAATGACAAAATCAAATTTTGTGTTAATTGTGAAAAAACTAATTTCTAATTGAATTTATTTTGAATTAAAAAATCTTGTCATTCAAAATTACTTGCATCGATTACTTCAAATCTCATCAACTCGAAAACAGTGACCTCTACCAAAAATATATTTTTTACACAAACTAAATAAATATTCGCAGATACCAAACTTTACCCAAATATCAAAAATATTTTGAAATTATTCACAAAAAATAAAAATAAGAATTCAAATTCAACACTCTGTATCTCAGAAACGAATAACTTGTGGACAAATGTTTAAGGAAACTTTTCTTCTTATTTTGATGTCAGCAATATGCTCCTGAATTTTCTACACGTACTTAAGAAACACCCTGTATACTATGCAAACCTTTGACTGACATGTTTAATCACTGCATTCGTGTTAGTAAATTCCCATCTCATCTTAAGCTAGCAAAAGTTATACCCATTTTTAAGAACAAGGGTGATCCCGAAGATCAAACCAACTACAGGGCGATATCATTGTTACCAATAATAGCAAAAAAATTTGAATCACTGTTAAAAGATCAAAATGAATGATTATTTTGAACAAAATGGCATTTTTTCACCAAACCAGTTTGGTTTTCGCAATAAAAGAAGTACTAAGAAGACAGAAATCTTTGGGAGATCGTTTGCTAACGAACAGTCGTTGCCGACCGATGATGAACCCTTTACTCCCATAAACACCTAACTATGTAGGCTTATTATGGCAAGAACCTGTCAGAAAACAACTACTCCCCTGGCTAAGACCACGACGGGTATTGAATTAAATCTAACAGCTACTTGTGCAACGTTCCTCAAAACATCAGAGGACGCAATTGCAAGTGCCCTCTATGACCAACCAGCAGAATTATGTTTTGATTTGGACGGGGTGACCACCTGCAGACTAGTTTCGAGGTTGTTGCCTCTCATCAGTGCAAGGGCAGGTCAACACAGACAGCACTGAAGCCATCTGTTCCCCGTCCAAACCAATACACACTCCGCTGATTAGTCAATTCTGGTTCACGAGATGAAAGCAGTTTCTAGGCCGCTCCACCTAGCGAGCAGAGGAAGACACTCCGAATCTCCGGGTTGAGAGATTTAATCGAAGAAGACAGAAATCTTTGGGAGATCGTTTGCTAACGAACAGTCGTTGCCGACCGATGATGAACCCTTTACTCCCATAAACACCTAACTATGTAGGCTTATTATGGCAAGAACCTGTCAGAAAACAACTACTCCCCTGGCTAAGACCACGACGGGTATTGAATTAAATCTAACAGCTACTTGTGCAACGTTCCTCAAAACATCAGAGGACGCAATTGCAAGTGCCCTCTATGACCAACCAGCAGAATTATGTTTTGATTTGGACGGGGTGACCACCTGCAGACTAGTTTCGAGGTTGTTGCCTCTCATCAGTGCAAGGGCAGGTCAACACAGACAGCACTGAAGCCATCTGTTCCCCGTCCAAACCAACACACACTCCGCTGATTAGTCAATTCTGGTTCACGAGATGATTTCTGACAGGTTCTTGCAATAATAAATAAATGCCGACAAGACACATAATATGAACTTTACTCTGCAAACTTCTTCATCAAACCTGGAAAGTCAGGCATCAGTTAAATTCTTGGGGGTCTACTTGGATCCAGGGTTGACATGGAACGTTCACATCAATCATCATCTAAGCTCCAAGCTGTCTAAAATAACTTTCCTAATAAGAAGTCTTTCTAAAGATGTATCCAGGGACACCCTACTGTCGGCTTACCATGGATACTTTAATTCTAATTTATCCTATGCTATCTTGAACTGGGGTCATTCCCCCAATACTGTTCAGACGTTGTGTCAAAATTATTGCAGGTTTAAAATATCGAGATTGTTGTAGAAATAGTTTTGCAGAACTGAGACTCCTTACACTTCCATGTACTTTTATATTCCACTGTCTAACCTACATAAAACTGAACCTAGTAAACTTCAGATCACATAGTGATATTCACTCATATTCAACTAGAAATAGAGATAATTTGGTCCTCGGCTACCACAGGTTGCAACGCACAAGAAGGGGCGATTACTACGGCATACATTTTTTTAATGCTCTTCCAATAGAGGTCAAAAACCTAAATTTTAACTATTTTAAAACCAAAGTCAAAACGTATCTTATCAAAGAGTATCTAGAAAGTGATTTTAATATGTAAATGTATTTGTTTTTATATTTTGATGTTTGTCTTCCTATGTATTGCTACCATTAGTATATTACCTAATAAGCTTTATCTTACTATTGCCAATTTTTATACTATTTGTTACATTTTTCATTCTCTTAATTTTTTTATATCTGACCTCTAAAAGCACTTTAGTGTAATACTTTGCCAATAAATAAACTAAACTAAACTAAACTGAACAAGAGTACACACAATGCAGATTTTGTGATGAGGATGACGAAACAGCCTCCCACATGAATTCGATGCTCCGGCTCGCATGAGGATGGATATCTTCGGACACTGCGGTGCAGAAGATATCATCCCGCAGGAAAACCCTGTGAGGAACCTCCAGGAGTCCATTAAAACATCTGGATTACTCACGAGATAGACCTGATAGCGGGGTGCAGAAAGGTTATATTCAGAACTACCTGTATTTCAGCCACTGACTAGCCCTGTCATCTAATAATAATAATAATAGTGTAATAGTCTCATTTCATTAGGAATTGAATATTTTTTTATTGAGACTCATTGTAAATAATTATTGAGAGAATATTTGGTTTCCAACCTTGTGCAAAAATTGCCAATTCAGTTGTTATATTGATTGTATTGTGCCTGGCGCAGATAGTATAGTTAGCACGTAGCTCATGCCATGGATATAATTGGGATAACTTTATTCCGGGAATCAATAGATCAGGATCCTTCGAAAACAGGCACTCTCTTTCAATTTTAATACTTATAATTTAACCATCATGAATCGAGTTTTATATGTTCTTGAGGTGTATGTCATGGTTGTAGAACATACGCACAGTATTGAGCGAACGCATTTAGTAACAATTGAGACAATATCGAATATTACTGGTTTGGTGCACAATTTTCAATAGATTCACAATTTTATATCAATCTTTTTATTAAAATACTGGTTTAAAAACTTTGATTTATATTTGCTTTCAATTTCCTTATGATAACACCTGTAAAACACGGTGGGTAGGATTAGTTCCTATCAATGGTTTTAGCAATACTTTCTGTGAAGATTTTATTTAGTTAATTGCAAAACTCATCACAAGCGATTTCGACGTTATTTTGATTTTCCATAAAAATCCTATCTGTTTTCAAAAGCTTATCATGAAGTTCGGTAAAATCAGATTTTTTTAAGTTTAAGTTATTCGTTGTGAATTTTTTTCGATTCGGAAAAAATTTCAGAGAAAATTCCAACAGGAGATGATGTTCGTTAATGGGAACCAGAGGAGATAATTACTGTTGAATATTTATTGGAAATCTACTACATACTCAATCTAAGATTGTATTGATGATATTACAAGTCTCATTTTTGTTGGATGAGGCGTAAAAAATTTGGTAGAGAATTGATCAATTTGTTATTATGTGAATTGGTACCGATAGGACTAATATAATTGAGAATAGTAAAATCTCTAATAACTATTGATACTGTCATCATTCAGTAAACATTGAAGACTGCAAATGGCTTCAGAAACATCATCGTAGGAATCCAAAAATGTATTTGGTCGTATGTATTATTATACTAATTTTGAGTTGGTGTTAGAGAAATGTACGTTGGATGCCAATAAATAAATAAATCTCAGGGTTCAATGTATCAATTTTTCATCAAGAGACTCATAATTACTCATTTCTTCTTTATATCTATTGTAATTCTGGAGACTCTTTTGTAATGTTTATACTCTATGAATTTTCATCGAGCATTTCATCACACCTCAGGTGGATTCCACAGGAAATAGAACTTTCTTGATGTCATAAAATCTGTGATAAATATTCAAAAGGCAAATAAATCAGAATATCCATCAATTTTTAACACATAAATATTTAATGATCATGAATCATGAAAACCTTTTCAAAATTAATAAACAAGCATCAAATAAATAATATTAAGAAATAACCCTGCGCATGACCTTCCATCTATTTTCATGTAACCCTGGCTAACACGCTCTTATGCTATAGCCCATGAAACGCAGCGCTAGCTATCAAATCAAACTTAACCTTACTTTATCTCCGTATAAACCTAAATTATGTTTTGTATACAATTACTCCTAAATAATAATAATATCAATGTTCGTACCGAGTTCTACGAAAACACTAGTCTTTATTGTCAATCTCGGTTGACATTCGAACGAACTGAAATAGTTTTTTGTTCCCGAAATCGCGAAAATATATGCATATATTAGTTTCAAAATGTTGCAACAGAGATTATAAGAACAAGGCCTTGTTTTAAATACTTGCGTTGATTTCTCTCTCCTGGCTGGAACTCTGCAAACAGTTATTTGTGACAGTGATTGTTGGAATTCTTCACAACATGGTTTCTGCCTGGACTTCTAAGACGCAAACCGAGGAATCTTCATTTCAGGAACCTTCACTTTGTAATATCGTCCTTCCGCTGGGAAATATTCATTCCACTCAAGGTAATTGTTTATTTAAATGAAATTACACATTTAGTGTTTAGTTTTTGTTCACTTTTGTGACTTTCTGTTAAAAAAAACTTTACAATTTTTATTTTTTTCCTTCCGGTATTACAATTTTCTCATCTCTCCCCTCCTTTTTTTATCAACAACCCCCCTTGACAAATTTTTGTTTCCTAGCAACACTATGGAAATTTGATAACTTTCGAAACTTCACTACTGAATTATATATTTATTATACTAAATATAAACATGCTAATGATATCAGAGGAAAGCTGGAAATATGTAGAATTTTATTTACTTATTTTATTTTTTTTTATAATTCTATTATGTCTCCCACTTTCCATAGCATCATCTCATTACGAGAAAAAATAGAAGGTCGGGCTTATCTCTATTTATGACATATTATTCCAAGTTTCAACTAATCCAATAATACAGGGTACTCAAAAGATTCTTCTTTCATTAAGCATTATGAATTACTTTTATAGTTTGTTATTTCTCATAGAGTTCACCAGATTTTGTATTATAAACTTCTGAGATCCAGAATCACAACAGTATATATTGATAGCATAGACAAATAAATTTTAGACAAGCATTTTCGCACCAATGATATCAATCCCGGGAAGAGATTGGGTTATGAAATTGAGATCCAAAGGCTCGACATGAAATCGTGAGTATGTGGCAATTAATAACACCCAACTGATAAGACAGCAGTCTTCTGTAAGCTGTGACTAAACATGGCAAATTCATTCATTTGACCTTCTTCACTTGTAAAACTTTCCATTATTAATTTTGTTTTCATTTTTTGATTCCGTCGAGGGGGAAACCGCTGGGGAATTTAAGTGTACAAGCCTTGGGTAAAAGTGGTGTTACTTAGGTATTACTTAGTTACTTAGTGGGGAATTAGTGGAATCAGTTGAAAATTATTGGTGTTAGTCGGGAATTAGGTGTATTAGTTGAAAATTATTGGGTGTTAGCGGGTATTACTCGGGATTTAGGGGTATTAGTTCAAAATGAATGGGGATTAGTCGGGAATCAGAGTTATTACTCGAGTAACACATGGGTATTACAGGAATTACTTCGTGCAAGAAAGACAAAAAAGGTACTTAACCCATGGAATCGGGAATTTGCAGATAAACATCGGTGCTGGAATCACAATTGTGGAATTAAAAAAAAGGTGTTCGATATAATACTAGACAAAAAAAACGGAAATTCGGATCTCTATTGCTTTTTTTCCTTGGGTACCAGAGGAATTGGTGGCATTTATTCAGGGTATCACTCGGGATTTACTTGGGTATTAAAGGATTCACTCAGGATTTTTGGGAATCAGTCTACACAATTTCCTCAGCGGATTCTGTTTATAATGCAAGCAAGCACTTAAGAGATTATAAGTGAAATAAAAATATTGAAAACTGACGTCGGTCACTGTGCCTCGTACTTTCGGACTGATCATTTTACTGAGATGAACTCATATGATCTTTATGTACATTCATACAGTGAAGTATCAGACGATCCACAATCAAATAATCGTATGCTAAAAATTCACAATACGCATTCCTCAAGCTGTAAAAGATTCGCTGGTACAAATGCCGATACTTTTATCAACAGAACAATATATGTGAAGGCTTGCCATACCCATATGCACGAACAGATATATCTGGTTTTGGATTTTTTCAAGAATACCTTCATTATCACATAATGAAATGAGGAATTTCTATTTGAATGCCCGGCAAAGCAGAGCAAGCCACTCTGAGTTTATCTGCTGATATCGCGTCGCGTTGGATAGAGACATTCTTGTAATTGTGAATTGAAATATATTCAATGGTATATGAATAGTCGTTAGAAGAAAACACCTAGAGTGCCAGTGGTCACAAAACCACTTACACTTCTGGTGGTAAAGAAATAACATGTAGCGATAAAGTGAAACGTTTCGGAGTAACTTTTGACACACACATGCACGGGACAGATCATATAGAACTGCTGTCCAATAAGCTGAGGATTAGTTGCTACAGCATAAAATATATGAAAAATGACTGCAGCAAAAATATCTTGCTAACGCTCTACTTTGCACACTTCCACTCCCACATGAAGTATGGTATACTAAATTGGGGAAACAGTACTGGTATTAATAGAATTTTTATCCTCCAAAAGTATGCAATTCGCATTATTGAAAGTAACGATATGAAAACCAGCTGTCAACCGTACTTTACATCACTTGGTATATTAACAGTCTACAGTTTGTACATACTGGAAGCTTGCTCTTATGTCTACAAGAACAAAAATAAGTTTGCAATAGATAATAACCACTGTTATAGAAATCTCTTGCAGCCTGATTATCACCGCACAACGCTTTACCAAAAAAAATTCTACTGTATTGGATTTAAACTCTATAACATTCTAGATAATTATATAAAGTCATCCCACAACGTTTATATTTTCAGATCAAGGCTAAAAAATTTTTAATCACAAAGTGTTGTTATTCCTAGGATGATTTCTTTTTATGATAATACTTTTATTTGTGTATGTTTTTATTTTTGTATAAGTGTGTATATTTATATGTATATGGGTATAATATGAGTATGTATGTATATATCAAATTTTTTGAGCTCAAAGGTATTTTTTTAAAACTTTTATACCATATGACTGTTTCCAATATGAAGTTGCTGACGTTTTCTTTGTTTATTGTCTACTGTTTTTTTTTTCAAACTGTACTCTTAAACCAAAGAAATAAATAAATATTATTATTATTATTAAATAAAGAGGGAACATTACTTAATCTAAAGTACAATTATTAACTGAATACATGTCACTCATATCAAAGACAATACACTATTATTTTGCCGAAAAGATATAAATTGTTGTTAAAAAAAATGTTATTTCCGTCAACCGATTGTACCCCTACGCGCAACCCTCGGAATATTTCGAGATACTTGTGTGAGCTAGGGAAGACGCAGCCCTCACTTTTTAAACGTGTGATGCCATGCACGAGACCGGTGAATCGAACCCACGCATGCGAGGCGAATGCACTACCAGCCGACCACCACGTACTCCCGAGCACTGCGGTGCTCGGGAGCACTTTTGGGATTACTAAGCACTAAGCCTTTTCTCAGCTATGGATCTATGAATATTGTTGAAAATATAAAACGCAGTCAGTGGCACTCCACCCCCAAGAACCACTGATTGTGGCCTTATATTATGCACATTCTAGGTTCGAGGGCTCAGTCTTGACATAAATGAAGTTAAAAGTGTTTATAGCGTTCGGGGTGAATTTAGTGCGCAGTTAGGTAAGTTCTAGTAAATTATATTTCATGGTTGCAATGGCAAACGATGATATTCTATGTAGGAAACAGTTGTAGACTGGACCAGACCAGTCGTCAAAGTGACTCTACATCGAAAATATGCCTAACCCAGTTACGGTAATACGCAATTCTGAAATAACAAAGGATATCAACGACATTAAGCCGACAGGTAGAAATGGGTCAATTAGGGTTAGTGAGAATGTATCAAAACCATACGGTAATTAACGCACGAGACTACCTGAGAATAAATACAAACCCCGCAGACGGAATTTCAAGTATCTGAGATTATTCATGATGTATGGAATTAGCCTCTGAAGAAGTTAGCCACTCGCGCTAACGAAACGTTAGAAAAAATTCTAAAAACGACGGCCTTCAAACCCGAGTGAAAATTGTGACACTGAAAACTTCGGCCGCGAAAGTTCTGAAGTTGTGCCAATTCCCAACCAGAAATTGTTCAGTCGCAAAGGCTTTATAGAGAATGTGATACCCAGACATGGAGTTTCGCTGGATTAAGATTATAATAAAGGAAGAAACGGAGAACATTTTAGGCATGAAGAAACCTCATCCAACAGCTCTACATCTCCAATCAGACGGAATGGCCGAACGACATATTGGGACTATCTGACGATGTTCGTCGCTGATAGATTGGGGTGAGTTGGTGACACAAGTTCTTCTAACCTAATCCCATTATGAGTCCGAATAAATCTCATCAATGTTAAACAGTGGGCGAGGCAGTAAACTCTCACGCGATCTGCTGTTTGCATTGCCACCCAGACAAAAGGAGAGATATATTTATCCCAGAATACCTTGAAAAATTGCGTGAAGGTGCAGTCAATGTTGCACTGTCTTTATGGGTCTTTCTATTGAAAGAAAACAAAAGCAAGCATTGACTCATTTCCTTCAATTGCCGACCAAAAAATCTCAATTTCCGATATCACATCAATGTCAATATATTCAATAAGTACTCCAATCCTTTCTGAGTTCACCTACCAAATTTGAGTTTTCCAAATGAAACCGTTTCCAAATGCAATATGAACTTGGAATACACGAAATTGAACGCCCACCTTAACAGTCTCGCCCTTTTGAAAAGTGCTTAGTACTCGCTAAATCGAATTACTTCTTGAAAGTGCTTAGTAATCGCGAGCACTTCAATGAAAAAAAAGTGCTTAGTGCTCGAAACTCCCGAGCACTTTTCAAGAATGCTTAGTACTCGTAGCACTTTTTGTCAGTGCTCGGCACAGCTCTGATTTCTTCATAGTTCATCCTTGAGAAGTGCACCGAGAATACATCTACCGCGGTAGCGCAATCGCAAATGTGATCATGTAATCTCAGTGATCTGTTTCATGTTGAATAGTTTCTAGTTTTTGCTGAATTTACCCCATTCTGTTTAACGCAAAATTAACAAGTAGTGTTTTTAGGGTGAAGTGAAACGTTTGGTCAATACAATACTTATATTACATCCGGTAATCAATTTGATCACGGACTGAAAATTAATTATGACTAGTCGTTATTAAGAAATACATAATGCATTGAAAATAATCATAACGGTTTCAAACTGATTTATTCTACATATAAAATATAACAACTAACTCGTATTCACATTATAGAACGGCGTTACTTAAAATCCGAAAATCTGACCACGAACAATTGTTTTGGTGTTTTTTTGTATTTCGAAGGTCAATAAGTGGTCATTTTAATTGTTGAAATGTCTTCTTTCAAATGGTCTATGTAACATTCTCCATCTGGTCCTTGTCTGTTAATTTTTTTCTAATTTTCGGCGTTTAGAATTCTTTTTGGCACCAGCCTGATATTATTGACAAAGCTTCAGAATGATTCGAGTTCCACACAAAAGAATTATTCCGCCGTTCGAAACAAATTAAAAAAAGGCCACTAAACCACTGCACTATTTTGAAAAATATTCCAAATGTAACTTTAAGCTGTTTTAGCAGGACAAAAAACCACGAAAACACACAGGAAAATTTCTAACAACACTTCATCAACACAAAACGACAAGGTACAATGGTCGCCACGGCCGGTGTAACAAGCGGTGTTGCCAAGAGTAAAATAATTCTAGTAACCGCTCGAAATTTTCAGAGTGCCTAAAATTTCATCAGTTCAAAACGACATATATCTTCCGTTTTGGTAATTTTTTCACACCTTTCTGGACATAAACATTTCTCTAGAATTTTTAGAATAATACATCTGAATATAAAATATGATTGATTATGCATTTATTGGTAGGTTCCTACCAAAATCATATATTTTACCAATTTGACAACAGGGCGTCAATGTTTGAAAACATTAGGGATGAGAGGTGTACGTAAATAAACAAAGTTGTCTTCGGTTCAGTGAAAATGTTGTTTACGTAGCATCGGGCCCATCTATGTTTACTTATTGATCTGAGGTTTACCATCAAAGTCCAGCAAATCAATATTAAAATCACCTAAACAAAAAATGTCATCAACTAAGGGTATAATTTTATTAATAGAAAAGTTATTGGGTATAATGCTCAAATTGTTGTGCAACCGTAGACACGTGTTTCGAGCTTAAGCTCTCATTAGTACGGTAAAATCAAGTGTGAAGATGTACAACACTTGGATGTAAAAATGGAAACAAAGGAAGTCAACAACACATTTGTGGCTTCGGTTAGAAGACCTTGAGATTGAGATAACGTCGCCACGGAGGCAGCTATAGCTACCAGCGTGACAATCCTACCCAGGAAAATATAAATCAGGATGGATTTATCTAGGGGCAATATCCCTAATAGCACCATGAAGTCCGATGGTAATCCATAGGACATCCTCTCAGGACATTCAGGACGTCCTTAGGATGTGCAAAATTGGTACCGCGGACGTCCATTGGACATCCGTGGGAAGCACCAATGTCTCGACTTCTCACCAAATTTGGACGTTCTATAAGGATATTCAATCGACATCCACCTGGGATGTTCATTGGACGTCCCCGAATTACATCAATCGAAAGTACATCTGGAACGTCCTTAGCATGTGCAGAATTATCAGATGTGTTTCAGGACTTAGATTATGATATTGTTGTGGATTACGGGAGATACCAAATTGGATGGAACCAGATTTACTCACTATAGGTAAGCTCAGCACTCTCTCAGAGTCATTCAATTCGGTTTTGTACATGTTTAAAGGATACACACAACTCTACTTGTCTTACGGAAACCCCTTTTTCAAAACAGTGTTGAATAGGTTAGTAATAACTATTGAATAGTATAACAAAACTTTTATTTTCATTTATAGATATAACTACACTGAATGAACACAAAATAACTTACAGAACAGTCACTAAACTAATTAATCACAAAAGACGATAGAAAAGCGACCATAGCTGGTAAATACTCAACAAGTGTCTGTCAATTCGTCAACACTTCACTTGAACACAGAACACAAAACACAGAAAACAACTTTATGCACGGAATCCATACATAGAGGAATTGTTTGGTTTCAATCCTTATACGAACAAGAGAGACAAACATAATGTTTTTATTTTCATTGTTGTGAATCGTATTGGCATACGTACAAACTTGAGAATATGACCCCTGATGACCTCAATGATAGTGAAAAGGGTTTTATTTCAGATGGGTTATTTTCGCTATAATGTTTAGCCCTATTGTAAATATGCGATCCATTTTATACCTCTTCTGTAAAACCACTAGCTGGGATGTATACACGGGTACTGGGTACACATGGAGGACTAATTATTGTAACTGTTTTCGAATTTTGTTTAATTTTTATGATCATCCATCCTTCATCTTTGGATGGATGCACCTAGGAAACATTCCGAAAAATGTTCAATCCAGAACATCCCAAGGAAGTCCTCGCAGGGACATTTCCTGAAATTCACTGATTGGGATGACGTCCGATGTACATCCATCAAGGACGTTCCAGAATGTCCCCATACCAGGACAACCATAGGAAGTCCTTTCGAAGACATGCCAAATACATGCCAACCAGGACATCCAATGGATATCCTAGAAAATTCTACAAAATATATCCGAACCAGGACATCCCAAGGAAGTCCTTGCAGGGAGGTATTCTAAGATTAACCAATTGGGACGTCCAATATTCATTCATGCGGGATGTACCTAAATGTCCCGTACCAGGACAACCATGGGACGTCCTTTCAAAGACATGCCAGAATACTTACTAACAAGGACGTCCGATGGATGTCCTAGGAAACATTACAAAATATATCCGACCCAGGACATCCCAAAGACGTCCTCGCAGAGACGTTTTATACGATGTACCGATTGGGACATCCATAGGAAGTCCTTTGGGGAAATTGATGAAAATGCACTGAATCGGACGTCCCAAGGACAATGATTTTAAGTCCCGGACATTCGGACATGATTTGTACCAAATAGGGACGTCCATGGTGTGCTATTAGGGTAAAAATATAAATATAAAAGTTATTGGGTATAACCCTCAAATTGAGGATAATATACTCACAAAAATATAGCTATTTGAAGTTAAAAGAGAGACATGTATGTAAATATATCTATTGTTTCATATCATAACAACGACTACTCTTAAATGAAAGAAAACTATGTTTTACAAAACTACTATCCTCATAACAAAAACTCAAGCACCGCCCCCCGAACGCCTTTCAATTAGACGCCTAATGAGCGGAAGGTTTTTACTCTTGAAATATCTTTCTAACCACCAGTTCTTCCGATTCCAATGGACAATATACTCTTACAGCTGTACACCCGGCTGTTACATAATGAGAAATCGGCTGTTAGTCGAGATAGCCGTATTTGCACGGATTTCGCCGTTTCTTGCAATTAGCAAACGCCGTCCACGTCGTGGATTCGCCGCTCCAATATCTTGAGTTATTCTTTCGGTACGGACGGACAAACGATATCTGCTGCTTTATGGCACGAACCAGACTTATCCTATGACTGAAATACGCGCCACAAATTAAGATGAATGAGGGTATTCTCGTACGCAACGTTGTAAGTTAGGTTAACCTGACAAGAGGAGTTTGGTTCGTGATGATCGTTGGAAAGAAGAACCACTCCTCTTTTGACTCACTCTCGTCCAGGAAAGCGTGAATAATTTAACGAGTTCATAGATTTCATCGTGACTATTTTTCCGTTGCTGTTGCTGGAACGATGCAATGGAGAGTTACAGAGTTACAGTTGGTTATTCGATGATTTCTAAGTTAGCGCATTTGTGTTATTCGTTTGGTGGAATTGGTTCAGTTCTAGTCTTAAATAGTACATTAAAGCATAAGTGGATAAAGAGGTCTTTCAAAAACGCGCGATTTTTCGAGTACGACGGCGCAGCCGGAGTGCTCGAAATTGAGCCAGTATTTGAAAGACTAGTTATCCACAAGTATCTTAGGCTATTTTTGTTATTGCTGCAATTTGAAATCATAAATACTGGTATCAATACTACAAAAAAGGTTAATTAAAATGTATTAAAACTGTAAAATGGATGAATTCGTGATGTGACATCAGTATACCTTTCGTTGTCATGGAAATGAGAAACCAGAAATTAATTTGCAATTTGTCATCGAAGATTATTTTGTTGTTTTGTTGTCACTGTAGTGCCTAAAAATGAATTCTAATATCGATTCTTCGAATGGTGAATCAGAATCGCGGTTAATATATAGCACGAATCTTATGCGCATAAGAAAGAAAATGATATGTTCATCAAATGGATGGAAAAGCAAAAGGTAACAGATATTAATGAACTAGTTGTTTATTTGACGATACAAGTTACTGCTGTCAGATCAATAATCAAAAGTTGTCGTAGACTTCACGTTTTTCGAGTTGTTGATGTTACCATGGTAACTTTAAAAAACGAGCATTTTTTGAAAGTTCGATTTAAACACACCGAAGCGTGCTTTAAATAGGTAAAATGGGGCACCAATACAAAAAAATTATTTAGAACGAAAAACAAAATCGCTCATGAAGAATATAGGAAAACAGGAAACATACATAATTACTATGAATTTTGTAAATTGAGGGATAGCTGCAAAACTCGTCGAGAACAGTGCTTTCAAATTTATGTTAATAAAATTGAAAATAATATTTCTGATAATCTGTTTTGGGAGAGTGGAGATTCTCCACTCTCCCAAAACAACGATCCCCACTGGAGAAGTTGCTTTTGTTTAGGAAAAACACTGAGATACATTAAGTTTAATTCAGTGATCGGACAAGTGAAAATATTAGGAAACGAATGAAAAATGTAACAAGTAAAAGAACTAGACAAAGTGTACAAGAAGGCAAGGACATTGCTGAAACAAAAAGAATTTTTATCACAAAAAGTAACAAAAGTCAACGAAATCCTATGATTGAAGTGAATACACACTGTATTATCGGTTTGCATCTGAAAATAAATCGCGTCAGATGATGCTGAAGAAAGGAAAAGACCATGACAACCTGGTTCTTAACATAATAGAGCACAGAAACTCTTTACCAGATAAGAAAAATCCTAGCCTAAGGAAGCTTTTGAACGAACTGTTTGGTGAAAATTGGATGTTACAAGCAGATCTAAAATGGTATAAGAATTAACTAATTTTTGGTAATTCAATTACAGAAACTAGTAACCAGGAAGGAAATGAGGTCAAACAGGATGTGCCATGTGACTGTTTAGATGAATAACCTGCTATTAATAAAAAAATATTTTAAGTTTCTCTCGTTTATTTTTGTTTTTGTTTCCTTTGTTAATTTTTCACAATAAAAATATGTTTTTTAGCGTTTTAATTTTTTTTTAAAGTGTTCAAAGCTTTGCCATCAAAACCATCTATATCCAGATTTTCAATTCTTTACACTTTGAGAAAGAATTTCAAATTAAATCAAACTATTTCCTAAAACACTACAAATTTTTTTTTGCTATCTCTATGAATTAAGGCGAACCGATGAGAAGTTTTCGTCGAGTCCTGAATATGTTCCCTATATGGATATAGCTGCTGTTGAACGCAAGCTCCTGAATTGATGTGTCTGTATCAAGAATTAGGATTATTCTGTTCTGGCCTATTCGCAGCGACTAGCACAGAGTTTAGTAAATGTGTGTAGGGGCAATGAAGGGGTAATGAGGGGTAATGAATGAACTCTCATTTTATATTTGTTCATTGTGCATAAACCTAATTATATAGTTTAATTTTCTGTTTTATAGAAACGAAAATAAAAGATATTGAAGAAGTTAATGTCTAGAATTTAGTCAACACCCTGTGGTCAATATTCAAGTAATTCAAGTATTTATTAAAAAATGATTGTAAAGGTACAATTCATACCGGAAAATTCATTTTGAGGCACAGATACACAAATGAATGTTTCCCACTTTAATTATAGACCTAAAAAAGGTCGCGTAGCATCTGATTTTGTCATTATTCACCAGAAGACGATTGCGGATTCAAGCAATTGAAACGTTGTGAAGAATTTGAAAGAGATAGAAATCTTTCAACCATTAAGATGATGGACGTCCGAAATATAAGTAATCAATGAAAAATATGTTAAAAATTCAAACCCAGTTAATCTAGTTGTTTCAAGACGTTTAAATCGTATACCTAATTACGTATAATAAACTATTGAAAATATAAAAAATGTAGTGTGAGGAAATAGTACTTTTTCCTCACCTTTTTTAACATAATATACCCAAACAAAATGTTGTTCAAACTGGTATGGAGAAGCATAAGGGTTTAAATGAAACAGTTCCTACTTTCCTCGAACAATATTGGGAAGAAACTTGTGACAATCTCACACTGAGCAACATTGTCTATCCATGACCACGTCCTAGTACATTAAATCATAAGCATAAAAGGTTAAATGATCAGAACATATTGACAAATAAGTTGCTCCGGTCAGCTCAATAAACTGAGACATCTTTCGTCATCCGAGAAAAGAGAACGAATACCAGAACCATACGGAACACCATTTGTTCAAAAACGGAGAACAGATCTACAAATACCATCGAACGAACTATTTAGGAGATGATCAAATTAGAGAAAATTGAGGGAAATAAAAACCTTTTTGCAATCGAACTGTACTTGTTCGTTGAGAGAAACAACGTTAGGGTTGTTTATAGCAGAACTGATTTCAAAAGTTCCAAGAAAATTGAGTGAAGAACCTTTTTGGCAAACATGTAAAATATCTAAATCTGTGTTAATATCAAAGTTAGGATGGTTATTAAGAATATGGTTAGCAAAAGAACTTTTGGTATTATATTCAGTCAGGTGAGGGTTTCTAGAACTCTCAACCAGTTTAACATGTTCCAGAACTATTGTTTTGATTTTCCTGCCGCTCTGTCCGACATATTGGGCTGGGCTCCCAGGCTGTGCGTAAGAAATTTTGTTAACACCAGATTTATGGAAAAGAGGTACTTTGTCTTTGATATTAATCAACAATTTGGACGTAGGATTCGTAGTGTAAAATGAGAAATTGATGTCATTGCTGACACGTCTGAAAATATTGGAGGTGTCAATTGAAAGTTCACATAGATTAGGTATAAAACAATATTTGTTTGAATTGTTGATAGGAATTAAACTGCGATTAAGAGATTTGGTTAGGTGTTTGTTATGAATTCTGTTAATTATGTAAGTGGGAAAACCATTATTATAACCCATTTGTTTGATAATGTTCAATTCATTGTTGAAATTTTCAGGGGACAAAGGTATATTGAACAGTCTATGAAAAAGTGAATTAAACGCTGCAAATTTATGAGAGTTGGGATGGCATGAAGAAAAAGGAATTACTGAATCCATATGGGTAGGTTTCCTATAAATCGAAAAGTCCAATTTGGAATCATTAATGTTTATCAATAAGTCTAAGAAGAAGGGTGTAGAGAGTTTAACAATTTTAACAGTAGATTTACTTCATGAAGGTTACCATTAAAAAGAACAATACAGTCATCAACATATCTGTACCAAAAACAAATTTGATTAAATAAGGGTCATATTTTAAAAGAGTGAAATACAAGTATTATTGAATGCTTATATTCTATAGTGTCTACAAATAAGTCATCCAAAATTAATATATTTAACGAATTTAATGGAAGATTGCGACCAGGAAGCGTTAGAGTCGAATGGTTTGTTTTCGAAAATCTAAGAAAGTTTGCTGCAGATGTCAAGTAAATATGGCCTTTAGCGTAAAAGAGATTTGAACAAAATTGTTTCAAAATATTACATATATGTCCTAAAACACAGACACCTAATCAAGTAAGACGTCGTTAATCCTTGGCTCGCACAAGTTTCGACTTTTGAGGGCTGCCGTTCGTAAGGGGGCGACAGCTGGTTAACGGAAAAAACAATTTTAAATTTTGGCACCGTAGATATCCATACGCTGAATGCTATTTCAGTTATGTGAGTAGAAATAAACCATTAGGATATGAATGAATCCGATTACGCCGTTGATTTGAAAGTTCATGCAATACAAGATTCGTAACATCTGAAGAAGAACAGTTTGTTTATCATCTTCGGCTTTCTCCTCGTCGAATTGAAATTTTTGACTTGTATACCTTAACAAGCGACAAAGATTACAAAGCGAAGGAGTGTCCTATTTTAAATGCAGGGCAGCAGACATGTTTTCACATATATGCACCGTATATGGACCGGTGGATGATTTACGTTTGAAGATATTGGGCTCTTGTTATGTCCTGATACAACAGTTCGCTTTTTATCTTATCAGGTACGTCACTTGCACCGCTGTATCTTTGGATATACGTGCCCGGTGACATACTGAGACTGAACATATCTATAAACATTGTACTCGTGTTTTTTGTTGAGGTTGAAGTTCAATTGCGCCAAGGGAGCAGGAGAATATACTAACCCTATAGCCAAGCTTTTTATGAGAATGTTTCCTTCCCTATTTAGCATGCACATCAGTGAAATTTGTTTTTTGAAAAAGCATGCATATTTTACCAATCAATAAATTGCCCATAGGAGAAAATATATACTCATTTGTATGCTAAGCCCGCAAAATGCCTTTTAGCATACGGAAAAAAAAACACCAATTAATAACACATAATATAGTGTTTCAAATATATTGAGCAATCTTATATTTTTCAATGAATACAAAAGATAAGCCCATTTTTGAAATACCCGCACTACAAAGCTAAAATAGCCATTAGATTAACAATGAAAAATATTTGTTTGAATGTTTTAGACGATGAAAAGATATTGAAGAAGTTATTGTCAAGAATTTAGTCAACACCCTGTGGTCAATATTCAAGTAATTCAAGTATTTATCAAAAGAAATGATTGTAAAGGTACAATTCATACCGGAAAATTCATTCTGAGGCACAGATACACAAATAAATGTTTTGTCGTACTTACACTCATAGGTACAAAATTATATCTTTGAGGGGATGTATCCCGAAAACTGGTAATAGGATCGAGTTGGCCACATGGGAACTTTTGATCAGGATAGTGAAGAGAATAATATACTACAGTTACAGCTAATTCCACCGGGACACAGAAACCCATATGAATTGTGGAATAAAATCATTAGAAGATAGAAAAATTCATACGAACTTGAGAGATAGCTTTCATTTTAAATTCGACTGTACAGAACTTCATCTAATACCTTTTTACACTGAACGAAGAAAACTAGATATTCTGATATTTTTCGTTATACATTTTTTTCATACCAATTATGCTTTGAACAGTCCGGTTCCTCGTATTCTGACAGTCGGAAACCAATATCATGACAGGTACCTTAAATTTAACTATTGTTTCGTTTCAGGCAGTCAAAAATCAATTGAAAAAACTGATGTGTTTACACATTTTAGTAATGTAGACACTATAGAATATAAGCATTCAATAATACTTGTATTTCACTCTTTTAAAATATGACCCTTATTTAATCAAATTTGTTTTTGGTACAGATATGTTGATGACTGTATTGTTCTTTTTAATGGTAACCTTCATGAAGTAAATCTACTGTTAAAATTGTTAAACTCTCTACACCCTTCTTCTTAGACTTATTGATAAACATTAATGATTCCAAATTGGACTTTTCGATTTATAGGAAACCTACCCATATGGATTCAGTAATTCCTTTTTCTTCATGCCATCCCAACTCTCATAAATTTGCAGCGTTTAATTCACTTTTTCATAGACTGTTCAATATACCTTTGTCCCCTGAAAATTTCAACAATGAATTGAACATTATCAAACAAATGGGTTATAATAATGGTTTTCCCACTTACATAATTAACAGAATTCATAACAAACACCTAACCAAATCTCTTAATCGCAGTTTAATTCCTATCAACAATTCAAACAAATATTGTTTTATACCTAATCTATGTGAACTTTCAATTGACACCTCCAATATTTTCAGACGTGTCAGCAATGACATCAATTTCTCATTTTACACTACGAATCCTACGTCCAAATTGTTGATTAATATCAAAGACAAAGTACCTCTTTTCCATAAATCTGGTGTTAACAAAATTTCTTACGCACAGCCTGGGAGCCCAGCCCAATATGTCGGACAGAGCGGCAGGAAAATCAAAACAATAGTTCTGGAACATGTTAAACTGGTTGAGAGTTCTAGAAACCCTCACCTGACTGAATATAATACCAAAAGTTCTTTTGCTAACCATATTCTTAATAACCATCCTAACTTTGATATTAACACAGATTTAGATATTTTACATGTTTGCCAAAAAGGTTCTTCACTCAATTTTCTTGGAACTTTTGAAATCAGTTCTGCTATAAACAACCCTAACGTTGTTTCTCTCAACGAACAAGTACAGTTCGATTGCAAAAAGGTTTTTATTTCCCTCAATTTTCTCTAATTTGATCATCTCCTAAATAGTTCGTTCGATGGTATTTGTAGATCTGTTCTCCGTTTTTGAACAAATGGTGTTCCGTATGGTTCTGGTATTCGTTCTCTTTTCTCGGATGACGAAAGATGTCTCAGTTTATTGAGCTGACCGGAGCAACTTATTTGTCAATATGTTCTGATCATTTAACCTTTTATGCTTATGATTTAATGTACTAGGACGTGGTCATGGATAGACAATGTTGCTCAGTGTGAGATTGTCACAAGTTTCTTCCCAATATTGTTCGAGGAAAGTAGGAACTGTTTCATTTAAACCCTTATGCTTCTCCATACCAGTTTGAACAACATTTTGTTTGGGTATATTATGTTAAAAAAGGTGAGGAAAAAGTACTATTTCCTCACACTACATTTTTTATATTTTCAATAGTTTATTATACGTAATTAGGTATACGATTTAAACGTCTTGAAACAACTAGATTAACTGGGTTTGAATTTTTAACTCAACAATCAAGTCGACCACACATTTTATAATTCGCTGTTGACTTGATGAAGAAAATAATTTGCATTGTTGAGAATCGAAAAATTAATTTTAAAAATATTTGATTTTCCACCACAATTCGGTGTGGAATTTTCTTACCGAATACCACGCGAAATCAAATTAATATCCGGAAATAATTTGACCTCTAGTGGTATTGTTTGTGAAAATATTTTCAGAATGCACTCATTGTTGGACCTATCGTTTGACAGAATGAATCGAGTCTATAGCTTGGATAGAATAAAAGTTATGGATCATGCATACACCCCTGTTGAGAAGGAGAATAATAACTCTGTACCTTTCCTAGATACTCGACTCATCAGAACATCTGATAACACTATAATACTGGATTGGAACATAAAGCCTACTAGTTCAGGAAGATACATGAACTACCTTTCCAGCAACCCAAAAAAAATGAAATTCAACTTAGTACTAGCTCTTAAGAACAGAATTAAGAAATTAGCACATCCGACCTTGAGAGACAAAAATATAAAATTATTATATGAAATACTATTGAATAATTCTTATCCATCTCATTTCTTGAAAAAATTATTATACAATACTACTTCTAGTACTAATGAAACAAATACAGATCACCATCAAATTGAAGTTCCACAAATTATGGAATATGCTTCTATACCATACATTCCTGAACTCTCCAGCAAAATTATGAATGTTTTCAAGCACGAAGAAAATATCAAAATTGCACAAAAGAAAATCAAACCATTGGAAAACTTGTTTACTAAATTGAAACAAAAAGATCCTATAACAGAAAAGTCCAATGTAGTTTATGAAATTCCCTGTCTTGATTGTAACAAAAAAGAGCATACTTCTTTTTCCACACCGAATCCCCGATAGAAGCAAGTTTCTTTAAGATAAGACGGTCGATATAATTTCCTCTTTATGAAAGTATCGTTAATAAAAAAAAACCTTTATAGACCATCCTGTATGCTTGGAACAAGTAAATACTGTGTATTGTGTATGTTTGCAGAAGAATTCCTAGGTCACAATCCTGCGCCCTGTTTGCGTCCTATCAGCGTGAAAATCGCGACAATTCCCGGAGAATCTCTCCAGCAGCACCTCTACCGTGAGGCGCATAGTGGTGGTCACGACGACGACGACATCGTGGTGGATGCAATCTTGGGTCGCAGAAGACTCGATTTACGACAGGGATTCGACCTCCGGTGCCCGGCAGCCGATTGTCCGACAACAGTGGAAACGCATTACTACAAGACTTGAGCGAGAAGACATCAATATATTCAAGATACCCGATCAGCTGTCGCATATTTGCTTAAACGGTCTTTCCAGCACTGGCGTAATGTGGAAGCCTTCACATAATTTTGCCGATAAAACAGCTGAAAGTGAAAAACACGGAGGGAGTGTGTCGTATCACGACGGTATCGGTGATGGTGATTGATTGGCTGAAAAAAGAAAATTATTCGTTTTCGTTTCGAGACAAATGTTCGTGGCGGATTTTACTTTTTTGGGAGAAGTTACGTGTAGAAATTTACAACTTCTTGATGTTGCTGTTCGAACGGATGAAGTAAAATCTGATGAATATCGCTTCAGGATAAAAGACTGGTTTCACCTAAATGCAAGATTTATTCTTCTTTGATTTGGGAGTATTACCGTGAGGTATATGTCTCATCCTGAGGTTTTCACAGTTGATAAAAAAATATTTTAAATCAAGAAGTTGAGACGATAAACAAGGATATTCATTATTTAGTTATTATTTCATATCCAAAAAAAATCCAGGTAGCAGTGGATCGGGATACCCGTAGGAAAATACTAATTGCCATAGACGACTTCATAAGTAGTTAATACTACGGCCTTCAGCCGAAATTACATACTTAATACTTTTTATTGTCGAACCCACGTCCGACTGAGCTATCGGGTTAGTTACGGGAGTAAAATATCTATTGCACATTCACTGCCCATCTCCCATAAATTTTGCCCATAACAATATATGGCAGCTAGCTTATGAAAATATAGTGAAAGTCTGGCAGTGGCATACATATCCCGCTCAATTCTTAATGAACTAATTTTTTGACTGGAAACAGCTTTCCATTCAGAAAACACACCAATTCTCTTTACACCACTTCAGTGTGAAAAATCGTGATGGTGGTTAGGTGATAATACTTCCTCCAAGCCACTGGATGCGATCAGAAACGTAACTGCTAGTCAAAAATTCCTGGCGAATAAAATCATAAATCTTCAACGCCCTGTCGAATTAAAGTATCAAGCAATTATGTTCCTATTCAGATTTCGTCAAACTATCAAATTCATGCCTCCATTACTGATTTTGTGGTTTGGTCAAACATAATTTCAAACACTTACGACGAATTAAAGAAAAGCACAATGACTCGTGGAAGACTATTGTTTTTTCTTGGGTATTTTTTCGTCGTGGATTTATGTTCAATGCTGTAGACAATAATGAAAGGTTATGAAACAATAGTGGGCGTCACTGGTAATCAATTATATTACAACTATTATTAAGACACGTTGTATGAATGAAAAAAGGGAACACGTTTTTTATTTCCATCTTTACGGAACGCCCTAGTTGTGTTGAACGATTGTAAAAGGATAAAAAAAGACCGGAAATTCTAATGCTCAACAACAAACATGGTGCCTGTAGAAACTGAAGTCTGGATCTATACTGGGTGAGAACAATTGTAAATTGTTGAACATCTATTCATTAGCAAAATGTGACTTTAGAGAGTAATCTGTCCATTATCCAAAATATATTTAATATCGTCTTTTCTTTCAGATTTATTTCACATCAATCCATAATTTTACTCCATACTATTTCGGGGTGGCATCGATTAATTTTTCTTGATATTATTCCTCTTTCGCTTCTTTAACACTTTTTTAAAGTAATTGGTCATAACTATCATAATACTCTTTGAATGCCTAGATTTCAGGATGACACATTTTTTTAGATTGAAATGCATCGCGTAGTCTCATCAGTTTTGGAATATTTTCATTAAACCAAAGTTTCGAATATTGTTTTATTTTTAATAATTTTTTTGATAAATTTTGAATTTTCGTGGAGTTTCGCCTTATCAAATACAGTGAGTCCTTAGAAAATAGTATTTCAAGATTATTTTTATTTGCACATATATTAGCCACTATCAATTTGTGTAGATGATCACAAATTGATGCAGTTTTTATTATAATTATAGATATTTTGTATTATTATCAGAATTATTTAGTTTTTGATCAATCAGGAATTCTTTATTATTGAAGTCTCTTGCAGGATTCTAATTATTGAGAAGTTATTTCAAATACCTATATCACTGAAAGAAGTTCATTAAGTTTCAAAATATCTTTCTTCATAATCATCGAGAACATGACATTCTTGAAGATTTTCATCAAAGGACTCAAGGAATTTGCAAATATTGTATTTTTGTGATCTATAAACACCGCAAAGCAAAATATTCAATTGTGTCAATATGATTTGAATGTAGGAGTTTTGATTATACTCTTTTATTATCTCATATTTTCTTTTGAAAATATTCCAATACAACCTTCTCTCTTGTTCCCTGATGAATGGAAAGAGTTGAAGTTTTTGAAATGAAAGTAGATATCTTCTTTCTTCATCCAGGTTTCAGAGAATACCATAATATTTGCCTCAATAGTATTAACGACAACTTCTATTTCTTCCACTTTGTTTCGCCTAGATCGCGCTTTTGAAAAAAGAAACTTGATATTTTACTCATGATTTTGGTGGTGTATTCTGAAATTATCTGGAATTCATCAATTTCAATATTCGGTTTTCCGAATTCTTCTACAATAACCTCAGATTTTTCAATTAATTTCTTGGAACTCTACTCAATTGTAGTCAATTTCAATATCCACTTGATTCTGGTAATACCCCTAGGTTGGGCAAGCCCTATTTGATGCCAAATGGTGGATAGGGTGGCTAGTTCAAAATTGGTAATTTGAATTCACACAGTTTATTACATTTAGGCTCCTTAGTGTCTTCACAGAATTTGATTTCATGTTAGCCAGAACAATGCGGACGAAATATATGATTCATACATTCTTTTGGTTGTGTCTATATCTGTAACATTTCTTGCACTGTGTAATATTATTATTTTGATAAATTTTAAAATTTTGCCATCCAATGAACAGTTGAACCTTCTGTCGTGTGATGCCATTCACGAGACCGGTGACCATACTGTTGCGAGGCGAAGGCCCAACCAGCCGACCACAGCAGCCCATTTACTTCTGCATAGATGGTTGAATATAGTTTATCTTGGAAATGTCGGAAGAACTGCACATATAAGTAATCATCATTAAATATGAAGATATTCTGATTTTATATAATTATGTCTATTTCTTCTTTTACAATTTTGGTATCCACTCTTATATTGGGAATATCGACTTTTGGTTTTGACAATTTTTTTTATTCTGCATGATACTGATCAGGCAATTTTTCTACAGCTTCATACTCAATTTTGTGAACATCTTCTTTACTCCTGCACTTAATTGTAACTGTTTCATTTGAATTGTGTTTCACTGAGTTTATTCCATTCAGCAATTTTTTTTATTTCAATATAAGATTCCAAATCCACTTTCAATTTGGAAGGTGGTTGTTCAAATTTTGGTTCAATTGTTATAAGTCTCTCTCTGATCTTCTCATTAAAATGAATATTATTTTCCTTAACAATTATATTATCATTACTTTTATTTGTTAATGTTTGAAAACATTTTGTTTGTTTAACTGAATTTAAGAAAAGCAGTCTGCCAGGCAATGTCATATTGATAGTTGTAAAGATATCCAATATACATATCTGAAGTATTAGTTTAAATACATATTGTGGATAAATTAAAACAATTACATCAGAAGATCTGGTATTTTCATTGAAGTGATTTGAATTGAGTTCCAATGTATGGAATTTTTCTATTGGTTCTATTGATTAGGAGTATTATGTTTTTTCTTTCCCCATTATAATAAATTATTTGTCATTGATAATTTCTTCCAACGAAATAATTCGTTGTTTCAAGGTCCCCACAATGCCCGGTGAATTATCATGTGATTTTACCCTCAGAATGTTCATTATATCCATATTATTGTATTCCACTTTGCTTGATTCAAATTTGAATTCGGTTTCATTTCTTGAATCATTAAATGAATCAAAATTTGAAATAGATTGAGTACATTCTATTGAATCGTGCTATTTATTTTCCAATGAAACATTTATTATATCATGATTAATGGAATCCACTTTGGTTCATTGAAATTTGGATTCGGTTTCATTCATTGAATAATTAAAAGAGTCAAAATTTGAAATAAATTGTGATTTTTTTTTGGAAAATTTGTTTTTACGAATCTCCCATGTTTTTGGAGAAAACTCCGAAAAAGCAGAGCATGTGCGAACAAAGGAGACCCGGGACCTAGAGCTTGCATAAAAGTGTATTCCGAACCACTTCAGCTTCGTGACCGGGGTGGGATCAAACCCGGGCCGTCTGGGTGGAAGGCAAATGCTTTAACACCACGCCCACTTCGCTTGATTGAATACATTTTGTCGAACACATTGAAAACATTCAATTGGATCGTCCTTTTATCACATTCACGTTTTTTCTTCGTCTCATATTGCTATTTTCATTCCACCTAATTTTTAATTTTTTTTATTAATTAATAAATAGGATTTCTGGTAATTTCTCACAGAATGACAGAAATGTAAAATTGCAAAGTATGCAAATACGCTGTTTTTTTTATGTAATTCTCTTCTATATAGCTGTTACGAAATACTATGAAATGAATTTTCACTCCATTTTTTAATTATTGCTTACTCTGGAGGAACGTTACACAAGACATTTCACTTTGACATATAATTAAGATTTTGGAATATTTAAAAGAGAAATTGCATACAGAAAATATTGATATATTTTAGATGAAAATATTAATGAAATATTTTGGAAAAAAAGTAAATCAGGAAACACTAATATCTTGCCTAAACACCAATAACAAAAGGTTTCGAAGAATTGGCCTGGTGACAACAAAAAAGTAAATTACAAAATGGTAAGTTTTCAAACGACTGGCGCTTAATGGCTTAGCTCAGAAGTTGTTTGGGCAAACTTTTCATGAACGAGGACTACTATGTCGTCCGCATTATCTTGGGAGTAGTATCCCTGATTATTTAAAGATTCCAGCAATTCGTCTACTACCATGTCCCACATTAGGGGGATAGTATATCGCTGTGAGGTTCCCCTGGCAATTATCAGCGGAGCAGAGTCTTCAAAAATGTTGGTCTGGGCCTGTCGATTTTGGAGCATTGGTAGTATCCACCTGCAGGTGGTTTCGTCAACGCTCCTCCTCCAGGTCTTTGATACCATACTTTCGAAAAATGCATTTTCAAACGCTCCTTCAGGGAGTCCACGTCAACATATAATTGATTTCAAAGATTGAAAAAAAAATTCTGTCCTATTTTCTAACTTGCCTTTGTTGGAACACCCTGTAGATGAGTATACCGATATTTTTGCCGTAGCCTCAACTGCATTGTCGATTACCAACGTATTCGATGACATACTGAAATAAAAGTCATGATATATCAATTGAAAACATGTTCGATTTCAATAGAATAAATTCTCCATTCAAGAAAATATGAAGCAGTCTTAAAAGTAACATGTGATTCCGCCACTCCTAGGCGTTCGTTCCGTCCACGTTAGTTATTGTTATTAGATATACGTTTTTTATTTGACATTAGAATCAATTCTGAACTGAAACTTGCTTTATTCTATGCGTGTGTTTTGTAATAGACCTACCTGAAAGAGACGACTTTGATATAAATTTGTATGTTTATGATCTGAAGGCGAGATAGGAGATTTCCTTTGGTGGATTTATCTCGAGTTGTACCTACCGCCAAGGTATTTTTGTGAACGATGATTTGATTTTTTATTTCTCGGTCAAGTTTATTATTATCGGACTGATATAAAGGGCTATTCCGTTAGGTAGATTTATCAGGAGATCCAAACGAATAAGAGATTGAAAGTTCTTTCAGTTAGGTTTTCGGATGAGACTTTTTCATTTAACATATGAATAATGTAAACACTCTGTATTTTATTCCCTTCACGAATTCATCATCAAATTCTAGTGTTACTTTAAATGATGTTCCTCCTAACTTACATCAACTATTTTCAAAACATTGAGTGGTATTAATAAAAGTCAGTATTTACTTATAAGTACTTACTTATAAGTATGAGCATCAGCACTAAGTAAATACTGAATTGTATATTGAAAAATAAATGCTGATACTTAGAAGTATCTACTGATTATTCTTAAGCATTTTCTTATACCGGGTGGCTACGGAAGTATTGCCTACGGAATATCTCAGTTATTGTATGAAGTAGGTTTGTGAAATTTGGAGTGTCGATATAATGACATAAGAGCTAGAATTTGAGCATATTGACATGTCGAAGTTAACTTCCGGTCTGACCGGAAGTAACATCAACTTTCTTATTTTAAATGGAAACCCTATTTTTTTTCTTTTCGCTTTATTCAACATTCAATTCCCTTTCTAATGACATATCACAAATTGGTATCTAACCAGAAACTAGATCAGAAAAAAATTATTATTGAAATTCACTGATTAGGCCGTGGAAGCAAAATGAAAGCCAAAAATTGAAAAGTTGGCCATGGAAACCATACGTCACTTGATAACAGTTGCTACTACTGTGATATTTTATTTTCATTCGTCGGCGTTATAAAAAGTCGCCAAAAAATATATTGGAAAAATTGGGAAAAAAACAATACTCTGTAGGTCCATAACTTAAATAGGAACATACAACTTTTTCTTACCTGTACTATTCAGCATAACCATTCCTTTCTAATGATATAATAGAAAATAATTTTTTGAACTGAGATACCGAAAAATCTAATTATTATTCTTCAAATAACAAAACAGATTATCGCCATACGCAAAAATAAAATTAAAAATAATGTGGGATGATAAATTATATCCTGTAGGTTCTAGGTTAAATAGGAACATAAACGTACTTGGTCTGTGCCATCGTCCATAGATATTCTAATATCTACCTATGGATGATGTTTGTGCTATTCAGAATAATCATTCCATTGCAATAATCATTCGAACCAAAATATTAACAAGTAGGCTGATTAAGATGTATTTTGGAATGGAACAAAAAAGAAATGAGAGCTGTCACGAACGCTGCAATCCATATTATTTTGACGTTCGAAGTAGTGTTTTTGATTCTGCCATTTTAAAATGGTTTGGAAATCGAAATCAGTTAGTGGAATGTTCAAAAAATGCCCCGTTATTCACGAACAGAACAAATTGACATGCTTCTCATTTATGGTGAATGTTTAAAAAATTCTTATGCTGCTGA
Source organism: Chrysolina oricalcia (assembly GCA_944452925.2). Taxonomy (NCBI): domain Eukaryota; kingdom Metazoa; phylum Arthropoda; class Insecta; order Coleoptera; family Chrysomelidae; genus Chrysolina; species Chrysolina oricalcia. The sequence goes on along the minus strand of OX101814.2, from coordinate 9,970,897 downwards.
ACGATTGTATTTAGAGCGATATCCAGGGAGGCAGCAACCGTCAAGAAGGTATTTCCAGTGGCTTGAAGAAAAATTATGAACTGAGCCTGATGTTCACGAAGACCAAGAAGCATTTGTTATTAATGAGGAAACTGAAATTAATGTATTAGCTTTAGTACAATATGATAGCACAATTTTCTCAAGGCAGATTGGCGCCGAATTAGCTATAAGTAAGGACTCTGCTAGGAAATTTTTGAAAAAACATCGATTGAAATCCTTCAAGTATCAGTTGCATCAACATTTGTATGAAAATGACGGTGAAAGGCGCCTGGAATATTGTAATTGGTTTCTTCGACAAAATGCTGAGTATCACCTATTTAACTATTATATCTTGTTTACGGACGAGTCAAGATTTACCAACGATGGATTATTTAACAGGAATAATACAAGGTAGGTACTGTACTTTATTTGGATTATTGTCGATAGTCGAAGTGTAAAGTGCTAAAAGTGTGAACGGTCTTTTGTTCCAGGTACTGGGCGATAGCAAACGAGCACCGGTTTCGACAAGGCGGCTTCCAGGAGAGATTTGGTGTGAATGTTTGGGCAGGAATAGTTGGAACTCAGATTGTTGGCCCCATTCTTTTTCAAGGCCAACTAACCGGAGAGATACTTTAATTTTTTAACGAATGAAATTTCGGAATTCATTAACAACCTACCAGCAGAAATAACTGAGAGAATGTACTTCCAGCAAGATGGCGCCCCTCCGCATAATTCAAGAATAGCGAGAAATTATCTTCAAAATCGCTTTCAAGAGAGACTTATAACAACCCATGGTCCAGTCAGGTGGCCACCAAGGTCACCTGATCTTACTCCGTGCGAGTTTTTTCTATGGGGGCATCTTAAAAATAGGGTGTATTCCACACAGCCTACAACTCTACATGAGCTAGAAGTAAAAATTCGTAGAGCTTTCCAAGATATCACGCCCCAAATGTTGAGAAACGTTTTACATGAAAATATCACCAGAGTCAATAAATGTATTGACGCTGAGGGAATGCATTTCGAACATTTGTTTTGAATTTATTTTATCTTTAATCCTATCAATTTGAATTTATTTTTTTTTCGATAAATCTGTTTGAATTGTTTTATATTTACTTTTCGCAAGTAAAGCGACCCTTCCGGTCTTATAATGGCGTCTTACAATGGTTATTGTTCTGTGCCACATTGCAATTCCTAGGCCAAAAGAAATTAATTTTTCAAAGATATCCCGAGGAAAATGACCCAAAGGTTTATTTTGAAACGGAGATTGGACGAGAATTAATCTCAAGAAGAGAAGCCTGGATATTAAAGGTTCGGATTGCCAAACCAATAAGGAAATTTATGAAAGTGTGTTCGCTTTATTTTAAGCAAGAAGATTATACCAACAAAGGTAGGTAGGTATCTTGTTTTTATTGACTTATTTACATTTGCATAATTTTAATATATCCGTCTATAATTCTGAGTTCTCCACTCACTTGATGAGGCTCGGATTGCAGAGCGCTTGTCTGGAGACAGAGGGCACACACTTTTGTCACTGAAGAGTTCCATTTATTTTTTTCATATAATATTACATGGTCTGCATTGAGGACTTCTTCACCTTCTACTACACACCGAGAACTTTCGGTCACTTCAACATACCTCAGAAAGTCCAATAAACTTAATTTTAATTGGGCCATTTGTCTTTGTTTATAAGAAGACCATGGAAGTATTTTATCACTGCCTTTTTTCTAACAAGGTAACTATTAACACCTTAACACTAATCCTTACACCAATAATCATTTATTTAAATGAACATTAATAAAAGGTAAAAATCATCGAAATCACAGTTTCAACAATGTTTAAAGGGCCTAAACCACGTTTCAAATACTCAATACACGAAATAAACTAAGTAAACAATGAAATCTATATGAAAGAAAAAGTAAGGTTATAAATCAATGTCGTAGAAAGTACTTCATCGTCCGCCGCCGGTAGCGCTACAATCTTAATTTGAAATCCCAATAGTATGATGTTTTGTTATTCTATCTAGAATCGAGCAAAACAAACTCATTCTACAATCATTGTGCGAGTTTTGTAGTGAAACTCCACTTCGTGTTTATTTGCTTAGTTTTACTATAAAAATTATACGCAAAACGTATATTTTGACAACAACTTTCAAAATTACAGTAAACATTTAATCTGTTATTTCAAAAACCTTAGTAACTGAAATTCATGCATATAAAATAAAGTGAACTATAGAGTGTGATTTCTGAAACTCAACAAATCCGTGGAACATTCCCCCCCCCCAGTGAAGAACTTCCTTCTTCATCTTCTATTACTGCTACCACTTCTAATTTGCATAGCTTTGACACGGGTTTCTTATATGTGTTCTTCGTTGTCTTCACGTCTGCTACACGTACACGTCCATCTGGACCAGAGTAGACTGATACTACTTTTCCCATCAGCCAGTGATTTCGTGGTGAGTTTTCGTCGACAATGATCACAATATCGTCAGGTTTAATTGGTTCATGATTATCATTCCACTTTTCTCGTCTATTCAGTCTAGGTAAGTACTCCTTTACCCAGCGTTTCCAAAATGCATTTGCTAACATTTGAGATTTCCTACATTCTTTTTTCATGTAGAGTTCGGATTCAAAATCTCCTAGTGGTCCTTCTGAGTGTCCGTATTCTAGGAGAAAATGATTGGGGGTAAGTGCTTCAGGGTGTCTCGGATCGATAGAAACATGTGTTAGAGGTCTTGCATTCACTATGCATTCAGCCTCAGCAAAAAGCGTCGCCAGTGTTTCTTCTTTCAGGGACTGCCCATAGACCACTGTTCCCAGAGACTTCCTAATGGAACCAATCAACCTTTCCCAGACCCCTCACATGTGTGGACTTCCTGGTGGAATGAAGTGAAAATCTATACCTCTACTGGTTGCGAAATCGGATAATTTTGTTTGCTCTAGTTCTTTCAAAGCTAGTCGAAGTTCATTAACTGCTCTTCTCAGGTATGTGCCAATATCGCAGAGTATTTTTTCGGGTTGCCCTCGCCTGGAGATGAATCTTCTTATAGCTAAAATAGTCGAGTCAGTATTCATAGAGGAGATAATTTCCAAGTGAACGGCTCTCACTGCCAAACAAGTGAATAAGGTGCCCCATCTCTTCTCCTTCCTTCTTCCAATAGTCACGAAGTATGGTCCGAAGCAATCCATTCCTACATTGATGAATGGTCGTATACATGGCGTTATACGTACTAACGGAAGTTTACCCATAATTGGCGGTTTGGGTTGGGAATTACCATTATTACGTGTTTGGCAGTTTTTTTCAAGAGGATTTTATCGCAGCACGTGTCCATCAATTAACCAAAATTTTTCTCTGATTTCATTCAAAATTGTCTATGTTCCAATATGTCCGTATTTTTCGTGATAGAACTTTATCAGCAATTTTGTGTTAGGGCATAAAATAATGTGTTTTCTTGTTTGAAATGCTAAGCAAGTAGCTAAATTTAATCTTCCACCCAGTATAATCACTCCGTTTTTCATCTAACTACGGTCATAATCCTTTTAGCCTACTGTTTTTCTTCAAATTTCCTGTTTTTCTTATATTTTCCATGTCGTCTCTGAAACTATCTGTCTGTGATTGTTTAATCCATTGTTTCTCAGCTTCCTCCAATTCTGTGGTACTCAAAGTTTGTTAAAGTTTTATATTAGTTTGTTTTGTGTTCCGAAAATTGATTCATTCCAAAAATTGGTAAGTTAATAGAAAAAATTTGGAAATGCAAATGCTGAATCAAATCGCTTGTAGCAAAATTTGACTACGATCCGTTGCCAAAAAGAGCTCGACATTGTATACGTATTGATTATTTGAATCACGACTAACAATAGCTGTAGGAAAAAAAAGAAAGAATATGAATAAAGAAATTTTTATGTAAACTCAAACTATACCTAATTATTTTGTGCAGAATTTTAAACTGTTGTTTGTAGTTTTGTTTGATCGTTATTTTGCGTATTTTCTACTTGCAATATACAGGGTGAGTCAACAAGATTCCCGTGGTCGATTGCTCCGTTGTGAATCACTATTTCGATTTCTTATATTTTTTTTTGCCAAATGGGCCATTTAAGATTATCTTCCAAAATTATTCTTATTCATACAGGGTGCGTCATTGAAGCGTGGCTGACCAAAGTTGGTCTTTTTCAAATGAAACACCCAGTATATTTTCATTTATTCCGATCCGCTGTTTCATTAGCTACTCAACGATTCTTTCAATTTTGGATTCCGTTGCGACGTTGCCGAGTTATCTAAAAAATATCTATTTTGCAGACTTCTTTTTGAAAAATCTCATATTTCACGTTTCGAAATATTCAGTTGAGATAACTCGGAAATCGATAGTCGAAATGGTGAAGTTAATTGTGAATATGGTGAATATTGTATAAATTATACAGGATGTTCAGTACAACAATACAAACTTGGCAATTTTCAAATGGAACACCCTGTATATTATCATTCATATCAACTCCTTTTTAATGACTCTTCCATTTTTATTCTCGATGTCATGTGCCTAAAACAACCCGTTTCCGAGATATTCGACATCCTAAACATGGGGGTCTCTCCACAGAAAATATTGACAATATTTGTATTTTGTATCATATTTGGAATTGAACTTCATAAATTATATTAACTCAATGATAAAGCAAATTATTATGTCAGAAGAAAGAAAACAACAATTATCAATGCAGCAAATGTTCAATGTGCTTGCCATTTTCACTAATACACAGTCCCAATCTATTCTGGAAACTATTCTCCACACGTTCCAGCATGTCTTCTGAAATTTCCCTGAAAGCAGTCCGAATTCTTGCTTTCATATTTCCAGGATCCATTTCCAATTTTGTGAGGTCCGGTGACCTGGGAGGCCACTGAACTGGCCCTCCTCTACATATCCATGTTCCACGAAATGTATTGTTGATGTATTCCCGTACATCAGTCTGGTAATGTGCAGGCGCACCATCTTGTTGGAGCCACATTCTCAGCCTTGTTGCCAATGGCAGATCATCTAATAGATTGTATAGCTGTCGCAAAAACCTTAGATATTCTCTTCCATTAAAATGGCCCTATCACTCGCCGTCCAATGATACCTCCCCAAACATTCAGTGACCAACGTTGTTGGTGATTGACATATCTAACGAAATGGGGATTTTCAGTTGCATAATAGTGCATATTATGCCGATTCACATGGCCATTGTTTTGAAACGTGGCTTCGTCCGAAAATAGAACATACTCAAATAAATCATGTTCTTCTCTGATTTTATTTACACCCCATTGGCAAAACAGCATTCGCTTTGGAAAATCTCTTTCAGTTAGCTCCTGCATCAACTGCATATGGTATGGATGGAAATTGCATTTTCTCACCATTCGAGAAACACCACTTTGTGATATTCCCAACTCCCTACTCAGAATACGTGTACTCACATGGGGATTCTCGGTAATATGTAATGCAATATCAAGAGTATTTTCATCATTATTTGTTACAGGACAGGCACGTTAATTTTTTTTGTGAAATACTGTTCCGGTTTCCTCAAATCTTGTTTTGAGGACTTGAAATGCTCTGTGTGTCTTTTCTCAGGAAACTTTTGTTGGTATAATCTAGATGCCAGTAAGCAGTTACCGTCACTTTCCCCCAAAGCATAAACCATTTGAACCATATCTTCTAAACAATAATTCATAATGCTACATTTGTCAACACAACTGGATTGTAGTTTGACAGTTTCCTCTATTTACAAATGCCGATAGTCATTTTTTTCAGCTGTAGTCATGGATAACTAAACTAGAAAAAATAGTTACTTTTCAAAATTTCATTTGCTATGCTAGTTATTCATAATTTTTCAAGAGTGCTCTTCAAGAAGGATAAAATAATTAAAACGGCATTCAGTGTCAGTATTTTCTGTAAAGAAACGTATAGGTGAAAAAATATGCAAGATTGTTGATTTGCCATTGAACAATTCCTTTAAAAACCACAATATCTCGGAAACGAGTTGTTTTAGGCACATGACACTGAGAATAAAAATTGAAGAGTCATTAAAAAGGAGTTGATATGAATGATAATGTACAGGCTGTTCCATTTGAACAAATCAAAATATTGATGTTTGAAATTGCCCAATGTTCACAATTAACTTCTCCATTTCGACTATCGATTCCCGAAATATCTCCACTAAATATTTCGAAACGTGAAATAGGAGATTTTTCAAAAAGAAGTTTTCAAAATAGATATTTTTTAGATAACTCGGCATCGCCGCAATGGAATCCGAAATTGAAAAATTCGTTGAGCAGTCAATGAAACAGCGGATCGGAATATATGAAAATATACTGGGTGTTTCATTTGAAAAAGACCAACTTTGGTCAGCCACGCTTCAATGATTCACCCTGTATGAATAAGAATAATTTCGGAAGATAGTCTTAAATGGTCCGTATGAGTTTAGGCTTCGACATTCAGAACTTGTGTGTCCGAAACACAAGCAATTTGTGCATAATTTTGAACGTTTGACTAATGATTATCTAGCTGATATGTGTAAAAATCAGAGATGTGCCGAGCACTGACAAAAAGTGCTTCGAGCACTAAGCACTCTTGAAAAGTGCTCCAAAATTTCGAGCAACTTATTGTGAGTACTAAGCACTAAGCTTTTTCATTAAATGCTTCGCCGCACTAAGCACTAGTCCAAGAAAGTGCTTGGGAGCATAGTGCTTACGAGCAAAAAAGTGCTTTGAGTGATTTCACGAACACTAAGCACTGTGCTTTGGTACAGCTCTGCTAAAAATATCTTAGGAGAAAATAAGTAATGGGAATCCTGATATAAAATATGTTATGTTTATCGTAGCCTGTGTCATAGTTCGAGTACCTTGTTTCATCATAGCAGATATTTTATTGGATTTGGTTTTATACAGTGTCCGCCAAAATGTTGGAACCATATGGGAAACTTTTTTATTAATAGTTCCACAGAAAATTTAATTTTTCATAAAAGTTAGTGCATTCATTTAGACTGAGTACGTGCATATCGGTTATTGCCAGTGGCGTGCGGCTATGCGCTGCCGATGTTCTAAATTCATAATAGAGTACCTAAAGTGACATTAATAACCCAAATATAGAAAGAAGTTGTTTGCAATTGAATGATATTCCCAGTTATAAAGTTTGGTCTACCAATTACCAAATAAATTTTTTTTGAGGATCCTGGCTTTATTTCATTGCCTTTCCATTACTGTTTTTTCGACTCATGTTAAAGATTTCATTAGATCAGGCATTTCTTTGACAGATAATTTATGATAATTCAGTAACTCACAACTAAAAAATCAGTGTAGATAATTTCCATTACCAATCGAGGTTAACTCTTTAAGTAATTATCAAAATTAGTGATTGGTAATCTAAACTGGATTAATGGAAATATCATTCAATTGCAAACAACTTCTTCTGATCATATTTTTCGATGTTTTGCATATTAATCTCACTTTACTCCATTGTGAATTCACAATATCGGCCGTTATTGCCGTTATCCGCACTCTACTGGCAATAACCGATATGTGTGTACGTAGTCTAATTAAATTCACCAACTCAAACAGACTCAACTAAACTCAACTCAAAAAAGATAAGGAATAACATTTTTTGAGAAACTATTAATAAGAATGTTTTCCATATGGTTCCAACATTTTGGCGGACACTGTATATTTCTTCGTTATTATCTTTAACATCGACAGCTTCTAATACATAACACATTTCTGACAAAAATTTGGTGAAAAAATCCTTAATTTTGAATTTCATTATCAACATTATCATGTATCTTTCCTTGGAACTGATATCAAATTTAGATATTAAAAAATATATTAATGAAGTATCTCATTGTTTTTAGTCAGGCTCAGAGAAGATTGCAAATAATAATATTTTTAAATGTTACTTAAAGTTTTATTCTTGTTTATGAGTGCATCAATAGTATTTTGAAAATAGAGGAACAAACTAATAGGCAGACTAGTTATAGTTGTCACCAACTTATTTAATAGTCGAAACTATTTCAATTTCGGCGTTATTTGATTTGATTAGTGTTTCGATTTCTTCGCCTTCGGTTCTGATTTCCTTGAGACGTTTTTGCAGAGCAGTCATTTTGTTTCTTATTCTTTGCGCTCTGCATTCCATATCAGCATAAAAGTAATCAACTATTTTCTTGCTTTTCTTTGACCACTCTTTGATTCTCTCCAAACACTCACATTCTATGGGGTTGGCATCTAAATGTGTTGTTCCAGCTCTGAAGACTTCATCCAAGTCCCCATCGAAACATTCGATATTATTATTATTGATTCTCAAATCATCGATCTCGATGTTCTCTAGCAGCCGATTGTCGAATTCATCAATCAAGTTATTGTCCAGCCACAAGTTATTGATTTTCGTTAGTCCTGCGAAAGCTTCCGGGTCTATATTCTTTATTTTATTGTGGCTAAAAATCAAGTTGATAGTAAGATCAACTTTTCCATATTTCTTTTCACCCTTCAGATTTATGAAGCTGTGACTAGGAAGTACTTCAATAGAATTATTCTGCAGTGAAATTCTTGTGAGGAGAGGGGTATTATGGAACCACGTGGGATTCCAAATAGCTAATTCGTTGTCTGCTAAATTGATATTCAAAAGATTTGACATATCATCGAAAGCTCCAGGGGCAATTGTTGTTAGAGAATTGAGAGAAAGATCCAGAGTCGAAATTGGCAAGTTGTTGAAAACTCCTTCCTTGATCTCCCTCAATTTGTTACCTGAAAATATATAATACAGTTAAGAAAAAACAAATAGATTTGTAATAAAATAAAATTTTCTAAAAACATCTTTCAAAACTGCCCTATTTTTTAAAACTATTTCGAAAATGAGTACAGTTGCGGCCAATAAAAAATGGGACAGCTCTAATAGCAAATTTTTGTTTAATTCCATCTGCTTGAATTTGTGTCTTGAATATGTAAGAGGCAACATTGAATATTTGACATCTGTCAAACAATTCCAAATTAAAAAGAAATCATGCGGCATATAAATGCAGTGACGAAAGGTGGAATAATCGCAAAAATAGGCGTTTTCTTCTCGACGATAACAACATTTAAAAAAACGTTTGTTGTTATACGAAGACTCTTTAGGGTTAGTATACTATGGCCTTGCGGCCATTGGTCTACCGCAGGCATGTGTCATGAGAGGCAGCAGCATGCTGGAGGGCATTCTAGGAATGCCCTCAGACATCATGCCTAAAACTATCAACCTTCACACGTCCTACACTGTGGTCTTTCCCGAAAGAGAACACTGGGTCCGGAATGAAACCAACCTATGTAGAGCAAATGAACGTTAGTTCACCGATGGTTCCAAAATTCAGGAAGGCGTCGGAGCCGGAATATATGGGATGAACCCAGTAGTGAAACGCTCTTTCAGTATGGGTAAACTATCTACGATATTTCAGGCAGAGGTATATGCCATTGAAATGTGTGCCAGGGAGCTGAAAAATCGACACCACACACGAAAAACAATAAAAATATTTTCAAATAGTTAAGCAGCACTTCAAGCGCTTGAATCCAACTGCTTTAAATCTAGGGCAGTATTGAACTGCAGAGACACCTTAAACCGACTGGCGCAACGCAATAACGTTAATCTAGTCTGGATACCAGGACACACAGGCCTAGAAGGAAACGAAATATTGGACGCCCTAGCAAAAGGGGGGGCCGAAACATCGTTCACTGGACCAGAACCGGTAATCGGTTTAGCATATAGCACTGCCAAGAATGTCATAACCGCCAGAGCAGACAATAAACGACTCGAGTACTGGCGTGGACCACCGGGCCTAGCCCATTCCAAAGCATTTATTGCTTGTACAAGGAAAAAACAGGACTCTGACAAACTGCTGGAACTCAGTAGAGCGCATCCCAGAGTTATAGTAGGTTTGCTTACTGGCCACTGCAAACTCAAACATCACATGCATAAAATCGGACTTGCACAAGATGCAGAGTACCGGCTATGCATGGAGGATGATGGAACGGCTAAACAGATTATGTGCAGCGGCCAGAACCAGATTCTCAATATTTGGCGATACGACAGTAAGGCCAGAAATCCTGGTAAATTGTTCTTCCAATGCATTCCCCAATTTCGTCAAGAGATTGGATATACTGGGATAAATATAACCAAAGGGTGAGCCACAATAGGCCATTGGCCGCAGTGGGCCCCCTCACGTTCAAACCTAACCTAACCTATACTATGGTCTTACTATGGGTCTAACTTTTTTATCTTTGGATTCAGACCACTAGTTGCTCTGGAGGAAATGTTCAGGAACAAAGAATAAGATTTTCTGAAAAATTCTGAAGCCTGTCCGTCTGTACGGACCAAAAATTAAAATCGATATATCTCCGGAACTGGTCGAAACAGCGATTTCAACCCTCCCATGTCACCACGTAGGAAACAGCTGTTCCAATTTCAACTCGACCTGAAAACTAGTAAAAAAATTTACTGCACTTTTTCCGATTTTTTTTTTACGTTAATACTTTCCTCGTTTCAGTCCAGGCCGTTGATTGTATCTTTGTCAAAATCCGTCAAGATATACCTCTATATGTTTCAATGAACTGATGAACATGTTGACCGGCGTTTCCAGACCATTTTCGAAAAATTTTTGATTCGAGTAAACCCACAATGTGTCTGAACCGACTTACAAAACTAAAATGTCGAAAATACAATCAAGAGAGCTCCCACGAATGAACGATTCCCAAGCGAACTGTTTTTCGAAAACCCGATCGACAAAAGGCATTTTTGAAGAATAACGAATATATCGGTAACGGTTGATATTTTTACATTTTACCAAGATATCTATTTTGACCACCTCTAAAAAACTTACAAAAAATGTAGACCCTCACTAAAAAGAATGTGGTACATTATATCAATAAAAACCGTTTATTACCTATCCGTTCATTCGGCACAATAAATTTTTCATCCAGACAATAAATTACGATTTACTGAAATGATGATCGTTGCTCAGACCTATGCAATGGTTTCGTTGCGACAATGGGAAAGTTCATTGAGATAAAGAAAATGGCACACTGAAACAATGTGGAATTTTTCATTACATCAACCAACAGGATTCATTACCCCAAAGCACTACAATGATGATTTTAATGAATACGGTTCATTACTTTAATAATTACCGTTTATTACCTTTTTCTACAACCACACTCCAAAACATGCTTTTCTGCATTGTTTTACGTTCGCAAACATGATTATTTCTCACAATAATTGAAATTTGACATTAGTGTGCCGCAAAGTGACATTTCTGTGCCACAAAGTAACATTTCTGTGCCAAAATTTTTCAGTACCTAATTTCTAAGCAATACAGTTTTCGTGACAGCAAGGTGAAAGTATATTTTGAAAATTCTGCATTTCGAAGGGATATTCGAGCAGGCAACTTCAAGAATGAATAGACAAAGTCTATTGGTTTATATAATATGAGGGAAATTGTCGTACAAATTCATAATATTCTGAACAAAAATCATAGACATCACTACTGATGGCCCAAATAACCACATACACACTATCCATTGCTAGGCAACGGAGCAACATCTATCGAATCATTTGAATGTCAACAAACGTCAAGCATAAAATATTCATAAAATATTCTTGTCCCGTCATTTTTTAATGAGATTGAACTAAAATGGATACCGACAGTTCTGAAATTGAAAATACTCCGCCAGAACTAAGAGAACAAGTTAATTCATTGTCATTGAATTTACTACCTTCAACTTCAAGAGGAAAATATGAAAATGCATACAAACAGTTTATGGATTGGAAGGAAAAATACAAAACTAAAAGTGTTTCTGAAAATATAATTTTGGCATATTTTGAAGAACTTTCCAAATCAAGAAAAGCCTCTACTCTCTGGTCAATATATTCAATGCTGAAATCGACTATTAATATTAGAAATATCAGAAAAAACAAGAATGAGAGCGGCTTAAAATCCTCTTCGTCTTCCCTCGCTTCTCTTGGGCATCATAAAGCTAAGAATGAGTCACTGACATTTCATTCCGTCTTATAGTATAGTATTATTTTTAGCAAAAAGGGTGTTGTAGAAAAAGTATAGTGTGTAACACGAGCAGAAATGCAACTTCTCACTCGTTTGAACTGCAGCACTCGCTTGCGCTCGTGCCAAAACTTTTTCAAACTCGTGAGAAATTAGCACTTTTCTGCACTTGTTGCACAATATACTATTTTGTTCACTGAGTCTTGCTCATATTCGTTGGCTTAATGTATATAGGATTCTTAGACGCAATGAAAAATGTTTGAATACGTATATTCCTATTGATTCTTGAAATATCGAATGTAAATGAGCTTACATGAATTCATAATATGAACGTACTGATCATCGAATGAAGAATCAATTTATTCCATTAATGAACGTGTTCGTTGAGGCGGTGAATGTCTACGTGAAGGGTAAGTCAACAAAAATGTGGAAGGGAAGTATATTCGGCGTCTAGTCACTTTCAGGATTTTTATAAATTTAGTTGAGTTTGAACTACGAACATATGGTTATTTTGTCGCTTGATGTGAAATAGAGCGACCAAGAGGTAGGTATTTGTCTATATGTTTCGAGTGGAGACAGAATTTGATTCTCAGTTTTCATTTCAAAATGATCCATGACTTAACGACCAACCCAGCATTCAGATTTCGTTTAAAACCTTCCGGGACTGGCGTGAATTTTTTGTGATCCAGGACTGGCGTATGACTGTGAGTCCGCACACTAGATATATGGCAATTGATTACTTCTCTATTTTTTTTCTTGCTTATTTGTTCTAAAACATTAGGTAACCCATAGAGCACAACAATAGTATAAGCTGATATACAAAAAAATACTTGCACACCTTCAAAATGAGCCGAAGAATGCAGGTCAAAAATGGGATCGGGAACTGGCGTCGGACTCTCACTCCGCGCAATCTAATGGATCGGGACTTGGCGTTGGACTCTCAATTGACAATACTCAAAAACAATAGCATCCACGAACTTTAAACTCTCGTGATAGACTGATTGTCCAATGCTTGAATAATACTGAAACGCACCGAATCGAAAGGTAAGGGTACTCGGAGTAAACGACTATTAAAAATATCTGCGGACCGGTAGTCCGCGTGCCAGTCTCGGAAGGTTTTAAGATAATTGTTTTCAAATATTTAGAAATTTGAGTAGTTTTAACAAAATGGCGCTACTCAATCGGGTTGCAGTAGAATAATTATAATTAAATTTTGCCATTCAATCATATATTCGCCATATCTAACTCTATCTTTTGTCACATCAACTTCTTCTGGTTCACCGTCCAGTTCACGTTACAGTAGATCAACAAGCCCCGATGAAGTTAATGAAACATAACGTTAGCTCATATCAGGAATGAAACTGCAAAAGAGGTAATGCTGTTAGAATTTTATAAAATTTTTGAAATGTTTCAAAATGAACAGAGGACATTGGTAATAAAAACTGAGGCACAATACTTTGAAGATGAGAGTGTTCAAACATCTTTGTCAAAGAGCTATCGACGTGAGAGATTTTGGCAAGATTTCCTACCGAAAGGTGGTAAGAATGGAATAATATGAAGAAAGAATATTTCATAAATGATAAATGCAATTATGTTTCGTATAGGATTATTATCGAACAAGTGAATGAGGAAAATTGTATAATAAGTGCTCTAATCTGAAGAGCATATAAGGGCGAAGGCTCAGAAGGGACAACAGACAAAAATCAACAGTTGCGAAATAAAATCAGATAAGATCTTGAATTACTATAATATACAGGGTGTCCGGTAAACCTTGTACAATATTGAAACTGGTTAAAGACCAGGTCATGACTGTTCAGAATATCGGAATTTCACCTCAGTAAAAATATCACCGTTTTCGAGATAATGGGCATTTTAAGAATTTCTGGAAAATCGCTACCTAACCTTGGATTTTTGAGTGCCATGTATACAAATTGGGACGAATCCAAATATGTTTGCTGCTGAAGATTACTGATGAGTGATGCTTCTAGACATACAGAACAGTTTTTCAGAAAGTGAAAATATTTTTCTAAGAAATGAAGGTAAAATGACAGATTTGAGTTTCATAATTTTTTTTTTAAATGTTTGACATTATTATCTGAAAGAAACATAACCAATTGGAAGTGGACATTCATTTCAAAATAATGCTCATTTTGTCCAGACTCTACCATGGTGTAAAACAAACTATAATTATTTTTGAAAGAAGTGGTTTCCATTGAATTAGGCGTGGTTTTCATCTAGACTTCTATCAACTTCTATTCAAGAAAAAAAGGAAACTACCCAACACCAAAACTGCGCCACAATCACACTCGACGCGCATTTCGCCAACAAAGTTAGCATCTTCAGGAGCTAAAAGTAAGCTTTTAAGATTGTGACGTAGTTTTGGTGTTTTAAAAGGTTCTTCTTGAAAATATGTCGTCTCTGCGTACGAGTGGATGGAAAATAATATTTTTGTAATAGTATTCAGTGCGATGTTGAATAATCGTAATTGTGGTTTATAGTGTATGTTGATAAAAAAAAACGTTGAATTAGTATATACTTCATTACATCTCATTGAATGCTTCTAAGCAGTTCATTCGTTATTACTCATAATTATTTAATCATTTCATCTTAATAGGATAAAAATAAAAGACATTACTGACAAAGTTTAATGGAGTTGATTTTAGCTCAGAATAACATCACACTCTAATATTATCGAAATTCTACTCCTTCCAAAATAATGATCGTATGTTTTATACCATAGTAAAGCCTGGACAAAATGGGCATTCTTTCGTAATGAATATCCAGTTCCACTTGGTTATGTTTTTTCAAACAATAATGTCAAACTGTTGTTAAAAAAATTAGTGTAACTCAAATCTGTCATTTTACCCTCATTTCTTGAAAAATTGTATTGTTTTCTGAAGAACTGTTTCGTACGTCTGAAAGCATCACTCATCAGTAATCTTCAGCAGCAACAATATTTAAATTCGTCCCAATTTGTATACATGGCATTAAAAAATCCAAGGTGAGGTAGTGATTTTCCAGAAATTAAAAAAATGCTCATTATCTCGAAAACAGTGAGATTTTTACTAAGGTAAAATTACGATATTCTGAACAGTCATGATCTGGTCTATCACCAGTTCCAATATTGTACAAGGTTTACCGGACACCTTGTATACATATTAGGCACTATTACATGTTTTTTTAGATCCAGACCTCAATGTGGAAGGCAGTAGGAAAGACTCAAAAAAATGATAATTGATTTGATTTCAGAAGAATTTGATATATATGATTTCGTTAAAATAACGAACCTATTTAATGTACTTGATCATGCAATTAATGAATGCTTTCATTAATATACGGGGTGGGTCACGGTCGATGGTACCTTAGACGTTTACGAAGAACGGGAAATAGTATCATCTTGAAAATTTGGTTTCTCAAGTAGTTGCTCTTGGTCTATCGATCTAAAATATTTTCAGCAATGCAGCGTTGCCGCTTATACCAGAAAGTAGCAGCATCTTTGTTATTTCAAATGGGTCACCCTGTATATTACCGCATTTTTGAACTTGTCATTCCTTTCTGATTATTTCTGCCCCATTCTCTCCTATACCTATCTGTACCGGTTTTTTTTACTTGTAATCTCCCAAGTGCTTGAAGTATTGCCGGAAATTTATCGAGTACATGAATTTTCTTTGAAAATTCATGTACGAGATTTTACGGCAATTAATTCAAGCACGAGGGGGATTCGGTAAGAAAATTTCTCACCGAAAAATGAAAATCATCCAACAATTCATAAGAAATAACTAACGATGGTTTCACCTGAACTATTTATAACCACTGAAATATTGATATGTAAAATACTTAACAAAATTTTCATCAATAAATGTGTTTAAATTTGGAACAAAAAATAAATAAAAAAGTTATGTTCTAATCGTGGATTGTACCATGATAAGTGGAAGTTTTTCTTTCAAACATTTGACATGTGACAAGTTGATATTTTGCTTTAATGTACAAATGGAGATCTAGTTTCCATATGAAAGGAGATAATTATGTATTTACTAGATATTTGGAATGTGTCTGAAAATATTTTCACCACGATTATTGCAGAAATTGTCAATTCTGAAATCATATTTCAGAAGAAGTTCAATACACCATTTATCACAAGTTTTTATCACAAGTCCCGTAGCTCAGCGGTAGTGTTGCGGCCGGTCTCACCAGGCTAAGAGTACATGACAACCTACCCCGCAAACATGGTGGGGTGTTATATGAGTCGCTGGATATCTTCCAGGAGCGCTGGTTAGAACCGGCGCCGTAGGGAATCCAAGTTGAGAATCTAAAACGTCAAGTACTTCAACACGGTTTTTTGCTTCTAGCCTTTTCCGGGGCAACATCCAAATTATGGTCCTCACAAACTACCAATCCTCAACTTTTTACATTGAATGGGACGACAACACGCGCATAATCTTTGCAGGTGGCGCTATTACTCCAGTTACCACCATTATTTCTGCCAAAGGTCGACATTTCCGTGCAGCAGCGGAGGCAGTGACCAGAGCCCTCTCTATATGGGGACCCTTGGCACTGTCAAAAGGCATCGTGCACGTCACCAGAGCTGGCAACAGCAGGGTGGCGTGAAGCACACTTGCCGTCCTCTCCTTCCTTTCATCCAATCCCCCCGCCGGGCGAAGATGGACTGAAGAAAGAGTAGCTGCTTCGGGTAGAATAATGAATTGTAAATAATAACTTTGATAGAATAAACTTATATTTATTTATTTATTCATGAGTCACTAGGTCGATGGTTCAATCCACGATAAGAACATAACTTTTTGATTTTTTTTTTGTTCCAAATTTAAACATATTTATTGATGAAATTTTTTTGTAAGTATTTTACATATCAATATTTCAGTGGTTATAAATAGTTCAGGTGAAACCATCGTTAGTTATTTCTTATGAATTGATGGATGATTTTCATTTCTCGGTGTGAAATTTTCTTACCGAATCCTCCTCGTGTTCGAATTAATTGCCGTAAAGAACCCCGCACCATTCTTATGGAAAATGGGTCCCGGTGAAATTCGATGAATCCTTGATATGATGTAGTTCAAGTCAAGCTGATCAAAAGTGCCCATGGGCCCAACCCAATCCTATGGCTGGTTTTCGAGATACAGGGTGTCAAAGTTGGTAAGTGGCCATTTCTTTAAAGTAATACTGCTCTCATCTTAAATAAAAATGTTTTGCGCGACGAATATTGCTTGTCCATAAAGCAATTTAAGACTGGTTTATGATAAAAAATATTGTTGGATTACTGGGTGAGTCCAGCATTATTCAAAATGAAATTTTGAAAAAATGAAGATGTGATCAAACCAAGTAAAACGCTGAAATGCTCATCATTTGAATATGTTAAAATTGATAAATTCATCATTTTGTTCAGGGTGAGTCAAGAAGTGACAGTTCTTCTGCTGACAGTTTGTATATTTTTATTTTTTTATTTTGAGCTCTAGGGACACTTGACCACGAACAATTCAATATACCTGAAATTGATATACAGTGTGAGACAAACACTGGGTGATAACAAAAATTGAGAAAAGGAAATAACTCATCCTGTAATTGATATGCTGAATTTTTGATATGATAAAGTTCAAGTCAAGCTGATCAATAGTGTTCATAGGCCCAACCTCGAAAAATGGACAGTTTTTTTCTCTACAATGCGTTGGAGGTTACCGTTTCAAATAGTATATTAAATTATTTTTACATTTTTCCTTTCCAGCCCCATATAAAAGGAAAATTCCTGTTATGTCCAGGGAACATCATGATGTGAAGGAATAATTATCACCGAATAATATTTTAGATGACAGTTCAATAATGGTGTCCGGCTTTCGTCGTTATTTCAACATTGGCCATTGAAAATTATTCACCCTGTACATAATGAACATCCTTTACCAAATTCCTGAAAAGAGATTTGAAAAAAAAAATATGACTATAAGCTCGGTGGAATATGTGGATAACTGAGTTAGTCTTATCTGTAAACCTTCAACAACGTGTAGAGAAAAAATTGTCCATATTTCAAGGTTGGGCCCATGAACACTATTATCAGCTTGACATCGAAAATTCTGCGAATCAATTACAGGATGAGTTATAAAAAAATCTCCATTTCGCAATTTTTGTCATCACCTAGTGTTTGTCTCAACTGTATATCAATTTCGTTCAAGAAGGATGTTCGTGGTTAAGTATTCCTAAAGCTCAAAGTATAAAATAAAAATATACAAAATGTCAGCAGAAAAACTGTCACTTCTTGATTCACCCTGTACAAAATGTTGAATTTATCAATTTTGACATATTCAAACGATGATCATTTCAGTGTGTTACTTGGTTTGATCACATCTTCATTTTATAGGGTCGAATGAGAATTTCATTTTGAATAATGCTGGACTCACCCAGTATCCAACAATATTTTTTATCAAAAACCAGTTAAAAGTATTGCTTTACGGGCAAGTAATATTCGTCGCGGAAAACATTTTTATTTAAGATGTTTTCCTGAAAGCAATATTACTTTAAAGAAATGGCCACTAACCAACTTTGACACCCTGTATCTCGAAAACTAACCATAGCATTGGGTTTGGCCCATGGATACTTTTGATTACCTTGACTTGAACTACATCATATCAAAAACTCATCGAATTTCACCGGGACCCATTTCCCATAAGAATGGTGCGGGGTTCTTTATCTCGTACATGAATTTTCTTCGAAAAATTTCCGGCAATAATTCAAGCACTTGGGAGATTACAAGTGAAAATTGCTATTATCTCGGAATTCTGGCTATTTCGGTATGGGAACATAAAATATCAATTCGAAGGGAATTTAGTCTTCTTTCAGAATACTTCATAATATACAGGATGTTCCATTTAAAAAAAAACGCACTTTCAACCCTTTTCGTATCTAGAAGTAAGATCATGAATTTTGAACGACCCTGTATAACGCAGAACAAACTTCTCTATACAGAATCAATGTACATGATCTTGATGAACTGAACGCAAAATTGCAACTTCCTAAGAATCCAAATACCGCAGATGTAAACATTCAATTTTGGATAAAAAATATGGAAAATAACCAATATCTCAAAAACCGTTAGAGATAGGTATGGGGAAGTATGAGGCAGAAATAATCAGAAAGGAATGACAAGTTCAAAAATGAGGTAATATACAGGGTGAATAAAAATAAAATAACAAAGATGCTGCTACTTTCTGGTATAAGCGGCAACGCTGCATTGCTGAAAATATTTTAGATCGATAGACCAAGAGCAACTACTATTGAAACAAAATTTTCAGAATGATCCTATGTCCCGTTCTCCGTGAACGTCTAAGGTACCATCGACCGTGACCCACCCTGTATATGAACATCCTTATTCATAGTATCAATAACCATTGCCACATTGACATAACGATTCCGTTCATAAGACCAATATTGATGAAACTGTTCATTGAATTCAGGTACCGATTATTTCCTGTGCTTTTTTCGTATCATCAGCAGTCCGGAAAAATTTTCAAAAAAACAATAAATTAAGATAGTGACTGTACTAACGAAAAAGTTGGATTTTTCTCCGCACTGTATAGTTCTGCACGAACATCGCCAATACTATAATTTCCTATAGCGAAGAAACTTGGGAAATATAATATATTTTCTATGAACAAAACTTGGAAAAAATACGTGATATCATAAAAATTTATATATACAGTTTTACTGGTCTCGAACAACAGATCTAGAAAATTTGTATTTTTTAAGCCAAAAAATCGAAAATCAAATAAGATATCACAAAAATGGATGAGATTTTCCACAGAATAATAAACTCGAAAAAAGTTATTCAACTTTAAGAAATGAGCATTTCGTGACAAATTGTCCATATATTTCTGATCTTTATGACAAAAACTCGAAAATTAAGAGAGATTTAAAAAAATTATACCAACAGGAATATGTTCCTTGAGCAGATCTACAAAACATGTTGACAAAGTATTTTTATTTCTTGAGATTTTTTTTGACCCATCTAAGCTCAATACGTCGAGAGCCATATATCAATTATAGTTTGAATCATGCTCAACGATAATTAGAGAAATTTGTGGACAGGTAGTATAAAAGTCGTAGTATTCACGTTTTAGTCATATTATCAACATTTGAGTCGTAGTATTCAAAACTTCTAGGCCCTTCATCTTCCGAGCTTTCTGCGAATCCTTGCCCTCACTTGTTTTTACTCTGGTTCATTTTCTTACACTGTTCCAAATTTGACTCCACCGTGAACATACTTCATATATCCCACTGAATCACGGGTTTGAACTGTCAAAACGAGTATCCATGTCTTGGCTGACAAATAATATAACTTACCTTTCAGAGAGAGTCTTCTCAGAAGTGGTACATTCTTCAAAGCACCAGGTCTAATTTCGTGAACTTCACAAAATTCGATGACCAGTTCATCAAGATCGTCTAAGTTTGACAGAGAATTTTCGTATAAAATAGGGATACTCTGTTCCTTGAATTCAATTTCGTCGTATGCTATGTTCTTCGGCAAAAAATCCTTCAAGCTATTCGATGAAGGAATGGTTTCCTTGAACTTTTCAGTGAAAACACTGTAGACTCTGAAGGTCACGTTTTTGAAACTTGTCTCTAACGGTATCGCCAGACATAATGGCAAACATATAAAAATAACCACTCGAACGGACAACATGTCGATGTTCAATAATGTTTATTGTACTTGATACGATATTTATATTCCTTTCGGTAGGTGTTTCTCTGAATAATTAAATCAAAATTTTGAGGTTATCACTTGATAACCTCACTCATGAGAAATTCTTTGTTATTGCATTGAGTATAATCTTTTCTTTGAACTGAGTAATTACATCGTAATGCCTCCCAGACGGTTTATCATTCGGGGAAACTTCAAGATTGTTCGAATACAGGGTGTTTAGGAGGAAAGGAAAACTGTACAGATAATAGAAATGATAACTAAAAGTTTAGGATATGGCGACATGAAAGATGCTCGATTAAGCTGAAATATGGTCCGGATGCATAAAAGCCCATCAAACATTTGATGTTACTTTAAATATACACCTTGGAAATATATGCGAGTTTGGGTTGCATAATATTTATAGTGATGATGGCTATTGAAATCAGGTAGATGTCACATCAACTAGAACTTAAACATCCTTTTATTCAATCAGAGCTACACCACTGATTAAACTAATAATCAGAATCTGACAGATGACAATTCCGCCAAATAATTTGAATATTCCTGACATTTTCAAAAAATTGTCAATATTTTCAGTTCTTTCTGTTATTGAGTTTATATAAGGATAGGTAGGTAAATAAGCTTACTTCTCAATTGAGCTAGGAGAATGTATACAGTGCATTCCATTTAAAACGAGCCACCCTGAATAACTTTTGGTACAATGATTTTCAGGAGAAATGAAAAAAACACATCAACAATAGTATACAGGGGGGCACATTTTGACCCAATCAGATTTGATGTTACTATCCCCCAGAGCATGTCACCATTTTTTTTAATGGGTCACCCTATATTGTTTTGCACTATCAGATGTTCCATGATGAACATATATCAACATTATGGTCCGAAGGTCATAGTTTGGAAGCTTTAAAAATATTTGAGTTGAAAACGAGCCACCCTGAATGAACTTCTGTACAATCTGTTAGGTTTAATAGGTGTTTTATTGAAGTATACTTTGCCTAGTTAAGTTTTAATTCGATATTCTCTTCATTTTGTATTTGTCTCATTCTATAATAACGATTACCTACCAGTTTGTACTGCCAGAATGGAAATAGTGCTAGAGTTGCTGCCCGTATGTTCAATGATAATCATCCATGACACAAATACGTTTCGGAATTATTGAACAAAATGACAACTGGATCTGTTAACAATAAAAAGCATAACCGTTCAGGAGTTGTCAACGATGAAGTTATTCCTATTGCAGTTATAGGGCACGTTGGACTCTTACTAAGTTTAAGTTATCTCGAGAATCAGGAATCAGTCGTACAAAATATGTTTTCAGGATCCTTCATGAATACAAATTTCATCCATATAAGATTAGACTAGTACATGAATTGAACGTAGATCATTTCGATAGACGTATCGAGGTTTGTGAGAGTCTCACTGATCGGATCAACCTCCATCAATTTTTTGGTATAAAATTTGTTTTTCGGATGAATGTACGTCTAGTTTGAATGGAGAGGTGACTCGGCAAAATGGTAAATATTGGAGTGATACGAATCCTCATTTATACCGTCAAATTCATACCCAACGACCTCAAAAACTGAATGTTAGGGTAGGAATTTTAGGTGACCACATCATAGGACCTTTTTCTATCGATGATAATTTGACTGGTGAGAAATATTTGGATATGTTGGAGAATCGAATAATACCGTGCATTAATAGGGCAATTGAAGAGGATATGAATTTATTCGAAACGAAATAGTTTTCCAGCTGGATGGTGCATTATGCACCTCCAGTGCCACAAAAGAGGTCCTACAGAATGGCCACCAAGTTCTCCGGATCTCACTCCTTTAGATTTCTTTCTATGGGGTCATTCGAAGTCTAAAGTGTATGGATAGAATCAACAATATTAGAAGATTTTAGAGAGATTCTCAACCATGTGAGGGCAACAATGGAAGTTGGTGGAAACGTTTTTGAACATTTGCTATAGAAATTTTTTTTCTTCTCATTGTCAAGTCATCATATTTTGATTCAAGAATTTAATAAAAAAATCTCTTTTTCTGATTTATTGCTTCCATATTTGTCACTAGAACGAATATTTCAAAATGTGGCATTCTGTATCATTGTAGACCTGTTTTTTTATTTTTACTGCAAATCATTCTATCAAAAGTTATTCAGGGTGGCTCGTTTTCAACTCAAATAATGTGTAGCTCCCGAACCATAAGCTTCAGACCATATGTTGTATACTTTGTTGAAATCTGCTTACCATGGAGCATCTAAGAATGCAAAACATTATAGGGTGATCCATCCAAAAAAATTGGTGACATGCTATTGGTTTGCGATAGGGAAAGTTAGATCAAATGTGAATATGTCAAAATGTGTCCTCCTGTATACTATTGTTGACGTGTTTTTTCGGAAAATCATTGTACCAACAGTTATTCAGGATGACTCGTTTTGAATGGAATGCACTGTATATTACTGAAAATGTTGACTTTACGATGGTGCATTATAATTTTCAATGATCGCTAGAGCCTGTGCTGCTGCTTATTCTAATTCAGAAGTCAGTCGTCCTCCTCTAGTTCTTTCTTTCCTCTCTAAAATTGCAATGATAATTCAATTGTATTTTGTTCACTATCAAGTTGTTTTGTGAACAATACTTTGCGAGTCCTTGCCTATTATTTTGCTTTCGGTAGAATCCAGTCTTTCTAATGCATGTAATAATACGGTTGGAACTGAAATTTCAGTTACATTCTATACCGAAATTCTTCCAACAGTGGTATGTGTGTACACGATTCCAAGAGTCAATATTTCAAATGGTACTCGTCAAATACGGTGTCAAAATGAGCGAGGAACAAAACATTGGGCCTGAAGAATATTGTCGCGACTAGGGCTCTATAGGGAAGCTATAAGCCCTTCGCTTGGGACGTAGGTCAGCAAGACCCAGGGGTAACCTGATATTTGTTCAGGATACCCTCTAATAAATAAAACATGTCACAAAAACACTTCCCAACTTTAAAGTTATATATTAAATAATGAACCTTCTCAACTTTATAAACAATAGAGGGACAATGAGCAAAGGGCAATGTTATTCACAACAACAATAATCAACTTGTTCCAAATATATAAGGCTCTTACCAAACGCAGACACTCAGCGTACTTGGGGACATCTCTTAGAGGAGGGTTTTACACGAAGGGCTTTTGGAAATCGATCTATCTTTCCAATAAGTTCCAATGACTCAATATCATTCTCTACGACACTGGGTCTCTCGGTACCCCGCGATACTCGCGGCCGATCCCTCATCTTTTCGGTTCTCGTGTATTTATTCAACTTTTGTAAATGTTTTTGTTTTTATTACGTGAAAAATTATTCAATGTCGAGCCACTGACATGCCAAATAATATCATCAATGGACTGCTAGTTTATACTTTCGTGGATGACCCCGGGGTTATGTTATGTCTATCAAATTATAAACTTCAATAACTTATTTGTTTACTAATTCATAAAATGTGAATTTTGGGAAAATAGATATGATCTGATAATATTTCAAATTAATTAGCGCCTTCTTGACAATATATTGGATGAAATTGTCAAAAATAAAAATGAGGTAAAACATTTGAGGAGAGCGAGTGAATGCGTATATTTTTGAAAATAGAATTTATGATTAAAAACATACAGACATTCGACAATAGCTTGTTGTAGTCTATACCGGGTATATTGCTTATGGGTGCTTGTCCTCTAAGCAACCTGTTTGTGACTGACCTGGCTTCGCCATGTATGGATATATGTAGTGGAGACAAGTTGAGCAAGACCTCTAGTGTTGCTGTTGGGATGGTTATCATGGCCCCGGTGGTATTCAGACATGCTTGTCTTTGCAATCCTTCGAGCTGTCGAACCACTGTTACCTGCTTGGTTTTTGTTCGCCATACCACCGACCCGTACGTTGTCATAGGTCCGATAACTCTGGCATAGAGCCATGTAAAAATTGGAGGCTATTGTACTCTTTCCACAACTCTTTGTGGGCGTTGATTCCATGTTATCTTATGGTCAAAGATTTCTCCTAAGTATTTTGCTTCTTGGACGAAAGGAATTTCTATCCCGTTCAGTACAGGTGGCCTGAGTCCTTCCAGTCTCTTTTTGCGAATAAATGTTACTGTTGTGGTTTTATGAGGGCTTACTGTCAGTGTGAGCTGCGAGTCTGTCCTTGCCTTTTGCAATAATCGCAAGGTCGTCAGCACATCCTTAGCATTTAAATGCTCTGGATGCTAGCCTTTCGGTCAATTCGTCCTTTAGGATGGCCCAGAGTAGGGGCAATAGCACTCCTCCCTGCGGACATCCCCTATTTGCTCTAGCTGTTAATGTTATTTCGCCAATTGCTGATATTATGATGACCCTGTTTTTCAAATTGTCGTTATCCACTGGCATAACAGAGGATGTACCCCTTTTTTACTATAGCATTTGCTGTAGACTCGGTAGATGCAATGCTGAAGGCACCTTGATGTCTATAAGTATAGTCATGGATATCTTTGTCTTCTAAGGACTTTGTTGAGATCGTCCAGTTCTGAGACTGTCGACATGCCTGGCAGATATACTAATTGGTGATCATGGAGCGGGCTTCTTTGTAGAGCCTTTCCAATGTTTTGAATTGGAATGACATTAGACATAAGGGACGACATATGCCTTGGGTGTCTTGTCGCCTATTCTCCCTACGTTTGGAGAGATATATGACTCTCACCTCTTGCCACATCGTAGGTATATGTCTTTGTGCTTTGCAAACCTTAAATATACGGCACAGGTATGGTGTCAGTATTTCACGCCCTTTCTGGAGAGAGATTCCATCTAATCCAGGAGATTTGTATGGATATGGATATGGATAGCCTACCTGATTCTGTTTGATCTCGATAATTCCATATAGTAAGCCTCCAGTCAAAAGCTATTGGGTAGTTCTGTCTATCATTATTGAGCCATTAAGAATTACCGATGCTGGGAAGTGTGCTTCTGGGAGCATCTTCAGGCTTTCCTCAAATGTTGTTCTATATGTGTTTTCATTAATTTTCGAGATACCTACTTGGTTTACAGTACATTCTTTGGCTAATGTTACCCATTCGCATGAAAAAAGCATGGTGAAAAAACTGAACAAATACTGGTACGTGGTTTTTACGGTGGACCGAGACCAAAATATTTGAGAGAGCAGAGGAACAGCTGTTCCTGTAGATTTGTTCATTGCTAATTATAGAATAGAATAGAAGAATAGAATATAACTTTATTCACAGCAGTAACTTAAAACAATTAAGACACAATACTCACGCAGCGAAAAAAGTGATTAGACAACGATAAGGACACAGATGTACTTGTTTTGTTATAGAAACATAATAAAATTTTAATTAAAAATACATGTGTTATTAATATTAAGTAAAAATTAAAAATTAAAACGTGGAAAATCGATACAGCAATTTTAAAAGTGGACGCGATACATAAAAGTAAGTAGAATGGTACCATATATACAGGGTGTCAATTTGAAAACTTCCCACCCTTAATATCTTCCTTCCAGTAAACAATATGAGTAATCGAAAAAACAGGTCAATTTTATTGTCAAGGGGGACACTTTCACGGACTATTTGTAGCCCTCGCGGTTCAACCCCCTAGGAGGGGTAGATGTTACCCTTAGAATTTTAAATGGGAAGGGGGGTCAAGTGGCACATCATTTTGATGGGCGTTCAATTCTTGTTCCAATGGTAGCCTGACTTATTATTTTGTGATGAGCATTTTCCGGAAAATTGCGTTCTAAACTAACAGAAGTAATTATTAGAACGCCTATACTGAGATGCATTATTGTATTGACTCCCTTTAATAAAAATGGTTAGAAGAATAGGTGGCACCGCTCCAACCCTTGAATGACAGGAATAAATTTATTACGCATGGGATTTTTTATTTGGTGGTTATTTTCCTTCTACACAATAAAATTTAATTTGCGAGAAAGACATTTCCAACATAAAATCTACTTACGCTTATCTTATTAGCTGTTCGAAATGTTGTCCATTTTGCTCTAAACAGTAATACAGTCTGTTTTCGAACTCCCCTCTAACATTACGGAAAACTTCACTAGGAATTGACTGGCATGCTGCTGTAATTCGTCTTTTAAGTTCGTCAATATCAGAAGGTTGTGTTTTATAAACAACGGATTTAAGATGCCCCCAAAGAAAGAAATCTAAGGGTGTTAAATCCGGTGATCTCGGAGGCCATTCAACTGCTCCCCTTCTGCCAATCCATCTACCCGGAAATCTCTCGTTTAACCACTGTCGGACGGGAAGAAAATAATGAGGTGGAGCACCGTCCTGCTGGTAATGTAACAGATCCTCCTGCAAAAGTTCATTACCTTCTGCATCAATTTGAGTTTCTAGCTCGTGAGTTATAAGAGGATCGATAGTCTCTTCAAGCATATCAAGGTACAGATTGTCAGTCAAGTTTTCTTCCAGAAATAATGGACCAAGAATGGCATTTCCAAGAATACCAGCCCAAACATTAACTTTTTGTGGGTGTTGTGTATGCCCTTCCCGAAAAATATGTGGGTTTTCGTTACTCCAATTGCGACAATTTTGTCTATTAACATTGCCATTCAGAAAAAATGAACACTCATCGCTGAAACAGATGTTTAACAGAAGATTATGGATGGTATTGACTCGATGAGACATGATTTCACAAAACTCTATTCTTCTATCATAATCATCCTCGTGGAGCTCTTGAAGAATCTGCATTTTATATGGATGAAATTTATGCATTTTCAATGCTTTTCTTATAGTCTCGCGTGACATTCCCGTCTGTTCTGATACTGATCGTAAGGAGCTCGTGGGCTCTGCAGCAAATGTTCCCAAAACTTCAATTTGAGCTGCTTCATGTAGTACTCTGGGGTTATTTCTTTTTTCATTTGT
This sequence comes from Chrysolina oricalcia, assembly GCA_944452925.2. Classification (NCBI taxonomy): domain Eukaryota; kingdom Metazoa; phylum Arthropoda; class Insecta; order Coleoptera; family Chrysomelidae; genus Chrysolina; species Chrysolina oricalcia. The sequence continues at coordinate 9,943,238 of OX101814.2, read as the reverse complement.
CACTGAACCAGTTTCGTAAAACTTATTCACCAAATCAAGCACATATCGGTGACTTACATTACAATTTGGATGTCTTTCGTTAAAAAGACATGCCGCCCTTCGTGCGCACTTTCCAACTTCTCCATAAATTACAATCATTTCAATTCTGTCTTGAAGAATGTAAACCATTTTTACACTTTTATACACTTATTAAAGTAATTCCTAAACAGCCCAACAGGTACAACGGTATTCACAATACTACCACATAGTTCAAATTTGCTAACCAATTTTTTGCCGGAAAACAGAAACTTTTTACAGCAGAAGTAGCAAAAAAGGAAGGCTATCTGTACAATTTCTGCGATGACACTTAAAAATTCAGCATTTAATAAACACAACTTTACTACCATCTACGTTTTACTATTAGACCACTTTTTTATGTAAAGTGTTTGGAGCTTATGGCTAATGTTACACCTAATACAGGGTTGGAACGGTACCACCTAATATTCTAACCAGTTCTGGCCAAACCATGCATCTCAGTATAGGCGTTCTAATAATTACTTCTGTTAGTTTAGAACGCAATTTTTCGGAAAATGCTCATCACAAAATAATAAGTCTGGGTACCATTGGAACAAGAATTGAACGCCCATCAAAATGATGTGCCACTTGACCCCCCTTCCCATTTGAAATTCGAAGGGTAACATCTACCCCTCCTAGGGGGTTGGACCACGAGGGCTACAAATAGTCCTTGAAAGTGCCCCCCTTGACAATAAAATTGACCTGTTTTTTCGATTACTCATATTGTTTACTGGAAGGAAGATATTAAGGGTGGGAAGTTTTCAAATTGACACCCTGTATATACATGCATTTCAGTATTTATGTAAAAAGACAATTCCACTAATGAAGGTAAAATCCATTTCAAGGTAGAAATCCTGAGTCAAAGAATTATGTTTTGAATTATTTGTGAGTCCAATGAAAATTTCAATTTTCATTTTAGGTCTGACGGTCTTTCTAGATTTGCCGTAATCTTTCTACAATTTCCTTAATTACTATCAACATCTCCATATGATTCAAGGAACTGAAAATGAGTTTGAATGATTGTCAGCTAGCAAAAATTATTATCGGAATTCGAATCATAAGTTACGACTAAACTGGAATTCACCCTGGAACTAATATCAGCCCATGATCAGAGGAAGATAACGAAATTGCATACTCCATTTATCGTAACACATTATTTTCTGAACTGGCACAGCACAAAACGTGAGGTCTAAGAGTCAATTGTAGGAAATTGTTGTCCATTTCAATAAGGAATCCGGCATAATTTTTCAATTTGAAATTCGAGAACTTTGAACGAAAAAGTTTCAAAAAACTGACATATCTTAGTTTACTAATGTTTTATAACTATGTAAACCGGATATAGCTACACATGGGTCAAGTAAGTTGTCGAAACAGGTGAAATAATTTAAATGAGCTATTAATAGAAATGTATTACGTTACCTTACGATCTCTCTTTGTTTACTTGCTGATAAATCGAAGAACAAAAATTTGAGAACACTTCAATCCGTTTATTTTAAATTTTTTCTTAGTTCTGCACCTTTCCTCAACTGAGATGGCACCCTACCGGTTTTTGGAGCAACTCACGTTTTCATTGTTATCTATCCATTATAATATCGTTTGTTACATAATTTGTTGAACTTTTTGTAATTTATAAGTATTTTGCCTTTAATTGGCACACATTGTACATTGCTATCTATTTGAATTTCTAAATGTGAATATTAGTAACTTCTGGAAACAAAAAACGGTTGTATAAAAAAATAAGACAAGAAAAAATAAATAAAGTCACGTCAATCAAACAAAGTTTTTCAATTTGGAAAAATCGCCGTTTGAACGCGGATAAAGGGAATTACTTTCAGGTAAACTCTTCAACATCGTTCTTTTTTGAGAACGTTGACCGCTCCCAAAAACAAACGAGCTACCGGAGCACAAGTGCCCTTATTACCAAAAGAGGGTTACACTTGGTTGGATTTCGCTTTGTTGAGAAGCTTTCGCCCCACACCTACAGGTATCTAACTAACTTTCTGCGATGTCACTTGAAAATTCAATTATTAAATAAAATGTGTTTATTAAAAAGAGTTATTATTATTGTTGAGGCATAGAAGTAAAAATTGAGCACGTACAATTTTCCAAAGCTCCTTTGGTCATGCATCAAAAACGGATTTTTTTTTCATTTCTGGAAAAGGTCCAGGCAGCAAATAGTTCAATAATATTTCAAACAAATATAATAAAATATTCAGACAAATGTTTTTCAAGATGAGGTCATTCAAATCATTGAATATCATAAATGATACACGTATGACTTCATCAAATAATGGCATTAATTTGAATAATTTTTAAGAAAAAAAGATTTACGAAACTATAATTTGGGAGAAATAAACCGATTTATTTCGTCCAAAACAATAATGTTGTGGTGAATTGAATATCACTCAAACCAAGTATTTTTATAGGAATTAAATCGAAACACTACATTAAAAGACTACGTTTTTTCTGTGTATCTATGTCTCAGTCAAATGAGGCACTATAGTGTCGAATAATTCAATAACTGTTTATTCACCTAGTCAGAAATCATCCTCTTTACTAATCTACATTCAAATTTGGGAGGAACCTACGAGAGTGACTGAACTTGTCTGAGAGACCACCACATCATCTTATACATATATCGTAATACTCAAGTTGCTTCTCGCATTCTTCCTCTCTCGTAAGTCGAGCTGCACCCTACTGGGACTCACAGTCATTTTTTACATTTCCAGAAGACGCTATAAATAACAAAACAGAAGCTGTCTAATTAAATTGACAGGAGCGGTACGATCAAAATCTTTTGAACCTGAAAAATAAGCCGGCGTGTTCATAACTCTGGTTTCGTGGACATTAATATTCATAATTCTATAAATTAATAGTTTATCAGTCGGGTTTATTTATAATTATTATTGTTTATTAATTGATAATACATACACCAAAAGCGGAGAACGCATTCTTTCCCGATGCTTATCCGATGATTTAAGCAGAATTATTTATTGGCTGATTGTAGATAAGTATTAGAAATAATTCAACATAATCAGTTTCAGAATTGATTTTCAACACTGCCGGGGTCAACAATACGGTATATGAATAAAATAACGTTGTGATGACGATTCAAACTGGAATTGTGTCTGTGTTTTTAATTTTTTGTTGCCAAAGACATAAACAATATACAGCGCAGTGTTTAACATATTCCTATCCTTATCTGACAACATTAATTCTCATCTTCCTCCTTTCTCGATACCCTTGCGGGAGACTCTTGAAACGATCACCACGGACTCAATGGGTAGGTTCGTAATTACTTGAGAAATGGGCAGATATTGTGCAGAATCTACGCCTCCTGCAGAGCTTATGCGTTACTTTTGTGTGTGTTTTAAACATAGAATGGATGGCGTTGATCATTGCAAAGGTTAGTAAAATACTCACTGAAAATACTGACTGCAGAATATCTGGGTACCATTTGAACGGTTATACTTATAATTGATGTCACAAGTGGATGAAGGATCTATGTACATTTTCTTGAAAATTGAAAATTTTCAGTGGATATAGGTTTCAAACACATAGAATTTTTTTGGTGGAGGTCTCGTGTATCTATTGTAAAAATTAAGAAAGTTATGAGTAGATGAAAGATTTATGTTCACCTATTTTGTAATAATCCTGCTGGATAAAGGATTCATGTACATTTTATTCATGTTCATGGATCCTTCATCCACTAATGATGCGATTATCTGGCACTTGAATCATTCATCCGTTAGAACCTATCGCTGAACAATGTACATAGTTTCAAAAAAAAGTGACCAAAGTCGAACCTCATCCAAGAGAATTAGGAAAGTTACGAGTAGATGAAGGATATATGTTCACCTATTTTGTACTAATCCTGCTATGGATATAGGATTCATGTACATTTATTTAATAATAATAATAATAATAGTGGGACACCGTAGTTTTTGTTCTACCACTTTACGTTCATGGATCTTATATTCACTATTAATTCGATTATCTGGCACTTGAATCCTTCATCCGTTAGAATCTATCGCTGTTTTCTGTTAAATGTTGACAACATAGTACATAGTTCCAAAAATCAGTGATCAAAATAAAGCCTCCAAGAGAATGAATTTAACTTTTCATCCATTTATAATACTGTCGCGAATAGGGTTCTATAGGGAAGCTATAAGCCCTTCGCTTGGGACGTAGGTCAGCAAGACCCAGGGGTAACCTGATATTTATTCAGGATACCCTCTAATAAATAAAACAAGTCACAAAAACACTTCCCAACTTTAAAGGTATATATATTAAATAATGAACCTGGTGCACACAAGACCTTCTCAACTAGATACATAATAGAGGGACAAATGGGCAATGTAATACACAACAACGACAATAAACAATTTGTTCCAAATATAAAAGGCTCTTACCAAACGCAGACACTCAGCGTACTTGGAGACATCTCTTAGAGGGGGGTTTTAAACGAAGGGCTTTTGGAAATCGATCTATCTTCCCAATAACTACCAATGACTCACTATCATTCTCTACGACACTGGATCTCTCGGGACCCCGCGATACTCGCAACCGAGAGAGCCCCATCTTTTTCGGTTCTCGTGTATTTATTCAACTTTTGTTATTTACCATTTCGGCTAGTACTTGAATTTCAACATCTTCCGTAATTATTTTCGGCCTCCCAGATCTCGGAGCATCTTTCACGGTGCCAGTTTGGTTAAATTTTGCCACCAATTTCTGCAGATATTTTCGACACATCGGACGTTCTGGAAACCGTTCATTGAAAATGCGAATAGCAGCGTGGTAATTTCGGTTAGCTTCACCAAATATGATAACGGCTTCAACTTTGTCTGCTACTGAACGAGCCATATTAATCAACAAGAGAAATTGAAAACCGTTTGAAACAAAGTTTTGAAAACCTACAAAATGTCAATGACATTTGGCAAAAACAGATAAGATTTTGTTTTCGTTGTCATGGATAAAATGAACGCGCCTAGCGTGCATAGCCTACCTCATTAATTTATTCGTGAACTGGCGCAAAAGTAGTCGAAATAATTATTTACAAGTGTTCATAAGTCCAAAACTATTAACTTTTTTGATAGAAAACCATTTGTCAAACTTGTTCAGAATTCAACGTAGAATGTAATAATGCAATGAAATACAGGGTGTCCCATTTAAAAAAATTAACTTCTAAGTCACCGTGCTTTTTTGAGACACTCTGTATGAATGAAACTTAAACCATTAAAGAGATCGAATGAAACCCTACAACTTATGTATTTAACATTTTTTTGTAATATGTAGAATAAAGAAGTTACAGGGGGGGGGCGACGGACTTTTGGTCCTCACTGTATAATGAAGCGTCGTATTTTGAAGGATAACGGATTCATATATATATATATATATATATATATATATATAACTCTTTATTAGCACAATTTGCTCTTAACAGAAGGAACGAACTGCAAATAAAACTACCCAAAGACAACACATTAAAAGTACCTATCTATCAATAAGTAAAATACAATAAAATACAAAACACAACAAAAGTCATTACAATACAATACAACATATTAAAAACTACCACAAGAAATTCAAATTCAGAATTGGTTTAATACATATTCTCTACATTGTTTTTTGAAATGGCTCAAAGAAGTGATGTTTTTGGTCTCTGGTGGTAAACCATTAAAAAGTGTTAGACCTTTATTGAATATTGTGTTACACAATATGTCTTCAGTTTTTATATAAAAATCATTCACAGCACGAGCTCTATCTAGTGTTATGAGTGTGTACATTACCTATATAATTTGATTCATCACAGAGGTAGGTCGGTAACATATTATGTCTGAGCTTGAATACAAAGACCAACATATTATAGTGTATTCTTTGTTTTACCGACATTAGTGATAATATCTCTAGCATGTTCTTAATTGAAGTACGTCTGTTACACATGAGTATAGCTCCCATGACTCGATTTTGTATTTTCTGAATAGTACTCAACTGGTCATTCTTAAAGAAAAATAAAAGGGTTCCACAGTAATCAAAATGAGGTGCTATTATTGATTTGTAAATTGTCAATTTTGAAAAAATAGAAACTTTACCGTTAAGTCTGTATAGAAAATGAACTTTTTTTGCAACCTTCCTTTTTATATAATCACATTAAATTCAATTTTTCATCTATCATTACTCCTAAGTACTTGATTGTTTTTACCTTTTCAATTTTACAGTCATTGATCATCAAGGTCATTTGAAAATCCTCAACTTTCACTCTTTCAAGCTTATTTCTGCTCCCTATCAACATATACTTGGTCTTTTCAAGATTCAACATTAACTCATTATCACACAACCATGTGGAAACCCGATTTAAGTCTTCATTCATGGAGGATTCTATTTCATCTGGTTCACCAGCAAGGTAAATCAATGTATCATCAGCGGATAATTTCAGTTGGCATTTTTTCACTTGACTAATAATATCATTAATAAACAAAATAAATAATATTGGAACCTTGAGGAACTCCATATTGTGTTTCTAATTCATGAGATAATTCATTGTTATACTGCACCTTCTGTGTTCTATGACGTAGATAACTATTGAACCAATTTAATACATTGCCAGTTATATCATATCTATTAAGTTTCAATAACAACAAATCTGTGTTAACAGTTTCAAAAGCACGCTTAAAATCCAAAAAAACAACTCCTATTACATGGTTTTTGCTAATATTTGTTTTCCACTGGGTTATTAAAAATTGTAGGGATGTTTCACATGAGTTATATTGTCGAAATCCTGATTGTTGGTTGATGATTATATTGTGGTTTCCAATAAATTTGAGCAGCTGATCTTTGACTACTGTTTCCAATAGTTTTTCATATACAGGAAGGGTATTTATGGGTCGAAATTCATAACAGTTTGAAGTATTGGTATTTTTGAATTGGTATTACTGTTGATAGTTTCCAGGCATCTGGAAAAGTACCAGTTCTTAACGATGTGTTTATAACATCCAAGAAGTAGTTTCCAATTGCCTGAAAAGCTATCCTAACTATACGAAGATCAATTCCATTATTATCAGGACTATTTTTCTTGAGTAACTTCAGAATTTGTTTCAAATCTCTTATTTTGATCATTTCAAATGAAGCAAATACAGACTGTACTGGTTGAATATGATATATAACATTATTGAAGTCATTAAGCGGTATTATATTTTGAACAATTTTTTGTATCGTTGAAGGAATTTGCTATATTGATGTCATTTTCAATCACTACACCATCAAAGTTGATACTTGTAGGACTATTTTGTTTTTTCCCCTTCGGTAGTTCTTTCAATGATTTCCACATGGCCTTATTATCTTCGTCACTTACTTTTTCATAATATTTTCTTTTTTCTTTTCTTATCAAATTGTTCACAATGTTTCGAATTTTCTTATATTCTACCCAGTCATGATCTAATCTAGAGTGTTTTGCTATTTTGTATAGGATATCTGTTTCTTTGATTTTATTTATAACTTCCTCAGAAAACTAAACATTTAATTTGAAATTGTTGAATGTTTTATATTCTTTGAAGGGTGCATATATATATCTGTACCTCAGAGGCAAACTATTTTAAGTCCAAATATGTCGAAATTGTGTTGAAAATATTCCTCCATTTCTTGAAAATACTTTTGAATGAAAGTTCAATAAACTGAACATTGTTTTGCATTAGTGTTACTTTCCTTTACTGAACCTAACTTGCAGTTGAGTCCGAATAACAATATTTTTATCTTAGCCAAATCATGTTAAGTCACTTTAAAGAAAAATGTGAAATGCATATTTTTGACTCAACATAGTTTGCCTCTGAGGTACAGATATTCAGGTTATCGACAATGATATTCACCACTATTCATGACTATAAACATTCACCTATGCTTCATGTTCCATATGAAATTATTCAATAAAGTTGTATTCAAATCAGATAATTGATTTTTCATTCACTACAACAAAAATAAATAAAATATAGCATACTCTAAACGCGTTTTTCTCAAATTGAACTTTGTGCGACATAAACCCTTCATCCACTCGCGTCTTCAATTATGAAATTTGATGGATGGAAATAGACGGATGTAGGCTTCTCAACTAGTCACAAACGGTGACGTTATAGTCTAAGATGACGTTACATGGCTACTGTGACCAATAATTTCAAATGGGACATTAAGGCAATTGACATCATGTTTGAAAGTTATTAAAAATACCTATTAAGTCATACTAAATTTGTGTGGATTCAGGCTGATTTAGATGGATAAATTAAATAAATACTTAAAGTATGGATTCGCATTTGAATACTAAAGATTTGACAAGCCGTTCCTATATTAAGTATTCAAAATGTCTCTGTACTTCACTGACAGTAATACATCCTATAGACCATTCCAGAACACGTGACTTTGACAGGTCGGCCATTTTTGCTGAGGGGCACACCACATTTGTTTACAATTCAATCGCATTGTTATTTTTGTTTGAATAAAATCAATTTTGTATCTCCTGTCCTCTAGTTTTTGAGAAAAGTTTTTTAATTAGTTGTTTATAGTATTCAATGATAACAGAAAGAGACTGGCTTGGTAGATTATTGCAATAATGTCGCTGTCACGGAGATCATATTTTGCAACACTATCGGGAGATGTTCTTGCACGATATTTGAAGAAAAGAACCCCGCACCATTCTTATGGAAAATGGGTCCCGGTGAAATTCGATGAATTTTTGATATGATGTAGTTCAAGTTAAGCTGATCAAAAGTGTCCATGGGCCCAACTCAATGCTATGGCTAGTTTTCGAGATACAGGGCGTGAAAGTTGGTAAGTGGCAATTTCTTTAAAGTAGTATTGCTTTCAGGAAAACATCTGAAATAAAAATGTATTTCACGACAGATATTGCTAACCCATACAGCAATACTTCTAGATTGGTTTTTGATAATAAATATTGTTGGATACAGGGTGAGTCCAGCATTATTCAAAATGAAATTCTCAATGAACCCTACGAAGTGAAGATGTGACCAAACAAAGTATCACACTGATATGCTCATCTTTTGAATATGCCAAAATTGATAAATTCAACATTTTGTACAGGGTGAGTCAAAATGTGACAGTTTTTATGGTGACATTTTGTATATTTTTATTTTACATTTTGAGCTTTAGGGATACTTGACCACCAACCATTCAACAAATTTCTTGAACAATATTGGTATACAGTATGAAACAAACACTAGGTGATGACAAAAATTGCGAAAAGGAGATTTTTTTATAACTCATCCTGTAATTGATTTGCTGAATTTTTGATATGATGAAGTTCAAGTCAAGCTGATCAATAGTGTTCATGGGCGCAACCTTGAAAAATAAACAGTTTTTTCTCTACAAGGTGTTGAACGGTACCGTTTCAAACACTTTGATCTATATTTGTCGATTCGTTTCCTTTATATTAAAATATTTTTACATTTTTCATTTCCAGCTTCTCACAAAATGAAAATTCCTGTTGCGTCCAGGAAACATCGTGTGAAGCAAAACAATCTTATTGATTTTTAATTTTTGAACATTTCAATTCTCAGGGAACAAATATCTCGGTAAAGAATTCGAATGCTGGGTTGTTCAGTTCAAAAACAAATAAAATATAAGAGAGAGCGAGAGCGAGAGGAAAAGAGAAGAGAAAGAGAGAGAGGGGGTGAGAGGGTGGGGTGGTACTGTGGGTCTTCAGACTTCCAACAAAGTGGTGGTAAAAGTGTATTTTTCATGTTGATTTCATTGAAAATATGAACAGGATGTTCATAAACTCAGTTGTGGAATCATCTGCGACTGAAAGTTGGAATTTAGTCGCTGTTTTCCATCGTACAAGATAACCTCTCTTGGAATGGATTCATGTTTTAAAGAGAAACATTCTCAATTGAAAATTGAATCATGTTATCGCAACGAAACCATCGATAGACTACCACATGCCTCGTTGGAAACCCAGTGTATTGTTGATGTATTGTTGATGATCAGCTTGACTTGAACTTCATCATATCAAAAATTCAGCAAATCAATTACAGGATGAGTTATAATAAAGTCTCCTTTTCGCAATTTTTGTCATCACCTAGTGTTGGTCTCATACTGTATATCAATTTTGTTCAAGAAATATGTTGAATGGTTGGTGGTCAAGTATCCCTAAAGCTCAAAATATAAAATAAAAATATACAAAATGTCACCATAAAAACTGTCACATCTTGACTCACCCTGTACAAAATATTGAATTTATCAATTTTGACATGTTCAAATGATGAGCATATCAGTCTGATACTTGTTTTGGTCACACCTTCACTTCGTAGGGTTGATTGAGAATTTCATTTTGAATAATGCTGGACTCACCCTGTATCCAGCAATATTTTTTATCAAAAGCCAGTCTAGAAGTACTGCTGTATGGGTAGGCAATATCTGTCACGAAATACATTTTTATTTTAGATATTTTCCTGAAAGCAATACTACTTTAAAGAAATGGCCACTTACCAACTTTGACGCCCTGTATCTCGAAAACTAGCCATAGGATTGAGTTGGGCCCATTAACACTTTTGATCAGCTTGACTTGAAATACACCATATCAAAATTTCATCGAATTTCACCGGGACCCATTTTCCATAAGGATGGTGCGGGGTTCTTTAAGTGATAAATTCCATTGATCCATACAATCTTACAATTAGTGAATGTTTGACACCCCAAACTGATTTACGTGATCATGCTGGATTCAGTAGATTATTTAGTGGAGACTCAGCTACTATACAACGAAGCAGTTGAAAGCAATAAAAAGCTTGAAGGCCCATGAAAATTACAACTCAAGGGCAAATCTGCAATTTATGGCGAAGAAAGTAAATGACGCTTTCGTTATTTTAAGCAAGGTAAGAAATTTCTCAGATGCTAAATTGTAATAGTGTTCAATCGACAATCTCTATCAGAGTTAAAAAACTAATCAAAATTATTATTCATTGTAGGTTCGTCATTCACTGTGTTATATGACCTGCATGCTGAATTTAGTATTGCGGATGGTAGCTCCATTTCTTGCACAGATGAGTTATCGACGTGGCCAGTTCCTCCTCCCATGAAAAATGTGGAGATGATGAGGGATCGTGAGATGGATCGGGGTAGAAAAGTTAAGCCGATATCCAGTTTCCAGCAACCCCATATACCATCAATGAATGAAGAAGAAAGAAAGGGTACTGCTCACAAAGCTTGCCAACATTGGAATTTTTTCAGCAAAGAGCCGTTTATCAGTACCGCTAGCTTCTGAGATAGCGAATAAAACAAAGGAAATAAAGTTACCAACTAGCTGTAAATAAAATAATAATTGCAATTTTCCTTTAATAATAATTTTTTATAAGGCCCGTTTTCTATTTATGTTTTCTAACAAATGAGAAATGTTCGAACCATCAGTATTGTTATCAAAAATGATAATGTTCAGCTGCGATAATAAAAATAATAAAAATGTAGGTACAGAACTCAGAATAAAAGTCAAAATATACTTTATTGATATATACTGGTTGGTGTACAATACATTGGTAGATATAATTATATCACAATATTACAGGAATACAATTTTCAGAAGTCAAAAAGTATTTTGTGTGTAAATATTCAGAATAATTCAAGATTACACAGACAAATTGCACATTAACATTTCCTAACAAAGAGGTAATTGTGGACACATATTTATTATTGCACTGCAAACAACTACAATTTTATCTAAGGTACTCATGTTATCTTCGCTAGTGTATCGATATAGGAAGGGTTTTATTCACGACCATTTCTCAGCTGCGTTTCTGTTGAAGGACCTCGTTTTAAAGTCATTATCCATGCATTATCTCATCGATTTGTTACAACGGCAGGAAATCTGTAGAATGATACCTTGTCACTTTCATCTCGCATAGAGCACTTCAAAACCGAACAAAACGCTGGCATTTTCAATGATAAAGACAGATTATTTGAGTTGGACTAGAAAACTTGGTTTGGTATTGATTCGAATGATTTACATTTCAAATATTTCCCAAAATCGGATATACCTTGCCAGGGGTGTATTTTAGGTATAGGATATTCTTCATGAACTTGATATCTTTTTTTTCGTAGTATCCAAAAATAATAGAATCGTGTTTCATCAGTTTTCTGGATGTTATGGTTTAGGTGGAAATTTCGACCACCCTGTAAATTATTTTTGAAAATTCGATGGATCTGTTCATGACTTGATGCTCAAGGTGTGATTCTGTGAAATTTCACATTTTCAACTGTTACTGTCTATGAGTTATGATTTTTTCGGTGTGTTGCTGTAACTCAAATTTTTTAGAAAAAAATCAATATCTCGAAAACTAACAAATTTGGGTATAGGCATTGTTATACAAAGTGGGCCTAAAATGGGCTAAGAAATTCAAAAATGTAATAAAATACAGCGTGTTCTATTTGAAATAAGGAAGTTGCTCTCAACTTCCGGTATAACGGAAAGAGACCGGAAGTTGAAAATAATTTAGTTGAGAAGGCCATTTTGTGAAAACCTCTACCACAAAATATCAAGTTTTTATTTTGAATCGTACTCCATATATTCCTAACGAACGCTCGTCGTGAAAGACCCTGTATATAAATACCTCATCTTGTATCCAGTTAACTTGTGAGCGCGTTTTTTCAAAGTAAAAAATTGTCAAAACGCGTTAACGGTCTAGTTTGTCTGAAACTTCATTAGAAAGTTTTACTCCCATGATTATGGAAACAGAGACGCTGTCGACCCAGAGAAAATATTGTGTTCCTGGCTGCAAAAAGCTCAGCTTAAACAAAAATGTTAATTGGTGAAAGTAAAGTAATTCTCATACATTTCCTCTTCTTTACCCGTATTTTTATTTACCTAATCACTTTTTGATGGCTAAAGTTAATTTATTGTATTCAGGTCCCTGTATTGGAGTTTATTTCTTCATTTACTTAATTTTGTATTGTGAGAATATTTTGTTGGTTTGTTTTGTTGAAGAGCAAATATTTTATTACACTTTGTTCATTTTGTCTTTCTGTGTTTAGGTTATTTTTCAACACAAGTTGGCTGAAATTATGTATTTAGTTCCATGTTTTAGAGTTTATTTCGTTACTTACTTTATTTATTATTTCAAGAATGTTTTGTTGATTTGCTTCGATTAAAAATTAAAGTGTTTAATAGTAATAATAAGTTTATTTGCAATAATATATAAATAAGTACAGTATAATATCCACCATCAAATGTATGTTTGTTGCAAATAAACCGGAAAAGCCTTACGAAGAGATAAGGAAATGATTGAAATGAAGTTTTTTATATAATGCTAATATATAATAAAGACAGAAACAAATATGTACAGTTTGTGATTTCTATTTTGTTAATAGAGATTGCGGAAAAATTGTCTTTCTTTATTTAATATCCATTCTTTTACATTTTTTTTTAAGGCAAAAAGTGATTTGACGCTCTTTACTTTATTTGGCAATGAGTCGTACAAATGAGGAATGATATAAGTAAAAATTGTTTTATAAAATTAATTTCTTAAAGTAGTTGTACGTTTGTTACGTATATTACAAATATGTGGGTTGAAATGGATAACTTCTTTCTTTTCATATTATATGTAAAATAATATTTTATAAAAATTATATTATAAAAATGTTTAATATCCATTTTTATGCTCATTTTGAATAAGTCGTCAGATTAGCTTGTATGATTTTTTCAATGGATTATTTTCAAAAACCATTTCTGAAAAGTTTCTAAATTTTTCATAAAGTTTGCTTTAACTCCACCTCATCCCAATATTCCATAATTTAATTTTGATATAACAAGTGAATAATACAATATTTCTAGATAATGGATATTCAAAACTTTTTTTAATTACTTGAATTTTGACAAGAGATATCTCAATTTTTTTTATAAGATGCTGATTTTGTGAATCCCAACTTCAATGTCTGTCAATCATTATACCCAAATATTTGATAAAATTTGTTGTCATCAAAATTGAGAGGTCCTAAATTTGGTAATGTATTTTTGTATGAAGTGAATGGAAGGTATTTAGTGTTGTCAAAATGTATTGTTGATACATTATCATTAAACCAACTTTTAATTATTTTTATGTCTTTCTCAACTACTTTATGAAGTTAATTCCAAGTTAAAGCCTCATATGTAATAACGGTGTCATCTGCAAAACAATGAATTTTTCATTGTCACAATTTTCACTCGGATTTGAAGGCCCTCGATTTTTGGAATTTCTTCCTAACGTTTCGCTAGCGCGAGTGGCTAGCTTCTTCAGAGGCTTATACATCTTGAATAATATCAGATGACTGATGATTCATGATGTATACGCCTCTGAAGAAGCTAGCCACTCGCGCTAGCGAAACGTTAGGAAGAAATTCCAAAAAACGACGGCCTTTAAACTCGAGTGAAAATTGTAACACTGAAAACTTCGGCAGCGAAAGCCTTAACCATTTTGTCAATGAATTTTTCCTTTTCTTGCAAGATTTAATAGGTCATTAAGATGAATATTGAATAAAAGTGGACCTAACACTGTACCATGAGGTACACCATATTGAAATATTCCTGGATTGCCTAATTTTCCATTAATTTCTACATATTGAATTCTCTTTATTTTTATAGTTTGTTTAAATGTCTTCCTGAGTTTATTTAATTTTTTAACACTAAAGGATTGGTTTCCTTGCGACCGTTCTGTTTTTATGAGTTTGTGTACAAATGGTTACCTTGGAGCGCGCCGACGTGAGGACAGTACAGCGAGTTTGTCGAAAACCGTCGAAAACCGCCGTCACGTCGCCGTCACCATGCATGTCACCCAAATTATTAAAGTAGGTATAAATGCAAATGGCTTTTTACAATTTTTGGATGCGACCCATCTGAGATTATAAGACCGGACATTGAGGACCCCAATTTTTCAAAATCCCACTTGGCAAAGATAGGCCAGTTCGGCACTGGACACCAGCTAACATCAAACTACCTTAGCCAGTTTTTTTATCCAATGTAAATCTGTTCAAATCATGGCAAACCACCAGACATGATAATCAATTATATCAAAAATTTTATAATACATACTTCTATAATAATTAATAATTAACCTTCAATTTGACATGCATTTCCTCAATTTCAAATCACCTGAAATAAATAAATGAAAACCAAAAGTATATTGTCAGGCATAGGGTTCCAATCAAAATCAACAATGAAATAAAATAACCTTTATTTAAATCTAATTCCTAACAAAGATCTGAAAATATAATTTCTAGAATTTCTCAAACAAACATTCACTTAATCGACCTAAAGGTATTATGAGATCATATAAGATTGAAACATTTCCAAAATGAAAATTTAATAACGTCTCATACATAACTTGGCGTACTCTATCCAATATACCGGGTGGCTACTGAAGTATTGCCTACGGAATATCTCAGTTATTGTATGAAGTAGGTTTGTGAAATTTGCAGCGTCGATATAATGACATAAGAGCTAGAATTTGAGCATATTGACATGTCGAAGTTAACATCCGGTCTGACCGGAAGTAACATCAAATTTCTTATTTTGAATGGAAACCCTATTTTTTTCCTTTCCGCTTTATTCAGCATTCAATTCCCTTTCTAATGACATATCACAAGTTGGTATCTAACCAGAAACTAGATTAGAAAAAAATTATTATTGAAATTCACCGAGTAGGCCGTGGAAGCAAAATGAAAGCCAAAAATTGAAAAGTTGGCTATGGAAACCATACGTCACTTGATAACAGTTGCTACTACTGTGATTTTTATTTTCATTCGTCGGCGTTATAAAAAGCCGCCAAAAAAAATATTGGAAAAATTGGGAAAAAAACAATACTCTGTAGGTCCATAACTTAAATAGGAACATACAACTTTTTCTTGCCTGTACTATTCAGCATAACCATTCCTTTCTAATGATATAATAGAAAATAATTTTTTGAACCGAGATACCGAAAAATCCAATTATTATTCTTCAAATAACAAAACAGATTATCGCCATAAGCAAAAATAAAATTAAAAATAATGTGGAATGATAAATTATATCCTGTAGGTTCTAGGTTAAATAGTAACATAAACGTACTTGGTCTGTGCCATCGTCCATAGATATTCTAATATCTACCTATGGACGATGTTTGTGCTATTCAGAATAATCATTCCATTGCAATAATCATTCGAGCCAAAATATTAACAAGTAGGCTGATTAAGATGTATTTTGGAATGAAACAAAAAAGAAATGAGAGCTGTCACGAACGCTGCTATCCATATTATTTTGACGTTCGAAGTAGTGTTTTTGATTCTGCCATTTTAAAAGGGTTTGGAAATCGAAATCAGTTAGTGGAATATTCAAAAAATGCCCCGTTATTCACGAACCGAACAAATTGACATGCTTCTCATATATGGTGAATGTTTAAAAAATTCTTATGCCGCTGAACGATTCTATTTAGAGCGATATCCAGGGAGGCAGCAACCGTCAAGAAGGTATTTCCAGTGGCTTGAAGAAAAATTAAGAACTAAGCCTGATGTTCACGAAGACCCAGAAGCATTTGTTATTAATGAGGAAACTGAAATTAATGTATTAGCTTTAGTACAATATGATAGCACAATTTCCTCAAGGCAGATTGGCGCCGAATTAGCTATAAGTAAGGACTCTGCTAGGAAAATTTTGAAAAAACATCGATTGAAATCCTTCAAGTATCAGTTGCATCAACATTTGTATGAAAATGACGGTGAAAGGCGCCTGGAATATTGTAATTGGTTTCTTCGACAAAATGCTGAGAATCACCTATTTAACTATTATATCTTGTTTACGGACGAGTCAAGATTTACCAACAATGGATTATTTAACATGAATGATACAAGGTAGGTACTGTACTTTATTTAGATTATTGTCGATAGTCGAAGTGTAAAGTGCTAAAAGTGTGAACGGTCTTTTGTTCCAGGTACTGGGCGATAGCAAACGAGCACCGGTTTCGACAAGGCGGCTTCCAGGAGAGATTTGGTGTGAATGTTTGGGCAGGAATAGTTGGAACTCATATTGTTGGCCCCATTCTTTTTCAAGGCCAACTAACCGGAGAGAGATACTTTAATTTTTTAACGAATGAAATTTCGGAATTCATTAACAACCTACCAGCGGAAATAACTAAGAGAATGTACTTCCAGCAAGATAGCGCCCCTCCGCATAATTCAAGAATAGCGAGAAATTATCTTCAAAATCGCTTTCAAGAGAGACTTATAACAACCCATGGTCCAGTCAGGTGGCCACCAAGGTCACCTGATCTTACTCCGTGCGACTTTTTTCCATGTGGGAATCTTAAAAATAGGATGTATTCCACACAGCCTACAACTCTACATGAGCTAGAAGTAAAAATGTTGAGAAACGTTTTACATGAAAATATCACCAAAGTCAATAAATGTATTGACGCTGAGGGAATGCATTTCGAACATTTGTTTTGAATTTATTTTATCTTTAATCCTATCAATTTGATTATTTTTTTTCAATAAATCTGTTTTTTCGTTATTTGAAGAATAATAATTGGATTTTTTGGTATTTCATTTCAAAAAATTACTTTCTATTATATCATTAGAAAGGAATGGTTATGCTGAATAGTACAGGCAAGAAAAAGTTGTATGTTCCTATTTAAGTTATGGACCTACAGAGTATTGTTTTTTTCCCAATTTTTCCAATATTTTTTTTGGCGGCTTTTTATAACGCCGACGAATGAAAATAAAATATCACAGTAATAGCAACTGTTATCAAGTGACGTATGGTTTCCATAGCCAACTTTTCAATTTTTGGCTTTCATTTTGCTTCCACGGCCTACTCGGTGAATTTCAATAATAATTTTTTTCTGACCTTGTTTCTGGTTAGATACCAGCTTGTGATATGTCATTAGGAAGGGAATTGAATGCTGAATAAAGCGAAAAGAAAAAAAATAGGGTTTCCATTCAAAATAAGAAAGTTGATGTTACTTCCGGTCAGACCGGAAGTTAACTTCGACATGTCAATACGCTCAAATTCTAGCTCTTATGTCATTATATCGACGCTCCAAATTTCACAAACCTACTTCATACAATAACTGAGATATACCGTAGGCAATACTTCCGTAGCCACCCGGTATTTGACAAATGAAAACAAAAATCCACTATAACTCACCTTCTCTGAAATCCTATGAGATCAAAGTCAAATTGTCACTAAAAAACTAATTATGACAAAATATTCAGTTTATGCAACTTCAACGTCCGTGAATTGTCTGTGCCTGATGAGTTCACACTTACAAACTGATTATAATAAAATTAGTAATGTCGGGGCGTGGCGCAGTGGTTAGAGCGTCCGACTTTGGGACGAAAGGTCCGGAGTTCGAGCCCCAGTTGCGGCTGGGATTTTTTAATATAATTTGACCGATTAGATTATTAAAATCTCGTGGCTGGACTGGGGTGAGTCCTGCACGATTCACTGTTGCGTTCCAATTAACAGTGCTAGTCCTAAGGTGGCACATGCAGTTAGTAACAAAGCCTATCCAGAACACGTGGCTAATGACCATAGCAGTCGATGCCAGAACACCAAAAAAAAAATTAGTACAAAATGAGCTGCTGTGACAGATATTATGTTTCTCTACGACTATTGTATTATACGTTCATTACGTATTGATTTTTGAATGAAGAGTAAAGATGATTCCAAGACACCGTGGATCCTAACTCATTATTCAACGGCACTCGGCCAATCACAGGTTCAGAATCTTCAGAATCCACGGGAACTGATATAAAAAGGAATAGAGTTGCTTTATCAATGAAGCTCCTGATGAAATCTATCTTGCAACAAAGGTTTGTCAAACAATTTTTACTTGAACGTTCCACACTCTCTCAGTTCTTGGCCAGAGTTTCTCTAGTAGATATTTCATTCACAAATTTTCGAGTGCCTGTTATAGCTCAGTTGGTAGAAGCGTGTACATGAAGTGTGTCCCTAGACCAGTGGAACAGTTAACTATCTCTTGAACCAATGGGAATTTTCAAAATATTATTATTTCACATCATATTGCATTATGAGAACTAACTAACAGGAATGATTATTTTTCATACGAGGGGCGCCAGAAAAGCTCACAAAGTCAAACATCAGTTTTTTTAAAAGGAACACCCCGTATATGTAAACACATCAGAATTCTCATTCATTTAGGCTAATTATTAATTTTTTATTTTTGAAAATCCGACAAGGCGTTGCCAAGTTATACCAGTTTTTCTTTAAATGCAGACATTTTTTAAGACAAACCCATCACACATACTACCAAGAATTTATGAAATCATTCAAGGCTCTTGGTAGTCGGTAGCATATTCTATCATATGAAATACTCATCTCCTTCGAAAGTTATACATAGTGGTCAGAAAAATGATATGATTTTCACGACATTCAAACTATCCTCTCATCAATTTTTCAAATCGTGCACCCTACAATATGTATGATTTTATATCCCATTGGTGGTTCGATTGCTT
Source organism: Chrysolina oricalcia (assembly GCA_944452925.2). Taxonomy (NCBI): domain Eukaryota; kingdom Metazoa; phylum Arthropoda; class Insecta; order Coleoptera; family Chrysomelidae; genus Chrysolina; species Chrysolina oricalcia. Next base: position 9,923,708 of record OX101814.2, on the reverse strand, counting down.
ATGGTCAATGGTCTACAGGTATGTAACTCTACTGAAACAAATTAATAAACAAAATTTCCTTCAAGATCGGGGATAAATTAATAACTCAAGCCGTCCGGGGTGGGGTGGCTTTGGAACATTTGAAGTCATGTCACTTATATGACATTCGCTCATTCAATAAAAATACATTAGTGCATCAATAATTATTGTGTTTCTCAAGAATATATCCAATAAAGTAGTTTCATTGTCCAAAGCCTCTTAAGACGGATTTAGTTGCTGCCCCGTTATTTGTGAAACAAATCAAATTGAAATGCCACAGTTATTTTCACCCGATAATATGTTGACATGTTGCTCATATTTGGCGAAGCGAGAAAAAACTTTCGCAGAACTTGTGTATTGTACAGTCAACGTTGCCCAGATCGAAGACAACCAGGAAAAAATACCTTCATTAGACTTGAGGCTAAACTGCGAAATGATCAGGAATTACCATGAAACAAACAACCACGACATTCAAAGTCAATCGTGAATGATGATATATCGATTAATATTTTAGCATACATACACCAAAATCCTCATTCATCGGTACGAGGAGTTGCTGAGGAATCAGGGATATCGAAGAGTTCTGTACACAGGATTTAGAAGACCCACAGGCTACATCCATATAAATTAAATTTAGTCCAAGCTTCAAAACCAACTGACTATGATAGGCGGATAGATTTCATTTTTGAGATGATGGTAAGAATCCATGACGAAGGTGATATTTTGTCAAAAATTATGTGGTCTGATGAATCCCGCTTCCACAATAATGGGAAAGTAAATCGTCATAATGTACATTACTGGGCTGCAGAAAATCCGCCATGGGTTCGAGAAACCAATTTTCAGGAGGTTTGGGGAGTAAATGTTTGGTGTGGAATTTTCAAGAATAATTTGATAGGGCCATATTTTTATCAAGATACTTTAAATGGTGAAAAATACCTTAATTTCCTTCAAAATGAACTCAATAATCATCTTGATGAAGTTCCCCTTGGACACATATTTTTTCAGCAGGATGGAGCGCCGCCTCATAATGCTGGGATCGTGACAGACTATTTGAACGTTCTTTTTCCTCAAAGATGGCTCGGAACAAACGGACCAATGAAATGGCCAGACTTGACCCCTTTAGACTTTTTTTTGTGGGGGTATTGAAAATCAGAGGTGTATACTACTCAACCAGTGAATTTGGAGGATTTGCAAAATAGAATTTTGACGGTTTGTCAAAGTATAACACCGAAAATGTTGGAAAATGTTACAAAAAATAATGTGATGAAAAACTTTGAAATGTGCCTTGCAGCAAACGGAAGGCAATTCGAACATTTATATTAATATTATCATGCCTAGTTATTTGTCAAGACAGTTTTTTCTTTTTGAGACTGTTTAGTAGTTAAGTACAGTGGAATAAATAGTTTGGTGCATTTTTTTTTAAATTTGCATTTGTTGATAATGGAACTCAGATCACTCTTTAACAACTATTGACCATAAGCAATCGAATCACCAATGGGATATAAAATCATGCGTATTGTAGGGTGCACGATTTGAAAAATTGATGAGAGGAAAGTTTGAATTTCGTGAAAATCATATCATTTTTCTGACTACCCTGTATAACTTTCGAAGGAGATAAGTATTTCATATGATAGAATATGCTACCGACTACCAAGAGCCTTGAATGATTTCATAAATTCTTGGTAGTATGAATGATGAGTTTGTCTTCAAAAATGTCTGTATTTAAAGAAAAACTGGTATAACTTGGCAAAGCCTTGTCGGATTTTCAAAAATAAAAACTAATGATCAGCCTAAATGAATGAGAAGTAGTTCATAATCTCTGACCCCGAAAATCCCCTAATACCAATTTCGAATAGAATCGTGACATAATCAAAAAACTTGTTCGTCATCTTTAATTCATTACTTTTGACAAGAAATTGATAATCTGCAACCCCCAAACTTCCCACACAAACTTTGAATAGAATCGGATCCTAATGATAAATTTCGACAGCCATCTTGGAGCCGCCATTTTGTTATTTCGAACAGAAATTTCATAATGCATTTTCACCGGAGTTATGAACACCTGCCAAATTTCAAGTTAATCGGACGACTAGAAGTTGGTCACAATTCACTTGCAAGATTTGATCAAAACTAACGAACTAACAAGTAAAACTGAATGAGAGCTTGTAAAAATATTCTTCTGTATATTGAACATGCGGTGTAATTTTTTTGACAACTTCCACTGCTTCAAATTTAGAAACATTTTTCTTTTAGAATCGACTTATCACATAGGTATTTTAGGAACATCATATTTCTCACACTCGTATTTCACAAGTTTTGCTAAAGTTTTCATAATCATATATGAAATACCACATATTTTTTTACTATAAAGTCCTTTAACAATTGAATTGCGTGCGCTACTGTCGTTGGTGTTACAGCCTATCGCAGGTCTCCTCCGTCCTCGTAACCCGCGCGCCTACGAATCAAGCAACTTCAAAACAACCTATGTTGCAAGTATGAGATTGCCGAGTCCATGTCATTTATAAGTTTATGGAAACAAGCCATTGATAGAGAGGAATATGTTATTTCGGTATTTCGGTATTTGTGGTGTTCCATTTAAAAAAGCTTGAGGGTAGTAGCTTTACCCCAGTTTGCCACTTTCCTTTTGTAATTTCTAGGGAAATTGGTGGCTATTTGAGAATTGAATTTGCTTTACACTAATTTTATGTGTATATTTTTATTTTTACGTTTTCAAAGTCACAATTCTTTTTCAACAACGTATCATAGATACCAAAAAATATGTAACAAAATCAACGTGCCTTGCATGTCTTTAGGCGCTGATGCCAGATTTAGAAAATATACATGTAGTTACAGAAATGAAACGGAACATCCCGCCGGCCTTGAAAGTATCCAGAAGATGCCTTTCAAAGGAAGCATGCTGAAAGAGTTACATTCTAACATCACATTCTTGAATGATAATAAACATTATGAAAAAGAAAACATGTTTATGAATAACACTTTCGAAAAAATTAATTAAATAATTATCTCGTTGAAGTAAATAATAATTATGATAATCGAGTTCATCAGTTTGGAATTTCAAAAATTGAAAGTCTTAAATTGTCTGAAACAGCTGGTCTTCAGTCTATTGGTAAAATATTTATTTTAACGATAGATCGCTTGACAACACCACTTTTTGTGAATACGCTAACCACTCGAACAATGCCGTCGGTTCCTGGGTGGACATCGGAAATTCTGCCAAGTGACCATTGCAGTGGGGGAAGATTGTCCTCTCTGAGTAAGACTAGGCTGCCTATCAGGTGATCTGGATCTTGTCGAAAGCGCCACTTCGTTCTTTGGTGGAGGTTATGTAAATAATCTCTGCTCCAGCGAGACCAGAAGTGTTGTGCCATATACTGGATGTGCTGATACCGCTTGAGATGACTAACGGGCGTCTCTTTGAGATCTGATTCTGGAACTGCATTCAGACATCCGCCGATGAGGAAATGGCTGGGTGTGATGGCCTCTAGGTCATTCGGGTCAGAGGAAAGGGGAGTCAAAGGTCGGGAATTTAATACCGCCTCCACTTGGGTTAAAATCGTATAGAATTCTTCGAAAGTGAAAGACGTACTAGATATGATACGCTTCAAATGGTATTTAATCGACTTCACAGCCGCTTCCCATATCCCACCAAAATGAGGGGAACGAGCTGGTATGAAGTGCCACTGAACATTGTTTGTATGTAGATAACGTTGGAATGCATCATTTCTTAGAATTGTATCAATGCGATTCAACTCGTTATTAACACCAACAAAATTCGTGCCATTGTCCGAGTACAAATGACTACACAAACCACGTCTGGAGGAAAATCTTTTGAAAGTCGCGATGAAACATTCGGTAGTAAGTTCACTGGCCAATTCTATGTGAATTGCCTTACTTGACAAGCAGATGAAGAGACATATGTAACCCTTGAGTATTTTACGATTCCGGTACTTTCCGTCCTTTAGCAAGAAAGGACCGGCATAATCGACCCCACAATTAGCAAAAACTCGAGATGGAGTTACTCTGGTTGCGGGAAGATTACCCATTTGATTTGTAATAACTGGTGGTTTAGCTTTAAAGCAAGGTATACATTTGCGAAGAACGCTACGCACGGCTTCTCTGCCATTAAGTGGCCAATATTTTCGCCTAATAAATGATAACGTGGCTGACAACCCGAATGAAAATTACGTTCATGTTCAAATCGAATCAATAGTTTTGTGAATACGTGGGTTTTGTGCAGTACAATAGGATGTTTAGAATCAAATTTTAAGGTCGAATGGCGTAAACGTCCGCCCACTCGAATTATACCGTCTTCATCTAAAAAGGGATTTACGAGCTGAGTTTACTACTAGGTTTGACAGAACTATTTAACTTCAAGCTTTGTGGATCTTCTACGAAGCATTCAGCTTGAGCCAGTTTGCTTAAGATTTTTTCTGTAGTGGCTCGTTCAACCGGGGTTATATTGATGGATAATATTCTATCTTCAGGCTTGAGTTTTGAGTGTTTTGAGAACCTTAAACAGTACGATACGACGTTTACTAATATTAGGAATGAAGAGAATTTTTTAAATAAACTGAAAGAAATTGCCGTACTGAGAGTTATACATTTTGAGTTAAATTCAGGAATTTCAATAGATGATTTCGAAAAATTTGAGATGTGACAATTTGCAGGCCAATAATCTTGGGAGTTCTTCAAAAAAGATGGTCCATTCCACCATAAAGAATTATTTTGCAATTCTCTTGGACTGATTCCCCTTGAGAAAATATCTGCAGAATTTTCAGTGGATGAAACATGGTACCAATTATTTTTTTTAGTCAAAGTTTGTATTTCGGAAGTTCTGTTACATACAAAAGTCTTCCAGCAACGTGGTTCAGCGGCAATCCAAGCAAGAACAATAGTGGAATCTGTCCAATAATAAATATTACTGAACTGGAGGTCTAAACAAGACGTGACCCTTTTGGTTAGCTTAGCTAATAGAAGGGCGCCGGAAAGTTCAAGTCTAGGTAACGATACAGCCTTGAGAGGAGCTACACGAGATTTTGCACAAAATAGAGAAACACGTACTTTGCCTTGGGCATCTTGAGAGCGGATATAGATGCATGAAGCATACGCTTGAATAGAAGAATCACAGAAGCCATGAATTTGTATGGCAACTGGATTTGTGATAAGTACATGCCTAGGAATTTTTAGTGTTTGGGCAGTGAGAATTTGATTGTGAAATTGGATCCAGGATTTGAATAAATTGGTTGGTATAGGATCGTCTCAACTGAGTTTTTCAAGCCACAGCTTCTGTAAAATAATCTTAGCTTGCACAATAATGGGACCCAGAAGACCCAATGGGTCAAATATTTGTGATATAACAGAAAGAATAGTTCTTTTTGTGATAGATTTGGGAATGGATGGAGTCATTTTGGTATTATACTCAAATGCATCTGTAACAGAGTTCCACAATACTCCAAGAGTTTTTGCACTTTGTGAGTCGGTTACTAACTGCTTTAAATGACAATTTTTTTCATCGATATCATTCAAAACTGATGGGTTATTAGATCTGAATTTTCGGAGTTCGAATCCAGACTTGGCTAAAAGACTGATTACATTTTTTTTAATATTAATGAGACTCTCTACTGAACTGGAACCTGTGAGTAGGTCATCAACGTAGAAATCGTTGAGAATTATATTGGATTCTACAGGAAACTGGTCATGGGATTCTAAAGCAATCTGTTTCAGGCAACGGGTCGAGAGAAATGAAGCAGAAGCCGTCCCGTAAGTGACGGTATTCAACTGGAAATGAGAAAGTTTGGATTCGGTATTTTCGCGCCAAATTATACGTTGGAGATCACGTTCTGGGTTTCTTATGTTGACTTGCCTATACATTTTGGCAACGTCGCCTGTCATCACCATTTCATGTTGTCTAAACCGGAGGAGTATAACAAATAGTTCATTTTGTATGGTAGGACCGACTTTGAGTGAATCATTTAATGAAATGCCTGTATTAGTTTTAGCTGAGCCATCGAATACAACTCTTAGCTTGGTGGTGGTGCTATCTTGTTTTTCGACACTATGATGGGGCAAATAAAATATTGGTAATTGCGCGGGCTGATTTGGATCAATTTCTGTCATGTGACCAAGGGTCTTATATTCTAACATGAAGTCGCAATACTGGGCTTTGAGATGAAGATTTTTATTTATTTTTTGTTCCATATAATGGAATCGTTTGATGGCGGTTTCCAGAGAATCACCTAACTGTTTATATTTTTCCTTTAAAGGTAAACTAACTACGAAACGCCCTGTATCATCACGGGTGAATGTATTCGAAAAATGACTTTCGCATTCAGTTTCCTCTTCAGTCAGTTTTTTGGTTTCAGCATAATTCTCTTCTATTTGCCAAAAATTATGAAGTTGATCTTCTAAAGAGTTCATTGATAAAAAGCAAAGATTTGTAGAAGGCTGAACAATATGATTGAAAGGGATAGGTCCAGCTAGAACCCAACCTAATTTGGTTTCTTGCAAGGAAAGTGAACCTTTACCTAACCTAATTTGACCTGTACTGAGCAGTTCAAAGAATATTTCAGCACCTAGAAGCATATCGACAGGAGAAGGCACATTAAAACTATTGTCAGCAAGTTTGATGTGGCTAGGAATATTTATCTGATTAAAGTCAATGAACTGCTGCGGAATAATTCCTGTTATTTTGTTAATAACTAAAAACGACAGTTGTGAGGTATAATTACCATATATTGATTTGAATTTTACTGAAACTCTTTTCGATATATTGACTAGATTTTCGTGTATGCCCGAAACGGGCATATGTATGTCAACACCCTGTAGACCTAATTTGTCTAACAAAGATTTTGTTATGAAATTGGATTGGGATCCACTGTCAAGCAGCGCTCTGCATTTCAGAGTTTTGCCATTTTTGTCTGAAACGTTTACCTCTGCGGTTGAGAGAATAACAAATGATTGGTTAGTCATAGTATGGGTACACATATTTTCGAAATATGTTTGAGTTTCAGAAGATTGTGAATCAGACGTCCTATCTGGAGGAGGGTGACTGTGATTGCTTTGAATAGAATCATTGTTACTGCGCAAGGAGATTTGATATTGGGTATTGGTTTTAACATTGGATGTGGTGTTGGTGATGCGACTACTTGGTGTCAAGTGTAATAGCGAATGATGGCGTTTTTGGCAAGTTCTACAAGAGTACGTCGACTTACATTCAGAATTGCTATGGCCTGGACGCAGGCAATTTGTGCATAGACCATAACGTTTAGTTTCTGAATATCTTTTGTTCAAGGGAATGTCCAGGAATGTTTTACATTGAAAAATAGAGTGATACTCATTGCAAATTGGGCATGAATAACTAGCAGATACATGCGAATATGAACGACCTTCATTGTTTTTTTTTTATTGGAGTGTTACTTGAAGTAACTGTTCTGGTATCTAACGATTCCAAAAGTTGACAACGCTCCATTAAAAAAGTTGTGAAATCGTCAATCTTTGAAAAAGTTCGGGATTTTGTTTTTATTTCCCACTCTTTTCGCGTAGCTGAATCTAATTTCGAATTCAAAAGAAATATTAATATTGTATTCCATTCTTCAACATTTTCCCCTAAGTTTTTCAAAGATCTGTAATGTTTCAAAAAATTGTCTAAAAATTTTCTCAAAATGTTGTGGGAATCTTTAGACACATTGGGAAGCTCAAAAATGCTTTTAAGATGCGAATGTATGATTGCTTTTTTATTTTGATAACGTTCGGTTAATAAATCCCATGCAATTTTATAATTATTATCTGTTGCAGTCAGGGAAGAAATGATTTGCGCTGCCTCACCTTTTAATACTCCCTGTAGATAAAAAAACCTCTGAACATTAGAGAGCAATGGGTTTTTATTTATTAATGAGTCGAAAGATTCATAGAATTGTGTCCACTTATCGTAACAACCGCTAAATTCTGGTAAACTGATCTCAGGTAATTTGACATTGATTTGAGTGTGTGTTGCTGCTACGCCACTGGGAGAAACTAATGATTTATGTTGTGTTCCAGTTGCAGCAGCTGATACAGAACTTTGTTCAAGTGATTGTATTACAGTTTTAGCAGTTGCTACCAGTGAGAAATATTTATTTTCAAAATTTTCTCGTTCTTTTCCATGATCATCCCATTTTTCGGGTTCAATATTTTCGATTTCTGATTGTATAGCCTCAAATTCGGTATAAATAATAGATATTGCCTCCAAACGTGTTTTTATTTCGAGAACGGGACGATCAACCTCTTCGTCTACCTTTTTTAAAAATGTTTCGAATCTTGTGAGAGCACTTTTTTTACTGCTTCTACGAATAACAAGTTGAGATTTTTTTTCTCTTAGCTCTTCCGCAGACATTTTCGTTTAATTCAAGAGTATAAATTTGAACAAAAGGGGTATAAGTTGATACTAATTATTTGTAAAGAGGGACTGATAGCTTTTTCAATGAAAAAATCAATAATATGACTTATGAACTGACGTTTCCTTTCACTCGATCACGCCAAGTGGAAGGGTTGTAGGACAAAATTAGGTAAATGTTATAGGATAAAAAGGATAGGACTGACCTAGGATTGTTGCGAGCACGCAGATGAACTGTTCTGGATGGAATAGGTCTTGGTCTTGCACCAGCTTGGTTCGATTCGTCGATTATAATTACAAGAATTGGTCTAAATATCCAGGAAGCGAAGGACCATGAAATGAGGGTAGTAGCTTTACCCCAGTTTGCCACTTTCCTTTTGTAATTTCTAGGGAAATTGGTGGCTATTTGAGAATTGAATTTGCTTTACACTAATTTTATGTGTATATTTTTATTTTTACGTTTTCAAAGTCACAATTCTTTTTCAACAACGTATCATAGATACCAAAAAATATGTAACAAAATCAACGTGCCTTGCATGTCTTTAGGCGCTGATGCCAGATTTAGAAAATATACATGTAGTTACAGAAATGAAACGGAACAAAGCTGATGTTCGATTTTGTGAGCTTTTCTTGCGCCCCTCGTATAAAAAATTATCATTCCTGAAGTAAGTTCTCATAGTGCAATATGATGTGAAATAATAATATTTTGAAAATTCTTTTTGATTCAAGAGATATTTAAGTGTCCCACTGGTTTAGGGACACACTGTATAGGCGTGAGTTTGAATCCCACTCTTGGAAGTTTTTTTTCAAATTATTTTCAATTAAGGCATTTATTCATTCATGAATGAACACCGATTATTCAGGTATAATTGTTATTCTACCTTATATTACTTTATAATATATACTTATTTTCATAAATAATATTTAGATTTCATTAAAACTCTCTATCATATAGTCGTAGAGAAAGTAAAGTCTTCTACTCGCGTATAATAGCTATTATTTTCTCGGATAATTACGAAACTCGCATTCGGCTCGTTTCGGAGTTTTTATCCCCGAAAATAATAGCTATCTATCATTACGATCGTTGAAATACAATTAGGATATATCAGTTCAACATTACCAGCTATTGTTTCAGTACCAATCAGTTATCTGTTGCTCAGTATTATGGATTTATTAAAATAAATTTCATACGCAAGCAGTTATTATTGCTGGTAAAAAACTCTTACTTCAGAATAGTATATTCTGTAACAAGGTTAGAATGAAAATTTCACACCTCACTTTTAGAGAGAACCAAAACATTCGTTCTTATTTAGATGCAATGGCAACCCAAAAAATTTCCGGAAATTTTTATCCTCCTGGGTACCCTGGCCGAAATTAATAAGTGGAAATTTTTCTGTCAAATATTTGACAGGTGATAGTTTATATTTTGCTTTGATGTACAAATGGAATTGTATTTTTCATTTGAAATGAGATAATATTTCATATTTATGTATTTATTAAATATTTCGAATATTTTCTTCACGATAATCGCAGAATTTGCAAATTCTGAAATCAAATTTCAGAAACACTTCAATACACCAGTTGTCTACATGTAAATCAAAGGCCCCGTGGCGAGTCGGTAAAGTGTCCGCCTCGTGGTCGTGTGGTCACTAGTTCAATTCCCAAGAGCAAGAACATTTTTACTTTTTTTTGATTAATTTAAAAAATCAGATTGAAATTTTGTTAAGTTTGTTTTACATATCAATATTTTCATGCATCTTTTTTGTACTATGCATATAAATAGTTCAGGTGAACCATAGTTAGTTATTTCTTATATATTGGATATATTTTGGTGTAAAATTTTCTTACCGAATCCCCCGCGTGCTTGAATTAATTGCAGGAAATTTACCTCGTACATGAATTTTTTAAGAAAATTACCCTCGTCGCTGCGCGACTCGGGTAATTTTCAAAAAATTCATGTACTCGAAAAATTTCCGGCAATAATTCAAGCACTTGGGAGATTACAAGTGAAAATTCAATGCGAGTGGAAAGTTCCGAGCGCGAGCCGAAGGCGAGCGTAAGGAACCACGAGCATCACGAATTTTCATTCTAACCGAGTAGCAGACTATACTTTCTCCACGATCAAAGATAGATAGATAGATAGATAGGTAGCTTTATTAAAAAAATTGTACTTATACATATGTTACAATGCACAAATTCAATTGGGTGAACCGGCGTCAAAAATTATATGTTCAGTGAACAAAGTACCAACATTTTAGAAATACTTAATATATACTAACACTATTTCAAGTGGACACTTTAAAAATTGTAAATAGACACTTTAGTAATTGAAAACTTATTAAGTAAAATAAATTAAGTAAAAATTACATAAAAGATAAAGTTTGTTTGACAATGTCTCAAAATGAGTGGGAATCAAGAAATTCGTCTACAGTGTATGGTTCTATGTTAATCAATAACTTTTGTACAGATTGTTTGAATTTTTTGAGGCAGTGCTCAATTTTCAATTCTGTCGTTAGTCTATTATAAAATTTTATAGCTGAATATAATGTGGTTTTTTCTGTCAAACTTAATCTATGGGCTGGTTTATTTAAATTCACTGTTCTTGTCCCATAACCATGCTGTGACTCAAACATTTCGAATTTTTCTCGGTTTTTGAACAGAAATATCAGACACTCACTTATATAAATACCTGGTACAGTTAATATATTCATTTCTCTGAATTTTCCTCTGCATGACTGTCTATAACTGTTTTCCAACAAAATTCGGAGCGCTCTCTTCTGTACAATGAAAGCACGTTGTGCTTCACTGCTCCCTCCCAGAAAATGACGCCGAAATGCAATAACGAGTGGAAATTCGAAAAGTACACTGTCCTTAGAGTGGTATTGTTTAAATATTTTGCTGTTATTCTGAAAGAATAACATACCGAGTTCAATTTATGGCACAGTTCGTTGATATGGATTTTCCAGTCTAGATTTTTATCAATATGAATTCCTAAGAATTTTGTGCTTTCCTCCAGCGCCACTTTTTGTGAGTGAAGCTGTACATCTTCTGGTATATTGTTCTTTGCGTTTTTTGTCGTGAAACAGATATAAGTTGTCTTTTCTCTGTTGAGAATCAATCGATTTTTAATTAGCCAGTCCTGAGCTCTCTCTCTCGTTTGCTAAACCCAACATTTCTTGTAGTGAAGTTCCTATGGCTAGTATGTTAGTGTCATCAGCATAATTTACTAGATGCGTTTTTTCGTTGATAATTTCTTATGCTAATTCATTTATATAAAATATGAATAATAGAGGACCAATTACACTGCCCTGGGGTACTCCAACTGACAGCTTACCTTCGTCAGAGAAGTATTTCTTTCCATCACTCTCTATTAACACTTTTTGGGAGCGTTTGGAAAGATAGGATCTTATCCAGCTAAGTGCTGGGCCTCTTACACCATAACGCTCCAATTTTTCCAACAGGATACTGTGGTCTATGCTATCAAATGCCTTCGATAAGTCCAAAAATATACCCATAGACAAACATTTGTTTTCATATCCCGAAACAATTTTTTCTATAAAATCATACACAGCTGTTTCTATAGATCTACCCTTAAGATATCCATGCTGTGAGTGACTTAGCAGTTTCTCAGTGTAAAAAAAAGCTCAGGAGTCTGGTGCACATGGCTATTTCAAATATTTCAGAGAAGGATGGTATTAGACTGATAGGACGAAGGTTTTCCAAAAGCGTTGGATCACCTTTTTTGTACAGTGGTTTAACAATTGCGAGTTTCAAGCTATCTGGAAAGATACCATATTGAAAAGAATTATTTGTTATGTGGCACAGGGGAGTTGCTAACTCATATTCACAATTTTTTATGATACTGCTCGGTATTTCATGATATCCTGCACTCATCTTATTTTTCAACCGTTTTATTGTCTTAAGTGTTTCATTTATGGTCATAGGTGTCAGAAACATTGAGTTTTTTGTAAGATTTATGTTATGAAAATTTGCAACTTCTTCATTCCCCTGAACGTTTGATGAATTATGTAATGTTAAGTTATTGAAATTATTACTTACTGTGCTTGGATCACCAGGTATTTTCAGTTCTGCATGTCTTGTACTTTTTCCTTTTATTTCTCCAACTATCTGCCAAAGACATTATGATTTATTATCACTATTATTTATACGATTTCCATATTTGATTTTTCGATCATCTATTAACAGCTGGTTGTACCTACGTTTAGTTTTTTTGTATTCTTCAGCATATCCGTCAGATGTTCTGCTCAGCACGAGTAAGATATCAAGTTGATTTTTACACTGTAAAATCTCTGGCGTTGTGTGATTTGATATTTTTTTAGTTTTTGGACCAATACATTTCTTGGGAAAGCACTGGTTGAAAATTAGCATTAGAGTTTGCATGAAATTTGCCCACTGTTGATTCACATCCGAATTTGAGGTGAAAAAAACTTCCTCCCAATCCTGATTTACCAATATTTCCTTGAAAGATTCTTTATTTTGCATATTAAATAATCTCTTTTCAATTTTACCGGACTTGTATTTGCTTATTTCATAACTAAATGTAATTTTTTGACCTGTGTGATCTGATATGTGAGTGTCCAATATTTCTGAACTGTTGTCTTCACAGTTTGTGAAGATGTTGTCTATGCAACTGTTTTTTGATTTTTTACTTATTCGTGTGTACTCTGAAATTGATGGCAAAATATTAAAAGATTTCATTAGGGACAAGAATTCAGTCGCGCATTTCCTTCTACACTTGATGTCAATATTAAAATCGCCTGCTATAAAAACTAAACAGTTTTCAGGTACAATTACAGATAAAATGTTTTCAAGTTTCTTTAAAAATGCCTGCTCTGATGCAGTGCGATAAATAGATAAAATAATAGCTTTACATTTATTAAATTTGATTTCGACCGCTTTACACTCAAACACTGCTTCTTCTGATATGCCAACTATGTCGCTTCGAATTTTCCAATTGGTTCCAGTTTTTACAAAGATTGCTGTTCCACCGTGAGCACCCTCACTTCTGCAGTAAGCGGATGTTAAGTCATAACCTGTTATGTTGTAGTTAGTGAGTTGACTTTGAGATTTCCATCAGTGTTCAGAGATAGGAAACGTGACAGCAATAAGTTTGACACTCACTCAAATTTTGCCACTACGATGACAATCAACTGCGTCAAGGCTAATGTTATTATTGCTAACCAGTGTGAGAATATTATTTTATCACAAGAGAGAGAATGTAAATACATTTAAATTGCATGGGGGCAGAGGTGTTGCAGAATTTTCTTTTTCAATCTCAAGAGAGAGAATTCCAGCATTCTGTAATCAAATTTGATTTCAGAATCGGCAAATTCTGTGATGATCGTGGAGAAACATGGATTCTGGTGGCGGAAGTTGCAGAAATATTTTCCGCAATGAAAATTTCTCCTACTCTAAATGAAGAAAACTCAGAAACACATTTTACTTGGACGATTTTTCTTGGTGTTTCAGAAAAACATCAAACAGCATTGTTTTATCGAAATTTTGGAATCATGAATTTCGACTCATTAGAAAGCCAAAAAAACATTGGGAAAGCAGGAATCAGAAACGTCCAATTGCACAGTGCCGACTGGAAGTCAGTTTTTACCAAAGAAATTACTTCACTCATACAAGCACTTCATAATAATAGTTATGAGCTTCAAATTCAAGTAAAAACCCCATTGTGAATTCTGCAGGCGACTGCACTACGATGACGATAACATTTTAATGATGCAACAGCGGCTCTCATTCAACCGCGGCCTGCTCTTCATTCAGTTTTAAACCACTCAACTGTCTTCATTCTCAGAAAAATGTCAACCGTTGATGGTATGGACAAACTACTTTCCACCTCTAATCCCAAAGAACCAGCAGAAGGCACGTGGGCACGTGCCAAACTAGCGTAACTAACATGATGGGCTTGACGTATCTGCCAATCAAGTCGTATAAACAACACCTGGTTATATGCCATTGTTAAGACAGAGGAAAGCTATAAGAACGACATTCGAATAGAATTGATGAATTTCTAATGGAGCAATGGTAAATAAATTCCACTTCGGAATATATGAATGCATAATAATGAAATATTATTTCTTGCCATTGAGATATTGAGAGGAAACAAATTATATGCAGATAATTGAATCGATTCAGATGACTGATAATTACCGTTGAATTTAGATCAGATATTATCAGTCAGTGTGGAAGGAAATATAATGCTCATGTTTGTCCAATGAGTTGATATAATAGAATAGAAAATAAATAATGTTTTAATGAGAAACGTCATAGACCACAAGCCCAGGCACAATTTCAGGGGGTGATTTTATACAACACGGGTCATATATAATGTTGAAGTACTGGTCGAGAAACGAACGTTAGGCACTATACCGTCAATTTTCCGCGGTACAGGTGAGTGTACAGGCGAGTTGAAATGTCGTAAAAAAGGGGGTACTTTTTGATTACTTTATTCATGACGGCACTATTCTCGCCAAAGAGGCAATGAAAAAAGAATGCTCTAAAACCCAATGCCGTCAAAAAGTAGCGGTACAGGGAGTCGAATTTTTTTTTTTGAAATCGGCGATTTTACCCCCTCCCCAGTTAATCGAATACTTGACGGCGTTGATTCAGTTAACTTTGCCTTTCCTTAAAAAACTATAATACATCTATGCCGTCAGAAAAGGGTGGTACATGGGGTCAGAAATCGCGAATCAAAACCCGATTTTTACCCCTTATGGGGGTGGTCATTTAGAATTTGACGGCACCGATTTGTAGCTTTGAGTTAACATTTATTGAGTGTTCTAAACATGGTGCCGTCAAAAAATTATGGTTCATGCAGAAATAAATAAAAAATTACTAAAATTCTAGAGCAAAAAATCAATAAGATCATTTATTTCAGGACGGCATACGGTTTTTTTTAAAGCAGAAACTACTTATAATGGCTTTATAATTATACCGTCTATAATTCATGGAACCCAATTGAAATACAGAATAAATATAAAAACAAAAAATTTTAAAAAAATTGAAAATTGCCTGCACATTTATAAGAGTTTATTATACTTCATTAAACATTAAAAAACATAGAAAAGTTGGTGCCGTCAATTTTCCCTTGTTATATTTTATGCATTTGACGTGAAATCTCTTGCTACTTTTGGCTTATTTCACCTACCATTTTGGTCATAATTTTAGTCAAAAATTACAAGACGACATTAACAATATAATATTGACCATATTGAACAGTAATTTAAAATTGTGGTGCCGTCAACATTAAACGGAAACTCTTCGTAATAAGAGAATTTCAAAATTTTAACGATAATCCTGGTAATATTCGTTTTCGGTCCAAAAATCGAATAGCGAACTTTCATGCACTGATATGTGATTTATCATCAAAAAAGTAGTATAAAATATATTATAAAATAAGTGATTAAAGATTTGAATAACAATTCAACACATTTATTGATGAAAATTTTGTTAAGTATTTCACATATCAATATTTCAGTGGTAGTATATAAATGTATATAAATAGTCCAGGTGAAACCATCGTTAGTTATTTCTTAGGAATTGTTGGGTGATTTTCATTTCTCGGTGTGAAATTTTCTTACCGAATCCACCGCGTGCTTGAATTAATTGCCGGATTTTTTTCGAGTACATGAATTGTCTTCACTAGGGAGATTATATTCTCTAAAAGTGGAGAATAGCAAGGAGGTATCAAAGTGGGGATATGTATGCGCACACGGACTACGCTCCGTTTTTCGTGCTCAAAAATTGCCGGCAATTACACGCGATGGACATTCAAGTATTTAACTCTTCAATGGATGGTCCTCACTTCTAGCGACCTAGAGACACTATCAACATATTAGAGAATAGGGATATATCTGGCTTCTCAGGAAACGAATTTTGTTTACAACGTTCCATTGTCTGCGAGAAATTATTTGCTGCCATAATAAATTACATTCTACGAAAAAAATTATAATCTTAACTTCTGAAAAATTAATTGAAATTCAACTAACACAAAAAATATCTAATATAATAAAGTTTAAAAAATAACACCTTGTTGTGCCAAACAATAACCGAATCTGTGATAGAGAGATAATCTCATATCACGGAGAAGATTTGGCGTAATGTAGGCACAAAGTTGGATAATTTTGCCCCTTAATTCACCAGGAGTTGTTGCTCTCTGAAATGCATGTCGATACGCGGATTCTTTCAGATATTCCCAAAGAAAGAAATCATTTAAATCTGGTGATCTCGGAGGCCACAATATCATACCACATGTAGATATTAAGCGATCACGAAATGTGTTTTAAAGAAATTGTGTCACTGGTCGTGACTCGTAACATTAAGACTCGAACAACCATTCTGTTGAAACCAAATGTCCCCAAAATTAATAGGAAGTAGCTGCATTGTCGGACTAATTTGATTTCGACATGAAAAACACATTTTTCAGCGTATTGTACCATATAAAATTGACGGCATAGTAAAATATGTTATCTTTGAAGGATATAGCATTGAAACAGCTAAATTTTAGGTTGTATAAAATGACCACCCCCACAAGGGGTAAAAATCGGATTTTGATTCGCGATTTCTGACCCCATGTACCACCCTTTTCTGACGGCATAGATGTATTATAGTTTTTTAAGGAAAGGCAAAGTTAACTGAATCAACGCCGTCAAGTATTCGATTAACTGGGGAGGGGGGTAAAATCGCCGATTTCAAAAAAAAATCCTACTCCCTGTACCGCTATTTTTTGACGGCACTGGGTTTTAGAGCATTCTTTTTTCATTGCCTCTTTTACCAGAATAGTGCCGTCATGTATAAAGTAATCAAAAAGTACCCCCTTTTTTACATTTCAACTCGCCTGTACACTCACCTGTACCGCGGAAAATTGACGGCATAGTGCCCAACGTTTGTTTCTCGACCAGTACTTCAACATTATATATGACTCGTGGTGTATAAAATCACTCCCTGAAAATGTGCCTGGGCTTGTGGTCTATCAGTTTTGGTAGTTTGATATCGGTTGAATAGAAACGTAACTGTTTGCAAGTGGAAAGTGTTGTCTTTAACTTGAAATAAGCGATAACGGTAGATTTGGTAGGGCAACTATTGAAATAACAAGTCTGGGCGTGGGATCCGCCTACGCTAGGATCCACCTAACGCTCAGACTTGGCCTCCGGCGGTTAACTCTCGCGCAAGCGCTCGACCTCGCGCTTCGCGCGAGCACTTTTCGAAAGCTCGCAAGTTGAAATGCCTAGAAGTTGTAGAAATGTTTTAATACAACGACCTCAATGTGTAGTTTTGTTTTTTTACCTATAATTGGACACCAATAATATGAATACAACGACCTTAATGCATTTAAAACTATAATTGGATACCAATAATATGAATACAACTACCTTAATGCCTTTGAAACTATAATTGGACACCAATAATATGAATACAACGACTTTAATGCGTTCACAACTATAAATGGATAACAATAATATGAATACAACTACTGTAATTTGAAACTATAATTGGACACCAATAATTTGAATACAACGACTAATGCGAGACCTGAGAAAAAATCCAAGTATATTTTTCAAGACATGACTGTGACATGACATTGACTGATTTTCCACAAAAATACGTGTTTTCAATACATGGCTGTCTTGAATAATTTCCCTCAAAAATACGCGTTTTCAATACATGACTGTCTTGAATAATTTCCCACAAAAAAACGCGTTTTCACTACATGACTGTCTTGAATAATTTCCCATAAAAAACGCGTTTTCAATACATGACTGTCTTCACTGATTTCCCATAAATAAACGCGTTTTCACTACATGACTGTCTTGAATAATTTCCCATAAAAAACGCGTTTTCAATACATGACTGTCTTCACTAATTTCCCATAAAATACGCGTTTTCACTACATGACTGTCTTGAATAATTTCCCATAAAAAAACGCGTTTTCAATACATGACTGTCTTGACTATTTTCCCATAAAAAACGCGTTTTCAATACATGACTGTCTTGACTAATTTCCCATAAAAAACGCGTTTTCAATACATGACTGTCTTGACTAGTTTCCCATAAAAGAACGCGTTTTCACTACATGACTGTCTTGAATAATTTTCCATAAAAAAACGCGTTTTCACTACATGACTGTCTAGACTAATTTCCCATAAAAAACGCGTTTTCAATACATGACTCTCTTGAATATTTTTCCATAAAAATACGCGTTTTCAATACATGACTGTCTTGAATAATTTCCCACAAAAATACGCGATTTCAGTACATGACTGTCTTGAATAATTTCCCACTAAATTACGTGTTTTCAATACATGACTGTTTTATTTTTTAAATTTAGAAGAAAATTCGAAGGAGGGGGGAAGTAAATAATCAAAAATCCGTGCGCTTCGCGCACGGGAAAATTCGAAGGAGGTGGGGGGAAGTGAATATTCAAAAATCCGGGCGCTTCGCGCCCTGGAAAATTCGAAGGAGGGGGGGAAGGAAATATTTAAAAATCCGGGAGCTGCGCGCCCTGGAAAATTCGAAGGGGGGAGGAAGAAATATGCAAAAAAATTTTCGTTTTTGTTAGATATTTCCCAGACTATCGATATTACGGAAAAAATGTAAGGAAACTTTTTGTAGACTTTTATGAGATGATCAAAAAAGTTCATCTGTGATACTTGAAAATCTATCGCCATCTTGGAGTTTTTTTTGTTTTTTTTTTAAAGAAAATCGAATATTTTGTTTATTTTCCAAAATATGCTAAAATTTCATAAAAACTTTCTGTAGACATAATTGAGTTCAATGAAAATGTTTGAATACATTTTTTCGATATTTCGTTTAGTTTTCGAGTTTTTTGTGTTTTTAATAAAAAATGTGAAATTTTTTCTAAGTCCCGAATTTTTAAAAATCGCAATTTTTTTTTTCAAGATACGGAAAAATTTCTTCGAAACTTTTTGTAGAACTTTATGCGAACTATAAAATTGTTCAAATACATTTTTTTGGTATCTCGTTTATTCTTCGAGTTTTTGGTATTTTTAGACAAAAAACCGGAAAATATTTCCAAGTCCATATCTCTATCATTATTCAAGATATGGGAAAACTTATTCGAAACTTCTCATAGAGCTTTTCAAGAGCAACAAAATTATTGGTATACAGCTTTCCGATATCTTGTTTGGTTTTCGAGATTTTGACGATTTTATAAAAAAAGTACAAATTTTCAATTTTTTATTTAGTTTTTTCAATATTTCTCCACTTTCCTAACTACTTGGAAAACCCCGGTTCAGAAATATCGATGTGGCTCGTGAAGATGTATCCGAAGCATTTTTAAGATTTTCATTTATTTCATTAGTACGGTCAATATATCGATTTTCCATTTTTTTCAAATATTTCCCGTACTATTGATTTTAGGATAAAAATCAATAAACATTTTTTGTAGAATTTTGAAATTCCATAAAAAAAGGTATCTTGATGAATTTGAAAATGATCAACCGTTTCTGAGATAATTCATGTTTTCCAAAATGAATTATTTTTTTTTGGATTTTTGGAATTTTCACCATTTTCCGATAGGATTTTTGAAAAATGGTTCCTTTAGGATTTGTTCAGTTTTTGGTGCTCTATCGATTGCCATCCAAAAAAATTCAGTTTCTTCTGTTGGTTCGCTGAAAATCGGGTATTCAAATATTGACACTTTTCGGGGGAAACTCCGGAAAACCCGGTTAGCATTTTCCGATCCTGCTCAAAAACTATACACTTCTGTAGGGGATATTGAAGTATATTTTGAAGAAATATGAAAAGAAAAAAATCACTTCCCGAACCTGTATCGAGGGAAGTACAAACGTCAAAAAAAAAACTGGAAAAACCCCTTTAACATTTTTCCAGATTTTCCGATCACGAAAAAAAAAAGTATGAGGAATTAAGTCCTCGAGTTATTGAAATGGTTCAAATTTCAGGGCGATATCTCAAAGGGCTTTAAAATGCGAGCGTTTTGAAATTTTGCACCAAAAAAAGCTACAGACAGACCGACAGACAGACAGACAGACAGACAGACAGACAGACAGACAGACAGACAGACAGACAGACAGACAGACAGACAGACAGACAGACAGACAGACAGACAGACAGACAGACAGACAGACAGACAGACAGACAGACAGACAGACAGACAGACAGACAGACAGACAGACAGACAGACAGACAGACAGACAGACAGACAGACAGACAGACAGACAGACAGACAGACAGACAGACAGACAGACAGACAGACAGACAGACAGACAGACAGACAGACAGACAGACAGACAGACAGACAGACAGACAGACAGACAGACAGACAGACAGACAGACAGACAGACAGACAGACAGACAGACAGACAGACAGACAGACAGACAGACAGACAGACAGACAGACAGACAGACAGACAGACAGACAGACAGACAGACAGACAGACAGACAGACAGACAGACAGACAGACAGACAGACAGACAGACAGACAGACAGACAGACAGACAGACAGACAGACAGACAGACAGACAGACAGACAGACAGACAGACAGACAGACAGACAGACAGACAGACAGACAGACAGACAGACAGACAGACAGACAGACAGACAGACAGACAGACAGACAGACAGACAGACAGACAGACAGACAGACAGACAGACAGACAGACAGACAGACAGACAGACAGACAGACAGACAGACAGACAGACAGACAGACAGACAGACAGACAGACAGACAGACAGACAGACAGACAGACCGACAGACAGAATTTTCGAAAAATTTTATTTTTCGACGGGGACCATTTTCTCCAAAGTACCCATGGGTCTAAAACGTCAAATAAAAAAGTTGGGGTCCGCTGGGGGGCAATCGTAGATAATACAACTTCCTAAGAGGTCGTTGTATAAAAACTCTGCAATATTCAACACCACTTCATAAAACACAAAAAAAAATCAATTTGAAGGTAGTTTGAATCATTTTGTCGAGAAACTATTACGGCAAGCATATTGGTAGATTGTTGGCATGATATAGAGGAATCAGACGGAAATTACTACAAGGAATAATGTAGCCAAAATTGTGCGACAAAAATATTATAATTTGGATTTTATTCAAAAAGTCAGCCAGCAAGTGCTTGTGTGAATATTCGCTGCAGCGAAAATACGTGTTCGCAGTGGACCATTTGTTTGAAAAATAAAAAATCAAATACCAAAACAAAAAAAAAAACAAAATGGTGAAAAACACTATGCCAGTGTGATTATCCAAATGTTACAATTTGAATATACAGTGTCCGCCAAACAGTTGGGAAACTTTTTTATTTTCTCAGAAAATTTTAATCTTCATAAAAGTTGGTGCGTTCAATTAGACTCAGTACGCGCATATTGGTTATTGCCAGTGGCGTGCGGCTAAGCTGCAAACGGCCGATGTTCTAAATTCACTATATTGTAAAGTGACATTAATATGCAAAATATCGAAAAAAATTGTTTGAAATTGTATGATATTCCCAGTTATCAAGTTCAGTCTACCAATTAATAATTTTGATAACTACTTAAAGAGTTGGCCTCAACTTATAATGGGAATTGTACACAATTTTTGAGTAGTAAGTTACTGAATCAGCATAAGTTACATGTCAAAGCAATTACCTGATCTAACAAAATATTGAATATGAGTCAGGAAAACAGTAATGGAAAGATGACGAAATGAAGCCAGTATCCTTAAAAAAAATTTAATTGGTAATTGATAGACTAAACTGGATAACTGAGAATGTCATTCAATTTCGAACAACTTTTTCTAATAACATTTCTTAATATTTTGCATAATAATGTCACTTTACTCAATAGTGAATTTAGAAAATCGGCCGCTTTCCGCTTAGCCGCACGCCACTGTCGATAACCGATATGTGCGTACTGAGTATAATTGAATGCAACTACTTTTATGAAAAATGAAATTTGCTGAGAAACAGTTAATAAAAAAGTTTCCCATGTGGTTCCAACATTTTGGCGGACACTGTATAAACGAAATAATAAAGTGAAAAAAATCAACCATTCGCTGGGAAGATCCAGAGATGTTGCTTCTTGTTGCAATTTCTGTTTGTGAATATTTTCCAGCGAAGTACAGATATGTTTTCTTCTGTAATACTGATTTGGGGTTGAATATTCAAACAATGGCTGCACCTTTCAAACGTTGTAGGAGCAAATATTGTCCATGTCTTGTAACAATCTCAGGGTATTTTCATTTAAGTCACTCCAATAAAACAAATTCACTTCACCAACAATACTATAATACAATGAACACTCTGTATGTAGTACGGCAATTACAATTGTCAATGCGCTATCAAAATGACATCTGTCAAACAAGATAGAAATTTGTCAATAGTTATTTTTAAACAGAAATTCTGGCCAGAACCCTTTACAAATTGAATTGATTTTTGTCTAATGATAATAATTATGAATGATTCTGGCTGCGGAAGTTGTCCGGAACGAACCAACTCAAGTTTCCGTATTTGGAACGGCCCTTCTTTTATGTCGAAAATTGAAATATATTTTCTCCTACCTGCTCTCAGTTGTAAAATTTTTAGAAATGAACCATCTCCTTTGTAGATGAGTTATTCATCTCGATATTCCATTTACTTGGATGTGAAGAATCATCTATGTCTTATTTTGACGAATGGCTGTTATCAAATATTTATCGATCCCAATTGATGAAGTTTCCCTTTTTCTATAAGATATTGATAACTATCGTGCATATGGATTTCGGCAACCAATATTCTGAATGGATTTCAGCTATAATATACAAATTTGGTATTCTTTAGAACCAGATTACTTTTGCGTCCATTCAGTTCTCTCTTATTTTTCCTCTATTTATCCCTTGTTTCCCTAGCAACCCCTTAGAGATACATTTCTAATACAGAGTATTCTTTCAATAATCACTATTCAGACTAACGAATCATTGCATAGTCTCACCAAGTAATTTTGGTGAATGAATATTATTTACTCAAAATTACTTAACATTGCAAAGTCTCACCAAACAATGACAGGCATTGAAACATTGAATATGTTATAGTTTTAATACATAAATTAAATTAAAATTTCTTCAACATATGCTTTCAAATTTATAACATTGAAAATTCCCTTAACATTATTATCATCATCAACAAGTTCGTAAGCATTATTCGCAACCACTTGTTTTATTTTATAAGGACCTTCATATAGCAAAAATAATTTTTTTATTTCTTTATCTTCCGCAGATGAAATATTATTTGCCTTCAACCACACCTTATCATTTATTGATAATATTGTTTTTTTTTCTGTGATTATGACGTTGTTTTCTTTTTTCTGCCTTCGTCAGTAACTTTTTATGTACTAATTGTAGTCTCACTTTGGTAGATGTCATCTTTCTTTCGGGGAATTTGATTATATTTCTCAGATATTCCTCAGTATGAATTCCTTTCTCTAAAATAATTGGTGCATAACCAGTACTATCGTGAACGGCAGCATTTATCCAGAGTTCTACTTTGTGTATTATAGATGCCCATCTAGTATGCTTATCGAAACAATATGTTCTTAACAAACGACCTATCTCTCTCATTACTCTCTCAGATGGATTACCTTGTGGAAATCTGACCGAACAATGGAGCATTTTAATATTTTTTTTTACTAAAAAATCTTTCCAGACTTTTCCAGTGAATTGTGTCCCATTATCTGCTAGTAATCTGGACGGTTTTCTAACAGTTACAAAATAATCTTTTTTTAATTTATTGATAATATTTTTAGCAGTAGCATTTTTCAAAGTGTACAATTTCACATACTTGGTGAACACATTAAGTACAACGAAAACGTATTTTACGCCCCCACTCGATTTTGGCAATGGTCCAAATAAATCACAAGCCAAAAAATCATTTTCATCTTTTGGAACAATATAATTATATTCCCCAGTAACAAGTTGAATACTAACTTTAGCTTGTTGACAAATTTAATAATTTTACCAATATCCTCACGCATTTTTTTCCAAATCCAATTTTGTTGCATGATTTTGAAAATTTTCCACAATCCATAATGTCCATATGATTCATGATAAGCTATAACCAATTCTTTTATCAAATCTTTCGGGCAACAGATTTTCCAATCATTCTGTAGATTATTTCTTGAATATAATATATTTTCAAATAAAAAGTAGTTTGTTACCGAATTAAAAGCATCATTTACAATGATGTTGATAATTGTTCCCAATTTTGGATCTGATATTCTGATATTCATAAATTTTTTTTTATTTTATCAAGGATTTCCTTTTTAAGGCTTATCTTCAGTTTCGCAATTATGAAATTTTTGTTCAAGTTATGCATTTCATTTTGATCACCAGGATTTCTAGACAGAACATCTGCTATAGTATTCAATTTACCTTCATAATAGCAAATTTCCAAATCAAACTCTTGAATTTTAAGAACCCACCTTGTTAAACTTGAATTTAATAGCTTACATTTTTGTAAAAATGATAATGCCTTGTGATCATTATAGACAATAATTGTTCTACCTAGAATAATATTCCTCCACTTTGAAAGACAATAGACAATGCTTAACAATTCCCTTTCAGTAGTAGTATAATTAATTTCTGCACTATTTAGTGTTCTACTAACAAATGCTATATTATTCTCTTCATTATTATCTCCCATTTGGAAAAGTCTTCCTCCAATAGCAAATGCACTTGAATCTGTTTGCATGTAAAAAGTTTTTCTTAAATTTGGATGATAAATCATACAAGCTTCTGCAATAAGTGTTTTCATTTTCTGGAAAACTAATTCATGTGTTTCTTCCCATTTCCACCTTTTCCCTTTTTTTAACAGATCAAATAGAGGATACATTATTTCTGCATATTTATCACAATATCTTTGGTGATAATTACATAACCCTGTAAATCCCCTCAACTTCCTAACATTATTAGGTCTTGGAAATTTTTCCAAAGCTTCTACTTTGTCCCTATCTATTTTCAATCCTGTTGTCGTAAGAATATTACCCAAAAATTTCACCTCTTTTCTATAAAATTTACATTTATTCAAATTTACAGTCATATTCTTTTTCCGGAGTTTGTCAAAAACTACCGATAAATGATTATTATGTTTTTCTATCGAATTTGATTTAATTAATAAATCATCAATATACGGAACTACAAATTCTCTACAATCGTGAAAAATCATATCAATACATCTTGTCATACCAGCTGCTCTACTAAGACCAAACGGCATGACCAAGAATTCATACACTTTATTTTCAAATGTAAATATTTAATATATAATATATATTTAGTATCATCTTTACACAAAGGAATTTGCCAGTAAGCAGAAGTCAAATCGATTGTTGACATGCATATGTTCTCTGAATATTGATATAAAATTTCATCAATGGGTAATGGGCACTCATGATCTTTTTCTATTTTTGAATCCAAAATTCTACAATCCAAACACAACCTGACAGAACCATTTTTCTTAAATACAGGTACGAGAGGACTTAAATATGATGTATTAGACCTTTGGATAATATTCCACTCCAACATCCTCTTTAATTTTTTTACTGACTGCTTCTCTATGACATATTGGTATTGGATATGATTTTGCAAAAAATGGAGTATTATCTTTAAGTGTAATTTTATGTTCATAAATATTAGTTCTACCAGGAATATCTGAGAAAACTTCATTAAAACTTTCAATTAATGTATTAATATTTCCAACATCAGTATTTTCACAATCAATATCCGAATCTAAAATAATTTCCATTATTTCAGATACATTGAATTTTGATTTTTCATTTGAAAAAGGTAATATAATTATTTTTTCAAAACTATTGATAGATATTAAATTTTGCTCAAAATCTATTTTTGCATTCACCTGTGATAACCAGTCTATGCCCAAAATTATAGGATGAATAAGTTGATCTACAATTAAGACTAGAATTTCATATTCAACATCATGTATATTCAAATTCAGAAATGTTTGCA
This sequence comes from Chrysolina oricalcia, assembly GCA_944452925.2. Classification (NCBI taxonomy): domain Eukaryota; kingdom Metazoa; phylum Arthropoda; class Insecta; order Coleoptera; family Chrysomelidae; genus Chrysolina; species Chrysolina oricalcia. The sequence goes on along the minus strand of OX101814.2, from coordinate 9,897,312 downwards.
AATTTACTGATTTTGATTTAAAACCCATAGCCCCAGTAACTGTCACCCCTGTTATTGGTAGTTTTGGAAGAACCAATCCATTTTTTATCAGTGTTTCAAAATATTCTTTATTTATACAGGACACTTGACAACCACTGTCACATAATACTTGTACTTCTATATTTCCATTTCTTGCATTTATATACGGTTGAATGATTTCTAAATTTTTATTATCAACAATGTTTTCGGAATACATAGTACCACATATTTTATTGACTGAATTATTTACATTTTCAGCTCCTATATCGATGGGTGTTTCATCGGAGCACTGTTGATTCACCCTTGGAAGTTTTCCGTCTCCAGTAAATTTGTTTCATCTCCATCCAGCTTATTCGCATTTACATCTTCTTGGATTGTCTTGATATGATAATCCGTTCTTCTATCGTTGACGTATCCTGTATCTCTTTTATTTAGCTCAAATTTGTCATTTTCTCTTCTAGAAAAACCTTGATATTCTGTCTGTCTTCTTTCATGATAGCCCTTATCATTGTCTCTTTGTTCATAACCCTTCGTCCACTTTTTATTGTCATTAGTCTTATAAGAGTATCTACCTTCTTGATCTCTTCTATATGCTGCATGATCATACCGAGCAGACTTATATTCTGTCCCACCATTCTCTAAAGAATCCATATCTTCCAAGATCTTGTAAATACTCTCAACAGATTTTTCATGAACACTAAATAAAATCTTCGAAATATCTCTTGGGAATTTTTTAATCAGAATGTTAATGATTTCATCTTTTCTAATACATTTTATTTCTCTAGTTCTTTTGACTGTTTCGAGAAACCATCTAGCCATTGAAGAACTTGAACTATTTGGATAATATCTACTGTTATAAACATCATTCAGTACTTCTTGTTGTTTCATTACATTCCAATATTTATTCAAAAAACTCCTTTTGAAGTCCTCATTTGTCCTATCTGCACAGAATAATTCTGCCCATAATTCAGCATCATCAGTCAAACTTCTTTTTGCCCACTTCACATAATCTTTTTCATCTAAATTTTGATCTTCAAACCACCTTTCTAATTTTCTTAAAAATTCCGGAGGAGTTTGATTTTTTGTCAATCCGTTGAATTTTGGCATATTACTAATATAAACTTTTGGTTTCAAAACACTCAACATTTTACTTACCAATTCTGATTCATATTCAGAAATACTTACATTCTTTTGTTTCTTTCGCCAGTTTTCATTTTCATCATGCTCATTTCTTACAGTTCTTCTATAGTCATTTACATTTTCCCTACTGCCTTCATTTCGCCAATTATTTCCCATAAGAAATTCCTTATCATAGCTAATCTGAAAGAACTCAGCATTTTTTTCACCGCCCCTGTATTTTTACTATCCTTTTTATCTACAGACAAACTAAAATTATCAAATTCTTGAGCTTCAAAGCTTTTAGCCATCTTAAAAACTCTAACAATATAAAATGAGTTATTTATTACTACCTGTATTTTAAGAAAAATTATTTTTACCTTTATGAAGGCCTTTTTTACGTTGGGCGCCAATATGTAACAATCTCAGGGTATTTTCATTTAAGTCACTCCAATAAAACAAATTCACTTCACCAACAATACTATAATACAATGAACACTCTGTATGTAGTACGGCAATTACAATTGTCAATGCGCTATCAAAATGACATCTGTCAAACAAGATAGAAATTTGTCAATAGTTATTTTTAAACAGAAATTCTGGCCAGAACCCTTTACAAATTGAATTGATTTTTGTCTAATGATAATAATTATGAATGATTCTGGCTGCGGAAGTTGTCCGGAACGAACCAATTCAAGTTTCCGTATTTGGAACGGCCCTTCTTTTATGTCGAAAATTGAAATATGTTTTCTCCTACCTGCTCTCAGTTGTAATATTTTTAGAAATGAACCATCTCCTTTGTAGATGAGTTATTCATCTCGATATTCCATTTACTTGGATGTGAAGAATCATCTATGTCCTATTTTGACGAATGGCTGTTATCAAATATTTATCGTTCCCATTTGATGAAGTTTCCCTTTTTCTATAAGATATTGATAACTATCGTGTATATGGATTTCGGCAACCAATATTCTGAATGGATTTCAGCTATAATATAGAAATTTGATATTCTTTAGAACCAGATTACTTTTGCGTCCATTCAGTTCTCTCTTATTTTTCCTCTATTTATCCCTTGTTTCAGTAGCAACCCCTTAGAGATACCTTTCTAATACAGAGTATTCTTTCAATAATCACTATTCAGACTAACGAATCATTGCAGTCCTTATTATTATAAAAGATTACATCCATCAATGAATTTCAGTAGTTGCTGCAACATTGTCATAAGACGTCATTTTCAATATCACATTTGCAATTTTCCTGAATATTATATGCAATGTTGCAGAAACCTAGCTGGAATAGTTGATAATGGCATATACCAGTTGTAATATTGCTGAACGTCCATTTCAGTAGTTGCAGTAAGGTAGCAGAAAACTCTGATGTAACATTACACATTACCATGAAAGGTTACTGAAATATTGAATGAATGTTAGTTTGCTTAGTGGGATGGCACTCCACAAGTCCACAAAACTTACTATAAGGTGTTATTAAGGTTTTAAGATATACTTCCGAGGACCGCATTAAAATCAATTTCCACCCAAATGCCAGTAATGAATGAATGTTTACTTCTCGTTACTCATGTTTTCAGCAATGTGCAGTCAGTCACAATTCCTTATTTCAACTAGTATGTTTCCTTGATTGCAGAACTTTTGTTTCGACCATATTTGATTTATTCACTAGAAATTAGATCTGATGTAACTCACTCAATTGTTGTACTTACCCAGTTTATGAAATCAACAGCGGAAAGGATAAACCCGTTAAACCACACCAATAACCATAACAATAACCAATAACCATCGCAGTGAACCAAACATGTTGAACAACAAAATATCCAATATGGCCACCTGCGGAATACACGACACAGACGTCAGTGCGCAGTCTCCAACTCTGACATCAACAGGGCACTTAACCAGCAACGGATTGGCACTCTCAAATGTATATTTGAGGAATAAGTTTCTGAAGCGCTTGACAAGTATCTCACCACAAATTGCAAAAACTAAATTGGATAGTGGTTTATAAAAGTCACTTCTGAAGTACTCCTGAAGCACTTCTTTCGAGTGCCGTAATTTCACATAGTCGGCCGTTACTTTTCAGGCAGATCGATGTTATCTGGGCTGTTATTCGTAACCTACAACTGCATAATTGTAACCCAACTTCATTTCAAACAGATGCCAAATAGTTTTTTTTAATAACATACCTACACAATTATAACAGCCCTATGATTTGGTTTTATAACGGCCCTCAGTAGGTTATTTAGAATCCTGCAAATAAGGCAAGAAAGTTTTATGTTTGCATTTAAAAATAGCCCTGAGAACCTTCATAGGAGTAGTACCTCGTAGATTCATAGTAGCTTTATGGAGGTTTTATGGATGTTGTTACAGCAAAACTAGTTTATCTTAGCTGTGATTGTTATGGTCTACAGATCCTTCTGAGGGATATCATGAAACTAAAATTGTTACTCGGGCCTGGCTTCAAACAGACTGAAAATCTTGTAAAAACACAAAAAAAAAAAAAGTTTGTAATATATGTGACGAAACGCAACATTATCATACATCCACTCCTCGTACACGATTCATTTAACTCACTCAAACAGAACAAAAAAGTTTACCTTCTAAATGTAACTGAATTTAATACCATTAATAATCCCGAATGCATGTCCCGCGCAGGCCGCAAGAAGAGCCGTGGTCAGTGAATTCTTTGGGCACAAGACAACCAGTTTGGTATTATCTATGTCTTATATGATACCATCCCATTTATGGCGTACATTTATGAGGGTCATTTTTCTGGTGGAGCGAGCGAGGACCGAATTTACATTTAAATATGTCTTTTAAAGTATTTACAAGTCAGGATTCTTATAACTAGACAACGTTATCTCCAAATGAGGTGATAATTATAACGCGATGGCGTTGCAATTTTATTGGCAGGGCGGGTTTCATGCAGAAATGAATACGTGACTCTCGATTAAATTTCCTTTAAAATGGGCCACTGACACGGCATGCATGAATTTGTTGCTTTCTGTAATGGGCCCTGGTGACCGTAATGGTAGAGAGTTCGCTCATCATCCAAACGGGCTTGGGTTCAAATCCCAGCACGCGCAAGCTCTCAAGAGCGTCTGAGAGGATTCTCTCTGGAAACCTGGACAACTCGTTGCAGAAAAAAAGAATTCATTTCCATCAATCTAAACTCATTGACGATCTTTTATCACAGTCATTTCAAAATTAATCTGCATTTTTCCATCGCATATTGACGAAAAACTCCTTTATTAATTGAAGTATTTCATGAACTTTCATTATTAAATACAGTAGTCTATTTGCCATCCAAAATTTTTATTCAATCTTCCCCAAGGTTCCAACTTAGGACCGCTAATAACTACTTGTTTTGTATTGTATATAGTCTGATTCGTTTTTGTGCTTATTTGGTTTTAAATTGATAAATTAGTATGACGATTGTTGAAAAGCTTGATTTATTGACAGTGATACATAAATCTGACAGTTCATCAACATGAATGGTATCCATAACAACGGATATCTACAGGGCTAATATATAATAACATTGTACATTTCCCCCCTCCTTGAAAGGACTGGAGCTTTCAAATGAAAAACTTATCAGGTATTACTCAGCTTCAATGGGTAGAATACAAATCTTGGAGTACGAACGCTTCACTTCTCCTGAAGATGTCTTGATTGAGGCTACCCTGGCAATGCCATCTGGACCGGAATGAATAGCAGTGATTCTTCCAAGGGGCCAATGGTGGGATTGGCAGTTATCGTGTTTGATGATTACCATATCGCCAACTTTCAGTTTACTTTGAGTAACCTTCCATTTCTGTTTTTGTTGAAGTTCAGAGACGTATTCTCTTTCCCATCTTGTCCAAAAATGTTGCTGGATCTGCTGAATTCTTTGAAACCTTGATAGTCGATTTTCAGGAATGTGGGTTAGAGATGGCAGTGAAGTGAGTTTGCGGCCAATTAGAAAATGGGATGGTGTCAAGGGTTCGAGGTCAGATGGATCGGGAGATAAAGGGGTGAGAGGTCTTGAGTTGAGTATTGCTTCAATCTGAGTTAAGACTGTATAAAATTCTTCATATGTTAATAGAGCTTTCAACAAGACTCTTTTCAGGTGATATTTGGAAGATTTAACTCCCGCTTCCCATAGTCCTCCAAAATTCGGACTATATGCTTTGTACACTACTTAGAGCTTCAAAATCACTTAGACATAATTTCAATATGGTTGAGTGAAACAAATTATTATTCAAGGTCAAGTACTTATGTTCAGCGGAAACAAGAGCCAACTTAACTACGTATATCATGCAAACTAAACGAGTAGAAAAATTTTACCTGGGAGTACTTTTTCAAAGTGATTTTAAAAGACCTCGCTAAAAAGTTGCTTAATTTCAAGAATGTTAAGCCGATTTTACAACATCATGAAATTAGCCAATATCGACTGCGAATTTTCACCTAGTTACCACGTATTGATATGAAATTCTCCGTGTGTTTGTGGATCTCTATTGCCTCCCGTACAAGTCGGCCATGGTATCCCTGGTTGGGGGCAAGAAGTTTTACGCCCTCAAACAGAATCTCGTGGTTTCCTTCACTGAGCGCGTGTTCTGCCACTGCTGACTTGTCCGTTTGGCCTAATCTGCAGTTCCTCTGATGTTCCTTCAGCCTTGTTCCCATCGATCTTTTTGTGGTTCCGATGTATACCTTTCCGCAAGTGCATGGTATGCGATATACCCCCGCTGCAGAGAGTGGATACCATAGCCGACTTGTACGGGAGGCAATAGAGATCCACAAACACACGGAGAATTTCAACAGAAAAGAAGAAGCTGTTAACCTCAACCGATGGAATCCCATTCTTAGAAATTCCAGAGTAACAAAAGAAAACTACGACATTGAGACAGCAGGCAAAAAGGTGTCAATTAATGTTATCGAAAATTTGCTTAACCCAGATACGAAAATAAGTAATTCTTACAAGAACAAAGGTTATCAACGACATTAAGCCGACAGGTAGAAAGGGGTCAATTAGGGTTAGAGAGACTGTACCAAATCCAGATACGGTAATTAACGAACAAGATTATCTAAATCAGAATAAATAAAATCTTCGCAGACGGAATCTTCAGTCATCTGATATTATTCATGATGTATAAGCCTCTGAAGAAGCTAGCAAAACGTTAGGAAGAAATTAAAAAAAACGGCGGCCTTCAAACCCTAGTGAAAATTGTGACACTGAAAACTTCGGCCGCGAAAGCCTTAACCATTTTGTCTAAAATTATTTATTTCAACTAATTCAGATACATAGATAATTACAATTAATTACAGTTGAAATTTTGAACATTGAAAGTACAATTCTGAAATACAATTTTTGAATTTGTTGGCTCATTTAGGACGTCTCATCAGAGCTGCTACAAGAGTAAAAGTTTTTGATGGCATCGCTGAATGTAGAATTGAACTCGCTCTCATTTTGATGAGGATTTCAGAGTGTCTTTTTGGCTGCAAGTTCATCATTTAGGATTGTGAAGAACTGGAAATGCTTTGTCCTGTTATCTTCATCATTTCTTGTTCAGACACTTCAGCTTGGGCAAGATGAGTATCAGCGGTAGACCTACGGCTGTGATTGCTGAATTTTTTGTTTTGAATATCCAAACCCATTTTCTGACAAGTTTCTTTAGTCCATTTCGACATGGAGTTTATTCCAATAGGACGATTTATGTACCAACCAATACCATCAGGATCTTTCCATCTAGGATTCGGATTTAGGAAATAGCGGTCGGACTTGATATGTTTTGGGCGTTTTTCCATTACTTCGTGGAATATGCGAACAGGGCAAATATCGGGGCCCGCAGTATTTTTTATTAACCATTTGATTGGAGCAGGTACATGATTTTGACCAACCTGGATTAGTTTTGTTGAATACGGGATTATAAGTATTCAATACGTCGTCAGCCGTCCAAAATTATCCTTTTCCATACTACACAAAAACTAACCTTCGAGTAATATCCTTCATTGCCCCTCCAAGCAAGTACTTTGGCTGCAATAAAAAAAAATTCTTGACGAGCCCATCCGGATTGCTTCTCTCCAATATTTTAGTAATCTCATATTTTCCTCAATTGTAAAAGCAGTTGAACTCGTTTTCCTCTTTTCGACATCTCCTTGAAGTAACTTTCTCTTCGCATCTCTTGCATCACTGGCTGATCTAAAGTCTATGTCAGCAAATTTTTCACACTGTTATCATTATAGAACTTGTCTTGGAGCGATTTTACATAATTTATATTCCGATAAATGTCCATAAATTGTTTCCAAGCATACTTTTTAGATTTCTTTGTATTTTTTTGACGTATTCTGTGAAGTTGCCAAATTAATTTTGATATTTGTAGCAGTTCCCCATCTATTGAATTCCATTTCTTGTTCGAATTACCGAAAACGAAACGATACTTAAACGTCAGTTATGCGTCAGAATTTCCGTTACCATGGATACCGTATATTACTTCGCTGCAGGAGAAAATGATCAACACAGCTGCAACCTCATTGGATGTGTTTTGTAATTAGGAACAATTTCATTAGTTTTTGACAGTTGCGTGAAATTCTTGGAAGTAATTACACAAGTGAATCAAAATTACCGATAAGTTTCCATGAAAGCATGTTGTCTAAAAACTGCATAAGTTTATTTGAAAATAACGGAATGCAGTTTTTTACTGACAACATGCTTGAATGGAAAATTATCAGGTTTATTTTGATGTACGAGTGTAATTCGGTAGAATATTTTTCCGGAGTTGAAAGAAAAATGTATGTGCTGCTGTTTCACTTTCAACTACATTTTCCTCAATAGATTGTGTGGACCACTCGCCAAAACGCGACATTTTTTTACTTTTTGAAGTATATCTGACATTTATCAGTATTGTCAGTCAGTGTTGTTGTAATTGGTGTCAAGCCGACGGGATGTTTTTGCAGTACAATTATCGCTCCGCATTGCAATTACCGGGGGTAATACCACAAGTGCATTGAAAATTACCGATAATTCTGAAAAAACGTGTTTTTTTTTAAAACTGCACGAGTTTATTTTTTTCGTTGTTTCAAAGCATAAATTGCCCGACTCCGAAGGAGGAGGGCAATTTTTTGCATCGGTGTAGAACATTATAGCCACTCTACTCAGCTTTAATTTTGCAATATTTCTGAACGACAGAAGATGTTGGGGTATTGTCCTTGGACAAATTGGTGAGGGTGGTATTGCAAGGAGGGATTTCTACAAGCCAAGGCTGTGTTCGACATGGTGTCAGTCAAGTTGAGGCCGTGTCTTTCCTCTTCTTTGTAGAATAGGGCCCTGAAGCTGGTGTTTTCGAAAAAAAATCGTTCATAGTGATTAGAAAAGGAGAGTTGGAAGTTTATGTCTTCTGATTTCCAGGGAGAGCTCATTTGCGTCGAAATATATACTTTCAACAGCACTAGTTCCGTACGCACCCAGTGCAAGTCGGTTGTTCACTGTTATTGTTGAAAAATAATTCCATCAGAGTGTACTTGGGTAACAGTACTGAAATATTCGTAAACACCGAAGAGAGCAGCAAATTTCTGTCATGGTTGCTGAGGAAAGAATAATATTTTATGTTCAACGTTGATTTGTTCTTGCCATTGCTTTCAGGACAACACAAAGAATGACGCGCAGGTATTTATATGATTGTTAGTGTAATGAAAGGACTGGTTTCTGCACAATGGCAGCCTGCGGTTTTCACGTTTAGTAGACCAGCAGGAAGTTAGTGCGAACGCACAGTTAATCTTTTGCGAGATGTGATTGATGGTACTGCATCATTTGCGATCCAACAAACGGCGCATTTAACGTGCTCACATTATACTCGAATGTATTAACCGAGTATTGTTCTTGATAACGAATGTCCGATTCTTGTGGAAGAAAAAGAACTTGGCCTGGAGATACGGCCACATCGCTGTGAGTTGAAGTATTCTTATCGGCCAATTAAATGCGAATGAAATATGGAACTACTTGGTCAAAATGAAAAGTCGCAAAAATGAGAAATGTACCTGCATTCATGTTTGGATCTGTCGAAAATTTCATAGAATTCCATTGAAATAGTAATGGGCGCAATTTTCATTGAATTAGAGCTTTGTTTGCTGTAATTCAACATTTCAAGTAAGTTTTCTTCAAATCAACTGGTAGGACAGCTGCTGAACAATTTAGGGTGAGTTCTCGAGGCACAACAGAAAATTTTGTAATGGTCCTTGAAGGACCCCTGAATAAGATATTCGAGGTTTGGCTGAAGGGTAGCGGCACCCTAGCTACCCTTGAATTTTTTAAGGGAGTTTTCTTCATTAAAAAACTGTTTTTGAGGCATTTTGAAATTTTTATCCTCAATTTATATTCAATTTATGGAATTGAAATATCAAAAAACCAGATCAATTAGCAGTAGTAGAAGATCCGAACATAAATCGACCTCCACCGAGCTGATAATAGAATCAAACTTATTTTATAATAAAAATGGGTTGTCCTGGACAGAATATTTTAAATTATTTTTTGAAAAACGATTATTCTTGAAATTTTGCAACATCAAGATAATAACAAAATTTTATATTTGGCTTAAAGTAAGAAACATTTAGAATGTGCAGACATAGGGTTGTCTATTATTTACCTGGACGAACTACTGGGTTGCCAGTAAACAGGTATGTCGATACTTTATTTCTTGAATTATTCGTTTTAGACCACAAGTGTACGAAAGCGTAGAAGGGCCACAAAGAATAAAATAAATTAATTGGCCTAATTCTGACTTCGCCACTCAGAATTAGTATAATTCCGACTTCACAACTCAGAATTAGTATATTTCCGACTTCACAACTCAGAATTAGTATAATTCCGACTTCACAACTCGGAATTAGTATAATTCTGACTTTACAACTCGGAATTAGTATAATTCCGACTTCACAACTCGGAATTAGTCTAATTCCGACTTCGCAACTCAGAATTAGTATAATTCCGACTTCACAACTCGGAATTAGTATAATTCCGACTTAACATCTCGGAATTAGTATAATTCCGACTTCACAACTCAGAATTAGCCTAATTCCGACTTTACAACTCGGAATTAGTATAATTCCGACTTCACAACTCAGAATTAGCCTAATTCCGACTTCACAATTCGGAATTAGTGTAATTATTGCGATTCCATTGGAATTATAGTAAAAGTGTGGACATTGGTCCCTAACGTTCAAACTCGTCAGTTTATATGTATTTGTGTATACAGTTATTACTTGATATTAGTAGAAAATAACTTTTCCGCACGCCACTTCTTGCCGAACTCCGCTTGGCGTCGTTTGGGCATCGGCAGTAGCGTGCGAGAAAGTATAACTTTCCGCACATGTTAAGTATTATTAATGGAAAATCATTGAGAGAAAATCGTAAGAAAGGTGCTGGTTTTATGCCTATCAACTTTTCTATTTAGCTAAACTTTTATTATTGATCATTACATTGTTTCATTTTGTCAATCTGACAGATTTTTATTCCATTAATTGATTCGTTTCCATCAAAAGAAAGAAAAAATACGTGTTCTACGCTAATGCTTGGTCCACATCAAACCAATAATACAGAAACAAAACATCAAATCAATGTTTTTCAACAATTCAACAACAAATCTGAATTATTCATTAACAAAACGTGTTGTTTTGGTTGCAGCAACTTTTTACGTTCCCATTTCCAATAGAAAGAAAGGAAAAATACACGTTTTCAACTTGCCGTGTCCACATCAAATCAAGAACACAGAAAAAACATGAACTCAATGTTTTTCAACAATTTAACAACAAATTCAATCCATCAATTAAAAAAAAAGGTAAACACGTTTCCATCTGTTATGTTGTGTCCACATCAAACCAACAAAACAGAAACAAAACATTTTCTTCAAAAATTCAACAACAAATCTGAAACTTTTAATCAACAAAACGTGTTGTGTTGCAGCAACTTTTCGCGGTCCTGTTGGAAGGCGTTAAACATCAAAGGGTTTCTGTTTAGTTGTCATTGCTGGCAACATTGTCGGTGCTGTGTGTACCTAATTGAAAAACAAAGAAAAAACAGAAACTCATCCAGCGGACTCTTAGGTGTTGTGGATGATGTTAGAAAATAAATATGCATTATGTGGGGTGGACTGGTGCATCAAGCTATGAGTAGAATCTACAGTTTCCAAAAATCTTAGGGCGGGTTGTACAAACCAAGTTCACTAAGAGTTTAAGTAAACTTACGTCAGTTGCTAGGTATTAGCCAATGAAATTTTTAGTTCCTTGACAACTCGGTTTAGTTGAACTATTGGTAAACTTGTCTTGTAAGTACAAATCGCTGTAGCGTTCAACCACATTAATAGCCTATCTAAAATTGGTATATTTTTTCATGGATCTTAGGGCCAACCACCCACTGTATTAAATCTTCAAAGTCCTTGCTGGATAGTTCAAGTTTACATTTTCACATAACTCTAATGCCAACTCGTGGAATCACAATGATTACACTAATTCCGAGTTGTGAAGTCGGAATTATACTAATTCCGAGTTGTGAAGTCGGAATTATAGATACTAATTTCGAGTTGCTAAGTCGGAATTAGGCTAATTCCGAGTTGTGAAGTCAGAATTATACTAATTCCGAGTTGTGAAGTCAGAATTATACTAATTCCGAGTTGCAATCAGAATTATACTAATTCCAAGTTGCAAAGTCAGAATTAGGCTATTTCCGAGTTGCGAAGTCGGAATTAGGCCAATTAATTTATTTTATTCTTTGTGACCCTTCTACGCTTTCGTATTTGTGATAGTTCGTTGAAATTGTTTTATCGGGAGGAACATAAAAATGCCAAAATATACATTGTGTCCCATTAAAGATTTTGAATCAGATGTCACGTGACCTAAAACAAAAGGCTCATTGGGTAACACAGTATCAAAAAAAATCGAGTTCCGAGACATTCCCTGTCCAAAACTTCGTGGGACACCCTGTATATATCATCAAAATAAATTTTACAAACATCTTCACGACGACAGGCGACTGCCAAACCAATTATTCATACCACTTCAAATGAAAATAAGGCGCCAGAAAGAAGAGGAATTAGATTCTTTGTCATTAGGTAAATCTATTTCCTCTTTATTCAATATTTTTTAATTTTTGGTTTATAGCAAATTGATTTTCTTTTAAGGCAAGCAACAACTTTAGGCTTTGGGATAGCATCTTATATCTATATTATTCTTAATATTACCTAATTGTGGTGTTAGAGCGTTTGGATTCCACCCAGGCGGTTCGGGTTCGATCCCCGGTCGCGTGTCACTGAGCTGAAGTGGTTCGGATTCCAATTTTATTTAAATTGTAGGTCCCAGATCTCCCTTGCTCGCACTAGCTATGCTTTTGAGGTATTTTTCCAAAAACCTAGGAGTTTCGTAAATACAATTTTTTAGTATTTTTTACTTGTTCAAACTTCAAAGGGTAAATATTCTACCAGTTTCAAGATAAAAAGTTCGTATCAATATGTTTCCGCCAATGTTTAGTTTCGGAGGTACAGGGTGTTGAAGTAGAAATTTTATTTTCAATTATTTTGAATTACTTTTGCAAAAAATAAATTTTTTGCACAAAACTTGGTAATTTGCCCAACTTAAAGTAAACTTTTCGAATTTTTTATATTTAAATCTTACTCCTTTTCTGAACAAAGAAGGTAAACGTGTTCAAAAACGCTACGGACAAGCGTTTCTGGGAAAGGACCCCGCAAACTCCTTATGGAATTTGGGTCCCGGTGGATTTTTTTCAATTTTTGGTATGATGTAGTCCATGTAATTCTCAACCAATGTTACCGTTGCGCCAACCCAAAAAAATGAACAGTTTTGCTGCTAGGGGGCGTTGAAATCACCCCTTGCGCAGGTTAGACAATTTATTTTTGAACCCGGTAACAATATTTTCACTTGTTTCATTGTTGCTAATGTTGCACAATATTGTGCTGTTTCATAAAAAAAATTCTTACCCCCTCCCCCTTTACCCCCAACTCCTATTACGGATCGCAAAAATTTTTTTCTCGAGTGCCTTCAAATGTTTCGTCGAATGTTTAAATATGCCTAAATAAGGGAAATAGCAGTTTTTTATGATTATCCCCCCACCCCCCAAATGACACAAAACGAAAAAATTTCGGTGGATTTTTCTGAATTTTTGATATGATGCAGTTCAAGTTATTTTGAATAGAAATAAATTGGGTAACAAACCACAAAAATGAACAGTTTTGATGCTAGGGGGCGTCGAAATCATACCTTGCTCAGATAGACTACTCATTATTATAGGCGGAAACAATATCTCTACGTATTTTTGTTTTATTTTATGCCGAACAATTGTGTAAATTTTTATAAATTGAAAATTTAAAACCTCTCCCTTACCCACAACCCCTATTTCAAAACACGAAAAAAAATAATTCAGGCACCACCTCAAATTCAAATTGAGGATGTCTAATTTTTATTTATTTTCAAGATATTCGCCCAACTGATTGATATTCAAAAAACATGAACTAGGCCCTACTAAGAAGTCAGCGAACTCCACCAATATTTTTCTGACAGGAGGGAAAGGTGAAATTAAACAACTGTACGATTTCCTCAATTTGAGCTGATTAAAACATTTATTTTGATAAAGCAGCCGGGAATTAATTTTTTTCGTGTTTTAAATTAGTGGTAGGGGTGAGGGGAAGGTTTTAGATTTTCATTTCATAAAAAATTACAGAATTGATCAGCATAATCTAAACTAAAATACGTAGAGCTATTATTTTCGCCAATAATGAATAGTCTATTCTGAGCAAGCAATTATTTTTATTTTCGTGTTCTGAAATAGGGGTTGGGGGTAAGGGGGAGGTTTTAAATTTTCAATTTATAAAAATTTACACAATTGTTCGGCATAAAATAAAACAAAAATACGTAGAGATATTGTTTCCGCCTATAATAATGAGTCTAATCTGAGCAAGGTATGATTTCGACGCCCCCTAGCATCAAACCTGTTCATTTTTGTGGTTTGTTACCCGATTTACTTCTATTCTAAATAACTTGAACTGCATCATATCAAAAATTCAGAAAAATCCACCGAAATTTTTTCGTTTTGTGTCATTTGGGGGGTGGGGGGATAATCATAAAAAACTGGTATTTCCCTTATTCAGGCATATTTAAACATTCGACGAAACATTTGAAGGCACTCGAGAAAAAATTTTTTTGCGATCCGTAATAGGAGTTGGGGGTAAAGGGGGAGGGGGTAAGAATTTTTTTATAAAACAGCACAATATTGTGCAACATTAGCAACAATGAAACAAGTGAAAATATTGTTACTGGGGTCAAAAATAAATAGTCTAATCTGCGCAAGGGGTGATTTCAACGCCCCCTAGCAGCAAAACTGTTAATTTTTTTGGGTTGGCGCAATGGTAACATTGGTTGAGAATTACATGGACTACATCATACCAAAAATTCAAAAAAGTCCACCGGGACCCAAATTCCATAAGGAGTTTGCGGGGTCCTTTGCAAATTTCTTCATCGATGCAGGTTATGGGGTCACTTGGGCGCCAGATAAAGTTATTCAGGACTGTCAAAAAAGTAAGGGGGAATTAAAATAGATAATGAGAGCTTTCGCACCGCCTATAACATACATAAGAATTGATACAAAATTTTGATTTATCAACACAAATTAACATTGTTCACCAAATTCTGTGCGATATTTTTTTTTTGCAAAAGTTATTCAAAATAATTTAAGAGGTCATGCCGAAAATTTTAATTTCGAGACGGCTGTGGAAAAATTAAATATAAATAAAATTCCCCTCGAGATCTGGTGATTATAATATGCATATATTCCGAAGACATTTAAAAATCCGGCAGAACCGACTCCTATAACCAGCTTGTTCGAACTGTGGTTCAACAAATAAAATCGCTGTGGACATGTGATACTCGCAAGTGATAGCATTAAATATGATATGTAATTTATTTCTCATTAAGCCACATTTATTATGAGGACGTTGTGTTTAATTAATTTTGTTTATTGCGAATGCAGAAAATTATCTCTTACCTTCTATGCTAAAAAGTACCAGATGAGTTGAACAACACGATGAAAAACTTGAACCATTCCCAGTTGGAACCAGATATTCAGATGTCAGCAGAGTGTAGAAAATATGCAATTGGTTGAATATATTGATCACTTTTCAAGTGTACCAGGTGGAGTTCGTAATTAGTTCGATAAAAACTTCTGTATGAGTTAACGAGTTATTTTCATTAGCATGGTGGATTGAACAACATGTGATAGATATTCAATGTCCATCGTGGCTTTAGCCGGGGAAATCGTTATTTTTTGTTAGATATTACGGAAAAGTAACTTCAATTTCATCGTAGGTTTTTCCATTTTCTGAGGAGTCATGTATTGATTCAAATTTCCATTGAGAATGTTTCTCTTTAAAACATGAATCCCTTCCAAGATTATCTTGAACGATGGAAAATAGCGACTAAAGTTCAACTTCAGTCGCAGATGATTCCACGTCCTGTTCATATTTCCAATACAATCAACAGCAATAGATTATTTTGACGTTAGCAACATGCTTCTACACGTACTTAAGAAATATTGAATGAGAAACGCTCTAGTGAGATTTTTGCTCTCAGGCAACACAAAATCAGTGGATCTACATGCCTTGGAAAGTGCATATTTCCCTATGTTCCATTCACATATCAATTACGGTATAGTTTTATGGGGTAATTCCTCTGATTCCATTAAAGTAATCAGACAACAGAAGAAGGCTCTGACAATAATAATGAACGCTGCGTACAGAGACCACTGCAAGCCACTTTTCAAAGTCATGGGAATTTTACCTTTACCATCCCTCTTCATTTATTAAACAGTTCTTGAAATTCATAATAGAAAATCGCTCTTTACTAAACATCTGGATCAACATCATTATCAGACAAGAAATTCTGAAATGCTTCTGGAACCTAGAAATAGACTAACAAAGTCTCAGAAAAATTCCCTGAATCTAAACCTCTATAATCATATACCAGATTATATTCAACCCCAAATTGTTCAAATTGGAATTAAATAATTTTTGTTGAAAAACTGTTTTTATGACATTCAGGAGTAACTATCTGAACTCAAATTTTACACAATAAATTATTGTCAACATGTCAGGCTCAATACAGTTAGAAGTTGAGGTTCCATTTTGAGTCTTTTTATATGAAAGTCTTCAATGGGCATTTTAATATTTTTAAATATTTTCAAATTTTTTTTGTAATTTTTTATATATGTGTAGGTATATACCTATGTGTGTGTGTATGTATTCTATATATTATATAACCATGTACCTTTTCATATATTTTTAAATTTTCTAAATGGTTTTTAAATATTTTGTTGTGTTGAACGCCTGACTTGCAGCAAATATGTAAATGTAAAGTTGTCCAATAAATATCTATCTATATATACCGGGTGTAACAGGATCATGGTACACACCCCGTATCTTCGTTAGTTTTGAAGGTGATAGATTTAAATTTGGGATATCTCATATACATAGTAAGCGGCAGATTTGACCGGAAGTGATACCAACTTTCGATTTTTAAATAGAACACCCTGCATATTATTATATTTCTAAAATCTGCATAATTTTCTGAATCCAATGATACCACATAAGTGACATTTCAAAAATCGAAATTTTTTATAATTCAATTTTTAGTTTTCCATTTAAGAGTGCCATGATGGTTCCGATTCATTCCAATTGACCCGTCTAATACTAGAAAAATCAAAATCCCGTCAAAAATACTAAATTGCGTTTTTTTATGAGCAAATAAAGTTCATCGTAATCGTTTTTGGGGTAAAACAAAATTTTTTCAAATGGAACCATATTGGTACCGTGATACCATTTATTAGTACTATTAATAAGGAATTTATCCATAGTTGGTAATAAAATGTGCGATCAATACAAACAAAATTACAGCTAAAAGAAAATAAGAAAATATGATTATTTTGTTCTACTTTTTTACTAAGAAGGTACTAAGGTGGCTTTGAAATACAAAAAATTAACACAAAACATTACAACAATTGTTCGAAATGCTGTCCATTAACGTCAATGCACTTCTGAACTCGCTTAGCTGTTTCTTGAAGAACGGTTGCTAATTGCTGGGCCGTTATACTATTAATAGCGCGTCTTATTCGCAAGTTCAGGTCTTCGCGGGTTGTAACGGCGGTTGCATATACAATGTTTTTTAAATGGCCCCAAACAAAGAAATCAAGAGGTGTCAAATCAGGTGACCTTGGAGGCCATCGCACAGGACCATTCGTCGAAATTACGTTTTCTTCAAATGCCTGTTCAAGGTAATCACTTACTGTTCTTGAATTATGGGGAGGAGCTCCATCTTGTTGGAAATACATTCCCTGTCGTAAATGGACAGGTAATTCAGTTAAACTGTCCTCAATTTCATTTTGCAGAAATCCTAAGTATCTAGCTCCATTCAAGGGTCCTTCAAATATTGTTGGACCAATGATTCTACGACCGAGTATTCCAAGCCAAATATTGAAACCGAACCGCACTTGAAAGTTACCCTCCCGCAATAAATTTTGATTTTCTTGTGACCAATACCTTGTATTTTGTCGGTTAAATAATCCCTTATTTGTAAACCTAGACTCGTCCGAAAATAAAATCCTTCCAAAAAAGCATTGTTTGGCTGCACAATATTCTGCAAGATCCAATTGCAATATTCCATCCTACGTTCATAATCATTTTCGTACAGGTGCTGGTGCAATTGATATTTGGAAGATTTATAATTATTTTTGTGCAAAATTCGGCTTACAGTTTGGTGACTAATGAAATTCGATCCAAATTTGCCTTAAAGAAACAGTCTTATCAACTTCTATTCGAGCTAAAAGATTAATTTCCGTTTCTTCGTCAATGATAGCGTTTTCCTTGGGATCATGGTTAGGCTCTCTTCGGAATTGATTTTCAAAACGATCAAAATAATTTCTCGCTGGACATTGTCTATCAGGATATCGGTCGGCATAAAGGTTTCTAGCCGCAACGGCATTTTTCCTATATTCTCCATAAATAATTAACATGTCCACTTTTTCATCCCTTGTATAAATGAGCGGCATTTTGAACAAAAATAACAACAAATGTAAAGACTTTTCCAATAGGTACAAAATAAAAACACCGATCAACCAACAAATATTTATTTGACGATATGAAGAAATAATTTAATTGTTTTCAAAGCCACATTAGTAACTTCTTAGTATTAAAGTAGAAGAAAATAATTGTAATTTCTTATTTTCTTTTAGCTGTAATTTTGATTGTATTGATCGCACATTTTATTACCAGGTATGTATAAATTCCTTAATAATAGTACTAATAAATGGTACCACGGTACCAATATGGTTCCTTTTGAAAAAAATGATTTTTACCACAAAAACGATTACGATGAACTTTATTTGCTCATAAAAAACGCAACTTAGTATTTTTGACGGGATTTCGATTTTTCTAGTATTAGTATCACTTATGTGGTATCATTGGATTCAGAAAATTATGCAGATTTCAGAAATGTAATAATATACAGGGTAAATTGTGAAAGGCTTTCGAGGCCATCGTCACTTACATGATGGTTCTTCGGGTTGTAAGGCCGACGTATGTTCTTAGATGGTCTCGACGTTTCGCCAACACGAGTGGTTAGCATTTTCAAGAGTAATTTTGCAAATTTCTGCTTTCTTAAGTTGCTGTCAAATGTTTGACATTTGTTATACGTTGTTTCAATAAATACCTGTGATTTGACGTTCTTACATCTGATCGGTCCATAGCGTTAGCAGACATCATAGAATCGTTCGCACCGTTATTTTGTGGGTAGGGAGCTAATTGAGAATTTTTGAGAACTGGAAGCCAAACCTTGTTCAATTGTAGTCCTTCTTCGGTTCTGTTGAAGTTGCTGTGGTGTTTTTGGATTTCAATTGCTTCCCGGAAGAGTCTTGGGTAATAGGCAGATATTGAAGAGATGACTTGGGTTTCTTCAAATTTCACTCTATGGTTATCGTTGTTGAGAGTATGTTCTGCGACAGCGGATTTCTGTGTGTGCCCTAACCGACAGCAAGCCTTGTGCTCTTTGATTCTTATTTTAACGGAGCGTTTCGTGGTTCCGATATAAACGCTGCCACAGGAACATGGAATGCGATAAACCCCAGAAGAGCATAGTGCGTCTCGTTTGTCCTTCGCTGATCTAAAGTGGTCTTTCAGTTTTTTTGAAGGTTTATAAACGGTTTTAATCTCATATTTTCTTAGAATACGGCCAATACGATCTGTGACTCTGGGAACATATGGTTAGAATGCTTTTCTTTTTTCGGTGTTGGTTTGACTACTACTTGGTTCACTGGATGGACAGTCATTTGGTCTACTATTGATTCTTCCGTCTCTGTTTTCCCTTCTATTTTTCATACACCTCTCAATATCTCTTTCTTTGTATCCATTAGAAAGAAGAGCGTTTTTTAGATGTTTCAGTTCAGCTTCCAGAGATTCAGGTTCGCAAATTCTTCTAGCTCGATCAACTAATGTCTTGATTACACCTTGTTTTTGCACGGATGATGGTTTGAGGTTTGTGGAGATATCGATCAGTGTGTGTTGGTTTTCTATATACCGTATGCCCCAGACGTCTTTCTTTTCGAGAAATGTGAACGTCTAAGAATGACAGTTTCTTCTCATTTTCAATTTCCATGGTAAATTGAATATTCGGGTGTATGTCATTAATATGGTTAAGGAATTCATTGAGTTTTTCTGGTCCATGGCTCCAAATTATAAACGTATCGTCTACATATCTTAACCATACCTTGGGTTTTAAATTTGCAGTTTCAATTGCCATTTCTTCTAGTTTTTCCATGATGAAATTAGCAATAACTGGGCTAAGTGGGCTTCCCATTGAAACACCATCTAATTGCTCATATATTTTGTTATTGATAATGAAATATGATGATGTTAAGCATATTTTGAAGAGATTGGATATATCACTTTGGAAAAGTAGTTCAATTTCCCTCATGGCTTCATCTAACGGGACCTTTGTGAACAGGGATACTACATCAAAGCTGACTAGAACGTCATTTGGATCAATGGTAATCTCTTTGATCTTTTCGATGAAATGTGTGGAATCTCTTACATAGGAAGATGTATTACCAATGTGTGGCTGTAGTAGGTGGACAAATATTTCGCAAGTTCATAGGTTGGTGATCCAATGGAGTTGACTATTGGTCGGAGCGGCACGTTGGTTTTGTGAATTTTTGGTAGACCATACAGCCTAGGAATGAGAGCCTCACTTCTACACATTCGTTTTTCGGTGTTGTCATACAATGAGGAAGATTTGATAGAGCGATTTACAACACAAGCAACCTTCCAAATTGTAAATCGCTCTATCAAATCTTCCTCATTGGATGACAACACCAAAAAACGACTGTGTAGAAGTGAGGCTCTCATTCCTAGGCTGTATGGTCTACCAAAAATTCACAAAACCAACGTGCCGCTCCGACCAATAGTCAACACCATTGGATCACCAACCTATGAACTTGCGAAATATTTGTCCACGCTACTACAGCCACACATTGGTAATACATCTTCCTATGTAAGAGATTCCACACATTTCATCGAAAAGATCAAAGAGATTACCATTGATACAAATGACGTTCTAGTCAGCTAGAAGAATTTGCGAACCTGAATCCCTGGAAGCTGAACTGAAACATCTAAAAAACGCTCTTCCTTCTAATGGATACAAAGAAAGAGATATTGAGAGGTGTATGAAAAATAGAAGGGAAAACAGAGACGGAAGAATCAATAGTAGACCAAATGCCTGTCCATCCAGTGAACCAAGTAGTAGTCAAACCAACACCAAAAAAAGAAAAGCATTCTTACCATATGTTCCCAGGGTCACAGATCGTATTGGCCGTATTCTACGAAAATATGAGATTAAAACCGTTTATAAACCTTCAAAAAAACTGAAAGACCACTTTAGATCAGCGAAGTACAAACGAGACGCACTATGCTCTTCTGGGGTTTATCGCATTCCATGTTCCTGTGGCAGCGTTTATATCGGAACCACGAAACGCTCCGTTAAAACAAGAATCAAAGAACACAAGGCTTGCTGTCGGTTAGGGCACACATAGAAATCCGCTGTCGCAGAACATACTCTCAACAACGATAACCATATAGTGAAATTTGAAGAAACCCAAGTCATCTCTTCAACATCTGCCTATCACCCAAGACTCTTCCGTGAAGCAATTGAAATCCAGAAACACCACAGCAACTTCAACAGAACCGAAGAAGGACTACAATTGAACAAGGTTTGGTTTCCAGTTCTCAAAAATTCTCAATTAGCTCCCTACCCACAAAATAACGGTACGAACGATTCTATGATGTCTGCTAACGCTATGGACCAATCAGATGTAAGAACGTCAAATCACAGGTATTTATTGAGACAACGTATAACAAATGTCAAACATTTGACAGCAACTTAAGAAAGCAGAAATTTGCAAAATAACTCTTGAAAATGCTAACCACTCGTGTTGGCGAAACGTCGAGACCTTCTCAGAACATACGTCGGCCTTACAACCCGAAGAACCATCATGTAAATATACAGGGTGTTCTATTTGAAAATCGAAAGATGGTAAAAAAAAACATTTACAGGTTAAAAAGTGCCGCTTATTATGTATATGGGATATCCCAAATTTCAATCTATTAACTTCAAAACTAACGGAAATACGGGCGGTGTACCATGATCCTTTTACACCCGGTATATTTATCTGACTATCTATCTATCTACTGGATTAGTCTTCGACATTTTTAAGATATTAGGAAATTGATCAACTCTCCTTGACATATTAATAATTTGAGTGATATGGGAACTAAAGTCATCTGACCGGCTCTGATGAGTGCTGTTGGTTGGTATCTCAACATACCCTATGGAAGTTTAATTTTTCAGATTTGAAATGATGTCCATTACTTCGATCCAGTCATACGTTTCTAAGGAGAATAAGCTATTGTTACTTTTGGGTAATGTGCAATTTTCAACACTTGGAATTTCAACAGCATTCTTACTTACACTGATAAAAAGGTTTTTTTGCATCATTGTATAATTGTGTTGGTTCAAGGAGATAGTATTCTGAATAGGTATACCAAATATTAGTTTGATTTTTGGACGGATTCATCTTGGCCACTTACATACTTAAGAAGCAAGTATACACTAGCTTCTTAAGTTGGTTCAGGCAAGAATTTTCCAGCTCCAATAATGGACACTACTGTGAGCACTTTTTTTTTAAATCATGGGAATCGGTTGAGACAAGAATATTGCAATTTCTATAATGAATAAATACTGTTCTTCTATCACCTTGGAGGTTGAGTTCAACGTTCATAAACGCATAACCTCCAACCCAAATGGTCAAACAGAATCCCTGGCAAAGAAAATCATCTAGGAAATGTCGTAAATTTTAAGAACTCCCTTTATTAGATTTGCAATATCTTCTGTATTTTCGTTACAGTCAGAAAACTCCAAAAAGTTTTCGTCTGTTTCATATTCTTTTACTTCCTCTTTGAAAGCAATATATAAGAAGTTTGCATTTTCCGTGCACTGGTGTCATTATAGCTGCCTATTTACATGTCAAAATTAAATAAAATGTTGTTGACAGTTCTCTAGAAATCTCAAATTGTTTGAATATATCCTTACCCACGGTAAATAACGCTTTTTTTGTGGCAATTTCTGGATATTTTTGTACCATGAATATTTCAATTGATAATACTAGTGGTTCGAACGAGACTCTCGTTTTCGAGAGTCTCGCATGGTCTCGTCTCGTTTTCGAGACGAGACTCGAGACGATACTCGGACAAGACGAGACGAGACTTTTGTTGGTCTCGTCTCGAATCTCGTGCATGAGGTCTCGCGTCTCGCGCGATAGTCTGGCAGGTGAATATTTTTATGTGCGGACTCGAAAAGCCAATAAATATATTTAAAAAAAAAACTGAAAGAAAAATTATTACTATAATACCAAGAATTTCTTTTAAAAGTCTCTGATGGTAATTTTCTCTTCCGATTCTTACATTATAGCAAGTATTCAGGTATTCCTTATTGCACTGAAGCAATAAGATTATGAATGATGAGATTTCGATACTTTTACGAGACTCTCGTGCGAGAAACGAGACGAGACGAGACTGGAGGCTGCGAGACGAGACTTGAGACGAGACTTATCATTTCATCGGCGAGACGAGACAAGACTTTATGAAAATCTCGTCTCGTTGGTCTCGTGCGAATCACTAGATAATACCTACATGTTTTTATTCCTTCATCATTAAAAATTTATGTTTCTTAACAACTACGGTGTTTCCCAACTACGGTTCCTAACTATAGGAGGTGATTCGTTAAGTTATTTTAAGAAGGAAAGTTACTATGAAAATATATTCGGAGTTGCTTCGCTTCTGAGATACTGGGCGTTGAAATTAAGAAAAAACGGCAATTATAAAATATCATGAATATCCTAGTACCGAACTAATGAGGCGCTCATTTAGCCTCAACTAGATTGAAATTGTTAGTGCCAGTGGCGTCTCAGTGGGCAAAACAGCCAAAAATATTATTAAAAAATTACGCCACTGAATTTAATATCTTTAGACTGAACCACCAAAAATACAACTTTTTGGTCTTCTGTATTTTCTTCATATCCAGCTTCGTTTTCGAGAAAAAAACAAAAAACGTCAAATCAAAACCAAAAATATTAACAATTTCGACATTACAGTAAATGAGCAAAGTGTCCACCTTCTGATGGAATATACGGCCGCATTCGATTCGTCATTTACTGTCTGACACGTGCAGAATTTCCTGGACCAGTCTGTAATACATTGCAATTGTCCATTACTCGATTCCTCAAGTCATTCACAAGAGTTTTACAAACAAGAGCCTTCAGATGATCACATGAATAGAAATCTAGAGGATTCATATCAGGACTGCGAGCTGCCCAATGTTGAGGTCCTGCACGTCCAATCCAGCGGTTAGGGTAGGTGATGTCGTGATGCTGACGAGCAAGAACACTGAGCTGGAGCCCCGTCGTACATAAACCATATGTTGCCTCTTACAAATATGGGTACTCCATCTAACAAAATGAGTAAATGATGTCGCAGAAAGTCGTGTAGGATTCACATGTTAATCCTTCTGTTAAAAAAAATGGGCCAATAAAATCGACACCAATGATCCTACCCAAACGTTCAGCGAAAATTGATGCAGAAAACGATTTTCTCTAATAGCGTGGGAATTTTCGTCGGTCAAAAAATGGTCATTGGAAAAGTTCATAGGAACAATTCGTGAAAAATTTAATGATTAAAATATTTGGTAAAAAATATTTATTGTTTGCTATCATATGAATCAGCCACCTGCAAAATAATAATCTTGGAAGAAAATCTCGAGGCAGTAGAGCTAGGACCCGCTGTATGTGATATGGGTATAGGAGGTTTCTTTTCAGAAGTTTCCAACTGGTGTTTGGGCTAACTTCAAGATGCAGTCCAATTTTCCTGGTTCTATTTGAAGGATTTTCATCTATCGCATGAAGTATAGCTTCTTCTAGTTCTGACGTTGTTACCGTTTCTGGTATTTCACTACCTGCATTTTTATAGAAAGTCTTAATTTCACATAATCTTGCCTGTAGCGTTATAATTTCTTCAGCACAATGACAATATATCTCCTTGCTTAACAACCAATCAGTCTATTTCAAATACTGAAATTCAGCCAATAGAATCGGAATTACAGTGAAAATATAGCTTGTCGCTGTATTTTCACGGTGATAAACCTGCTTAGTTTTTGTTTTAATAGCTGTCAAGTGAAAATAATGATTTAAATTATAAACGTCAAATCTTTGTGTTTTGACTAGTTATATTTCTTAATAGCAGCCGCGTTTTATTGACAACTGGAATTTAGATCTACTAGTAGTAGAAGTAAGGTACCATTAAATCGTAATTTCAGGGATTCCAATATAAGTGATGTAATTTTTAAATTTCCGTATCTTTGTAAAGAGTTTGAAACTTGTATTTTTGATTATTATAAATAATAATTCAATATAAATAATTTGCCTGCAATAACAACTGCCACAGTCCAAAATTATAATGAAAGTACTGCAGAGGGGAAAACTGATGCCCTTTCTCGAAGAGAACATCTACATTCTTTGAAAATGTGCCTCGTTTTAAACTAATGACCCTTATGACTCTGCAATTCTTCACTATAAACATTGTTTATATAGAAGATTGTCAATGCCTGTGTAATTGGTGTTGGACGCAAACGCGAGTGTCATCTAGCGTGATTAGTTACAAACATGAATATTTGACGTCATTTTAATGCAGGTTCCTTCAAAAAACCCTGATTTTAATGCTGTCCTATTGTTTCAATCAAGTTACGACATGACTTGGAGGCCAGATTACTGAAGTTACGACATGACTTGGATGCGAGCTCACTATCGTCATCTACATTTCGCATCCATTTCGATCCAATTATAATCCCATAAGGTTGACTAACTATATTCTATATAAACAATGCTATAAATAATACATAAATCGATTAGACACAATATTTCCTTATCATCCCAGTGATATGTTTTTGCTTTCGGGAACATAAACTTCTTTTACGGTATCCATTTGTATTTTTATATAGGATGGTTTTAAAGAGAAGGTTCAACAGATGTACTCAATGAATTTGAAATCAATATATACCCACCTTCTTTATTATATGAATAAAACTCGTTGTCCAACCTATGTATTCATCTATAACTTTTATCACGTCGACAGCACTCATAAGTATTTATTTCACTAGCAAACGCTATATTTTAATGTTAGTTAATTGAGATATTTTGAATTTCAAATTGTTATATCAATCAATGTCAATTTCTTGTTATGCTCTAGGCAATTTTCCAACCAATTATCTACTATGCTACCCTCAAATTCGATCGTAGCGAAAGTAGAAAAAGTAGATGGATTTGGTGTCAAAAAACAGTTATATCAAATTCTACTCCTACGAGCTGAATATTTCTGTCCACAATAAAACGCTCCAAATATGAGCGATCGTTGGGGACAAATGGTTATTTGTATCATAGATGAAGCAGTGGAAAAGAGTATTCCGTTGAATATATACGGCCAGAAATACAGAATCAATTACCAGGCAATTCAACTATTTTTAAATCGATATATTGTCGTCCTAAATATAATTCGTGGTATGATTAATAACCTATAATTTTTTGGAGTATCAATTCATTGGCAATCCCAATGCAGCTTTGAGATTGCAATTCATTAATATTCCAAAAAATTATCGGTAATAATCATACCACTTATTATATTACCCCTGACAATAATGTTTTCACAAAGAACTGAAGCGTAGAGCTGAATCGTAGAACTGATTAGTAAGACTGAATGATACATAGATATATGAATGATGTTTGAACTATGTTCTGCTTAGGCCGGCCACTCACGTACAGTTTTAACTGTCAGTTTGAACTGTGCAGTTATAACTGTCAGTTACAACGGTACGTGTGTGGCTATTTTAGTCACAGTTCAACTCCAATTTTTCAACTGTACAGTTTAACTGAGAGAAATGAAATTATTCATATTTTTAACTGAAATGACAAACTGAACTGAGTGTGTGTGGCGGTTTGAACTGGCATATTCCACACTTGTCAGTTTAGTTAGTGTCGACAGCCTGTGCATCAACATGTCGCGTAAACAAAACCAAGTTATTGTTGACTTTATCGAACTATATAGATCGGAACCTTGCTTATGGCAAGTTAAATCTGCTGATTACCATGATCGTGCAAAAAAGGATGCAGCATACAATAAATTGGCAAAGAAGTTGGAGGAATTGGAACCTGGTGCCACAAAACAAACTGTTCTTGCCAAAATAAACAGCCTGAGGTCAGCTTTTCGCAAAGAGCGAAAGAAAGTTGAGGCAACAAAGAAGTCTGGAACATCTGCAGACAGCATTTACAAACCGGTGCTTTGGTACTATGACCTGTTTGATTTTCTACATGATCAAGACACCCCAAGAGCGTCAACTTCAAATCTGGACAGTGAAAGTGAAGAGGTAAGAAAAACACGATATCATTATTGTGCATAAGGTATTTATTTGTTTTTTAATATGTGGTTATCTTGCCATGGGAGTTTGCCATCATTCATGAAATAGGTCATGAAATTATTTCTGATTTTTTTTGCCTCATTACCAATATTTCCAGCACGACGATTAAGTGGAATCATGTTCGATTGAGAACTATCGCAACCGATAGAAATAATAGACCCGTCATGACTATTTTCTTGATACATACAGGTTGCAGGGGCGTATGTACTAGATTGATGTTCAATCAAAAAGTTATGTAAAGCACAAGCAGCCATCACTACCTTCTCTACATTCCGTGGTTCTAAATTAATTGCGGACTGAAAGATACGAAACCGTGAGGCAAGTATCCCAAAAGCGTTTTCGACAGTGTGCCTTGCTCGAGATAATCGATAGTTAAAAATCTCTTTTTCGGCGGAATCTGTGAGTCCTTGCCGAAATGGCTTCAAAATATCCGTTCTGAGAGGAAACGCATCGTCCGCAACGAAGACATACGGAACATTCTTGAAATTGTCGGTAACATCGTCAGGCTGGGGAATATTTAAACTCTCGTTCACCAGTCTTTCAAAAAAAGATGTGTTCTGAAGAACACCTCCATCGGAAATTCGTCCATTTGTTCCAAAATCCACCATTATGAATCGGTATTTTGCGTCAACTATTGCTAGAAGTACCATACTATGTTTGCCTTTGTAGTTATAGTAATAAGATCCAGAGTTAGCAGGTGGAATTATATCAATGTGTTTGCCATCCATGGCACCGATGCAGTGTGGGAAATGCCATCTGTCTGCAAACAAAGTTGCAATCTCCTGCCATGTTTCTTCTGACTTAGGACACTGAAACAAGCAGGACACAATAAATTTAATGTTAAAATAGGTGCGTTTTGAGTTTTTTAGTATTTTAACAATATCGTATTATTTTTTAGGAATCGACTGACACTCCACGTCCAGTTGAACAAGCAGTAAACGATGATGTTGATGGCGCTACATCAGCAACTGAGAATGTTCCAGCAAAACAACAAAGGCCACCACTTTCAAGGCCTGGTTTGAATAAAAAAAGAAAGCTGAATGATGAACTGTCAACAGAAGTGCTGACTACAGTGCGTGACCACTTCAAAGCACCTAGGGAACAATCTGACCGGTATGATCTGCTAGGAAAAACAGTTGCTGTGCGATTGAGAAGTCTAGGAAAACGTCAGGCACTCATTGCGGGAAAAAAAATACTAGACGTGCTATTTGAGACTGAAATGGATTCTCTAATGCCATCGCCAATGGATCATTACAGTTTATCAGGACGGCAACTGCCTAATACCACTCAGACACCGTCAACGGTTATAGGTGCGTCATTCAGAGAAACTCAGAACAACAGAAGTGGTCAATCCCTCTACTCTCACAACTCAGCATCCTCTCATATTAATAATTGTACTCCAAGTACCGCACCGTCACCGTCAAGAGAGACACCTAGCTCATTAACAGCAATTCATTATTCTGAGAACAACTCAGCACCTTCTTATTTAAATAATATGAGTCCAAGTCCCACACTGTCAGAAAGTCATTATTCTCAGAACAGCTCAACATCCTCTTATTTTTCTTCTTTCCGTGATGTATGAAGGAATTAGGCACAAACCATTATTTAACTTTGAATTCTAATTTTAAGTCAATTCTTTGATTCAATTCGATTCCTTTGTACAAATAAAAGCAGTTTTCTAGTAACACATGTTTTAATTATTCTTTCAGAAATTATAAATGAACAAATCTGTACATACCTGCATATACTCCCTCAACACTTTGTAAAGGGCTGCACATGTGTCTGGGATAATTTGTCCGAGTGCTTGAGGAGATATTCTTGTAGAAAATTTCAGACACTCATACGAACGTCCTGTTGCTAAAAATCTCAAGGTTGCAGTCAATCTATCGTGTGGATATATTGCTTTTCTCATGACTGTATCTTGCTTCTTAATCAAAGGAGAAACCAAGGAAAGTAATTTTTGGTACACTGTTTCAGTCATGCGTAAATAATTGAGAAAATCAAATGGCTCTTCCCTTAATTCTTTTAATAAATTTATGTGGGAAGATGCATTTCGTTTTTGTAGCCACTTCTTGCACCACTGTTTACGCTTTTTCTTTTTTCTTTTTTGTAATAACATTGCAAACAGTAAACCGACCGCGGCCATATCGTCGTCCCCGTTTGAATCCATGGAGAAAACTGAAGGAATGCACAATTGAACTGCACGTCTGTGTACATATCAGTTCACAGTTAAAACTGTCAGTTTTAACTGCACAGTTTTCACTGACAGTTAAAACTGTACGTGAGTGGCCGGCCTAACTCTTATGGTAGTCTAATGCCAAAGCAACCTTATTACCTGTATTTTATGGCCATTATTCATTATCGTATGCAGGTACGTCTATCATGGATTAGGCTATCAAGTTATTTCGGATGGCAAACAAATAACAACCAATAACCCAAAACAAAAATTAACTCCTTCAATTTGAAATGAAATATATTAGCTGGTCTCCAATGCAGGTGTTCGTGATATGCAATAGAGAGGATTTATTTTTTTCGAAAACGAAGCTAGATATGAAGAAAATACAAGAAACCAAAAATTTGTATTTTCAGTTGCTTAATATAAAAAACGGAAACCTGCGGAAAACAAGTCAGTGGCGTATTTTTTTTACAATATTGTTGGCTGTGGCGCCCACTGAGATGCCACTTGCCCTAATAATTTCAAACCAGTTAGAGGTAAATGAGTACCTTATCATAATGAATGTACCAAATTTCAACCAAATCGCTTCTGAGATATTCATAATCTTTTTTTATTACCATTTTTTTTATTTCAACGCTGCTTCGTATCTCATAAACGAAGCAATTCCGGACATCTGTTCATGGGAACTTTTTATTTTAAAATTGACCTAACAAATCACCCCCTGCAGGAACCGTAATAGGAAACATATGAAAGGAATTTTTTTAAATTTTTAGTTTGCATAATAACCGTATACATAGGATCCGGACCCCAGGGATTTTGCCCCCCCCCCCCTGCCCCCACTGGTCACCCCTGTAGGCACATACAAATGGGTTTCATTGTTCAGTAATGTTTCTAAAATCCAAGCTTTTCCCATAAGCACCAGATTTTACGAACTCTCTTCCAAACGGACTAACCAGCTCCAGCACGACAGTGCAGAACTATAATTAATTAATTAGTCCCGCGGCGAGCGATATGTCGTGCTCCATGGATAGAGCGATTACATCGGAGCAGTCCGGCCTTTTCGATCGGATCTTCCGATAGCCGTCGAAGATAAGTGATCGCCTCGGTGTGAGTTCGACCTTTTTGGTATTTAATTAAAGCAATTAAGTGTCTCATATACAACAACCCCCTGTAGATAATATCAAAGATGGCGATAAGAGTCGGCTCCGGTGTCTTGAGTCTGAATTATGTCACCAAATCGACTCCCGAGAGACGATAATTAGGTGGGATCTTGATGTGCTCGGTGCTAGAGAACGATTTTATCTTTTCGCGACGCGACGGTGACAAAATGCTCGCGAAGAATTTCACGCACCAGTGATATCGTTGTGAGAGAATAACGTCGATTGTACATTGAATAGGATGCGAGAAAACATAATGACTATTTAGAGAGCACCAATCTATTTTTGACAAAATTGCTGGATTTTATATCAAATTCATTATAAAATAAAAATTGTTTAGTGAAAATATCAATTGATGAGCGAAATTCAATAATCCCTAATGTGATACAGGGTGATCTACCACCACTCACATACACTGGCGGATGTGTGGAAGGGGGAGCATGGGGGCCATCCTCCCAAATCCACACGTTTTAACATTTCATTCAAGTCATTTGTTAACAGCTATGAAACAGAAATATACTTCTAAACAGTGCGAATGTGTGCAAAGAACACAGGCGGTCAAATCAAAGGGGGGCAAAACATACAGTGTATTCCACTCCTCATGGAAACACCCTCGTAACTTCCGTAATTTTTGACGTAGAACCATGAAATTCTGAAGATTGATAAATACACTAGAAATGAACTTACTGCACAAAATGGGTCATCCTGCGTGATATACACTGCACGCCAGTAGCGATGGAACTCATTTTCCCGGAAAGTTATATTAGGGGGCAAAATTGGCCCGAATTTCCGTCGGATTCGAGTTCAACATCTTAAAATAACTACGAATACACCTGTCTATTGTAAAATTTTCAGACCTGAAACATTTTAATTTGTATCATTTCTTATGGAAATGCACCCGTATCTTCCGTAGTTTTCGACGTTGAATAATAAAATTTCCAGGATCGATAGATAAACTAGAAATGAACTCTCATTACCAAAACGGGTCGTTCTACGTGTTATTCACTGCACGCCAGCAGCGATGAAACCACCCATTTTTTCATTGCTGCTGGCGTGCTGTGTATAGAAGGTAAGATTACTTTTTTCGTGATGTGAATTCATTTCTGGTGTATCTATCAATCCTGAAAATTTTATGGTTCTACGTCGAAAATTACGGAAGATACGAGGGCGTTTTCATGAGAAATGAAACAAATTAGAATTTTTCAGGACTGAACATTTTTCAGGAGGCAGGTATACAGGGTGATTCAAAAGTACTTTGACAAACTTCAGTAGGTGATTCCTCACAAAATTCTAATATGAATTGTCCAAATAAATATATGTCCGGAAACGCTTCGTTTCCAAGATATAGGGTGTTGAAGTATTATTTTTATTTTGATTTGTTTCAAATAACTTTTGAAATACTGAACTTAATTAAACGAAACTTGGTAATAAGAGGTTTTTGAGGTTGTCGAATTCGAACATGATATTATTGCTCGTACTCGTAGGGGGCGCCACCATCACGTCTTTTTCTTTTTTGAAGATTCATAACTTTTTTGAGTGTTCTTCTAGCACATTTTTCAGAAAAAAATCAATTCCTCTATCATATCTACATAAAAAAGCTACCCTTTTTACAAGTCGCTGTAAGCAACCGTTTTCTAGATATTAGGACTTGAAAATTTCAAGTGGATTATTTGATAATCTATGCATTAAATAATTATTACCTTTATTTTGCATTTTCATTTGCATTCATTTGAAGTTTAAGTAAGCAGTTTTGTTTTTTTGTAGGGGGCGCCACCTATTCTATTACTTTTTAGTCGCTTGAAGAGGTCATTACTATTGGGTACGTTCCTTTATGACATCCTCAAGCGAAATATTAATTTAATAATGATAATTCATTAGTAATAATTAATAGTAATAAAATTTGCAAGAAATAACAACATTTTATTTCAGGAAATTTTGAATATGTAGAATAAACTAAAATAAACGAAACTAAATTGTATTCAAATAAATTGTTGAAAGTGTCCACCTTCAGCGAAGATACAGGCAGTCAGTCGTCTAGTCATTGAATCTCGTACCCGCTCAAAAATTATTGGTGTGTTCTTATTGTTTCACATGCGTCTACTATTCGGTTTCTAAGATCTTCCTCGTTCGCTACTGGAGTTTTATAAACTAGTGACTTCAAATGTCCCCAAAAATAAAAATCTATCGGGTTTAGATCTGGGGACCTTGGTGCCCACGGCTGGTTAGGTTATTCTACACCCCTACCGATCCATCGATTAGGATAGACTGTGTGTGTGTGTTAAGGAATTCTCTGGCTACAACGCTAAAATGGGCCGGAGCCCCATCATGTATAAACCACATGCGGATACGAATTTCTAATGGTACATTCTCAGAACGAAACGACCAATCAAGTAATTATCAATTATTGCCGCCCATACATTTACAGAAAATTGATACTGATAATGCCTTTCACTAACTGCATGCGGATTTTCGAGAGCCCAAACATGGTTGTTATGAAAGTTTGTGATAGCATTTCGGGAGAAGTTTGACTCGTCCGTGAAGAGTACATATCTTAAATATTGAGGATTTCCAGCCAATTTTCTCAAAAACCACTGCCACATATTAATGCGTTGGGAAAAGTCTCGTGGCAAAAGAGCTTGTACCCTTTGAATATGGTATGGATAAAACTGTTGATCGTGGATAATCCTCCAAACTGTGGACTGAGTGGAATTGACAGCTTCAGCAATTATTCTTGTACTTGTTTCTGGATTCTCCTCGAGAGCGTTCAAAACAGCTTCTTCCAATTCTGGGGTTCGGACGGCTCGTGGTCTTCCAATAATATCAGCTGCCCTCTTAAAGCTACCTGTTTCTGCCAAACGACGGTGGAGACTAGCAAATGTTGGAGCTGAAGGCAGTACTCGATTAGGAAATCGCTCCTGGTAAATACGTCTTGCTTCACTCGCATTGCAATCCGCAAGGCCATAAACGAAATGCATATCGGCTAAACTAGCATTATTGTTTGAATAATCCATTTTTTCAAAATTAGTGTTTTCTACTTCTACTTGTATATGTAATTACCAAATCTACTTACTTAAACGTCAAATTCTTTTCCAAAGCATTCTTGTGAAAAATACAAAATATTGGTAATAACTTCAACATGCATCGATTATAGAATAATTGACTTGAAATATTCAAGTCCAAATATTTAGAAAACGGTTGCTTACAGCGAGTTTTAACAAGGGTAACTTTTTTGCGTAGATATGATAGAGGAATCGATTTTTTTACTGAAAAATGTGCTAGAAGTACGCTCAAAAAAGTTATGAATCTTCAAAAAAGAAAAAGACGTGTAGGTGGCGCCCCCTACGAGTACGAGCAATAATAACATCAGGTTCGAATTCGACACCTCAAAAACCTCTTATTACCAAGTTTCGTTTAATTACCCAAGTAGCACACCTTTATTGGTTAAATATTGGTACAATATTGTGAACATACTGGCGAAATATTTGAAATGCAATATTGGCGAGAAAGAAAATGTGAACATTCGGCGATATTGATCCAATATTACTTGAATAATATTGGCGAAATAATCTTGGACTAATATTGGCCTCAAAATGTTCGGCGATATTAGCACAATATCGCTGATACAATATTTTGACAATATTGGCACAATATTTAAAAGTTATATTGTCGAGAAGTAAAATGTGAACAGAAAAGAAACCATGCCGATGAGATTCAGCTGATATGATGTGCTACCTGGGATCATTGTTGTAGAGAGCTGCCCAATGATTATCAAGACAAATCGGGGACGAGTTGGTAATGACAATAAGTGATTTTGTTCTCAGAGTAATAATAATAATAATAATAATAATAATAATAATAATAATGATAATAATAATAATAATAATAATAATAATAATAATAATAATAATAATAATAATAATAATAATAATAATAATAATAATAATAATAATAATAATAATAATAATAATAATAATAATAATAATAATAATAATAATAATAATAATAATAATAATAATAATAATAATAATAATAATAATATGGCAGAAATCTTAGCAGCACGAATGCAGAAGGCCGTTATTCTTGGTTCGCTCCGTCTGCTCAGGGCATATGATTCTCGGACCCAATAATCACTCCTATTGCGAAATGCATAAATAATGAGTTGGATTGAAAAACAATTTACAACATAGCGTACTGTATATATAGAAAAATATGAACATAAATATAATATCAAATTACGGTATTTTGATCGGTATATTTGAGTGAAAAATATAAATGTGTAACGGTATAAATGGTAAATATAACAGGTTTTGAACTTAGAATAACTATTATTATCTTCTTTATTTTTTTATAAGAATGTTATGAACGATTTCCCTATTAATATTGAGTACATACTTTTTGAAGATGTTTTGGAGTAGGTCAATATTATTGATTGTATAAATGTAGGTCTTGTATATGTCCGGTAAGAAGTTGAATATTTTTCCACTGTGGTATTTGTATAAATTTTGTCCAATGGATTTTTTGTTTGCGTTCACTTGTACGTCACCCTTTGATTCAGTGCGGGTTCTATAATCGTGTTTAATTGGTTGTAGTGTCATTTTGTTTTTGTGGATATACAAGATTATATTGTACATATATATTTGTCTGATATCGAGTAGCTTCGAGTCAATGAAGATTTGATTAGAAGAATAGTCATTATTTTTGTGGTACATGATTTTAAGTATTTTTCTCTGTAGTACTTCAGCTTTCTTAACGTGGATGTCTAAAATACCACCCCAGCTTAGTATAGCATATTGGAGTCGAGATTGTACTAAAGCGTAATATATTATTTTAAGGTGATTAATATCGGGGATAGATCTCAAGTATTTAAATTTATGTCCACCTAAGATGAGGATCTATTGTAACGTATTTAATGTGGTCTGCTCTTAAAATTTCCAGGTTTTTTTTTTGATCATTTAGTATTAGTTTATTATAGTTTGGTAATTGACTTTCGTAGCTTGCGAATGGCAGGAACTTGGTTTTTTCAAAATTAATTGTGAGTGATTTCTGATCGAACCAATTTTTCAATATTTCGACTTGATTTTCAACTTTGATTTTCAAATTACTCCAATTGTCGTCGGTGTAAGTAAATTGAACCATCTATCTTCATAGTTAGTAGGCTGTTAATATATATTGAGAACAGCATCGGTCCAGTCACAGTTCCTTGTGGTATACCATAAGTAATTTCTCTTTGTGAGCTGACATTATCATTTATTTTGACTATTTGTTTCCTACCAACCAGATAACTTCTGAAAAGTTGTAGAGAATTCCATCGTATTCCCGAACTCTCCAGTGCCTCCAACAACTGGACATGGTCAACAGTATCAAAGGCCTTTGCTAAGTCCAAAAATACACACAATGCCGGTCGTTTGTTGTCTACATGATCGTTTATTTCACCTGTCAGGGCAGCGATTGCATCGTTTGTTGAGAGACCTTTTCTAAAGCCGTATTGTGTGCAAGATATCAACCTATATTTTTCGAGGTATGGCATTATCCTAGCGTTAAGTGCTTTTTCGAATATTTTGCTGAAACTTGGTATGAGCGACATTGGCCTATAGTTATTGGTTAATTGGGGGTTTCCTTTTTTAAAACATTACAACACAGCAATGCTTCAGTTCTCATGACACCTTTCGCAAAAGCACGATTGTGTTTTCACACAGATTGTTCCTAGAATTCAATGATGCAGTAGTGCATCCATTGCGGTTGACGTACACAAAAATTGGTTCAATCATCACGGATACCTCTAAAATTTTATAGGTGCTTTCACACATGAAAGACCAGTACCCAATTTAATTAAATTTTGTGTATGTGAAGATAATTAAATCACCCTGTATATAAGACTCACAATGCTCGACGAAAAGCATAAACCTATAGTTTCATTACTAATCATTGTTTTGTATTTATGAAATTTGAAAGTTCCAAAAATCCCGTCAAATCATGAAAGTCAGTACCACAAGGTTCACATGAATATGATGATGATAATAACTTACATGAGAACTGAGTATGGCATCGATTCAGTGAGAAAGGTAAACAGAATCTAGAATGGTGAATAAAGAAATTATGATCCATTAACATCTTTCTGCTAATCAACATCTTAAAAATCCATTTGTTCCTATTCCAACTATTAATAGAAATAAATAACACGGATTTTCACAGAAGTCTTAAAACAGACTTTGTTTTTAATTGTATGATCCGCTATGAGATATACAGTGTGTTTCTGAAGTGTGGAAACTCCTAATATCTCCTGTATTGACAACAGTTTGAAAATTACTTCAACAGGTTTATTCATATACAGTGCGGCTTCTTTAAGCCTGTTAACCTTCGAACGATTTGACCTAAAAACATGAAACAAAAACCAGTTTGAATTTTATTACCGATACTACTTTCTGAAATAGAAAACATTGCGATTGCCCGACAGAGGGCGCAGAGGGGAACATCAATTTAAAAATTTCAAATGGTATGGGGGTCATAGTTGAGAAGAAAATTCAATTCTCTATTCAACCATATGATTTTTTCTTAAGTTTTGTTTAAAAGTATTTTCACAATTGCGATCTCTTTGCCTTTCAAAATTTTTAAGTTGATGTGCTCCCAGCGACATCTTGTCAACAAATGCGTACACTCGGATAGTTGGAAGTAGGGTGTTTCGTCTCTTCCGGCTTGCGCAGACATCCTATCCGAAGTACAGCATCGTCGCAAAATCTCAGCAACTCCGGAGCTCTTCATTTATTTGGAATAACCAGCATGAACGTGTCTGACATACGAATTCTTTCTTAATGTTGTTGGTGTTGCCAACCAACGAAGTTCCATTAATTCGCATGCCAGGCCGTAGATTCCTAAAAACCAGAAATACTATTTACACTTAACACCACTTTACACTACTGAGCCATCCAGAAGTGAGGGCTTCTATCCTGGGAATTGTCCGAGCCCTAGGGCGGATCCTGATTCCTGGATGATTGCTTAAAACAGCCAAAAGAGCTTTAATTTATACACTGGCCAAACATTTGAGTCGGCCAATGGTATAACAAAGTGCTGGTAGGCGGAGCCTATTTGAACTCTTGCCTCCAGATATACCCCACTGGGTTTTTTCCAAAATCAAAAATAGTGGTATTTCTGGCACCACCACCACCATGCACTCCCTAAGGTTGAGGCCCGGAAGGATGAACTCCCCATCACTCGTACGTACTCGAAAGCTCACCCCCCCTATCCACCACCCCCGCTCGTTAAAGCGGTTCCTCATCCTGATGACTGGCGATCAGCAGAATAAAATCTGATCGTTTGATATGGAGTGCCCAGCCAATTATCGGCTTGAAGCTCCCTTATATCTGATATGAGTTGACTTTTAAAACAATAGCTTCACCTTACTGTGCATGGTGCCTCCCTGAAACTGGCTGAAGGCCTGAAAAAACTCTTGGCTGAGGGCCGAGTGCTGTGTACTGAGTTAATTGAAATTGAAATTACTACTTGGTCGGTTCTTCTTGGTATCTGAAACATAAAAGCATGATTAATCGTGATTTGGTGCCTGTTGAAGTAGACGTTGGCGTCGCCGAAGGTCTCGCCTCCGCCGTACTTCTTCAGGGGTGTCGTTGTCTCCTTGGTTTACTAGACGTCTGTATTTGTCTCTGTCGTCTTGCTCACGTCTGTTCTCGTGGAGCTCCGTGAGCAGCGCGTTCGTGTGGGTCTCTACTCTGTGTAGAGTACTCCCCACATGCTGTCTGATCAGTCTGTCGATATAGTCCAGGTGGATGTCTAAGTCTCGATATATGAACCTGTTGGGCATATATTGTGGTGCGTCTGTTGCCGTCCTCAGACAGACGTTGAAGAGCCTGTATCTTCTGCCTATAACTGTTCGCGCACTGCCGCCAAGCAGTGGATGCGTACAATATGATAGGCAAAAGAATTGTCTTGATGAGGCGTAGTTTCAACTCGAATGCCATGTTGCTCCTACGTCCGATGAGTGGGTACAGCTTATGCCTTGCGGCTTTCGCTATAGCTAATCTGTGGGAGAGTTTAAAAAAAACTGCCAAAAGAGCTTTAA
Organism: Chrysolina oricalcia; assembly: GCA_944452925.2. Classification (NCBI taxonomy): domain Eukaryota; kingdom Metazoa; phylum Arthropoda; class Insecta; order Coleoptera; family Chrysomelidae; genus Chrysolina; species Chrysolina oricalcia. The sequence continues at coordinate 9,858,672 of OX101814.2, read as the reverse complement.
TTTATACACTGGCCGAACATTTGAGTAGGCCAATGGTATAACAAATTGCTGGTAGGCGGAGCCTATTTGAACTCTCGCCTCCAGATATATCCCACTGGGTATTTTTCCAAAATCAAAAATAGTAGTATTTCTGGCAGATTATGACAATCTATCGAGTAATTGAGGGGCCTAGCTCCAAAGTGTACAATCTCCATTTTCTATTAAAATGAGGTAGATGGTTTTACGAATGTAATTTTTAGAGCTGAATTGAAATAAACTATAATTTAGTATCAAAACGGTCAATCGACAATCTATTATTGGTGTAAAAATTAAGATTATTTCCATAACGTACAATTTCCAATAATAATTTAGTTCCAAACCGTACAAACTTCAAACTCGTCAATTATAGCGAAACGTACAATGTCCAATGAATAGTAAACCATTATTTAGAGTGATTTTCAATTCGAATGTTTGCATTAATTAATAAAGTAGATTTGAAGATGGATGTTAACGTAACTGTGAGTAGTGAGAACAGGGCTCGAAAGAGAAAAAAAATTGTACACAATGGAAAAAATAAGCAGAAACAGATTAGGTTGGTTTAATTACAGATGTGAGGTTTAATTTAAGTTTGTATGGATATGGTCCGCATTTCCTTCCGGTTTACCTAACATGTGGCCACAAAACTGCTGCATTCCGATACATTTCGCTCACAATAGGTGAAATTAAGAATTTCCATAGCAAAAAATTATCAAAATAACTTTATTTTGAAATATTGTAAAACAATACCGGTAAAACGGAACAGACCAAAACATTCCAGATGCATCGGTACAATAATATGTTTCAAGTACATTATTCCAGTTTGTGAAAAATGTTTCATGGACATTTTGGAAATAACAAGGATTTACACAGTGACAAAAAATTATTTCAGAACTTCGCTACCTGCACAGTAAAATCGTGGTGGTGATACGAAGTCAGAAATATATCAATTACAAAACGATGTTTCATTTCCAAAGTGAACAATCTCCATTGAAAAAATCCATAAAGTACAATTTCCATAACGTTTTTGTAAATATTTTTGGAAAAAAAACTATTTTTTCTAGAACTTTGTGAATCATCTATAGAAAATGATAACTTCATATTGTTTTATTCAGATTTCAAGAAGAATGCACCACCTTCAATTGCGAGGTTTTTACTATTTTCTGGAAATTTGTTTAAACTGGAGATTGTACACTTTGGAACTAGGCCCCTCAATCGCAATGTATCTTCTCTCAGGAAGTAGTATTGGTTATACCATTCAAAACATTTTTGTCCCATTGCTCCAAATCAACAGTTCAAATTCATCAAGATGATCCGTACTTATTCTTGATATTTCAATTGCATTCGGTTATTTTTCATCTTAGGAAATCCATAAAAAAATAGATGGTTGACAAGAAAATTGAACCCTCTTCTCATGGATGAACCCAAATGCCGTTTGAAATTTTTGAATTGATGTGCCCCCTCCCATCTAACAAGCAATCACGATGCCTTTTATTTCAAAAAGTAATATTGGTGATCCCATTTAAAACGGTTTTCGTTCAACCAAAAGTTTACAGGGGGGAGACTGGAAAAAAACCGCACTTTATAGATTCATTTTAGATGCAGCAGTTACCATCTCACAATAGACCATTGGCCGCAGAGGAGGGCCTGATACGGGCCCACTCAAAGTTCAAACCTAACCTACTATTTAATGTCGAAAATGGTAGGTTGACATTTCGTTAGTTTAGCCATACTGTATGATCTGTCACGTGATCTCTTTGGATAGGGTTGGTAACCTGGAGTAAAGATCCGAAAAGCCCTTCATACTAATACAACACCCGTATATCTTTCAGGCTATCCAAAAACTTAGATTAAGTAAAAAATATATTTTGAGACACTATTGATAATTTTGAGAAAACAGGATATCAAGATACCCATTGAGAGATGAAAAAAATACCGCATTGAAGAAAATGAAATAAATTATTCTAGATCGTCCTACTTTGTTGGTTGAGAAGGAATATATCGGACTTATGGTCACTTTTTTCCTGAGGGAGGGAAACGAACAGTTCTAATAGATTCGGCACTTCTTATTCTCAAATACGGATTCAAAATTCCTAGGAGCATAAGGCAACACACGTGAACCGTACAGAAAATGTGGGCACCACCCAGTTTCCTTCCACAGCAGGTCCAATACTAGCTTCTTCCTGAAAAACTATGAAATCAGAAAAACAAAACCCAATTCCTAAAATTATTACCCTATACAGGGTGTAATCTACCTTTTTGCACTTCCGTGAAGGAGAAGAGTATAAAGGCATATTAGAATGAATGGCAGGTGTGAAAAATGCAAAAAAAAATTGAGAGTTTTGAAATTTTTGTGAAATGTGGGTCGACATTTTTGGAACCTCTTTCCGCCATCGTTCCAGACCAGAAAAGGCAATTGCCTGCCGGTGAAGGAAAGACACTGAATGTCGAAACGGATTATGATAACGTTTACAAAGGTCTAGAGAGTCAGTCACCCATAATTATGGGTTGCAAGATGAAAGTATAGTGACGAATCACAGTAAAATAAAAAGAAAGGGATATCCAAGTATTCAAACTGGTACACTGGTAGTTCAAGGCAACACTTGTAGCTGTAGACACAACACATCACAAGTTATTCAACAAAACAGTGGATTCAGACAGGATTTGTTTTATGACCGGACCGTAGCTGGACATTTACCATTTTGCATAGACAGCGACAACAGGCTAACAACGAACGACAGCAACGTTGTTGCCAGTTCTCGCGCGTTCACGTGGCAAAGTCTTGTTCATACCCTCGCGAATTTCACAATTTTTCTGCGAATAAAATGGCTGCCAATCATTCCGGAACAATCGTTGATGCAGAACCATGTCGACAGCCATTGCAAAATTCGCGAGGGTACGATCAAGAATTTGCCACGTGAACATGTGAGTACTGGCAACAACGTTGCTGTCGTTCGTTGTTAGCCTGTTGTCCCTATCTATGCAAAATGCAAAATGTGCAGCAATGGTCCAGTTATAAAACAAATCCTGTGTGAATCCACTGTTGAACTGTTTTGTTGATTAACTTGTGATGTGTTATGTCTTCAGCTACTAGTGTTGCCTTGAGCTGCCAGTGTACCAGTTTGGATACTCGGATATCTGTTCGTTTTCATTTTGCTGTGATACATTCCTATTCCATCAGCTTGCAACTCATACTTATGGGTGGGAGTTTATCTGGACCTCTGTAAACGTAATCTTAATTCGGTTTGCATTCAGTGTGTTTCCTTCACCAGTAGGCAATTGCCTTTTCTGGTCTGGAAGGATGGCGGACAGAGGTTTCCAAAATATCGAATCACACTTCACAAAATTCCAAAACTCTCAAACATTTTTTTTTCTCACACCTGCCATTCGTTCTAAGATGCCTTTATACACCCCTCCTTCACGGGAGTGCAAGAGGTTAGATTACACCCTGTATATGCGGTGAATGGATCCATTAGCAGACGTTCCCTTTATGCAAAATTAGGCGATTTATAATAATGTTGCCCACTGGCTTTCTGCAGATATTTGCAGAAAAGATTGATGCTGAACAGAAGGTTCTGGAACGGGAGTATAAGGGATTAGAACCAAACATTTAGGAAGTCTTCGCAAATCCCTGATTATTTTCTAAGTGGAAATCTACGCCGTCGGAAAATGTGTCCAGTTCAATATAAAAAGAAATTTTCGTAGACGAGATTATCATCATGTCAGACAGACAAAAGGAACGGAATGAACTTTTTGTCCCATAATTTCCCCAGAAGCTCTATAGTAGAGAATAATAACAACATTATCATTTGTTCAAGATCAAATAACCATTTTCAATCAGAAATGTTTCTCGAAATGTTATCGAGATGTTATCAGCTCTTGAAACTTTCATTTTATGTTCCGGAACCTGAATTGACTCGAACTCCATATTTTTATTGACTTTAGTATTTAAAACCTTCTTTGATCTTTAGAATTGAGTCAGGTTTCTCCTAGAGAAAGAGAGAGGAAACCTGATTTTAGGAAGTTTAAAATTTATGATTGGTATTCATACTTTGATATTTTGAGAAAGTTTTGACATTTGATGAAAAAAGGTAACAGGTTATAATAAAAGTGATACTAGAGTTTGAATACAATTTTATTTGATTATTTCTTCAGTTTATAACAAAATATTGACATCAGAACTTCACAGGAACCACCCTGCTGAGGAGGAGTAGATCATGTTCATTGGCGAGCCGATCTGAGCTAGAAAAATGTGGAGAGTGTAAGAAATACAAGTTAAAAAGGTAAAAACTACTGGGCAAATTGAAATTTCAAAATTTCATTTAAAACAATAGTTATTTATTGTATAAGTGTTTTAGATATCATTTTATTTGCGCAAGATTGTTTAAACGCGAGAGCGAAGCTCGAGCGTTTAAATTTCTTAAGCAAATAAATGCATCTAAAACACGCATGCAATACAACGTTTTATTCACAATCACATTCATTTAGAATCAGAATCGCGGAAATTTAACATCACAAAATGATTTGACGTTCTGCTCTGACAGCGGCTGTCACCTCCTCAAAAATCATTGAAATAACATACAATAATATCGGGAAGTGTTGAATGGTTGCTATGTATTTTCGATTGTTTGTCGACTCCATTTCTAAAAATTTGTAAAGTTGGTGAAAATAAGTAAAATGTGATTGATATTCAAGATTGCATTTTTCATTATTCCACTAGTGGAATAAAGTAATTTCATTTTTCCACTTGTGGAATAAAGTAATTTCATTATTCCACTAGTGGATAAAGTGGTACTTTATACGGTTCATAAGTGTGGATAAAACTTCAATTATAAGGTGATTGTGGATAAAAACATTTATATTCACATTTCTGTCTAAACAACAAAATCCAACATGATTATTTTATCATAATAAATGTCAACGCAACGAGGGGTACAGTGAAGGCCAACAATACACTGAGTTAGTCTCATTTTTCTCGGTATCGTCATCGGTCAACGACATTTTTTTTAAATAATCCCTGTCATTTTTAGTATCGCTAGAAAGCTGGTTTCTTTCTTATTTCAGTAGAGCTGTTATAATTTTATTTTTCTCGATAGTTACAGTGTGTTTCTTATTTTTGTGAACACCTCTGTGATTCACCTACTCATTGCCTAGTCTGTTAGAACTTTTTTTCAATCGTAGTCAGTGAGATATTTTAGGCATTATGGCAATTTGATTCACAGGCGTGCGTAAGTTTTGATGAAAAAAAATTTAATGTGCTACGTTGACAGTTGTTTCACTAAAAAATTTCACTTACTATGTTTGGGATAATTTTAATTATTAAAAACTGGAATTAATCCATTGATGAAATGATGACATTTTTTAATGTATCAGTCGTCAAGGTAGCAAACAAAAAATATTTTTTTTATAAAAACTTACGTACGCCACTGTTTGAATCAAATTGCCATATCGCTTAAAATATCCCACAGTAACTTCAATTTTATCGTAGGGTTTTTCCATTTCCAGAGGAGGATGTATTGATTCAATTTTCAATTGAGAATGTTTCTCTTTAAAATAGAAATGTTATTTTAAGTGGCTCAAAACCCCCTTATAACTATATCTGTAAAATAAACCAACAATATGATCAGTGTTTCCCATGAGCTCAATGAATATACGATACGAGTCAATTTCAGAGCTAACACGGAATCATTTTTTCTCGTATCTCCAATATTTCATGTTCAAACTTCGAAACCACGCGCTCATAAGTTCCAGAGAAATATTCCGAAATTATTTTTGTGAATTGCCCTGTACGCACGGACACGGGGAATTATTTCTATACGGTCACCCTCATTGTCTTATATTAGGCATGGGAATACGTCCACTGAAAATAATTATAGGTTATTATCGGCTATAGAAATTTTTAAACTTTATATCTGATATAATATTTTATTCGAGACCACCAACACGGGCAATTTTATAACAAAGAGACTTTTGCTCAACAATTTCGTCACCGTATTTAAGCTAAATTAGTGGTAATAAGGAAATTCACTTAAACGAATAATTATATCATTAGTGAGGTAATCATAACTTGAGACAAGACATCAGAACAATGTAAGAATGTACATTCATTGGCTGTTATACCAGTAGAAAATTAGGTACACGCGTTTTATTTGTTAAGGATTGTAATAGCGGTTTCATGAACTCTGCGTTTGTGTTTTAACGTGACTCGTTTTATAAAATCAAGCAAAAAATGCAGGCTGAAATTATTTCATTGTTCAAATTTGAACCATTACTACGAGGACTTGACTAAAGCTTATCTACAGATTATTCATTTTGAGATAACCAGAAATAATTGATTCTTTTTCACTACTGATGGTGTCAAATGTTTTGAAAAATCTAATAATACGAGTGTGGTAGCTGTTTTGGCATCTGTTGCCCTGAAAATATCATCCGTGATATTCAGTACTGCAGTTTCGCAACTAAGTAGTGATCTGAAACCAGAATAAATGCAAGTCTTTGAATATTTCGGGATTACTTTTTTTTGGGATAGGTATCACCAAGGCTTTCTTCCAGCAGCTTGGAAATTCTCCTGAATGAAGACAATCATTTATAATGTATGTTATACAGGGCAATTCAAATTCGACCCCCACCATTGGGATCTCCTGAACTACTGGAGATACGTCGAAGATTAAATTGGGGCAAAGTTGCGTGTTCTGGTGCTTAACAAAATACTGTTTTGGAACTTGGAAAATTCCGAGTATTTCCGGAAATATCGGGAAAAAACTGAAAATCGGAATTTTCGTTTTTATTTTTTTCTATCGTTATTTGACAACATAGCTCAAAACCAAAAGTACATTTTCATTGATACTTTTTTTCAGCTACACGTTTTCATGTTCAGATTTACTATCCGACGTTTCGTCTTCTGGCATTCATCATCAACTTTTTTTTCTGTTATGGGCGCCATATTGTTTTTTTATACAGAAAAATAGTGATTCTCATTTTGATTTCATTCTCGATTTTCTTCATTTAAGAATGAGGACATTTCGACTGAAGTATTTCTGCGAACTTATGATGTTTAATGAGTTCTGACAACTAGTGTTTATTAAACAAAATTCTTCGATGGAGTCATGACCATCTCAGATGAAGTAGTTTTTTTAAATATCTGTGGTTTCAAAAGTGCAAATCATAACAAATTATACATCAATGAATGAATGTTGACAAATAACGATAGAAAAAAATAAAAACGAAAATTCCGATTTTCAGTTTTTTCCAATATTTCCAGAAATACTCGGAATTTTCCAAGTCTCAAAACAGTATTTTGTTAAGCACCAGAATACGCAACTTTGCCCCAATTTAAGCTTCGACGTATCTCCTGTAGTTTAGGAGATCCCAATGGTGGGGGTCGAATTTGAATTGCCCTGTATAATATGGTATTAACAGCGGACAACACACGAGTAATAATTTTATTTTGATTTCATCAGAGCCCTGTGCATTTAATTTTGTGTAAAATGTCATTTTCTGTATATCAGATTCGTCGATTTGCTAAAAGGATAACTCTACATAATTTATTTTTCTGTTGTTTTTGTAGAACGTGATGATGTGGATGTATCCATTGCGATCAGGATTAAGTGAATACCTAATTTGAAATAACTACTACAAAACTTGAATTCGTTTGTTGACAACTGCAGACTGGTTGAAAATCAAGAAGAAATACTCATTTTAAAATCAATTTTACTATGAAAATCTTGAAATAGGTCGATTTTTGTTTTTGAATGTCGATTTTTGAATGTATTTTCTAAGCAGGTTATGTCAATGGATTAAAGATGTAGTGACAAAATTGGTATTTCCTTGATGTTTGGTGATACTTCATCTGAAAAGTCTTTCAATGCTACATTCAATGATGATAATTAATTTGATTTGTCACATGGTGAACAAAAATTAATATTTTATTTCGGTAAGAGAATAACTTTTTATAGATTATAACAGTTATAAGATGTTCAAGAAGCCATCCACTAGTCTTTCGATAATAAGCGAATCTTCGGACACAACCCTCTTGCACATTGGGAATAAGTTCTGGAGAAACTCTGCTAATTTCGATCCTAATTCGATTTTAAAACTATTGTAGATTTTGTGGCCTATCTACATAGACCATCGATTCCAAATAACCACACAAGAAAAAAATCCAGTAGCGTAAGATCTAGAGATCTTTTGGGGCCACTCTACCGGTCCACATCTACAAATTCGCCTCCTAGGGAAACAGTTATTCAAAAATTCGCGAATTAGAGAAGGAAAGCACCATCTTATTGCAACCAAATACTTTCACATGATAAGCTATAATTTGTATACTAAAAATGTATATCGAATATATCGAATTATTTCGAAAAAGCGTGTTGTGCTTGATATCTTTCATTTTTTATTTTTAAAGCTATTAGAAAATGCTGTAATAATGAAAATGTAAGTGAAAAGCACCGTACGCTTTTTAAAATAAAACCTAATTTTTAAGGATTATTCTTTACTTTTAAGTCCATAGTACTATAAAAGCTAGTGTCTTTAGTTCTTTTAAAACTATAATTTATTATTAGATTTTTAGTTTCAACAGTCCATGATACTACGTGTGCTAAATTTTCTTGTTATTCGAACAACTGGAAGGAGGAAAAAATTTAATTCAAATTATAATTATGACATTACTATTCAGAAATTCTTGAATTGTCGTCTGTCCTCGATATGTGTGCTGAATTTCAGACTATTCGGAGGATTGGATATTAGTGAAAATTGAAATGAAAAATTATAATCATTATCATTATTATTTCAATAATATTATAGAATTCTTGTAAAGTCGTCGGTCCTTTATATGTGTGCCAAATTATTTGATTTGAAAATTCATATCATTATTTTTATTACTTTTACATTATGAGTACGGAATTCTTGTTATGTCATCGATCCTTGATATCTGTGCCAGATTCCAGATATTGGGAAGATTGGAAGAGGATGGAAATGGTCAGTTACAAGTAAAGCTATTGAAATCATGTTAAGAAAAATGCGAAATTTGACTTCTTTGAGCTCCAGCCAAGGCTCATATCCCCTAGACTGCCCTGGCAGACTAGTGATTCAGTACCATGGACGTATAATATCGTATAAATACAAATGGACTCAGCATTGCCATACCTACGACACGGAGTGATTTGAAGTCGCTCTGTATTTAGGCGCGCGGGCTGCGGGGAAGAGAGAAGGTAGCAATAGACTGTGACCTTCCCACGTCAGACAGGAGCGCACGCATTTGCTGAAAATAGGGTTCAATCACAAGAAAAAAATGCTGAATTTGAAATAATGAATAAAATATCAAGGAAAGTGTTAGAATATACATCCGATGAGACTTCATGAGATAGAAAAACTCATTTGACATACCTGATGTCATAAAAAACTTCATTGACTCGGATAGTATCGATCCTTAGAAAATTAGGTTCACAAATTTTTCAAAAAAAATACTTTAAAGACTTTCTTTTTCAATTAATGGAAAGCAGGAGACAGTCGACTGAAAAAAAAAGAATAAAAATGCATTTACTAAAAAATAGTAATTTATATATTTAATAAATACATGTTCTCATACATATTAAAATAAATGAATATTGTGAAGAATAAATATTCCAAAGAAATTTTCAGCGCACATAATTCAAATTCAAAATACGAAATTTTAATGTGCAAATAAAATTCACAATACAGATAATCAAACTAACATTTTTTTCTAGAAGATATCAAAAATCAAGTACGTACAGAGTTTCACAAAAAGAACAATAAAATAAAAATGAAGAATTTGTTTTCTATTCTGAAATGAATTGCTAATTTCTTCCCTCCTCGAACAATGATAACCGCCTGTTATACTCAATATCAGAGTCCTTATTCAATTATGTCTCCCAAATTCACTGAACTGTCCCTCAGCTCATTCAAAGTAACTTTGGGCTGCTGCAGGGCTCTAATTCATCTCCCAAGAATATCATATACATATATGTTCGATGGGGTACGTATCAGGACTTTTGGCGGGCAAGACCGCCCGGAAATACTGGCAGGCCGTGTGGTCGTGCAATCATATGAATTCTTCACTAATGAATGGAGCAAAAGAACAGTTAACATGGGGTTCATGAATTTCGGATACATACTGTTGTCTAATTCGCTTCATAAATGACTATCAGTTTCACACGTACCTCCAAATCATTACCACCAAAAGCAATGATTTACAGAGTGTTACATTGATTGTAGCGTCTGTAGATCCGCATTCGTATGTTATTGGTCATGGAACTGAATATTGACTCATAAGTGAAGAGCACTCGACATCATTCCGCTTCCCGCCAATGAGGGTGTGCACGAGCAAAATCAAGCCGTGATCTACAATGTTCTGCAGTTAATGAAGGCCTTGTTGCTGTCCTGCATGGCATCAAGTTGTGTTCCCTTAAACTTTGCTTGAAGATATCTTTACTAGATTAGATTAGCTTAGATTCACTTTTGGCTTCCGCGCTAAAGGCCTTTATACTGCGACCATTTCGAAATCGTTTAGAGCCCTTGCAGTGACAAAGTACGTGTACTGATGTAAAGCAGCACTTGAAAATTCTCATCATTATTATTATTATTACATTGATATTATGGAATGTGTGCTAAATTTAAGATTATTCAGAGGATTGGAAGTGGGTGGAAATTGAGTTTAAAATTTCTCATTATTATTATTATCAATAAAACATTATTTTAATAAAATTCTTATATTATCGTCGGTCCTTGGTAAGTATGCCAAATTTAAAAATTTTCGGATGATTAGAAGTGGGTGGATATTGAATAAAAAATTCACGTCATTGTCATTATTATCATTATCATTAAACTTTTATAATTAAGTCCTTGTATTGCAATCGGTTTATGTGTGCCCAATTTCAGATCATACGGACGATTGAAAAAAAATTGGAAAATTCTCATCATTATTATTATTATTATTAGGTGCGTTATTATCATAAAATTCTTGTATTGTCGTTGGTTCTGGAAATTTTTGGAAAATTTTAGATAATTCGGAGGATTAATAAAGGGTGAAAGTTGAATTTGAAATTCCAATTATTATTATTATCATTATTTGTATTACATCAATAGTAGGAAATTCTTATATTATCGTTGGTTCTTGACATGTGGCCAAATTTCAGATAATGATAATTGGAAGTGGGTGGAAATAGAATTTAAAAATTCACATCATTATTATTATTATTAGTGGAATCGAGTTCCTTCAAGAAAATCGTCTGTATGGAGGAACTTAAAAACTAAAACTTTATCTGAATAAAAATTTTGATCCAGATCTTTAAAGCTGTTTCCGAGATAGCCAAAATAAATATATCAATATACAAGAATTGCTTTAAAAGATATTACATAGATTAGATAGATTTGATACTGCTACCAACTAATACTACTTACTTTTTCTTTAGAAAAATCACGGGATTCTGTCCTGTTTTTCAAACCAGAAAATATGAAATTGACCTAAATAATAGTATCTGCCAGATCGTCATTATTTCAAAGCCAATCAACCTGAAGTGGATGAAGTGGATGAATTAACAATTTTTACTATGCTCAATTTGTCCTCACCTCTTCAGTGGGGGACTTGAGTTATCAACAATTTCTTTAGAATCTGTACCTGGCAGTGTTTCGGTGGTGTTTCAGTTGACGATTTTTTCTTGCTGAAATCGTTCAATCTGAAAATATGTAATATATTGTTTTTTTTATATAAATCTCTGTTATTATTTGAAATAACTCATAGAAAATAACAATTCTGACGGCTGATAATAATTACCCTGAGGTTGAAGCAGCTGCATTTCTTGGGATATACCATTCATTATATATTATAATAAAGGAAGAACCCTTTTCTTCAAAAATATTCTTCCACTTGGGTTAATTTCGAATGCTGCGTCTTTGAAATAAATGGAACAAATCCTAACATACTTTGGAACACATTCATTTGAACTTTTCATCTCCAACTCTTTCAACCAAGCCGCTTTTTACTGTGACATCAGCTGGAAACCTAAAGATAAATCAAAATTTTAATAGACATTTCTTGGACTTTTTGGCAACTTTTTTGTTTTAATGCATCATCCAAAAAACGAATGAAGTTTAATGTTTCGTGAGGTATCTATTTCATTATCTCCACATGTAAAGGTTTGAATTCACGTATCAATTTCGTTTTATTCGACGAAAACAGATTGATGCCCACTGTAACGCCTATGGTACTTACGAATGGAATCTGATAATCGGGTTCGAACACATGGATTGCTTGCAAACCCAACAAGATTGCACCATTATGATTCTCTTAATATTATTGTACTGCCACTATATATCACGAATGAGTTCAAAAACCACTATTTCAGCAATAATCCCACAAAAAATCAATGACAGAACATGACAGAACTGTCAGAAGTTTACTTTGTGGTAAACATAAACATTGATATTCGACAGCGTTGACAAACGTCCAGATACAATAATTTCTTCACAACCATTAGAAGACGCAAGTGATGATTTTTTTCGATAGTTTGGATTTTTAAACTTGTAAGTAATACAGGTTTGAGTTGCGTGATAATGTCACCATCACCATTCTTCATTCTTCGATTGAAATCGAATGGAATACGTATAGTGACACAATTTTGTCTATGAAAAAGACTTATTACCTACGCGATGTGACAACGCCCAACTCAATATCACGACTACAGATTGTGGCCATACACGACTTCAAACCAGGATGTAAACAGCTTGGTCCAGTACCAGTACTCACTACACCACATTTCAGATATGATTTCTCCGCTGTTTCCTAGTTAAAATGGATAAAAAAGAATATCGCAAATTAATGTCATAAAAGGCGAACAAGTGTTAAGTAAATGTCAGTTGAAATATCAACTCCAGAAGTTTCGTAAAATACTCACCACCACATATTCTGAGTGAAAAGGTTCTGAAAGTGAACTATGGCTACTTTGAGTGAAATCCAAGGTACAGAAATTAAAATTTTTACTGGATGTGGAGAGAACCAAAAGTCAGCCAGAAGTATGTGACTTGTTTAATGCAAAGTCGTTCAACTGTTGGTTAGATTGAGAAAAAATTTAGAGAAACTGGTCAAGTCAAACCTATTCCGAATGCTGGACGTCCTAAGATAGAAGAAAACGTGAAACTTGATGTTCTATTGGGCGTAGAAAGTATTCCTACCAGTACTTCACGATACATTGCAGCAAACCATGGCATATCCCATCACTTTATATTACGTATTCTAAAAGTAGAAAAGTATCATTCGTACAAAGTACAACTACATAAACAACTCAATGAAGATGATCCCGATCGCCATATGGAGTTCTGTTACTCAACACCCTCAATGTTTAGGCAGAGATAATCAACGACAGGATGATTGCCCCTTTTTTTTCAAAGGAAATCCCACAGGGGAGCGTTAAGAAAAAATGAACTCTTACCTATCCTTGCCGATGTTTTTCCAAACGCTAACAATCCTTAGTTACCAAATGGAGTAAATGGTTGCAATGAAGTGGTGCACCCCCGAACGAAACATGTAATGTTCGCCAGTTTTTGAATAACTGTTTTCCTAGGAGACGGGTACACGCGGACTGGTAGAGTGGCCACCAAGATCTCCAGATCTTACGCCCTTGTATTTTTCTTGTGGGGTTATTTAAAATCGAACGTCCAAGTAGGTAGGTTGCAAAATCTAGAGGAGTTAGAAAATTGGATTGGAATTGGCAGAATAACTCTATAGAAGGTTTTTTTTAATGATATTACCATAAACTTTATTTCACCTACATATTAAAAAGATGCAATAACGAGAATTAAATGAAATATTCAACAATGATAGTGATCAGGAAAAAGAAACCCCCTGCTCATGAGAGAGAACAGAAGCATCTCTGCTCACAAGATAATTTGAAGACACTATTGGCACACTAGAGTCATTGAACTCATGCCAAGAGCCTTCGAAAGGGTGTCTATAGAAGGTAGATCCGCTGTGATAGCACAACGCGTAGAGGAAGTAACAACAAGAGGAAACATGCATAGTAATTCTTATTCAATTTTTCTGAAGAAAGATCAATAACAACATTTAATTTTCTTTTAAAATCCTCTGTTGGAAAAGAACGATTCAAATGGTTCACTAAAATTTTGGGATTTTTTTAAATAAATATAGATTTAATGCGCTTCCTCCTTTCAAAGTTTCTTCTTTGGTAAATGCATCCAAACAATGTTGAAGATGGAGTTGGCTGATGAACTTGGCGGAATTAGAAGAGAAATAACCCAAAGGATCAAACGGAAGTGAATTATTACCACAATAAGTACATTTTAATGTAGATTTGAGTTGGCCGACAGAGTCAACCACAATATTGGAGTTGCCCATAATCAAGAATTTCGACTAAGATTCTTGAGCTTTATTATTGTCGCTTAAATTTTCATCAATAACTGTCAAGATTTGTTGAAGTTTCTCAGTCATTCTATTCAAGTCCTCATTTAGGCTCTACAGAAGTTATTTGCAATGTGCAAGAGGAATGTGTCCGTGGGTCGACGACTATAAATTTCCTGTCAAATAAGTCCTGCCAATAATTCTCCGTCCAATAATATCCTCAGACAATGCCTTATGCAAAATTATCTCGTCCAATTATTAGCCTGATCTAACCTGAGCCATATTTTCTCGAAAGAGGATTTTTAAATTATTTCTAAACCAGATTTTAATAACTACGTCATCGATTTTGTTGTCGCGAAAATAAATGATTTCAAAAGAATTACGTCATAACTTCAAAGTTATGACGTCACATCACATCACATCACATCGAGCAATAACCACTGAAATGAAATTATAATATTATAATTCCATTTCAGTGGCAATAACGAATAATATAACCACAAACTACATTGAATTCAAATAATTATGGACATGTTATTATTATTAACACAGCAGAAGACATGACATGGAGAAGTGTTAGGGGCGAAATTTAGGAAAGAAGAGCAGTGAATGTGCTATGATGTGTCACGCCTCTAACATACCTAGTAGCTGAGTAGGCGTGGATTCGACAACAAAAACTGAATTCGATAAGATTGAAATATGGGGTTAATTTTCCGGAGCGCCACGGATTTATCGCTAGTGAAAAATCCGAAACTACCCTGATCGAATGGGACAACCCACTGCACTAATATTACTAAAATATTAAACAATAGATACCTGTAAAGGGTATAATAATAATATATAACTATGTAGAGGTTTTGTCTTCCCTTACGCTTAGATAACTTAGACGAGAATAAAAGAAATAGTAATGTCCCTTACTAATAAAATATATTGATCGTTACACCCCCTGTACGTGCACTGTTCAGCTCACCATACAAAAGAAAATGAAATTAATGTAAATATCAACCACCAAGATGAATTCAAGTGAATGCTGTGATTGAGAGTATGGTATTGTTTGAATATATCGATATAAAACCTCCAGTGAGGGCTATGCCTGTGACGTCACGATGATAGCTTACAATTATGGATACTTACGCCTTAGGGGCAGTCTTATTTTAAACTTGTCTGATACTATGTAGATATTCTCAAGCATGCCAGTTCACCAATTATTGTGGTTGTAGTTCATCAGTGCCTTGGTGTATACAGGTGCACAGTGGGTACGACACAATCAATCAAAGTACATTCTGCCGTCCTAAGCAAAAAAGCCGTATGTGCAAAAACTCTGAAGCTGAGAATCTGTAGTTTCGACCATCTTAAGTACGAAACGTCTTGAACTTGTGTACTAAAGGCAAAATAATTGATTAACTTGGGCCATTTACATCTAGTTTACGTAGTTTTTTCTTTGGAAAAAGTTAAATTTATAGTGTTTCAAGACTACAGAAACCAATATCTCCATATTCACAATTTTTGTGGATACGGCTTTTTTGCTTAGGACGGCAGCATGTACAGCTGGGACGAATAGCGAAGGAATGGTGAACAACAGATATACAGCAGGACATCCACAGTTGAGCAGGAACAATCACAGCAGTGGAATAGTGGAAAGACAATCGTGTAGCAACGAAAGAGTGAAACTCCAATAATCGGTAGCAGAGTAGTAGCAGAGTGGTAGCCGCAGCAGAGCACCCTAGAATAAACCATACCAGTCTGACTTCCGATTACACTTGTATGGGGCCATAAGTAGAGCCCAAATGCAAATACTAACCTCTATTAAGTGGGAGGGTTCTGATAACAGCTTTGATGCTCTGTCTGCTGTCTGATAGCGAGTTTCTCGTTCCAGTGGTGTTACACAATAATGAAATGACTTCTAACCTCAAAAATCCGCAAAGCAAACGGAGATTTCTCAAAAATATATAGCGTCAAAAATCGCAAACAATATGAGAAACTCTCCTGATATGAATTTTTCCAAGATCCATCAACGATGATCAAACTTTAATTGGAAATCTTCAAAATAGGTCAGTCACTCATCAAGATCAAATAAGGAAGAGGACAATATGTCTCAGACGTCAAAGTCAAAACTGTCAATATCTGACAAGACGCTTTCTTGTACGTTAGTGTTCGGTGGGAACAGTCTAGGAACTAACTCGAGCTACTAGGAGCTATGAAAAGAACACCTTAAGATTCAGTGTTGCCAACTGAACCAAGACGAAAACGCCAGCCTCTCAATCTCAGAACCAAACACAAACAAACAAACAAAAGGTCAAGTATTCGAATGTGAAGTAGGTACCTCAATGACACAAGATAGAGATAGAGTAGGAATGTTACGGTTTTGTGTTCTAAGCTCAAAACAATAGACTAACCATAAGTATGTTTACAAAACAACGCTGTCATACCGCAAAATAGAACAACTGATAACTGTCATTAGCTTAAGGCCGGTTCATGTCCGCTCGAACTAGTACAGCAAAGGTAAGTACTAACATTCGGAACAAGCTATACATGACAACGATCAAGTTGTCATTTTGATACAGTGGTGTACAGAGTGGAAAGTTTATATCAATGACAGATAATTTCTGATGTTATTGTATTAAAACAGAAAGGGTTTTCTAGTGCAAAATAAACCCGTAACAGAAGATGAGGAATTCGTCAATTATGTATTCTGACTTTTTAATCCCAGCCCAAGTATTCCCATCAGGAACTAGAATTGGATTACAAATTTTACAGACTATGAATTTTTCATACACTTCCGGGTGTCATTTGCAGTTGCATTGTCTACATGTCTACTGTTAAAATGAGATCTGCCAGCTGGATTTGCACCATAACCCCCATTTCACAAACTTTCAATTTCTCTGGACGATTCAGAAAAAGAAGTTATTTTATTTTCCTTGTTTTTGAACTGAATGGCGTCAAACTAAAAAATGACACCTGATGTGTGTCATACTTTTGAAACTCTCTCTCTCTATGTGATTCTGAAATACTTTCAATATTTGACAGTTGTGACGTCATGGTTCGAAATAATTCCATCGAGAAATACAATGTTTTGAAATTATTTGAAATACTTTCACGAGAAAATATGGCTCTGAACGAACTAACCTAGCTCGCAAGTTGGACGGTTAGTAGTGGTAAGGATATCATTCTCGTAGGATATCATTGACGGGGGATTCTTGCCAGGATATTTTTGGACGGGATATTTAGTCGTGCTATCGTAGATTGCCTTATTGTCAAGAGACTGATGGATGGCATTTTGACTATCTTATTCATCTGCTGTAGGTTGTTGGATATAGAGTAATTCTCTTACTGAAATAAATTATCAATTCCTGTTCTTCCTGTATAAAAATAGTCAAATTCATTATTATCATTGAATGTAGTATTGAAATACCCTTCTGAAGAAGTATCACAATACATACGACAAAACCAGTGACATAACTTGTTTAGAATATAACAGTAATAATGATAATAATAATGTCGGAGCGTGGTGCAGTGGTTGGAGCGTCCGACTCTAGGTCGAAAGGTCCGGAGCTCGAGTCCCATTTGCGGCTGGGATTTTTTAATTTAATTTGACCGATTAAATTGTTCCAATCTCGTGGCTGGACTGGGGTGAGTCCTCCAAGATTCACTGTTGCGTTCCAATTAACAGTGCTGCTCCTAAGGTGGCGCATGGAGTTAGTAACAAGGCCTATCCAGAACACGTGGATAATGACCATAGCAGTCGATGCCATAACATCAAAGAAAAATATATAATATGCGTCTTTATTGTTTCTAACATAAAATGAATCAACATTTATGGCCGATTTCACCAACTGATTCCTAAAGTAAGGAAATACCTATATCGAATTTAGGAATGCCCAAGTGCAATTTGCGTTTTACCAAGCGTTAAGTAATGCCTAAAAGTGGTAGGAAATACCTAACGTAGGCATTTCCTATCACTCTCAAGCATTACTTAACGTGTGGTGAAACGCAAATTGCACTTGGGTATTTCTAAATCCGATTTAGGTGTTTCCTAACTTTAGGAATCAGTTGGTGAAATCGGCCATAAGTATTACACCAGTATACATTCAGACATCGGCATTTAAAAACAAAAATCGACCAATTTCAGGATTTTTGTCAAAAGTATATTGCTTGCGAAAAATCGAATTTGTTCCATAATTTAGCCACGCACTGTATAGACGAGAACGACTCACTAACAATAGGCGACAAAAGCGAAGTGTACGACATCTAGAAATTCGTTTTTAACTACTCTAAGCGATTTGGCCAGTGTGAGCTGTGCTGCCGTCCTCTATCCTCTATTCCTCTATCTTATATTCTTATATGCCGGAAGCCGTCATACGAGGTTGTCTGCCTTGTACAATTTTTTTTATTTTTCTAGTATTTCTAGATTTGATAATTAGGTAAACACCTAAAAAAAGTGCTTTGAACTTTAGTGAACTGTAGTGTTTGGGTTTAGTATACACATAGAACCCTACCTAACAAATCGCGGAAATTTTGTTCAGTAAGTCAGTATTCCTCACATGGCACTTCAGATACCAGTCTTCATAAATTTCCCCTTGGTGATAGAGAGCTGTGTCTTAAATGGAAGACTGTGCTCAAAATGAAAAAATCCATTACCAAAAATACGCTTGTTTGCAATCTCCACTTCCAAGAAGAGGGCTATTGTTCACCTGGTAAACACATTGTTGTATTTTCAACATTTCAACTCAATTATGATGATTTGTTACAGCTACACCTCTGACTCTTAGGAGAAAACTCAAAAAAGGAGTAATTCCTAGTAAAATTATCCCTTTATCCGAATATATCCCCAATATAAGAAATAATGGCAGTAAGGTCTACTTGTACTGTAGGCATCTTCACATGAAATTAATAAGTCCTATAAAAATTCAAGCCACAGCTATGGCATCTCGTAATTCTATACTTCGTGCAACTTAACAATCCTGGGATTATCTAAAAAATAACAATAATTAATGATTTCAATTCACAATCATTAATCCACATTCAGAAAATGTCTCAAAAAGACTGTAACACAATGCACAAAATATCACAAATTCACATTCGTTTGTTTACCCCGCTTATCGGTAGACATCTTTGGATTTTCAGCGCCCTCTAGCGGTTCGCTTTTTTCGCCTATTAATTTAAACTTCCAGTAGTCGCGCGTATCTGATACATGCCAGTAACGCCTTGGCGCATTGTTTGTGAATCTGCTGAGTGGTGGGGTGGTGCCGTCGTCTACCTACAAGCTGGAAAACTTCAGTAATCAGTATTCCTAAGAACTCGTTGCAGTGAACTGATAAGCTGAAAAGTGCTTCTTATATCTGAGAGATACGCCGCGATCACTATTGTAAGTTTTAATAATCTACTTATTTATAAATTTTATTAACGTAAATGCAATACTTTTTGTTTCATTTAACATTCCTCTGAATATTTTTCATTTGGATTTTATGGAAACTCATAGAAAGTTACTTGTATCTGAGAGATACCTGCGACCACCATTGTCTAATTGGAAATATTATTGTACCACTCGTACCTATTCATATTTTTTTTATTCTTATAGTGAATTATGGCATCCAAAAGAGTCTATAAGTTTGACAATGAAGCAGATGTATTAGAGCTGCAAAAGCTTCTGCTTGAAGACGATGATGATCCAGTTGGAGAGGTCTTAGACGAAGCAAATGATACAGATTCTTCTGAACACATAGAGGAAAGAGATGAGAGTTCAGATAGTGAACAAAACGATTCGGATGGAAGTATAGCTTCAGATGACGAAAATGAAAATTGTTATATTGCCGTCAGAAAAAAAATGGAAAAATTATCGACAATTATGCTTGGAAAAAAACACCCTACAATAGAGCAAGAAGGTTGGAGAAGCAAAATATTCTTGTGCGCCTACCAGAAGTTATTGGAAATGCTCGTCAAGCAAGGGGATGCCTTGAAATATGGCAATGTCTATTCGATGACACCATTCTGAACTTGATAGTGAACTATACCAATCAGCATATAAAAAGTGTACAACCCAAATTCAGCAGAGATAGAGACGCCCGAACTACTGATCATACAGAAATCAAAGCATTTATAGGGCTACTTTACTTGGCCGGACTGTATAAAGGCGGTCGATTGAATTTAGAAGAGCTGTGGGATACAACAGTAAATGGTGTAGAAATATTTAGACTGACCATGAGCTTGATGCGCTTCAGGTTCCTGTTTCGTTCTATCAGGTTTGATGATCGAGAGACCAGAGATGAGAGAAAAAAGAATGATCGCTGAGCTCCTATTAGGGAAATATTCGAAATGTTCGTAACCAACAGTACAAAGTGTTATTCACTAGGAGCCAATGTGACAATTGATGAAAAGCTTGAAGCATTTCGTGGCAGATGCAACTTCATTCAATATATACCATCAAAACCAGCCAAGTATGGTATTAAGATTTTTGCCCTCGTTGATGCCAAAACGTATTACACTAGTCATATGGAAATTTATGCTGGAATACAACCTGATGGACCCTATTCCATCAGCAACAAAAGCATTGATGTTGTGAAAAGGATGATATCACCCATACGCAACACTGGACGAAACGTCACCATGGATAATTGGTTCTGCGATGTGTCACTACTGCAAGACTTAGCCACAAACCATAAGTTGTCCATAGTAGGAACACTGAAAAAAAACAAATGGCAAATTCCAAACCAGTTGAAAGTCCTAAAAGAACGTCCTGTACCATCCAGTATTTTTGGTTTCCGAAAAGAAGGAACAATAGTATCCTACGTTCCTAAGAAAAACAAACATGTTGTACTCATATCTAGTTTACATTTTGACGACAAAATTGATGAAACTACTGGAGATCATATGAAACCCGAAATCATTACGTTCTATAATGAAACTAAAGGAGGCGTAGACGTTGTAGATAAATTGTGTTCCTCATACAATGTAGCCCGGAACTCTAGACGTTGGCCAATGGTAGTGTTTTTTTCTATGCTAAATGTAGGAGGAATCAACTCCCAAGTCATTCATGTTGGGAATGGAAATCAAACTGAAAGGCGGCGGTATTTCTTACGAACTCTTGGTAATGAGTTGGTGAGAGAACACCTACAAAGACGTAGTAATTCCAAAACTGGCCTTCCTCATATGATATCAACCCGGCTTAGAGAAATAGTTGACCCAGAAGAAAATTTGCTGCCACCAAATGATCAAAGTAATAACCCAAAGCGTAAACGTTGTGTACCATGTCAGAGAGAGAAGCGTGGCAGACTAACAAAATTTCAATGTTCCTCCTGCGGGACACATCTCTGCCTACAACACTCTAGCAACGTTTGTCGAGATGGATGTGGAGCCGTTACAAAGAGAAGAAGATTGGAAGACTGAAATATTTATTTACTGACCTACTGTTTGAAAAGTTTGCGCCAATGTTATGTACAAAATATTTCCGTTTTTATTTTTAAGAATAACTTTTTTTTAGAAAATTACATGTTGTAATAAAATGATTGCATTCAATTGTTGTTCACTATCATCCTCGAGACCAATGAATTAACAATTTCGAAAATTGGAAAGTTAATTCATCAGTTAAAGTCTGAGTATCTGAGAGATACATCCGCGATCATTTTTGTAACGACAAGACCCGCGACTACCGAAAGGTTAAAAAAGGAAGAACGCTTCGAAATGAAATATACGTTTTTACGTATTACTGATTTCATAATGTCATAGACGAAGGCTAATGACAAGACTTGGGCTGATCTCGTTAAGAGAATGAGTTGATAGCCTAGGTGGCATTCCAAGAGAACACTTTTTCCTGATAATTATCAAAGGAGGCTGGGCTAGAAACGTAGTGATAATGATGGAAGATTTTTATCGTTTTAGTAGCAAGAACGGTCTTTGGCTTTTATGGTTTACTCAGTTTATAATTTTCGAAAATATGTACCAATTATAATAATCGTTTCAAATCGAGCATAACAAATGAGGTGCTAATTAAAAAACAAAAATTTATTGCAGACATTTAGCAGGCACCATACAATATAAGTGACACTAATTGGTTGTTTCTTTTTTAATCGAAATTATTTACAACGAATGCAACGGCCATATATTTTCATAAACTTGACATTAAAGTAATATGTGTACAGTAAATTTAGACGCCAGTGAAACCTTGTTTGTTCAAAGAGCTGTCAATTTGTAAAGTGGACAAAAATGTTTTATGTGATGAGATGGATAATTACTTAGGTAGACAATTTCTCAGGTAATCTTTCGATTTGTAGTAGACAATTTTTTTGGTTTGTATATTATATAGAATGGTACAATATAACTTCATAATATCGATGTGGAAAATTCAACAGTTAATTTAAAAATGGAAAAACCCTCAAATTGATATGTTGGTGCGTTTTCACGTACTCTGTAAATGAAAATATGGTAATTTCACAGCAAATAAAGTAGGTCATATGTTACCAGCAAAGAAAGTGGTAAATTTAAATCAGTATTGTAAATTTACTCTTATCTGTAAAAATGTGAATTTTTATTCATGTAATTTTTCTGCTGATTTTTGTAGAGTATAAGCTATAATTACGGTAATTTTCCAACATTATTACTGTATATTTACAGCAGTCTTGTATTTTCACAGTGGTTTTAATACAAATTTAGGGATTATGTCCCTAAAATCCCTGTAATATTTAACCATTTTTAGAGAACCCTGTAAATTTACCACAACGTTTTGGGTCAAATTTGCGGGTTTATTTGCTGTGTTTTGATTTCACCACTAGATAATAATGTATTTTTGCTTTAATTTTACTTGAACTTATATTGTTTTTACTGCTGGATCTGATGTAATTTTTAAATGCTTTTTTATTAATTTTTTTTATTAACTGCTTAAATTATAGTAATTGTACTGCCACAATTGCCGTATTTGTAAAACGATCCAAAAATATACAAAACATACCTAGGTAAATTTTGGATCAAAATATGGTTTTATATGCTAACTTTCTTACCACAACAAATAGTTATTTATGTACCGAGGGTATAAATAGATGTTTATGCCCTGAGGGCGACGTTTTACGAACCCGAGGGCCTCTGGCCTGAGGGCTTGTAAGTCGCCCGAGGGTATACACACCTGTTTATGCTCGCGGTACATACAAACTTTTATGTCATACTAGTTCGTTATTGCAATTCAATCTCAATACAAATCAGTATTTTAAAAAATCCGGTTTGGATTAATAACATTGCCATTTTATCATAGTAGACACTATCGTTGCTAGGTGAATGTTGACAATCGTAAATGTCATGAAATCTTCGTTCATTTTGACTTATAACTAAAAATTTATTTCTGGGATCTGGGATCTGGGATATTGTAAACATAAAAACACGTTTTATGGACAATAAAAATATATTTAATAAATTTATTTGAACGTAAAAACATAATTCTTAAATATAAAAATAAACATAAGTTAAGTCATTGCACAACATAAAAAAACATTTCTGATTAGTCGTCAAGACTACAATAAAACGAAGTTTAGGAAAAAACAAAAGGAAATTAAAATGTAGCCCGCACTTCACATATCTTTTAACTTTTTTATCAACGAAATTACTTTCCTTTTGGACGTTGACAATTTTTTTGATTTTGTCCCAGAATCCGGATGATCGTTCAGCACATACCTCTGTATCATTTCCAAGGTGGTACTTACATCCTTAGGGAACTTAACTCCAAAGTTATAATACAAAGCGAAACATACAAGGAATGCATCTTGGAACGACGAGCAGCTTCTATTTGTGTCGACATATTGTTTTTCAATGGCCGTATAGTAAATTTTCTCTCCGTTTAAATCTGAAAGTTGTGTTACATAACAGTGACAAATCTAACAAAAAACATTAAAAAAATGAAGAAACTATGTAATTGTGGTCGAAAACTTGATAATGAACTGAAGACGCAAGCTATAAGGAGTTTCTGAAAAATTGCCTATATACAGCATCCATATTCAGAATATTATATTTTTCTAAAATATTTTTGCCCTACAACATCTAATTGTTTGCCCTACAACATCTGCCATCAACGATGTTGCATAACAAATCTTTATCTTTTGATGAATGGTCTAATAAACATTGTTCCAAAATTTTTGGGTTTTTTAGGAACGTTTTGATCGTTTCTAATATCAGTCTGTAAATTAATTTTAACTGGGGCAACATAGTTATGATTTTTTTTATAGAATTTTTCTCTACATATATTTGATTTCAGTAAACCATTGTTCATATTATTTGCTTTAAAAAATATGTCTCTTTTTAGCTAAGTCTCTTCAACTTCAATACCAAACTCGGCCAATTTAGTTTTTAAAAATTTAGCATTTAAATCATTCAGATCACCTAAAGAAGTAATTAAAGTTTGTAGGGCAACTTTTGATACAAAAAATTTAGACTCCAATGTTAGATATAAATGGGAGAGTAATTTTAATCCTAGATCTTCTAGACTGTCAGAATTACTAACAGAGTTAACCAAAGAAATATCATTTATTTCATTACCACAATCAACATCATCTTCTGTATCGTTAATAATACCATGAACATTATCTTTATCGATATAAGCAATATTATTTTTTGTATTCAATGAATTTGCAGGATGGTTTCTAAAAAAATGGGTTCTCAACACATGCAGTTTTTCAAAGGTGGATTTACATTTACAAATATTACTGAAGGGGCATTTTACATATTCATGTTTTCGTATATGGTCGTAAATATGAAGTTTAAATAACTTATAATTCTGATTTTGAAAGCAGTCAGCAGTATAATTGCACTTGAAAGTGAAAATATTAACAGTGTTATTATTTTGACCAATTGTTACCAGATTTTCACGATGATCTCTAAATGTATGCATTTTAAAACCTGAAAACGATTTAAACTTGAGAAAGCAATTACTATGCAAACAATTAAATATTTTTCTATTGGTATTATATCTATGTAGCTACAAGTGCGCATTGTATTTATTTAGTATGTTGAAAGAATGCCCACAAAAAGTACAACGAAACATAACCACCAAATTATTCTTATTATTGTCTATTAAGATGTGATTAATACATATGTACTCTTTACTCTTTATAATAAATTGTCGTACAGCAAAATAATAGTTGAATTATATCCCCAAAAAACCACTTACATCCACTCAAAACTTAGACTACGACTATACTACCTACAACACTCGTCAGTGAATATTAAACAAGTTGGCGCAGGCTGGAAGAAGGACGCCCTCGTTGCCTGCCTCGAATTTACAGGTGTCTGTGGTTTCACAGTAATTTAAGCAGCGAATTCAATGAGTATTTAAAGCAGTATTACGAGCTCTTGCACTTTTCCGGAAGAGTACCGTGATTTTGAACCACATGCATGAATTTTAATGCAAAATTATTGTACCGACAGGAAAAGAGCTGAGATTTTACTAAACCCAGTAATATTGAGGTTAATTTAATAAATATTGTAAATTCACATTCTGACATGGTGAATTTGCTTTAATTATTACAGTTAATACTACTGAAATATTGACGGACAAATTTAGAGTGTATAACTAACTGATTTGATTTGAATTGTAAAAAGACATTTGACTTGTTGATTTTATTGAAAATATGAACAGGATGTTCATAAACTCAGTTGTGGAATCATCTGCGACTGAATACAAACGAGTTGCTATTTTACATCGTACAAGATAACCTCTCTTGGAAGGGATTCATGTTGTAAAGAGAAACATTCCCAATTGAAAATTGAACAAAAACAGCTCCTTTGGAAATAGAAAAAATCTACGATAAATTGAAGTAACTTTTTTGTAATATCTAACAAAAAACAACTACTTCCCCGGCAAAAGCCACGCTGGACATTGAACTACATCTTGATAGAAAGAGATACAGAAAACAACTTTGCCGGAAATCGATATTATTTCCGATATGCAAAAACAATCCGCTATAATTTTTATGTAACTCTTAATTGATTTTTTTTCATGTATTGTAAAAATTTGTTTCCCACTGTATAGATCGAGAATGTCAAGATATACCCTTTATATCGTTTAGTTTCGGAATAATTGTCTTTCACCCTTTGGTTGTTCGAGTGGAAAAGTTATCTGATACTTCCCTTTCACTAACATGTTTCACAATCAACCTTTTACCTAAAAATACCAGATAGGTCGCATGAATCAACTTTTTCTTTTATTACACTAACTCAATTGAGTGAAAATTCACTTAAGTAATAAAGCTTGACCCTACTTAATCACTGATGCGCAGATGTTCGCAGACGGGAGCGATAGAGGCCGGGTTCATAAAACTTAATTAACTGTGATCTTTGGATCAAATTTGTTAATTATCAATTTCGGAACTGACATTATCCTGAAGATCAAATCATTAACACCTAATTAAATTCTGGGAATTTCGATAGCAACTCTTTTGATTTTGGGGATTATCTAGTATTTT
The DNA here is from genome assembly GCA_944452925.2 of Chrysolina oricalcia. Taxonomy (NCBI): domain Eukaryota; kingdom Metazoa; phylum Arthropoda; class Insecta; order Coleoptera; family Chrysomelidae; genus Chrysolina; species Chrysolina oricalcia. Next base: position 9,831,849 of record OX101814.2, on the reverse strand, counting down.
ATGAATATTGTCACGCGTTGAGGCGTGTAGTCGATTGGGTTTTCGGAAGATAATGAGGATTTACATGACTTTCATAGAATAGTCGTTAAATTGAACAAGTTGTTGAAAACCGTGGGAATGTCGCACATCTGATAAATTGCACCATTGAGTGTTTTCTGAAATCATCAGTGTTTCATGGTCCATGGTTAATTTTTAAGAATTTTTTTGGGATTCGTGAATAAAAAATTATTTTGGAAATTAGTTTGCACTGTTCAACATATCGAGTTTTTTTTGAAAAGTAAGTAAGGAGTTTGAAACATTTATTCGTTCCACCACCTATAAATATAGAACCAAATAATCAATTTTCAGTCTGGAAAAGAAATTTACAATTATTACTATTGCTACTGTGATAAAACCCTTGCATAAAAAAGGCGACAAAACCTTACCATCAAATTTTAGACCAATATCTCTGGTAACTAACTATGCTAAAATCTTCGAAAAAGTTATAAAAAATAGACGTGACCTATTTCTGGAGAAACATAAAATAATTGCTGATATCAGTTCGGATTTCAAAGCAGAAAATCTATAGGAAACATTGCGTCACTAACTCAAAAACTGTATGATGCAATCGATAACAGCCAACCTGCTATTGGCGTGTTTCTGGATCTTGCAAAGGCGTTCGACACTGGCTACCACCAACAGTTGTTGGAATCCTTAGAAGATGTAGGCATACGAGGACTTGTTCATGATTCATTCAGATCATATCTGTATCATAGGAAGCAATCTGTCAAAATTGACAATACATATAGTACAATTGAATTGGTTAAATGCGGAGTGCCGCAGGGGACAGTACTCGGGCCAATTCTTTTCAACATATACATTAATAACATCAAATCCGGAAATACTTTAAAGGGTTTTCTCACAAAAACCAATCCGAAAAGTCTCACCACCTCCACCAAGAATTGTATTTACAAGGTCCCATGCGAATGCGGTTCTTCGTACATTGGTGAGACTAAGAGACCTCTGACGATGAAACTAGAGGAACACAAACGCTTTATGCAACCAGATGACACGTCAAAATCCGATATAACAGAGCATGAATGGAAAGAACATCACCAAATTCAATGGAAGAATGCGGAAGTACTACATAGAGAAGAGCACTGGTTCAGAAGGATATTTAAAGCAGCTGTTTATATCCAAGCTACTACCCATATAGCACACGACGTCCAGTGGACGTCCATTTTGGGTCCAAGATTGATCCAAACGTCCAGGGACTCGATATGGATGTCCAATGGACGTTCTATTCTGGATGTGCTTTTACATTACGGATTGTACGTCTTATGGATGTTCAGTGGACGTAATATTGGACCAACATGAAACATCAATTTGAGAACAATTTTGTACAATGAATGTACAATAATGGACCAATAATCCAAATTTTACTTATTATACGGATATGTACGTCCATTGGACGAACATTACTGGATCAACCTGATAAGTCCATAAACTGTACGTATTTGGATGTATATCTCAAATGTTCAATATTGGACTTGATCTGTACGTTCAATATTTTACATTTTTGTACGTCCATTTGATGAACTGAACTGGATCAAATGGAAAGTTCCATAATTGTACGTTTACGGATGTACACCGTACTGGACCACAGAAGTACGTCCATTATTGTACGTACATTGGACGGACAGCACCCGGTCAACTTGAAATGTCTTCAATTGTACGTTTTCGGATGTACACGGAATGTAGAATTATGGACCTCATATGAACGTTCACTATATTCTACGTTTTTGGATGTACACGGAATGTAGAATCCTGGACATGATCTGTACGTTCAATAAGCTACGTTTTTGAACGTCCTTTGTACGAACAAAATTGGAATATTTGGAAATTTACATTATTAGACGTTTACGAATGTACACCGAATGTAGAATACAATATGTACGTTGCATACGGCTCTCTGTCATTTTGAAATTCCCGCCATAAACAGTGACAAATCACAGAGCATTTACTGTCGTCTGATGGTAAGGGATATTCGCCCATTCGCCGTTTATGGCTGTGATGCTATTTGATGTTTCGTTTGTTTTGTTTCTTAGCCCGCCATTAAATATGAGTATACTGTTGTTGTTACTTTTATTGTTGGTTGTTGCTACTGTTATTGTTGTTGGGTGAGTTTTGTGAATATTTTTGAAACTTGTTATTGTTAATAGTTTGGTGAAGATCGAAGTGTGTGAAAAGAACAGAGGTTAGGTTCAATGAATATACCAATAAATGGTGAAATAGATATTATATTATTGTTAGAAAAACCAGTAATGATGGCCTCAATAGGCCATGAGCCGCTGTGAATGGACCGGTACAGGTACTTTTAAACGTAACCTAACCTGTAAGTCTGAAAAAGATGTTTTTTTCTGAAAATGTGGCTGGAACTTCCGATACAGGTTTTTGCTGCTGCTGTCTAGCACATAAACAAATTATTCAGACAGGTATGCAGGATAGTTCAATTCAGTTTGGAATGAATACTTCTGATTCAATGAAAATTTTTGATTCAAACTGAATTTTTCAGGAAGTTGCAGAACAATCAAGAGTAGTGACAACAAGAAAAGACAGAAGAATCCATCCCCAAATGGATCAGAAGGGCAAATGAGAGGAAAGGGCAATAATACTAATCTAGCTCTTTTTTTCATGATACTTTATATTTGGAAATTAATTTGTAAATGTGCATTTTGATACGTATTTTAGTATTTTTTGTTGTTGAATGTGTGAAATGAGAGTTCGAAAGTTCTCAGTTTTTGTTCTGACTGATGGTTTGATATTTCATTTAAATTTTTGTTGAAAACAAGTGTGGATTTTTATTTTAGAATATTATTCTTTTTTTAATGGAAATATAGTCATATCTATTGAAAACTGTTATAAGTAATAAAATAAGTGAGTTTTTACCAGATTCTCATTTTATTGAAAAACTTTTACCTGTGAAATTTCAAGATCCATATTGTACTTCCAATGTACGTCAACTGAGACCTATTTCCGTATATCCCATGGACGTTCTTTGTGTACGTCCATTGGCAATCCTCGGCGTACGTACATACGATGTTATATCCAGTGTATCTGGACATTTGATGGACTTATATTGGACATTTATGGACGTAACGGGACGTACAGTGGATGTCCATGAGATGCATGCTGTACATCCACTGGATATCCATTGGACATCCTCGGCGTACGTACATAAGATGTTATATCCAGTGTATCTGGACATTTAGTGGACTTATAAAGGACATTTATGGAGGTAACTGGACGTCCAGTGGACGTCATTGAGATCCATGTTGGACATCCACTTGACGTAAATTAGACGTACATGTGCTATGTGGGTAGAGCATTCAGTCAACCCTGCGTAGAAATCAGGAACGTTTGGAAACCGCTTATTGACGGTTTTGGCGTAAACCGATGAGGTGAAGATCACCCTAATTACAATGGGCAGGTAACAGGTAGAACCGAGTAAATTAATCCAACCGAATAATAATTATTTGAGATTACCAGCCATAAAAACAAAACAATGGACCAAGATTACCTGGTATATAAACGCATAGGCCTTTGAAAATTGTCAGTATTCACCAGAAAACGACTGCAGTTGAAAAGTTGTGATTTATACAAATTATAATTATATACAACCTTCAAACAAATAGTTGATAGACTTCAACAATAGCTCCAAAAGACTATGAGGTAAACAAGATATTTGCTTGCAGAGTTTCTCTTTTTTATGAAAATTGGTCACACTAGCATTCGATCAGTTTATTTTTCAGAGTGTGAATTGGTATAAAACTCGTTTTTATGAATATTCAATACAATTCCACCCTTCAGTACTGATTGAAAGAGCTAGAATTTCTAATATGTATTACTAAATTATTGAATATAGTTATTCGATGAAATTATGATGATGGAAAATATTTTCCGTTATACTTTTTTGTTTCTAAGCTGCATGAAGATTGTAGAATTGTTTTGAATCTCAAACCACTGAATATATTCATCGACAAGGAACACTTCAAATTGGAAAATTTCAAAAAGCAACCGAAATATACATGAACATTTCTTGAGTGTGAACAGTGTTAAAAGTACCGTCTTGAAGACAAAATGTATTCAGGAAGAAAATAAATAAGAATTCAAGATTGTTCCAAATTTCTTGTTTAATATTTCCATTTGCCCAGCCTTCAAGTAAGGATGGACTCACACTTAAATATTTGCAAAAATAAGTACTTGGCTAATAATTCTATTGTTATGGGTATAATACATGGATAAAACTCAATTTCAAGGTTAAAAATGATTTAGATTGGCGGTTGAAAAATATTCAAAGTTCGACAAATGCTATTCGACGGGAATCTTTTGAATAGACTTTTACCGATGCATTTCGAACTGGTCACTTTACAGAACAAGGGTTTTGGAAGGACCACGAAAGAAAAATGTATATATATATATATATACATATATATACATATCATCTGGAATACCTTGGGAGCTGATTTCTATAAGAAAGAAATCCAAATATTTGTTCTCAAACATAAGTAGTCTACTATGTGACTATAATATCTTTGGCAAATGAAAACGAATATTCACTAACATCCTCCTACGAGAACTATAAGATACTATGAGATTAAAACATTTTCAAATTTTTTATAATTTTTCACACCTAACTCAGAAAACTCTTTCTGATATATTTGACAAATGAAAACAAAACTTCATTAAAACTCTCATACCCTTCGATCCTATGAGATCAAAATCAAAATAATTATTCGTTTATTGCCACTGTGCAATATTAAAATACTCAACAAAGATTGCTGATTTCCAATAACGGAAAACACCCGCCTATTCAAAAAAAGATTCATGCATGAACACTGGACAAAAACAATCGACGACCCATTTGCCCCAGTGATACAAATAACAAACCTTCAACTTCCGTAACTTTGTTATTTCATGTGACTGATGCGTTCACACGTACAAACTGATTATAATGAAATAAATATGTACTAAAACCCAGTATATCCACCTTTTACACACATTTGCGAGTCTCTGAAATTGTCCGTGCCTGAATGGTGAATCCCGTTGAGATTTTGTTGTGAAGCGTCACCGGTTTTTACCGAGTTCGGCAGAAAACGACCAAATGCATGGAAGATATGAAGCAGATTATTACGAGGATATATTGAAAAATTCTTAGCCTTCTATAGAACCAAACAAAAGTTCAATGTCAAAATATTTTATTACTAACATATTCTCCTCTTGATTGGATACATTTATTACAGCAAACCTGCAACGTCTCTAGACCTTTCAAAAAAAATGTTTCTTCTTGCTCTGCAAACCAGACCTCCACAGCTTTTATTACCTCCTCGATGGAAGAAACTTTACGACCTTTTAAACTTTTTTTCAGTTGAGAAAAGAGATTATAGTCGGACGAAGCCTAATCTGGTGAATAAGGGGGGTGTTCTATAAATACAAACCCTTAATCACGAATTTTGTGTGCAGTAGCGTTGTCCTGCAAAAACAAAACACCTTTGGATAGATTTCAGCGTCTTTTCTCTTTAATTTTTTCCCGTAGAGGTCAGTAATGTTGAATAGTAATCTCCAGTTATTGTTCTACTCTTATCCAAAAAATCAATCATGATTACTCCATGGCAATCCCAAAAAACTGAAGCAAGAACTTTTCCAGTAGATTTTTGGACACGAAACTTCTTAGGTCTTGGAGAACCGGAGTGTCGCCATTCCAGCGATTGTTGCTTTGTTTCTGAATCGTAGAAATGTACCCAAGTCTCATCCATAGTAACAATTCGGTTTAAGAAGTCTACATCATTTTCAAATCGAGCAGAGATCGAACGCGATGCTACTACCCTTGCACGCTTTTGGTCAACATTCGAACATTTGGGGATCCATTTTGCAGCAATTTTTCTCATGTCCAAATTGACGTGAGCTATATGATGAACGCGTTTGTATAAAATATTCAGTGCTTTAGATATCCGTTTTAGCCCAATTCGACGGTCTATTAAAATCATGTCATGAACTGCACCGATATTTTCGGGGACTGACACAGAAACTGGCCTTCCCGATCGGTCATCATCTTCAGTGGAAAATCTACCTCTATTGAAGCTTGCAGTCCATTTTTTGACGGTCGCATATGAAGGACATTGATCACCATCGTAAATCTGCTTACCTCTTAGCCCTTTTAAATATAGGTACTTGATGATGGCTCGATACTCCAATTTTTCGATTTTTACAATTTCGGTGGACATATTATTTCTTTTAATTTATTGAGTAACTCTGGTTCAATTTTTTGACGTCAAACTTTACACTGACACTTCTAATAACTTATTGTTCTTTGCTATGGTAACGCAATATTTTGTTTATGCAGGGAACTGGTCTAGGCTAACTAGATATCAATACATCCTCGTACTTGTCAATAGTTTGTATCCTGCAATAACTGTTTCCGTCATTTATGGAGACAAAATAATTTGATATGAAAGACTCCCGATTTTATATTTCAGACATATCGTTTCAATAATAACAATAATTGTTTCTGTTCCAATCAGTGGCTCGTTGTTATGGATTTATTAAATGAAATTCAATTGGCAAGCAGTTATTATTGCTGGGACAAAACTCGTACAATAGAAACATGTTTTCTGTTGGCGTAAGTGGCAGAAATTGTGTCCGCAATGAAAATTTCATCTACCCGAAATGAAGAGAAGTCAGCAACAAATTTTACTTCGGCGATTTTTCTCTCGATGTAATATTGTAAGAGAAACTTCGGGTAGAAGACGAAAATCAATAGAACTGAAAGCATCCCATCTACCTACCAAATCTGCCCAGAATCACAAATTACTTAGGACACTTCTTACAACAAAAACCTCGAATAAATGACAGCATTAGAACAATGGACTCAAACTCAAGTATCTTTCATCTCAATTTACAGTGTCTTAGTAATAAGCTGGACGACTTGTCTATGTTCTTATCAGATAATCCGTACTGTGTGTCATGCTTTAGTAAAGTATGGCTGACAAGTGAGCAACTTCAGTCCGCCGGTGTAAGTAACTACAAATTGGTAAATTATTTCTGCAGAAATAAATTCAAACATGGAGGTGTTGCGATTCACATAAAAGAAAATCTATTCACTATGGAAATCAATGTAAGTCATTTTTGTAAGGAATTAGACGCTGAGTTCACAGCTATACTTATTCAAAATATTGTCATAGTAACAATCTATAGATCGAACCGTGGTAACTTTGATACGTTTCTGAATTCTCTGGATAATTTGCTGGAATCTCTCAATAAAAAATACCCAGACATCATTCTGCTAGGAGATTTTAATGTCAATTTTCTTACAGACATCAAAGAAAGAACCGGTCTCAATAATACCCTCCTTCCTTATAACCTTGAAACTCTGGTATGTGAACCAACGAGAGTTACTCAACATTCTTCCACATGTATTGACTAACATCAAATATAAAAAAATTGGTATTATAAAAGAACATATTGTCGTAAATATCGAGCAATGCCCTTTGAATTGCTTTAGTGCACTGATATTTTGTTTCTTGTTATTAATTGATTTGGTCATGACTGCAGGTTATTATCAATTGCGGGTTTGATGTCTAGCGAATTGTATGACCGTGGCTGTGCACACCACATAAAAACAAAACATTTCTATCTATATATAAATATAAGGTGATTGGAATCAAGATAGTAATAGACTCCTATAGAGGAGAGAGCCCTAGCGCTCAGCTAGGCCCTTTTGGCCTTAGCTGTAAGCATTGGTTTAGTGATAGTTTTAGGTAAGAGTTTTATTTGTTCCCTAATATATTATTGAATGTCCCTTATTTTACAATGTGTATATAAGTTTCCCCAGTATCCCTGTTGTATAATAAATATTTATATTCCTTGAGTTTCAATAGCTACCATCTGTAGCTACACCCCAAGTCGCATTTAGTATAAGGGAAACAACCCCTTATACGACTCAGGATGCTACCCGAGCAGCCCTAGTCGCGACAATATTTCTGACCACGATGGCCAATTTATCGAAGTCGAGACAGAAAATTGTTCAAACCAGGGTGAAAATGCACCCAAACAAATTAGACAAATCAGTGAATTGGGTAGAGCTGAATTTGTACAACATATGAACATAGTAGACTGGTCAAGCTACTATTTAACTGATGATCCAAATATCCTCTCTGAAAATATTTCATATGCCATAGAAACAAGCTTTCCTTTGAAGAATACAAATCAAAAACTTCGAAAACCTAAGTGATACAATGACGAAATAAAAATTATGAGGAAGGATGTAAGACAAAAAAACATCAGTATATAAAGACAGGGGATTCTGAAATAAAACGTGCGTATCACACTACAAAAAAAATGTATACAGAAAATGTGAAGAAAGCAAAAAGGTGTACGTATGATAATGTTATCACAAACAGTAAGAACTCGGCAAAAACAGCTTGGAAGATTGTTAATGAAACACACGGTAAGTCAGGTAATAGCATCAATCAGAATAATACCTGTCTTACTGCAAATGATTTCTGTGAATTTACCTCCACAATGATAGATACCATTATTAAACAAATACCTCCCACGGATGAATCTGTGGATGAGCTCGTAAAAAAAAACTGTGAAAGACTTGGTATTTTTGAGTCCCACAGATGAAAAAGAAATAACAAGCGTCATAAAAGCACTCAAAAATGGTTCATTATGGATGCATATAACATAAGCTCCAAAATAATCAAATTCATCCCGAAAATCCTAAGCACACCACTGGCACACCTAGTTAATACCTGCATGGAGAATTTCCATCACACCTGAAACTCTGTAGAGCAACCCCAATTATGAAAAAAGGCAATATAAATGACTGTGATAATTATAGATATATAACAATTACCCCCATAATATCAAAAATAATTGAAGTAGTTATTGGAAAAGAGAAAATATCTTGATGAACATCAATATGGCTTTCGAGCGCTCAGATCAACTTTACAAGCTGTTACTGAGATAGTTCACTCCATAGCAAACAATGTAGACGTAGGGATACAAACACGTGCAATCCTATGCGACTTGTCGAAAGCTTTCGATAGTGTCTCACATGGCATCCTGTTAAAAAAGCTCCAGAAATATGGGATACGAGAACCAGCTCTTCGACTCATCGAAACATTCATTACGGACAGACAACAATACATATCCTACAACAATGTGACCTCCAGGACCATACAAATCAAACATAGTGTGTCTCAGGGTTCAGTCCTGGGGCCACTGTTGTTTATAATCTACCTGAATGATCTGCCATCTTTCTAAGATATAGCAAATGTATTCATGTACGCAGACGACTCGACTTTCTTAATCAGAAACAGGAATCTCGAAGAGATAGATAGAATATCAGGTGAGACACTGTCACGAGGTGAGGCTTACTTCAACGCAAATATTCTATCCTAAAAATAAGACCAAAGAAATAACTTTTGCAAAAAATAGGGACATAGCAAATGATATATCAGTCAAGTTATTAGGATTTCACATAGGCCCCAACCTAAACTGGAAAGAACACGTTCAGGATTTACAGAAAAAGTTGTCCAGAAGTCAATTCTTATTACGAAATCTAAGAGAAATATTATCAGTTGAAGTACTGAAAACTATATACTATGGTATGGTTCACTGCCACCTAACGTATGGGGTTTTATTATGGGGCACAAGCTCGGCGTGCCACCAGCTATTAATAAGTCAAAAAAAAATTGTACGAAGTATGGCGAAGGCTGGACCGAGGGAACATGCCAAACCACTGTTCATCAAAATGCAAATTCCAACAACTCCATGTATATTACAGAAGTCATCTTGTGGGTACACAAAAACAAAAATGGGAATAATACAGGGAGCGAAATTTACAAGTACAATACTCGCAACAAAGAATTGTACAGACTACCTCGAGTAAACTACACCAAAACAATGAAGCAGACTGATTATCTGCCAATTAAACTGTATAACCTTATACCGGTGGACTGGAAGTCATTCCCCACAAAAAAACTTAAACACTATGTAAAAAAATCACTGCTTTCAAATCCACTTTATGATATTGAAGATGTTATCTCCCATATATGGGCCTAATTATTTAATATTGTCTTTTTATCATTCTACTTTTCACAAAGCCTAGTTTTTAGGATTATTTTATTTTTACCTATTTTACTACCTTTTATCTTTACATAATTTCAGATATTTTGTACGTTTTTATAATACTACAGTCTTGACGTACCTACACAATTATGTTGTGATTTTATCCCATAAACATTTTTGTAATTTTCGAAGGTCAATAAATATCTTATCTTATCTAATTTGTTCGAAAGAACTTTTGTGATTTAGTGAGAAATTTCTTCATCAAATTTTTGAGAATTTTGAACAGAATTTGTTAAAAATATTTTTCTTTCGTCGTCTTTCGTCACTACTTTCAAATCCACTGATCATTTCTCAAATAAATAATAACTCTTCGATTCAGAATTTCAGAACTGGTAATTAATAAACTGAGTCAAATTGACAAATAATGACAAGTGGTTTCCGAAACTACCGAGGAAATGGTACGGTAACTCTAGTGACGCATAAGTCACCGAAGTTTCAGGAAATAGTCACCAAAGTTTCAGGAATCTGATATATACGGAAAATTACTTACCAAAGTACCCAAGACTTTATACGGACTACAGCCCAAGCAAGTTCAGAAATATACAACTAGGCCAATCAATAGAGCATTTAAAATACTAGTAGAAAACCGACTGCACCATCACATGGGACAGTTCGTAGTTATATTCTGTTATGTTTTCGACTCGCAACTGTCATTTATTAATTTGTTATGAACATTTATATAACAAAAAACGTGTTTCCTTAAATTAAAAAAAAACACGTTTTTTGTTATTCAAATGTTTATAATAAATTAATAAATGACAGTTGCGAGTCGAAAACATAACACAATATAACTACGGACTGTCCTTTATGTGATGGCATAGTCGTTTTCCTACTAGTAGTTTTGTTAAAAAATCACTCATTTTATGCTCTATTGTGCCACGGGTTTTACTTAGCTTTCAGCTTTTATAATGGCAACGAAGCTGTCAGAGTGACAGGGCGGCTCGCGACTAACTCAAGTGAAGACGGGAGTCGGTCATACAAAATAAATTGTGATGAGATGTAAGAACATGAATGGGCGCCAGAAATATGATGCAGGCTCACCCTCTAGATTATTTATACTGATTCCCATATAACACGAATAGTATTAAAAATTAAAGTTACCACACTCTAAATGAAAAACAGCTTACTGTTTGAAGAAGTATAATTATTAAACATCAAAATTATAGTGAACTGACTGTACGGGTACGTTCTTACACAAAAACTAAATATAAATAACTGATTATCAAAATTGACCTTACAATTGGTCTATAGGTGCAGTTCAGTGACCAAATATATGTTCAAACATTAACCAACCTTTAAGGTGAAAGTATACAGACACTAGTACGTAGACAAGGTTAAACGTATCCAATATTCAATACAAAATATATCTACCGCTGTAGGGTAGGAGAAAATAATTTGTCTTAACCAATCCGCAATAGTATGGTGCACCTTACCTTGTAGCGTTTACACAGTAGCATTAGACTTTGATAATTAAAAAGGATATCAGTAGGATACTTAGTGCTATTAACTGGTACTTGGAGTGCAACGTCGGTTCAACTAGGCTGGTACCACACAGCTGATGTTAACTGCAATGTTGCTTCCTCGACAGTCACGCTAGCAGTACCTGAAGGCCCTACTCAATGGCTATAGTAGGTGGAAGATGGTCACAAGGAAGACATACCATACATCTACGGAGTCCAGTTACTTCCTCCAGGACGGAAAGAAATATAGTGGGACGGAACTATAATAGTGCCCTATACATAAACCCTGAAATGCAACAAGAACTTGACACTTTGTTCAACAACTTGGATGACCTAATAACTACCTCTGTCCAGAACAGGCCTAGGTGCTCCCACAGTGGAAGATGCTTTCGGTAGGCTCTTTCAGATGTCAGATGAAAATATCCTGGTCAAAGGGTTAACAGCGGCACATAGGGTCAAGTACCCAAAAGGCCTAACAAATCAGATCCTAAAATACATGAAGAATTGCCAAATGATAGAAGAATACCATGTGCGAGACTTACCAGAAATAATTGGTTTATATAATCCCCCGAGAGGTAAGGTTCAGAAATATGCATACACAGCAATTCAATCGACTAAACGAAAACTGAAACCTTTTGGCAGTTGCAAGATATAATCCCTTTACGGACGATTCAAATAGGAATAAAATTCTTACAACTTATTCACCAACCATGTCAAAAGTGAAAAATCCAGCACACTGGTGACAGACGACAGTCAAAACGAATTAATCTTCCTCTTCTCAAACTTTAGATCAAAATGTCAAATCCAGGTGCATTGTTGCCGAGTACACTTCTCGAAGAGTATTACACTCTCAACTTATTATTCTATATCCACTAGCTAGCGAGATATTATGAAGCCCTATCCTCAAATGAAACACACCTAAGTAATACTGCATGGCATAACACATTTCGCATCTTCAGTTATGAAACCAACAAACGTCACTCCGTGCTACTCCAACTGAATGCAGAAGTCACAACAACCACAAGTCTATAGCGTACTCCGCTTAGCGCGCACACCCCAGACATGGAGTTAAAAGTGTCAACATAGTTCCAAAAGTAAACAACTAAATCACGAATGACAATTATTAACCTTGGGATATCTTGAAATATGACGTTACCAAAACACAATGACGTAAATGTAAAATGGATATACGATATACCTGGTAGTCAATGGGGACGCAATTGAGAAATAGTTGGATGGATTATCAGTGAATACACTCTCGAAGAAGCAACATTGTGATAGCATATAGGTATTATTAGTGTTTGAACATTATGAAATAAATGCAGAAGGCAAATAGTGGTAAAATGCATATAAAATATGATTAAAAATTTCGATATACCCTGATTAGTTAATAATAAAAAAAAATAACGTTACAATTGCTTGGTGGAAACGCCAGTGCCGGATTGGAATTTTTTTCCTTACCGAGCTCCATCATTGAAGCGGCCTCCATTCTTATGAGATTACGACACGAGATCACATAATCACAAAACAGTTGAGTAATAAATCAATAAAAATGAAAAAAATTAACGAATATTCACATTTTTATTAAGAAGACGTCTCATCTATTACTTTTCGCAGCAAAGAAATTTATGAAATCTTCTGTTTCTACCCTATTGAGTAAATCTTTCTCGATAGACACTAATATGAAAGCTTCGAAGTTTCCCTGATACATCAATTTCAATATTCATTTTGGATATAGGTAGGTATATGAGTTTGGAGGATGAAAACAATTAGTCTCATGTTTATTTTGACTACAAGAAAGTGTGACGTATTCATATACCTAATATAAATGCACGTATGTTAAAGAATGTAGCTTAAATTTAGATATAACATAAAAAATACAAATACGAATTTTGCACGACATGCATGGGGTTTTATTTGAGCCCTCTCCAGTTTCATCATTCCCATTATCAAGATCTTTCTCAGAGTTGTGAATTTCAGATAATTTTTTGGAGGATAGCCTTTCTGAAGCGAAATCTCGTATTTCTTCTTGTATATCTGGTATTCATAGAACCTTACATTACTCAAATTCTTTGAAGTGAATTGTAATGCAGTTTTTGGCATTACATTCACGATCTCGAATTCATTTGGATCCTACCATATCAGCAATAAAATGCTCCTTGATGCTCATAATAACTCGATCACAAATGATTGAGACTACTTCGATTCTAAACTCATCTTGGAGATTAACTATGGGTTGGTCTGCGAAATTTTCACCTGGAAGAGTGTTTCTCTTTATAATTCTATTGCAGGGAAATGTATCTTCAATAAAAATGGCATCGTCATTATCGAGTTACTCAACGGTCCAAGCTATACATTTTTGGGTTGTTATCAGAACTGAATCAAAGTCTCTGGATTGTATTTGCAACTTTTCAAGAGTTCTGATGTAACATTTTAACACATTCAGTGTTCATGACGCACCGGTGCATCAAACCGTTTTTACCGAAATGCGCATGACGCACGGGTGCGTCGGTTACCTTCTTGAATACAACAGGAAATTGTATTTTCAATATTAGAATATTTTCATATTTGCGCACATCAAAAGTTACTTCTTCAGTGCTCATGACGCACCGGTGCGTTATACAAAAATTACCTCGAATGGTTGTTTTATTTTAAAATTTTACTCTCATATAAGACACATCAAGAACGTGGAATATCCATTGCCAAAAAATTCGTATCAGGCTATACGAATGTCTACAATAAAACTGAGCACTGAACGTGTTAAAGGCTGACTTCAAACAACACCTATTGTTTGTAAATAGTTGGATAATGGTGTGGCACTATGGAAAATTCTCACAAAACATGAGCTATGGCTATGAATCGAAAGGAACTGTATTTTTATAATGAATTGATGGCCTTAGCGCATACTTCAGCATTGCATTTTTCTGAATATGCAATTTCCTTGAAGATTTTCGAAATGTGTACATAAAGAGAACTCTTACTATAATCACAGGATCCAAACACATTTCTCAATAAGTAATCTATCGATCACCTCCTATAGTTTCACTGATATTTGTAATATATTCATATCTACTATCGTTCTCCAATACTGCCATTCGTAAATAGGATCATCTACTGAAAGCTGCTGACTTATTCAAGATTCCAAACCTCAACTACTGTTTTGGTTGTATCTCCAATCACTAAATTCAGTATGTGAGCATAACATCAAACATGTACTTGACAACTTCTTTTTCCAACTATGTAGAAAACCCCTTATATTGACCTTGCATAATTACGAAGAATTTAATGTTGATTAAATTTTTTTTAGCAAGGTCCTTACGTTTTCAAAATATCTTGACCCACTCCTGACTGATTTTTTCCAAGGCAAGTATTGGTTCTTTAATAGGAACGTTAACATAACGTTTAATGACGCACATCTGATCATGGAGATTAATATCCT
Source organism: Chrysolina oricalcia (assembly GCA_944452925.2). Lineage (NCBI taxonomy): Eukaryota > Metazoa > Arthropoda > Insecta > Coleoptera > Chrysomelidae > Chrysolina > Chrysolina oricalcia. The sequence continues at coordinate 9,816,777 of OX101814.2, read as the reverse complement.
GCGTATAGTGTCAATTTGTATGTTGAATAATTTCGATGATTTTACTTTCTCTTATAGTTGTTCCTTCACGAAATGGACAATTCCTTGTATAATGTAATTGACTGTAGTTTTCGACAAACATTTCGAAAAGCTACAAGGACAGCCACTGTTACTACCAGCACCAGAATTAGAATAATTTTTGTCAGATACAATTTTGAGCTTTGTGTTTCTTAAGAACAATATAATATTTTGAAAGCAGTAATAGAATTTCTAACAAGTTTCCATTTTATAAATATTCTTCCGAGTATGTAAGTAGCATCGGCATTTTAAGCTCCTCTGAAACTCAACCTCTTTCTCCAATTAATTTAATAACGTCCATTATTCTGTCAAGAACGCCTCTTCTTCACCTGATATTTTTTCGACGTTTATCATGTAACATAACTGGTACATCGGTATTGTTCGATCAAATCAAGTAGGTTTCTACTGCTGTTCTATGAGATGTAGAAGATTCATTCTCAAGAATGCGTCCATATGGATTTTGGTTTTGTTTCACAGCCTATTATAGTGAAACGGTTTTCAACTCTGCCAAACCCTGAAAGGAATGCACATAAGAATTTATACTTCTGCTTCGAGTAAGTTAGCCATGATCTTTTGAATTGTTCTTCTTTTCTGTAATAAGCAAACTTGGAATTGAATGGAACATCATCGTTAGGTTGATGATATGGATGAAATTCATGAAAAGCGAAAGTTCTCCTGGTTGGTGTTTGGAAAAATAATTTACAAAATTTTCTGTATTTGCTGGTTTTATAACTTTCAATTTGTCCCGACTTTAACCAATATTGTCATATTGGTCCACCTCCGCACACTTAAAATCAAATTGTTCAAAAATAAAGAATATCTAAAATTTTAACACTATACCAATACTTTCTCAGAAATAATGTTAGGATCATCTGAAAGCTGCAAAGGCTCGTCAGTTAAAATTCTCATTTCCTCGCACTCTGCGGCCTCCCGAGTTTTGCCCGGTAGCTCGGCTGTCTCAATCCGGCGCTGGTAAACGCATAGCAACTCTATGGCATCACTTCAAAAAACGTCATATTTTTTTCTTCAAAATGATGGTGTGAAATGTCCCTACGCATTTCACCAGCACGTGAAGAACAATATAACGAAATAATCTCCATTGCAATGATTGTCCAAAAAGAATTAAATTTGCTGTTTCATTCTCTAATTCGATTTTTATTGAACAATAGACAGCGGTAGTTCTTGTTTTAATTTGCTCAACAGCACATTGAATAAGATATTTATTAATGAGAAAGACTCACGTGAAGTCTTTGTAGCTCCTTTGTTGTTCGAATAAATTATTTGGGTGGTATTATTGAAATGAATATTGCCAGAGCTATTATGGGATGGATTATTTCGATAGATTGACCTTCAATGAGTTGCCGTAATTTAACAGTTGAGTGTTTATTAAACAAAATTTTTCGATGTAGTCATGACCATCTCAGATGAAGTTGTTTTTTTTTAATATCTGTGGTTTCAGAAGTGCAAATCATAACAAATTATACATCAATGAAATCAGAATGAGAATCACAATTTTTCTGTAAAAAAAAACAATATGGCGCCCATAACAGAAAAAAAAGTTGATGATGAACGCCAGAAGACGAAACGTCGGATAGTAAATCTGAACATGAAAACGTGTAGCTGAAAAAAAGTATCAATGAAAATGTACTTTTGTTTTGAGCTATGTTGTCAAATAACGATAGAAAAAAATAAAAACGAAAATTCTGATTTTCAGTTTTTTCCCGATATTTCCGGAAATACTCGGAATTTTCCAAGTTTCAAAACAGTATTTTGTTAAGCACCAGAATACGCAACTTTGCCCCAATTTAAGCTTTGACGTATCTCCTGTACTTTAGGAGAATTGCACTGTATACAGTGAGGATGTAAAAAGTTCTTCTCCACCCCTTAACTTTCAAAGGGAAAAAGCTGACGAGGTTTTGTACAATACAGGTAAAAAAAAATACAACTTCCACAACTTTTTGGCGTAAAAATGATAGTGGTCACTTGGCCTAGTGTCAAGAGCGCACCATCAACCTATTTTTTCAAATGTAAAGGAGTGTCACGTGTCAGCTGGTTTTGATGACCATCTGATTCTCGATCCAACACTGCTTTGTTAGTGAAAATCGGCCAAGCCGTTCAAACTGAGCTTTTGAAATTTGCTTCAAATATTTGACAAATGAATTATTTTGAATATGCATGAGAAATAAATTGAAGTAGAATTTGAACTCCGTTATTGATTCTGGTCGAAAAGCTAATTTTTTGTTGCAAAAAAACGTTCGCATATTATTTGTGTTTAATTTTTTATACCTTAGTTAGTTACTGGAGATTCCAAATGTAATGTCAGTCTTATATTGAATTTGATTATATCGATACTTTTAACAGTTTTATTAGGTGTTAGCATTTCTTTCTAATTTTCAAATGCCTCGTCCTAGTCCTTTAGAAGAAAAAAAACCGAAGCAATTGCATGTCACGCTGAAGCTAGGAGTAAGTACCAAGAAGCATCAGAAAGAATATTTAATGAGCTCTTCCCAAATAATCCATACCTATACCTACTTGAGGGAATTGGTAAATAAATTTCATCGTAACGAGAGAAAAAGAATCTGGAAGAAAAACTATTTCAGAAGAAATTCAAATCGAAATTCTGGTATATGTTGTTAATAATCCGCTACAAGCAATAAAAACGGTAGCTACGGATTGTGACGTACCTACGCCCACTGCGAAAACACAAATATTGTGTTGTTTCCAGAATTATGTGTAAAAGTTGCCATTGATTGATTAAATATATCCACAGGGTTACAAACCCCTTATAAAAACACTGAAACTTCTCTATTATTGGGTTCATTATTCAAAATTAGAGATTACTGTTCTCCTAAATACTTCTTAGTCATAATACATACCTACCAATGTTGGATCAATACAAATTTTTAATTGGGTATCAATTTGAGGTAGGTACTGCCATTGTTTATATAGAAGATAGTTAGTCAACCTTATGGGATTATAATTGGATCAAAATGGATGCGACATGTAGATGGCGATAGTGAGCTCGCATCCAAGTCATGTCGTAACTTCAGTGATCTGGCCTCCAAGTCATGTCGTAACTTGATTGAAACAATGGGACAGCATTAAAATCAGGGTTTATTGAAGGAACCTGCATTAAAATGACGTCAAATATTCATGTTTGTAACTAATCACGCTAGATGACACTCGCGTTTGCGTCCAACACCAATTACACAGGCATTGACTATCTTACTTCTATATAAACAATGGTACTTGTCGTAAAGGTGGAACTATAGGTTTGAGATTTTTTTGAGAATCTTCGGACCGGCTAGCTCTAGGTTCGGAGGATCCGCCTTTACGCGATGAAAAAAAATCCATTTTTGGAATAACCGAGTTACCCAAAAAAAAATAGAAATACGCGGAAATGCCCTGAAGGTAATATTTGAAAACACAAATATCACCCATATGAATTGATAACTCTGTAGCAACTAACAGAAGACTACCTGGATAAAAAAAAACTGTAGTTTTGTGAGGTCGTGTCTGAGCGCATATAACCAAACATCCCGGTTACATTGAATCTCTGTTTTATTGATGAAAGTGGGTTTTTTCTAAATGGAACATCGAATAGGCAGAATGTGCGTTATTAGTCAGACGTAAATCAGCACGTTTTTTGAGAGGGTCACACTCAGACTCCAGAGAAGATCAACGAATGGGCTTGTATTTTGGGTGACCAAATCATAGGTCAAATATTTATGACAGAAAATTTAACTGGGTACCTGTATTTAAATATGCCTCAAAATCAGATATCTCACAGTATTCAAGAAGCAGTTGGTGCAAACCCAACTAAATTTACCACAGATATTACCTATCAACAAGATGGTGCACTCTCTCACCACTACAGGCCTATCCGAGAATAGCCTAACGAGAATTATCCGGGACGGTGGACAGGCCGACGAGGCCCAATGTATTGCCGGCTGGGTCACCTGATATGACACCTATGGACTCTTTTCTTCGGGGGTACATCTAAGGTGTACGTCACGCAGCCACTCTGGGAACTTATGGACCGAATAACAGATGTGTGTGGCAGTATTATCCAGGAAACATTTAACCTCTTTTATACCAGCGTATCAAATTTGAGACAATCCTTCAATTTAAGCAAATTCCACAACCAGCATTCGAATATAGTTTCAAAATCTGGTGTATTATAAAGAATATATTATGTAGTTGGCAATACTGACTGCTGCGTAATGCATTCTCCTATAAGAACAGCTTATCGGTTGTTGGAAGTTAGTGTTTTGTGCCGCATGTCAGAGTCTGTGTAAGTGCGACTTTCATAAAAATTTTAGTCCTATTTATTTATTCTTTCTTGTTATATTGTATCAGTTCAAAATAATTAGCAAATTACAATATCAAAGATTTTTCAGTTTTACGGTTTGTATCGTATATGATGCAACGGTTCATGGTGGTAAAAATAATTTAGTATCAAATATGAGACAATGGTTAAAAGTAGGTAGGTTATTTTTGTTCTTTACATTTCAGATGCGAAATAAGAGAAATACTGCTCTGATCCCTCCCTATGACAGTGACGATAGTCGTTTCGATGACAGCGAAGATGAGAATGATCCAGATTTCCTCCCACACAATACAACTTCAGCTCCTGAGAGCGAGGAGGAGGACAGCTCCGAAGAGGAAACAATGGAAGAAACGCCAAAGCAGGATTGTCTAGGACATAAAAAAAGCAAATTATCTGGAAGACCATTGATAAGGTAGATAGTGGGAAGACGATTCCAGTTTGGTTGGACAAACTACCAAATGACAAAGAAGAACTTTTTGATGACGCTATAATAAAAAATATGGTGGAACAATCAAATTTGTACGCGATTCAAAAAAATCCTGCAAAACCTCTCTCTGTGACAGTAGAAGAAGTCGAACAATTCATTGGCATTTGCATGTATATGTCTATATATAATTTACCTCGAACACATATGTACTGGGCAAGTACTATCAGAATTCCTCAAATTGCAGATATCATGAGTAGAAACAGATTTCAGCAGATCAAAATGAATCTACATATGAATGACAATAGTAAAATTGATCCGGCAAATTTAGATCGTTTGTTCAAAATTAGGCCTTTGATGGAGTCCTTACTAAAAAATTTTCGGGCTATTCCCATGCAACAATTTTTATGCGTCGATGAACAAATCGTGCCCTACAAAAGTAAATAGGGGCTTCGTCAATATAATCCAAAGAAACCTCATAAATGGGGTTACAAAATTTTTGTGCTCTGTGATGCTAACGGACTCATCCATAATTTTCAAATATATATCGGCAAATGTGACCCTAATCCCAAATTTCCAGATATCGGAGTCAGCTCTAATGTTGTACTAAATATGACAGAATTTGTACCACATAAAAAAAATTATTTACTATTTTTTGATAACTGGCTCTCTTCTCCTGCGCTCTTCGTGGAATTACAAAAGATGGGAATTGGTGGGTTAGGTACTATTCGAATCTATAGATTCCCAGGATTAGATTTTTCTTCTGATGCTTTCATGAAACGTCTTGGAAGAGGGTGTATAGAAGAGAAGCAAACAACTATCGAAAACATCGATCTGCGAGCGGTGAAATGGCTCGATAACAAGTCAGTTGTTTTAGTTTCAACTTTTGAGAGTGCGAATCCGACAGAAGAAGTGAAAAGATTCGATAAAACAAGTAAAATATATATTTCTGTTACATGACCTTCTATCATTGGTACCTACAACAAGTTTATGGGAGGCGTTGATTTGGTAGATGGACTCATCTCCTACTACAGAACTTCAATCCGATCGAAAAAATATTATTTACGATTTTTCTTCCATTTTTTAGACATGGCTATGGTAAATAGCTGGCTGCTCTATAGGCGCGACTGTGACTCACATAATTACAAGAAAAAAGATATTATAGATTTACTCACCTTCAAGTCAGAAGTAGCCCAGGTTATGTGTCTATGTAATAAAAATCCACTAAAGCGTGGTCGCCCCTCAAGTGGATTTATAGAACGTGCATTCCAGGAAAAAAAGAAAAGGGGACCAACAAAACCTATTCCTGAATCAGAAGTACGCAGAGATGGTATTGGGCATTTTGTAGTGGTAAAAGATGATCGCCAACGTTGTAAAAGACCAGTTTGCTCGTCACTAACATCGTTTTATTGTATTAAATGTCAAATCTATTTATGTTTGAATAAAACAAGAAACTGCTTCATGGACTTACATAGATAGATTAGTTTTAAGAATATATATATAATAATAATAATAATAACTCGTATTTATTCATCAGATGCAGGAACAAATAAAAAAATATATATAATAACAAATAAATAAATATATAAAATGATAATATGAAATTACCTCAATACCTAATCTGCAAATATGAAAGGCGGAGTATCAGCAGAATGCTGTTTTTCAACTCAACCCGTTATATATATATATATATATATATATATATATATATATATATATATATATATATATATATATATATATATATATTTATACTTCAAGCAGAATTGTATTTTTTTCAACCACTGTTGAAAATATGATACAAACTGTTAATTTTTTAGTTAATTAAAAATTTAATTTTTTTTTATATCATTGTCTTTAGTTTGATCAGAATTTCAACGAAAACACAAAAAAAAAATTTTTGTTCATCTATTAAATGGTCTTGGTATATAAGAGGTTAATAACGTTCTGAATGAATTCCAAAACCGACTTTTTTTCTGTCAAAAAGTGAACGATGAACATTTCGAGCATTTGTTGGAATAGTTAAAATAGTTACTTGAAATTTTGTTGCAATTAAAATTTATTTAGGTTTTCATTTTATTTGTAAAATATTTGAAGCTAATTTCAAACACTTCCCGCTTGTAAGTTTGAAACTGCTATTTTCCATCAAAAACTAATCTTGATCATAAAAAGTGAAGAGATACGAAAACTTTATGCATAACTAGATATTTTCGGCAAAAGAAACAAAGGGTAGTAAAAAGTGGTCTGTGTCAAAAATTAAGAAATATGGATGTAGTCATCAACAACTTTTAGACTTGGAAAAATTGCTTTTCGTTTAAAAAAGAATTGGAAATTTAATATAAAATGGCGTACGAAGCATCTCTGTGGTACTGTATACGACTTTAAAAATGCCTCATTGCAGTTTATTTTTTATCTTTTATTATTTCTTTCTATCTTCTCATGATATTGATAATATTGTTGTTATTTTTGTTGGATAGAAATATAAAATTTTTGTTGTATAATAATTTTGAAAATTTTGTTTGTCCAGCAGTTTTACCATTTTACCCGTGTTTGCTGTTTTACTTACCTTTTCTAGCTCACTTCGGGTGCAGCTGAACATGCAAAACTCGTCCTCTGCAGTGTGGTTCCAGAGAAGTTCTGTGCAGTTTTCTTGATGTCAAAATGACCAAAGAAAGCATTGTTCTATTACCAATTTTTATTACTTCATTTTCCCCTACCACAAATTGTCAAATATTCCAAAATAATTTCAATTATCAATTATGAAAGAAAACTCCTTAATATTAGCTTCCCTAACTCTAGAAGAAACCTACCTTATGTCGTATTATCAGTTAACAAGAGTTATTAAACGCTAAATCAATGAAAATGATAGTTCCGTGCAATTTAGAACGGTTCCGGTGCAAGTATTGAAAGTTTTTGAGGATCGAAAGCTACTTCAGAGTCTTTCGAGGGTAAATTATGCAAATCGTCTTTTAAGTTACGAGGATATACTGAAAAATTCTTAGCCTATTATAGAACCAAACAAAAATTCAATGTCAAAATATTTTATTACTCAATATATTCTCATCTTTATTGGATACATTTATTACAGCGAACCTGCAACGTCTCTAGACCTTTCAAAAAAAATATTTCTTCTTGCTCTGCAAACCAGACCTCCACAGCTTTCATTACCTCCTCGTTGGAAGAAAATTTAAGACCTTTTAAACATTTTTTCAGTTATGGAAAGAGATGATAGTCGGGCGGAGCCAAATCTGGTGAATAAGGGGTGTTCTAGTAATTCAAACCCTAAATCACGAATTTTTTGCATGGCAACATGAGATTTGTGTGCAGGGGCGTTGTCCTGCAAAAACAAAACGCCTTTGGATAGCTTTCCGCGTGTTTTCTCTTTAATTTTTTCCCGTAGAATGGTCAGTAATGTCGAATAGTAATCTCCAGTTATTGTTCTACCCCTATCCAAAGAATCAATCATGAGTACTCCATGGCAATCCCAAAAAACTGAAGCAAGAACTTTTCCAGCAGGGTAAAATTCCGTTAACCAGGCGCTACAAGCTATCAAAAATTTTTTTTTTGGACTTACGTAGTTTGACCTCCTGAATAAAAAATCCAAATGAAATTTTTGGCGGTCTCAAGTAATTTCGGAGATACGGGCCTTTTTTTGAATGAAAACTGGCATTTTCTAGCACAAGTTTCTTCTTCGAAAAACACACTCAAATGCCTCCTGATTTTCACCAGCACAATATCCGCACCCTAATTCACCAGTTTTACACTTTTTTTTTCATTGAAAACAGTTTTATTATCAACAAATTCTACTCTATTTTAGCAATAACAAAATCAACAAATTCATGCTGTTTTGTTTAGTTAATATCTGTCAGGTTGGTCACATTGGCATTGACGTAAGGGCGAAGCGACATTGCCAGTGTGATTCCAGAAATATTCAATTCACGTATAAAGTCTTGTTCATACCCTCGCGAATTTCGCAGTTTTTTTGCGAATAAAATGTCTGCCGACATGGTTCTGCATCGACGATTGGCACGACGATGGCAGCCATTTTATTCGCAGAAAAATTGCGAAATTCGCGAGGGTTTGAACAAGACTTAACATGGAATATTTTAGTGAATGAGTAAGAAAAATTGATAACCACAAAATTTTCCCATCAACACTTTAACTGCACCTATGAAACAATGGTACTTATACTGTTTCTAAATGACTAGCAAAATTCAAAGGACGAGACAGATCACGGAAATGTGCGCAAACATAACATGAATACACATGCGCACAAAAAATAATGAGCACTTTTTACATAAAATGAACCTACTTCAATGACTATAACTTATCCCGACAGACCCGATCTCATGCAAATCCAACCGAACTTACCCGATTATACAATACAGTTAGGTTGCGTCTTTTCTATCTGTTTGCGCATGCGCACTTACCAAAAATGAATGTTTGAGATCCGACACGTTTATTCAAGTAATTATTTGTTCGCAAAAAATGCCTCCTAGCTCTGTCTATTTAAAAATATCTTTTGTGCATTCAAAATATTAATACCAAGATTTTTTCCAAATCCTGTTCTCACAACGAAATGGCTCATTTCATAACAAGGTAGCCAGTATCAATGTCTTTCATTGAATCAACAACAGCGAGTCTTAAAAACTTTACAATACAATGCGACGTTGTCAGATTCCCTAAAATTCCTGAATACTGAATACTCATTAATATGAAGTGTTTGTAGTGGATAGTTTTCAGAAGTATTGGCGCCCTAGAGACTGGCACTTTTTTCACAAATAATAATAATGATGATAGTTCCACATAAACACTCGAAGAGTGAACCATTCTTAGTGAAGATATTCAGCAAGAAATACGTAAGCAAAGCGAGCACGCGCATTCCTATTACTACTTTGTAACTTATGTAACTTATCTCTTACTTCTCGGTGAAGATATCTGCGAGACAGACACGAGCGCGCGCATTTCCATTACTACTTTGTCGATTTCTGTCAACTTTGAGTAGAAATTTTCATACCTTATCTGTTAGTGAACAAGACCAGAAATACGCGAGCGCGCGCATTTCCATCACTACTTTGTCGATTTCTGTCAACTTTGAGTAGAAATCTTCATACCTTAACTGTTAGTGAACAAGACCAGAAATACGCGAGAGAAGCGAGCGCGCTTGCCCGACATTTCGCGAATCTTCGTGCGCGAAGTTGACAGAAATCGACAAAGTAGTAATGGGAATGCGCGCGCTCGCGTATTTCTGGTCTTGTTCACTAACAGATAAGGTATGAAGATTTCTACTCAAAGTTGACAGAAATCGACAAAGTAGTGATGGGAATGCGCGCGCTCGCTTCGCTCGCGTTTTTCTGGTCTTGTTCGCTAACAGATGAGGTATGAAAATTTCTACTCAATGTTGACAGAAATCGACAAAGTAGTAATGGAAATGCGCGCGCTCGTGTCTGTCTCGCAGATAACTTCACCAAGAAGTAAGAGATAAGTTACATAAGTTACAAAGTAGTTATAGGAATGCGCGTGCTCGCTTTGCTTACGTATTTCTTGCTGAATATCTTCACTAAGAATGGTTCACTCTTCGAGTGTTTATGAGGAACTATCATTATTATTATTATTTGTGAAAAAGTGCCAGTATCTAGGGCGCCAATACTTCTGAAAACTATCCACTACAAACACTTCATATTCATGAGTATTCAGTATTCAGGAATTTTAGGGAATCTGACAACGTCGCTTTGTATTGTAAAGTTTTTAAGACTCGCTGTTGTTGCTTCAATGAAAGACATTGATACTGGCTACCTTGTTATGAAACAAGCCATTTCGTTGTGAGAACAAGATTTGGAAAAAATCTTGGTATTAATATTTTGAATGCACAAAAGATATTTTTAAATAGACAGAGCTAGGAGGTATTTTTTGCGAACAAATAATTACTTGAATAAACGTGTCGGATCTCAAACATTCATTTTTGGTAAGTGCGCTTGCGCAAACAGATAGAAAAGACGCAACCTAACTGTATTGTATAATCGGGTAAGTTCGGTTGGGTTTGCATGAGATCGGGTCTGTCGGGATAAGTTATAGTCATTGAAGTAGGTTCATTTTATGTGAAAAGTGCTCATTATTTTTTGTGCGCATGTGTATTCATGTTATGTTTGCGCACATTTCCGTGGTCTGTCTCGTCCTTTGAATTTTGCTAGTCATTTAGAAACAGTATAAGTACCATTGTTTCATAGGTGCAGTTAAAGTGTTGATGGGAAAATTTTTTGGTTATCAATTTTTCTTACTCATTCACTAAAATATTCCATGTTAAGTCTTGTTCAAACCTCGCGAATTTCGCAATTTTTCTGCGAATAAAATGGCTGCCAGTCATGCCGGACCAATCGTCGATGCAGAACCATGTCGGCAGACATTTTATTCGCAAAAAAACTGCGAAATTCGCGAGGGTATGAACAAGACTTTATACGTGAATTGAATATTTCTGGAATCACACTGGCAATGTCGCTTCGCCCTTACGTTAATGCCATTGTGACCAACCTGACAGATATTAACTAAACAAAACAGCATGTATTTGTTGATTTTGGTATTGCTAAAATAAAGTAGAATTTGTTGATAAAAAAACTGTTTTCAATGAAAAAAAAAGTGTAAAACTGGTGAATTAGGGTGTGTATATTGTGCTGGTGAAAATCAGGAGGCATTTGAGTGTGTTTTTCGAAGAAGAAACGTGTGCTAGAAAATGCCAGTTTTCATTCAAAAAAAGGCCAGTATCTTCGAAATTACTTGAGACCGCCAAAAATTTCATTTGGATATTTTATTCAGGAGGTCAAACTACGTAAATCCCAAAATTTTTCGATAGCTTGTAGCGCCCGGTTAACGGAATTTTACCGAAAATTTACCTCTTTTGAAGCTTGTAGTCCAATTTTTCACGGTCGCATACGAAGGACATTGATCACCAAGGGTATTAAGCATATCTTCGAAAATCTGCTTACCTATTAACCCTTTTAAATACAGGTACTTGATGATGGCTCGATACTCCAATTTTTCGATTTTCACAATTTCGGTGGACATATTTTATCTTTTAATTTATTGCGTAACTCTGCTTTACTTTTTTGACATCAAACTTTACACTGACACTTCTAATAATTTATTGTTCGTTGCTATGGTAACGCAATATTTTGTTTATGCAGGGAACTGGTCTAGGCTAACTAGATATCAATACATCCTCGTATGTGGATACTAATGAATTTGATTGAAATTGTTCGGTCTGAAAGCCTTGGAGGTTTTTATTATATTCGAAAGCACTGAGATAGTTTGTTTTGAAACTGAATATTCGCAGGGAGTTTCAATCAAGTTAGAATACCTGGTTGTTTTCGCTGCGGTCACCTTTATCGTTGTTATTGAGGATTTCTTCGCAGTGGTCTCGTACGCATTGTCTTTTTTGTCCTTCTGTTTGCTTTGCTTTTTAGTGGTCTGCTTGTTCCTTGTTAGAATTAATTTTAAAATCTGTTGTTTTAAAATATTTTCGTGATGTCTCGTTCAAAGTTTTCTTGGCTTCCTTCTTCCTGGCTCATTATCTGCTACCAAAATTTGTTTTCACTTGCGGATTTGTGTGTTTTCACGGATCCCTTCCTAACTTTTAGTTTTTCTTAAATTGTATCACAAACGATTTCCTCACATACTAATTTTCATTCCCTTAGAAGTTTTTATTTCGTTTTCTTATGATTGATAACATTTTTCCAGTCATTTTCTTTTTTGTTTATTTTTATTCGACTCAATACAATTCAATATCACAAACGATTTCCTCACATACTAATTTTCATTCCCTTAGAAGTTTTTATTTTGTTTTCTTATGATTGATAACATTTTTCCATCCATTTCCTTTTTTTATTTTTATTCAATTCAATTGCCTTTACTTGTCTCTTCAATCTATCATAGTCAGAGTTTTGATTTGTCTCTCGTCTGTAAAACTTTTTGTACAGTTCGTTTTATTATTAGTCTAGCTTTGTTGTAAAGTTTTTTTATTGGGAATATGATTTTAAAATTGTTTTTGGGTTTATTTTGTTGCCTGTCAGTCATTGTAATGTTTTAATATGTGCTGTTGTTTATTTTAGGTATTTTCATGTGAGGAAGTCTGGTTGTCCTGTTCGTTACGATGATATTTGATCAATCTGCAGCTGAAAAGTTCTCTCAAGGTGAAATTGATGATGTTATGGTGGATATTGGATGAAGCTCAAATAATCATTACAGATGTTGGTGAAGTATAACTACTTTTTCACAATTTACCTTTTTGACTTCTAGAAATGCAAATATTTTATATTTCGTTAACTTCTTATATCATAACACTATCTATCTATCAATCAGATGAAATCCGTTTCCTCTCCTTTCACCTAAAACTAACAGCAATGTCAAGTCAATTTTCTGTAGTTCCTACGGTCGTTCCTAATGAATATTTACTAGCATGAAAGAAAGAGACTCACTGCCACTATAAGTAACTCCAAGATTCAATGCGCATATGAATGAATGAAACCAACAAATTGTGTGTCTGAATGGAGAGAGGATTGTCCCAGATGGTCGTGTACGCCAACCTAACATCTTCGGCGTGGGTTTCGCTGCACTTTTCGTGGGCTTGGCTCGCGCACTGCGGTCGCCCTGCATTACCACTATATAGTTCAATAAAATGGTGCACAAAAAGGGCTCAAAGTGGAAAGTTCTGGTGTGATTATTTACAGTAGTTTATTGTATGTTTTTTTGAGTTGCTAAACACGAATCTGAAGTTTACCACAAAAAATTCGGCCCGCAAATATGAGAAATCAACATAAATACACGAAAACCTAATTTTTTTGTTGATTTGCACCAAACAACTTTCAAAGCAAGCTGACTGCACACCAGAGTAATCCATAAGTAACAACAAACCGTTTCTGGAAATAGCAAAACCCGATGCGGAAACCTAATCAATGAGTGGAAGAAATTAAAACACCAAACATATTGGGACCAAATGGCATCGACATAGCACAGCCATGGTGAGGCACCTGAGCCAAACACTGACACCCTTAACCCCAACAGATCTAAAATACGCACAATCACACCGGCTTACTAACCGGAGACTGTGGCCTTAGAAAACACCTACACACCATGGGAATAAATAGAGAAACCGTCGACTGTAGACTCTGTGGTGACAAGGAGAAAACAGCCTCTTACATCATCTTCGAACAGAATATTCGAACAGATCAACGTATAAACAGGCATGAATCCGAAACGTCTAGTAAATAGACTACCAAACCTGGTGAAAAACAGTCCTATTCGACTAGAAACCGCTGACGACAAAACAATACAATAGACCCCAGCTGGTCTCTGTCTTAAGGGAAACCTCAAAGGTAAACCCGGTATCTCGCTAGTCAGTCTTTAACCGACCAACCAACTAAACCCTCAAGAAAAACCGTGCTCTAATGAGAACCAATCGAATTTTTAAATGCTGGCCTCACCTGTTTTACTACAGTGTATAAAATGACTCAAAAGGAAGTCACGTCTTTGAACAAATGGAGGTATGCATGCTACTTCAGGTCTGCATACAAAACAACAGGCCATTTGGCATCCTTACCTCCTACGGAAGCTGCAGCACAACACCATTCTTTGAGGATATACTTCCAAGTGCAACAGTGTCTTGGAAATGAAAAATATCCCGAGCAATGGAGTTGGAAACAAACCAAAGGGGGTCTGCAGCCAGTACCAACGCTACAGCCACCAGCACCATAAGCAGTTTTGAAACGTATATCCTGTAAGTGGAAGAACACCTGCAAAAAAGCAGGCCCTATCTGTATGTGCCTGAACTGTGACAATAGCTGTGATAACATACTCTTTGCAGTAGAAGCAGAGGATGATTCGGAGTTCCCTGATCCACATTAATAATTCTTTCACACTTTTATTGTTTCTCCCACAATTTATTTGTGTTTTTGATGAGTTTCCATTTTCATTTCTCTAAATAAGTTAAGTAATTATTTGCAATTCATTTTCTTGTTTGTTTCAGGTATACAGGAACTAAAAGGCGGCCCAGAAGGAGACATGGAACCCGTACATAAGAAGGCTCGATTAGATACATAAATGCATGTGAGTTGCTCTGAAATACTCGATAGGTAATGATTTTATATCGAATGAATATACTGTTGAATTTATTGAATTGAATCAATGATTATTTGTTTCAGGCGTAGAGTGACTGGAAAGCTTCCCTGTAGAAAAGAAGGCATCTGTGTTTAAGAGGAGTCGCAATATTCGTATTAGTGCATAAATACTGATAAATTCTAAATAAATTCGTGTCTTTTATAGCCTGTAAATAATGTTTACCTACATGAAATAAAAACTTTAAATTAGAAAATGAAACTGAATCCTGGAAAAATCAAACAAACATTGTGAAAGATAGCTAGATTGAAAGCTGTTTCTCACAAGAATTCGAATCTTTGGTTGAATACTCCACCTGTCTCTAGCTTGTTGACGTTGCTGAATAAATATACGATTAGAACTTTAATTCTGATGGTATGGCTTTGGTGCCGATTTCATGTGGAAAGTGCCTTGTTTGGGATTTTACCACTGTAGATACGGTTGCACCATCACATGTGGTTCAGAATACAGTTTCCGAAGGATCAGCAGCTGAAAAAGCTGAAATAAATAAGACAAGCAATCACAAAGCTCTTTCGAGCGATTATCATTTTATCCCAATCGATGCAGAAATCTTGGGACCATTTGGATCATGCAAATAAATCATCGCAGAAATATGTAGGCGGTTAAAGGAAATAAAAGGGAGTGCCAGTGGTTCAAGGAACGACTTTCCATCAGCATTGAGAGGGGGAATGCAATTAGTGTCCTGGGAACATTTGTAACCACAAATTAATCTTTTAAATTTTTTAAAATTTATAATTCTTCAATATATTTCTTTTTTCTCTAATTGATTTTGAATCTTTTATTGTTCTCTAATTATAGGAATTTGTATAATGTACTAACTCTTGAAATATAAATTAGTTGAGTTTTTCTGTTTTTTTTTTTTTTAATCACTGATATCACTGAAACTTCAACACTCTTTTGCATGGAAACCATATGACGTACAAAAAATTATTAGAGACATAAATTGTAAACAGCTTCCTCTACGAGTTGGAAGCTGAAAAACAGTAAAAACATAATTTTTGGTGTTTTTTATTTTTTTGATGATTTCTTATATTTGCCGGTGGAATTTTTGTTAGACAACTCCAGATTCGTGTTTATCACACCAAAAACTATGTAATAAACCATTAAAAACAATTATACCAGATTTTTCCACCTTAAACTTCCTTTTGACTAGGCTATATAATGGAGCTCGGTGTGCTATGGAATACGCTATTGTTAGATCGCGTCCAAATAAAATCGTTGAGATACGGGCGTAAATATTTTTCGAACAAGTAGTTGTATATAAATATCATCATTACTGGTCTTAAATAATTTCGGGACTGGTTTATGGTTTTCGAGCTGGTAATTGTGACATTAAATGTACTGGTTACTAGTAATAATGTGTACTGTAGATTATGGTAAATAAGTTTACATGCTTGTCTCTTTTAATTCAATGAGAGTAAATAAGGATGGCTCACTGGAGGTGGTTCAGTATTGTCCTGAAATTTTTCGAATTTCATTGTTTCATTTAGGATTTACTATAATTTGGTTACATGTAGGATACTGAATAAAGTGTCGCTAGAACACAATATTACATGATACAAAATGTAACAATAATTATCATTTCTATCTCTCAATTCCTCAACGAGCACAAACATCCCTTACTGATAAAATCGTTGTAATTTTTAATAATTAGGTATGAAATTTTCAAAGATCTGGGCATGTGAATATATTTTCGCAAACCTGTTAATTAAAAATATACATTTCTGTGACATAATGAAAATCCGGAGTAAAACTCGATTTTACATGAAAAGCTTTGTAGCTGGTACGGTACAGGAAAAGAAGTGTGAAAAAAATATATTCGGTGAAATTACAGGACAGGTATTGTATGTTTCGATTAAACATTTTAATGAACATGTCAAATCACGTTTAAACAAGAATCAAAGAGCACAAGGCTTGCTGTCGGTTAGGGCACACACGGAAATCCGCTGTCGCAGAACATTCTCTCAACAACGATAACCATAGAGTGAAATTTGATGAAACCCAAGTCATCTCTTCAACATCTGCCTATTACCCAAGACTCTTCCGGGAAGCAATTGAAATTCAGAAACACCACAACAACTTCAACAGAACCGAAGAAGGACTACAATTAAACAATGTTTGGCTTCCAGTTCTCAAAAATTCTCAATTAGCTCCATTCCCACAAAATAACGGTACGAACGATTCTATGATGTCAGCTGTCGCTATGGACCAATCAGATGTAAGAACGTCAAATCACAGGTATTTATTGAGACAATGTATAACAAATATCAAGCATTTGACAGCGACTTAAGAAACCAGAAACTTTCTCTTGAAAATGCTACCCACTCGTGTTGGCGAAACATCGAGATCTTCTCTTAACTTACGTCGGCCTTACAACCGAAGAACCACTATGTAAGATGATCCCTTTCTTGTAATTGACTGAACACTTGACCACGGGATCGTAATGTTATGCATTCCACCTCACTTTTCTCATCGCTTGCAACCCTGTAACGTTATTTATTTTTTTATCAATTATTCAGGGTATATCGAAATTTTGAATCATATTTTTCATGCATTTTACCATTATTTGCCTTCTGCATATATTTCATAATTCTCAAACACTAACAATACCTGAATCGCTATCAAAATGTTGCTTCTCCGAGAGTGAATGCACTTGTAATCAATCCATCCCACTATTACTCAATTGAACACGGAAGTTTCACCTACGGCACGGTATTATGTGTAGACATCCCCATTGAGTATTTTCATAATACCTCCAGGTATATCCATTTTACATTTACGTCATCATGTTTTGGGTAACGTCATATTCCAAATTATCCCAAGGTCATTAATTGTCATTCGTGATTTAAGTGTGCACTTTTGGAACTTTGTTAAAAAATTTCAATCCATGTCTTGGGTGTGCGCAAGCGGAGTAGGCCATAGACTAGTGGTTGTTGTGACTTCTGCATTCAGCTGGAGTAGCACAGAGTAACTTTTGTTGGTTTCATAACTGAAGAGTCGAAATGGGTTATGACATGCAGTATTACTCAGGCGTATTTGAGGATAGGGCTTCCTGATATCTTCCTAGCTTGAGGAAAAAGATTTATGAGTTGAGATTGTAATTGTTGTTATTGTTATTGTTCTTGTTATTCCCGTCAACCGATTGCACCCCTACGCGCAACCCTCGGAAGTCTTCGAGAGACTTGTGTGAGCTAGGGAAGACGCGGCCCTTACCTTTTAACGTCTGATGCCATGCACGAGACCGGTGAATCGGTGGATCGAACCCACGACCCCACGCTTGCGAGGCGTACGCTTTTACCAGCGTGCAGAAGTGCACTTGGCAACAATGCACACGGATTTGACATTTCTACTTGAAGTTTGAGAAGAAGATTAATTAGCTACAGATGATATTTGAAATAATTGGAAAAAACGAGTTGTAAGAATTTTGTTTCCATTATCATCCGTAATCCGATTATGTATTGCAACTGCCAAAAGGTTTCAGTTTTCGTTTAGTCGTTTGAATTGCTTTGTATGCATATTTCTGAACCTCACCTCTCGGGGGACTCTATAACCCAATTATCTCAGGTAAGTCTCGCACATGGTATTCTTCTATGAGTTGGCTGTTTTTCATGTATTTTAGGATGTGATTAGTTATGCCTTTTGGAAACTTCACCCTATGTGCCGCTGTTAACCCTTTTACCAGGATATTTTAACTTCTGAAAGAGCCTACCGAAAGCATCTTCCACAGTTTCACTTAGGCTCGTTCTGGACAGAGGTTTTTATCAGGTCATCCAAGTTGTTGAACAAAATGTCAAGTTCTTGTTGCATTACAGGGTTTATTTATAGGGCACTATAGTTTTGTCCCTAATACAAAATTTCTTTCCTTTCTGGAGGAAGTTTCACGACTCCGTTGATGTGTGTTCTAAACACAAAACAATAGACCAATCCAAAGTATGTTTACAAAATAACGCTGTCATACAGCGGAATATGGGATGTCACTATTTACTTCTAGCAGTAAAGTCAGCCGCTGCTTCATCCGTTGGGAATTATTAGATTAACAATGAGTTATTATTCATTTGGCAGAGACCAAACAACTCAAAGTTGTTGGACCTACCCTTGCACTGATGAGAGGCAACAACCTCGAAACATGTTTGTTTGCAGGTGGTCATCCCCAGCCAAATTAGGGATAATATTTTGTTTGTCTACAATAAGCACTTGCAATTGAGTCTTCTTGGAAGAACTCTGCAATAAATATCTATCAGATGTAGTTCAACATCCGTCGTGGCATTAGCCAGGGAAGTAATTCTTTTCTGTCAGATTTTTGCCTCATATTTCCCACTTTGTGAAAATATTTGGACAGAAGGGTACTTCGACTTTGTCGATTTTATTCTTATCATATATTTGTAATCTCCGGCAAAACGTTCTAATTTGTTCGAATTTTTGCAAGCTGTACATGACAACGATCGAGTTGTCATTTTGAAACAGTGGCGTACAGAGTGGAAAGTTTATATCAATGTCAGAGCATTTCTGATTTCATTGTATTAAAACAGAAACGGTTTCCTAGTGCAAAATGAACCCGTAACAATTGGTAAATATTATTAAACCAATATTGACCCAATATAATAATAATATTCGTGATATAATATTCAGCCAATATGCTATCACACTTGGATATTTAACATTGCCTTTCATCCTTAGAAACTATTTGAGAGGGATATTGGGATTGAGATTCTGGGATTGCAATATTTATTTTAGATGTTGGAAGCAATATGTAGACAATACTGTTTTATCGATGCTGGTATATATTATTAAACCAATATTTTCCCAGGGTCTTCTACCCTGAAAAAAGGGGAGTCAGAAACGATTTTTTTTCTGAGTGGTGAAGGGTTGTATGATTCTTTGAGTTTTAAATGAATGAAAAGGATATTCCCCCTATTTTTGGGCATTTTCGTTCAGTTCCACCATCAAAACGAACGAATATTTTGGTGTTGTTTTATTTCGGTATTGAAGTCTATCATTCACCCAGTTAAACGTCTTTCTTATTTTTCTCCTAGATATTTCCTTTTTTTGTGAATAATTTTACAAAAATGTGTTGTTTTCGCGAAATGGGTTTCCTTGCTACATTTCATTTGAAATGAGAAATATCTAGCTTTATCAAAATCAACTAATAAAGGTTTGGTTCAGCCGTCGACCAGTAAAAACTAATTATTACTTACAATTCTGGATTCCGAACTGGAACTGAATTTCTTTCAAATGACATGCCCCTCAGGTTGCTCCTCCCACACGACTGATAAGGAAAAGAGAGAGTATCATCTAGCCAGTATGACATCTGGCACAGGGTCGGATCGGGAATGGGACAAAAGAAAATTCATTCGGGTCGAATATTTTAACTTTTACAATTAATAGCTTTTTTCAACAACATATGTTCATCGCTTGGGGGACAATACGACAATACTCCATAACATTTTATATTAGGAAAAAACAAAAGGCGGCTCCAGAATGTTGTACGAGTTTCGTGATTTCTGATACGATTCCATTCAAAATTGGTATATAGTAGCTTTTGGGTTTGGGATGCCATAATTTTTTCTGATTTCTGATTCTTGGTCTGATTCTATTTTGAGTTGGTATAGGTATAGGTATTTTTGTGGTCGGAGATCATGATTTTTTTGTCAATGTTTGGTAATTCGAAATGGCAGCTTCAAAATGGTGGACGAATAATTATTGTCCAATTCCGTTCAAAATGAGAATGTAGGGGTTCTTTGGATCGGTGATTTTGACTTTTACTGTCAAAATAAAAAAAATCAAGATGGGAGCCTCGAGATTTGAGGTCAGATTCTATTCCAAATTTGTTTCTAGGAGTTTTTGGAATAAGAGATGAGTTTTTCAAAACGAAATAATTCAATGTGACCTATTTCACGAATGATCTGAAGAAAATATTCGTGCATTTGAATAAAATCTTGTCTTAAAAATATTTTTTTATTTATATTCATCAGGAAATACACTCTCTACTACGTCAGGGCTATTAAGCGAGAATTTCGGAGTTATAGGCATATTTTTACGCATATTACTAAATAACTTTTGTTCTTGTGACTCCCATATCGGCAACTCCGTTCGACATTGGTTCCCAATACAACGGTTTATTTGGGCGGCGCGGCGTTTTTGATGTTCCTTTGAAGTTGAAAAGCTACAGCGGAATGTTCCAATGGGGCAGCGCAGCAAGGTAAATAAACGAAACATATTGACTTGATACCAGGTGATTGTTACGGCTTTGTTTGTTTCTTTGGTGGCATTAATATCGAGAATCGTAATCATTCAAATTTATTCACTCCGGTTTTTTATTTTCATTAATGATTCTATGTTGAAGAAGGATCACAATTATTTTTATCAAATTCAAGGAAAACGATATACTTAACCAGAAGAAAATATTGCGATTTAGTTATATATGTGAAATGATTTCGATGTAAAGAGACAAAGACATTTGTGTCTGGGAATCGGTAATGCTTCCATAGCTGAAAGCATTTTATGTAAATTGCATTCTACTTGAAATTTTGAACGGGCATCTTCCTAGAGGAATGAGAATTAGGGATAAATGCTTCTGATGTTGTTGAAGGTAGAGAAAGAAATGTAAAAAAAGAAAGAAATATCAATTTTTTTCAATATTCAGGTATATTAGAGTAAAACATCTAGCAAAAACATTGTTTAATTTATTTTTAAGTTATATCGATTCAATCGGTTGAATTGAGTGTTTCACGGTTGATGAAGTCTTATATAATTTCACCATTAATATGGAATAAGACATATGTACCTAAACTATGTATCTACCTTTCCTGCAAAAAACTACATTTAAATCGAGAAAATAGTTTTCAAGAAAATTGCGATCAGATCTTATTGGTAACTATTTTCAATAGCTATCTCGAAAGTCAATATCTGATAACTGATTTTTAAATTTTTTTTCATGATTTCACATCAGATTTTATATTTTCGAATCAATTAAAATAAATGCATTCATTCACACCTATATAGTAATTTTGAACAGAATACGACCATAACTCACAAAATAAACCAAATCCATTTTGAATTACTGAAATTTGATGAAGAATTAATTATCTTCAACCCCAAGATACCATTCTTATACCGTGTGACACAAACTCATCGTACATGCACTTTTTTCCTTTGTTTCTGTAGATATATCTCTGAAATTTGGAACATTGAATATGCTAATTATAGAGCACTTTTTGACATATTTGGAGAAAAAAAATCCAAATTCTGGTTTTTCCGGAAATGACATCAACTCTCGATTTTCAAATAGGACACCGTGTATATTATTACATTTTTGAAATATGCATAATTTTTTGAATCGAATGATACCTCATAGAATTACCCATTTTATTTTTCGATCTAGAAAGACATGAAATCCCTAAAATTAGTCCAAATGATCAAAATAATGCTACACTGTCGTAATTTCGATTTAAAAAGTATCGTGGTTCGAAATACGTAAGTAATCCAAAACCTTTTTTACTCGAAACTCCGTCATTTCAAATGGTACCATAATGGTACTCTGACGTCATTCGAAAGTACCATCGCTGGAGTATCCATCCATATTAACATTTTTATGTATTACCAATAGGTCATATTGAATTTTCCAAATTTCAGAAATATAGCTACAGAAACAAAAGAGAAAGGGGCGTGTACCATGAGTCTGTGTCACACGGTATAAGATTCGACCATAAATCATGAAACTCGTCTGCCATTTTCAATTACTGAATTTTGACAAAAAAATCATTATCTTCGAACTCAAAAACCACTAGATAGGTAGGGTAGAACCCGCCCAAAAATTACTAAACTTTTCCGTCATTTCAAATTCACGAATTTTAATAGAAATCATCAGGATCTCTTATCCCAACAACCGATTTTGAATCTAGTCGGTCATAATCACAGAACTCGCCCGCCATCTTGGAACCGACATCTTAAATTCATCAATTTTGACAAAAGACTCACAATCTCTGAGCCATAAAAACCCACAGACAAATTTTGAATCGAATCGGATCATAATCACAAATCTCGTCCTCCATTTTGAAATTATTAATTTTGACGAAAGATTCATAATCTACGACCCATTTTGTATCGAATCAGAAATCAATGGAATGGAATGGAAATTCCAGATTAAGGTGATCCTGAAAGCTCCAGATATCTTCGAGGTCGTAACAGGAGAGATCCAGAAACCTGTAAACGAAAATAGAGGAGGAGCTTCAGAGCAGCAGGAGAGAGAACGGCACCAGAGAGAACTGACAAAATGGAACAAATCCGATTCCAAAGCACAGAAAGTTATAGTTACATCGATTGAGAAACAAGTATTACAACACATCAAGTGCTGCGAAACATCCAAAGACATGTGGGACAAGTTACACAGAGTATTTGAACAAAAATCCGAAGCTAGTCTGCATTTGGTTCAGAAGCAATTCTACAGTTATTCAAAATCTGAAGAAGACGATATGGCCACACACATATCTAAGTTAGAATCACTCGGAGATCAATTAATACATCTGGGAGAACCTGTACCTGAATCCATGCTGGTGACAAAAGTATTGATGACCCTACCAGCAGAGTACAATCATTTCTATAGCGCTTGGGATTCGACACCTGAGGAACAGCGAAATATAAACAATTTAACGTCAAGATTGTTGTTGGAAGAGTCGAGGATTTCGATGCAGTCTTCAAAAGAAGAGAAGTCAGCATTGGTCATGAGAAAATACAGAAGTAAATCTCATCAGTTTTCATCTAAGAAAGATTTCGACAACAAATCTCAAAGCAGACCAAAACCAGGAAAATGTTTTTACTGTGGCAAATACGACCTTTGGAAAATAAATTGTTTGTTCAGGAAAAGATCTGATAAAAGAGTGAATGCAGCTGAATTACAAGATAACCCAGATCTTGATGCATTTGTTGGTGGACTGTTGGCAGTTGCTCAGAATTTTGAGAATTCGGATTATTGGTTCCTGGATTCTGGAGCTAGTGACCATATGTCAGGAATGTTCAAGAGGTTCGACGATTATAAAAGTTTTGATCGACCCCAACATGTGAGAATAGGAAATGGTGATTATATAGAAGCAAAAGGCAGAGGAAACATCCATATTTTAAGTCTTGTGAATGGCAAGTGGGAAAGGAAATTATTGGCTGATATTTTGTTCGTGCCGAATATCAAAATCAATTTATTTTCTACCGGAGCAGCATTGGATAAAGGTCTAACGATGTCATCTGATCAAAATGAATGTCATTTATTGAAAAATAATGAAATTGTCGCAGTTGGAATACGTCATTCGAAATTATATCGCATGTTATTCAAAGTTGAGATACCCATTGGAAATGAAAATTTGGCAGCAAATATCGCAGTCGAAGATACCCTACGGTTATGGCATGAAAGGTTAGCCCATCAAAATATAAGATTGGTGATGGATTTCCTAAGAGCAAAGTATATAAAGTTCGTCAATTCTGGTGAATTCTTTTGTGATGCTTACATGTGGGGGAAACAACATCGAATGCCATTTTCAAGTAGTAAATCAAAGACCAATCATCCTGGTGAGCTGATACATACTGATCTTTGTGGCCCCATGCAGAATCGATCAATTGGTGGTTCTCGATATCTCCTCTTATTCAAGGATGACTACTCGCATTTTCGAAAGGTGTATTTCATCAAAGATAAATATGAAGTTCAAGAAAAACTCAAAATTTTTCTCAATTACACCAATAATCAGATCGGACTGTCAGTGAAGAAAATACGATCAGGCAATGGATCAGAATTCATCAATAGTGGAGTCTGGAAAATTCTTGATGAAAATGGTATCCAACATCAGAAGACAGTACCTTATACTCCTGAGCAGAATGGATCTGCAGAGAGGGAATTACGAACAATAATCGAGGCTGCACGAACAATGATACATGCCAAAAGTTTGGGGCTAGAGTTATGGACTGAAGCCGTCAATACGGCTGTCTATGTCTTGAATAGAACCGGGAGAAGTACTTTCAAAGACAAGACACCATTTGAAATGTGGTTTGGAGAGAAAGCAAATACAGAACACCTAAAAATTTTTGGATCTGAAGTATTCAGTCATATCCCAAAACAAAAACGCCAGAAGTTGGATCCAAAAAGTAAAAAGGGCATTTTTGTTGGTTACTCAGATGATATAAAGGGATATAGAATCTGGTACCCCGAAGAAAAGAAAGTCGAAGTGAGCAGAGACGTAATTTTCAACAAGGAATTCAACCATTCAGAGGCCAAGAATGAAGACAATCAGATAAATCCAATTGAATACCCGGAATCAGTAGAAACACCAGAAAACAGAAGAGAGAAAGAGCCAAAGCATGAATGTTCACAAGAAAGTGGAGAAAATCAGCCTATCAGAGATTCTAAAGATGTCATACCAGGAAATGACATTTTTGAAAATGATGACAGTACAATAATTCCCAATGCTGATTGTATAAAGTATCAACTTCGAGATAGATCCTGCCTTGTTCCTCCATCAAAGTACTGTGATTATTTCATGGCAATGTCTATGGTTGCTAAAGATTGTGAACCCAGGAATCTGGAAGAAGCTTTGAACTCAGAAATGAGCAGTCAATGGAGAAATGCAATGGATGAAGAAATGAATTCACTTTTGCAGAATGAAACGTGGAAGCTAACACATTTACCCGAGAATCGACAGGCTATTGATAATAAATGGATATATCAGATAAAGAGAAGGCCAGACGGGACTGTGGAAAGATTCAAAGCACGACTGGTCATAAAGGGATATTCACAAAAATATGGTATAGACTATGAAGAAACCTTCAGTCCGGTGGTTAGATTCGACACAATAAGAATGATTTTAGCAATTGCTGTAGCTGATGGAATGAAGATGAAACAGTTTGATGTAAAACTGCCTTCTTGTATGGTAATTTAGAAGAGGACATATATATGGTACAGCCGAAAGGTTATGAAGATGGTTCCAATCGAGTTTGCAAGCTTCTCAAAAGTTTATATGGTTTGAAACAGGCCCCTCGAGTGTGGAATGAAAAATTTACCAACTTTTTATTTGCATCCGACTTCAAAGTAACTAAAGCTAGCTGGAGTATAATAAATGAATTAAGAGGAAAGCAGAGCAAAAATAAATCCGAAATGACTCTATCTCCCAATGAACTAAACAATCACTACTGTACTATTGCTGGTACACTAACTAAAGACTTACCAAGAAACATTAATCCCATGGACCACTTTTTAAATCCCCCTATCCCTCAATCATTTTTACTTTATGAGACTGATATTAGAGAATTGAAAGAAGTGATAAAATCAATTAAAAATAAAAAAAACCATGGGTTAGATGAAATTTCTATAAAAATCTTTGAAAATCTCCCAGATCAGGCTCTTGATGTTCTGGCCAAATTGATAAACGACTTATTTAACAGAGGAATTTTTCCTGATTTCCTGAAAACGTCCATTGTTATACCTATACACAAAGGGGGAAACCAGGATGAGCCGGCAAACTTCCGACCAATATCTCTTATACCCACTCTAGCTAAAATCATAGAAAAATTAGTTAAAAATAGAATTACAAAATACTCTTTAAAATATAACATAATCTCGCCAAATCAGTACGGTTTTCAGGAGAGAAAAAATACCAGTGATGCCATCTTCTCTTTCCTACAGGGAGTATATACAAATATCAATAGTGGTGAAGCTGTTGCGGCAGTCTTTTGCGATTTCTCAAAAGCATTTGACTGCGTTGATCATGAGATACTTTTGGCTAAGCTTCACCACTACCTTAAACAATATCAAATTGGATAATAGTTATATCGAGAGCCGTGATAACACCAAATTTTAGGGCATATTCATCGATAGTAAACTGAAATTTGAACAACATGTTTGCAACTTAAACAAAAAATTAGCTTCTGGATGTTATGCTGTGAGACGTGTTACAAAAGAGCTAGGACTCTCAACAGGAAAAACAACTTACTATGCCTTGATAGAGTCCCACCTAAGATACGGAATCCCATTTTGGGGAGTATGCAATTAAACTCACCTGCAAACACACTCATCTTGCAGAAACGGGCAATTAGATACTTATCTACAGCAAAGACACGCGATCCCTGTAAACCATTGTTTGTATCCCATAAAATACACACTGTCTTCGCCATCTTCATCCATGAAACAGTATGCTTAATAAAAAAACACTTTAACCAATTCAATAGTACTCCTTCCTATTACTCTATACGCAAACAAAATAATATTAACCTACCAAGGCCAAATTCAACCCTAGTGAAGGACTCACTTATTTACAATGGTTGCAAGATGTTCAATCATTTACCAGAGCATATAAGAAATATTAGCAACACCGACCATTTCAGAAAGGCTGTGCAGGTGATATTAAGTGATCGACCTTACTATAGTCTGGAAGAATTTTATTCTGACAAATTTTAACCTCTGACTCCTCTAATTTTCTTTATACTCCTAACTTTACAATCATATATGTTTACTGTTTTGTTTTGTTGTTCTCTCAATGTCATGTCATGTCCACGTTATATACCTATAGATATAATTTTTAGATTTAAGTGAGCACTTTGTCCATAAGAATGTTTTTTTTTTCTTGATGACAATAAAGTATATCTCTCTCTCTCTCTCTCATGTGCTTTTGTGAGAAGGAAAGAGAAAAGGCTTGTCTTTTTAGCGTTATATGTGGACGATCGAATGATTGCTGCTTCAGAAGAGTCTGTAATTGATTTACTCCTGTCATATTTGACAGAACATTTTTCAATAAAAGTTTATGATTTGAAATACTTTATTGGTCTTGAGCTGAACTACAACAACGATGGTTCTGTACTCCTCAATCAAACTGGCTATACGATGAGAATTTTGGAAAAATTTGGAATGGAGAATTCTAAAGCGGTTGGTGTACCAGTGTGTCACGTCTCAATTTTTAATTCGAGTGAAAGTGAAGAGAAATTTCCATACCGAGAAGCAGTAGAAAGCTTGATTTATTCAGCTGTTACAACGAGACCAGACATATCGTACGCAGTGAATTCAGCTAGTCAATTTATGGAAAACCCCTCTAGAACTCACTGGATTTCAGTGAAAAGAATTATGAGGTATCTGAAAGGGACAACTGTAAAAGGAATTTTGTATCTTAAAAATGCAAATATCAGTTTGAGGGGATACAGTGATGCTGACTATGCAGCGGACAATATAACTCGCCGATCCATTTCCGGTTATGTTTTTCACCTCGATAATGGACCAATCAGCTGGGGTTCTCAGAAACAGAAATCAGTATCACTTTCAACAACGGAATCTGAGTACGTTGCAGCTTGCCAAGCAGTCAAGGAGCTCGTATGGTTGAAGCTGTTATTAGAGGAACTTATTAGAAAAATGAGTAATATTCCAATATTATTCATGGACAACCAGAGTGCTATCAGATTAGTAAAGAATCCAGAATTTCACAAGAGAAGTAAACATATAGATGTTAGATTCCACTCCATCAGGGAAAAGTTTCAAGAGAAAATGTTTTTACTGGAATATATTCAAACAGAAAATCAAATTGCTGACATTTTTACAAAACCCTTGACAAAATCTAAATTTGAATACCTACGCAGTCTACTAGGTGTTACTTGAAAAGAAGTTCTCCAATGCCAATTACAAGTTTGAGGGGGAGTGAAGAAGCAAACTTTGAAATTGTTTTATTCACGATGTTATTTTGTTCACCTTATATATGTTGTGGATATAGGAATTCAACTATTTATGTATTGTATTGACACTGTCATTAAAAAGGTTTTTCTCAGAGTTTCTATTCAGTTCTTGGGCTTGAATTCATCGTTTGTCACGTTGTTTCAATTTGAACACCTAGCAAATATCAAATCATTCGGACGTCTGCAAGTGTAAATTTTGTTCAACGATTCCTTATTACATAGCTACATATAGCATACAGATCAAATTAGTATGAAACGTTTAATAAGAAAAACAAGTATCCCATAAAAGTAATTCTGGTCCAATTCATTTTAACAAAATGGAATAGACTATTTACGTCAGCGTTGTATATTCATTTTGTGCTGCATGCATGTCATGTTTTATTTGACATTACCTTTTATCTGATATATCAGACGTCATTATCTATTTCTTTTTGCGGTTTACTTCTTTTTAAAATTCACATTCAAAACATTTCCGAGATAGTTCATACAGATTTTGCTAAAATATTTTTTCAATTCTTGATACATTGTGTGACTGGATTCCATTATATTTATTTATTTGAAATTTTCGTGCAAATTTTCAGATTACCACGAAAACAAATAGGCTTTAATCTAGAGTTGTAATTTGGAAGACCGAGCACCGAATTATCTAATTCGGACCTGTATCTTTCGAGAATCGCCAAGTTAGAAGTGAGGCGGAGTTTATATTCATTCCATCGGAAGAACACGCACTGCCATCTGGCGATATACGTTTCTTATTTAGGAGGCTAAAGAACTTTAATATGATTAGTTGAATATTGGAGAAATAATACCTATTCAACCAATCTGCATGCTATCACACCTGGATGTACATTATAGATTTCTATCCCTAGCATCGATATAAGTGGAATATTGAGATTGCAATATTTATTATAATTTTGTTTCATTAATATAGGTAAATACTGTTAAACCAATATTGACACAATATAAGTTATTACGATTTGTTGAATATTGGTGAAATAATTTTCAACTAATCTGCAATCTAACTTGCATATACAATATAGTTTTTCATTCCTAGAATCGATGACAGGAACATTGGGATTGCAATATTTATTCTAGATGATCATCGATTTTAGTAAATATCAATTAACCAATTTTGACATGATAAAAGTTATAATAATAATAATAATAATAATAATAATAATAATAATAATAATAATAATAATAATAATAATAATAATAATAATAATAATAATAATAATAATAATAATAATAATAATAATAATAATAATAATAATAATAATAATAATAATAATAATAATAATAATAATAATAATAATAATAATAATAATAATAATAATAATAATAATAATAATAAGAAGTTCAAAGAGCCCTCAAAGGCTCAAAGAACTTTGCTGCTCCAGGACCCGATGGGTTGAATAACTATTGGTGGAAAAAGTTTCCAGCAACCCACCGCCATCTGGCTAGAGTTTTCAACTCATGGCTAGATGGGGAGCAGCAGATTCCGGAGTGGTTTGTCGAGGGGCGAACCGTGCTCATCCCCAAAAACGGAGATTTGTCTGATCCAAAGAATTACAGACCGATAACATGCTTGAATGCGTGTTATAAGGTGTTTACGCGCATCTTATACACGCGCATTCTCTCCGCAGTTGATCCGGTGTATGAACGGATATATGAGCAAAGAGGGTCAAAGAAAGGGGTCGCCGGCTGCAAGGAGAACCTGCTCATCGATAGATGTATCACGCAGGACTCCGTGCAGTATAAGCGTAACCTTTCGATGGCCTGGATCGATTACCGCAAGGCATTTGATACAACATCGCATGAGTTAATTATGCATTTGCTCAGATGTCTTGAGGTACCCGATCAAATAGTGGGATGCATTGGACAACTGATGCCGCTCTGGAGGACTCGCTTCGCTATAAAATCTGGTGGAGACATAGTCCAAACAGAGCAGGTCATCATTAGAAGAGGCGTGTTTCAGGGAGACTCCCTCAGCCCTCTTCTCTTCTGCATCTCACTATTGCCATTGTCCGTTGCACTCAGGAATACCCGTGGGTACAGCTGCGGCACCCCCAGCAACCGGAGGCATACAGTCACCCACCTGTTTTACATGGATGACCTAAAATTATATGCCTCTGGAGAAAGGGACCTACATCAGTCCCTTAGGGTGGTGGAAGAATATACGCATGCTATCGGAATGGAATTTGGGATCGACAAATGTGCCACGGTTCATCTCAAAAGAGGGCGATGCGAGGAATACGGAGAGGATGTCCAGCTCGTAGACGGAAGCATCCTACATCATCTGGATGCCGGAGAGACTTATACTTACCTAGGGGTGGCGCAACGCCGCTCCCAAGAGGTAATCACAGTTAAGAACTCTCTCCGCGGCAAGTATCAGCATAAACTCCGACAGATCTGGTCATCAGAACTGTCGGGGAAGAACAAAGTTGCTGCAACTAATATGCTTGCCGTTCCGATCCTTCTCTACTCCTTCGGAGTGATGAAGTGGACTCAGGAAGAGCTGCGACAACTCGACGTAAAAACTCGCAAAATGATGCATCTCAATAGGAGCTTGCATCCTAAATCGTCTGTTCCACGGTTATACTTTCCCAGACAACGGGGAGGCCGTGGACTTTTGAGTTTGGAGTGTCTGCATAACAGAATGGTTCTGGATGGAGCCTGTAAAGTCATCAGGAGTTCAGATCCCCTTCTCTGCATGGTCCGCGACCATGAAAAAGCAGGGATTGGAGCATTTCTCTTTAAGGCAGCAACCCGTGCAGCCGATGAACTTGGTCTCGTATTCGACACTGAACGGGCTAAACCAAACTCTGTCACCGAGTTGGGACCCGTTTAGCTAAAAGCTCACATTAAAGCTGCGGAGACAGAGGTCCTCCTACAGATGCATATGGATAAGCCAATGCATGGTGTTTTCTTCAGCAACATCGAAGACCTTGGCTTATCCAAAAGCATGACCTTTGCCTTCCTCAGTTCGAGTGAGCTAAAATCGGAGACCGAGGGATTCATAATGGCCTGCCAGGATGGTGTCTTCAACACCCTCGTCTACCGTAGTCGCGTGATGGGTATAGACGTCCCTGACACCCGATGCAGGGAATGTCGTGGGGCACCTGAGACCGTAATGCATTTGCTATCAGCATGTCCAGCTTATGCGGTCTCAGCCTATATCCACAGGCATAACGCGGCGCTACGAGTGTTGTACTACCATCTAAGACACTCGTACGGTATAGACGAGACACCGGTGTTGCCTTATGTTCCGGGGGATATTGAGTCCGTGGTGGAGAATGAGAGGTGCCGAATCTATTGGAACTACACATTCCCCACCCTCAGGCAAATACAAGCCAATAAGCCTGATGTTGTCCTCCTCGACCGTCAAAGTAAAACGATATTCGTCGTGGAGTTTTCCGCTCCAGGCGAGATGAATATCGTTCGGAAAGAGGAGGAAAAACGGACTAAATATCGAGATCTTCTCTTTGAACTCCGCAGGTTGTATCCGGACCATTCTGTCAAAATGGTGGTTCTGATTATAGGAGTCCTTGGTGGAATGATGGACACACTGCTCTCTAATTTGAAGTTGATACCGGCCTGCCGTAATATGGCACAAATCCTAGCCGCTCGAATGCAGAAGGCCGTCATCCTTGGTTCCCTTCGTCTGCTCAGAACACATGACTCTCGGACCCAATAATCACTCACCCTACGGACGTAGGGAGTGGTTATTGAGGTAAACGACACCAGCGCGTCCTCCGGATGGGTCGGAGCACCGGAGACAGGACCTGACTGGTACACTCTTAAAGGAAATAATAATAATAATAATAATAATAATAATAATAATAATAATAATAATAATAATAATAATAATAATAATAATAATAATAATAATAATAATAATAATAATAATAATAATAATAATAATAATAATAATAATAATAATAATAATAATAATATTTATTCACGTAAGAAGAATACAGTACAATGTAAATGAGACATACAGGTGAATAAATGAGTACTCGATAAGTGTTTTTCACACTTGTTTCGAGAAATACTCCCATAAATAAAATGTATGAATAATGAACACACTGACTGACAATTACGGAAATATGATGAAAATAATAATCTTATCTAAATATAAAGACAAATATTTAAAAACAGATTCGCACACACTCACACACACCCATACATGGATAACTAACTATATTATAATACAAAAGTTAATGGTCAGTAGGTTAAAATTATAATATTGATAATAAAAAGTAATAATAGAAAAGTAATAATAACATTGTTCATTCACATAATAATATTGTTAATTCACATATTGATACAGAAAAGACAGAAGAATACTTTCGATATCATAATAAATATCTACATACTCGCATATTTGATTACATAAAAACATGGGAAGAGCTCAAACATTAAAATAATATATGTTACTTGAAATTATAACAGTTATCGAATAAAATCAGAATAAATATAAAAACTTTGTTTCAAATATTTTTTTTTGTCAACAAAATCAGAAATCGTTCGTCTTGGCTGACTGAATATAAATTGTCTCAATGACTTTTTGAAATGGTGAAATATGTCAATGTTTTTTATTGTAATAGGAAGAGTGTTGAATAATTTTGGGGCTAGATAAATGTAGGAATGTTGTAAAAGTGATTTTTGTGTTAATAGAATTACATGGTGATCTTTTCTTCGGGTGTTATAATAGTGTGACGGTAAAAGATAACTTTTCTTCTTGTGGTATGTTAAAAATGATATTGTAATAGAAGAGTTGACGAATATCAAAAACACCGGATTCGAAAAACAGATTGTCTGTTGGAAAGCGTGAACTTTTCGAAAATATCAATTTATGAACACAATTCGAATATAGCTCAAATAATATTCAATCACCAGAGAATTGTTACTTCTTATATAGCTTGTTTTCGGTTCCATGAAAGAACAGAACATGAAAAAACAGAACATGAAAAAACAGAACAGTGAATAAACAGAACAATGGTAAAACAGAACCATAACATAACAGAACCGAGAAAAAAGAGTACACTGAAATAAAAGAACCTTGATAAAACAGAACTCTGTTAAATAAGAACAACGGGAAAAAATAAAAGAATGTAATACAGAACAATTAATTTTAATGAAAAGAATATTATAGGTATATACACGAATAATTCAGATTTGATTACCCTCCTCACCTATAACACAATGTGGGTACCAATAATTTTTATTTATGCTAATTAGCCTATTCAGGTTAGTTGGGTTTTATACCCTCGTCGCCTTAAATAAACCATTGATATATAGTTGATAGGTAGTTAATAAATAGTTAATTACCTATAACACAATGTGAATACCTGACAATACTTTTTATTTATGCTAATTAGCCTATTCAGGTTAGTTCAGTTTAGATATAAATTTGACAAGTGAATTTTTATTCTTCAGTCGACTTTTTGAATTTCATTTGAACTGTTCAACTTTTAAAATTGTTTAAAATTTTATTTTTTTTAATTAGTGCGTTATCCGTATTTGATCCATAAGTTGCAATGGAATATTCAGTCACGCAGAAAGGAAATAGGGTTCTTTTGTACCAAGGGTATGAGTATACCAAGTACAGAGAGAACAAAAGTGGAGTCATCATGTGGAGGTGCAGAATCTACTTTTCGACCAAGTGTAAGGCTTTCTTAAGATCTCAAGAAGACAACATGATTGGTGAGGTTCCACAACATTGCCATGATTCTAAACCGCAAGTAGCGCAGGCTAACATTATTAAGGCAAAGATGAAGCAAGACATGGAGGCAGTTGGCGCAACTCCAAGAAATGTATTGGGTCATGCATTAACTAACCTTAGTTGCGATGTATTGGAACATTTGTGCCAAAGCACATTCTTTTATTTTTTCCCGTTGTTCTTATTTAACAGAGTTTTGTTTTATCAAGGTTCTTTTATTTCAGTGTTCTCTTTTTTCTCGGTTCTGTTATGTCATGGTTCTGTTTTACCACTGTTCTGTTTATTCACTGTTCTGTTTTTTCATGTTCTGTTATTTCTTGTTCTGTTCTTTCATGTTCTGTTCTGTCCGGTTACCCTTGTTTTCCAATCAACTGAGAGTTGGACATGTCAGAATAGACCTTAGTTGCTCCACCAATAAAAACGTTGAAATAAAGACAATTTATTACCATTTTCCACTTCATTAACGAGTGAGTAACTTGTTAGACACAACACACTTTGAACGCGGTTCAGGAATATTTCCATTTTAAAATTTAAAAAAATATGAGACATGTTTACGGCCTAGTTTCGAGAACGCTAATCTCGAAAACCATTTTGGTTGCAGATAAGAACATTCCGATGGTATCTCTGCACCCGATTACTTGGTCAGGTGCATTCCATCAAAATGTAATTATATTTGTAATTCGTTTTTTATAAAGGCGATGCTCTCGTGGTGTCGAGGATACCATAAGATATTCCTAACTATTTGGCCTGCAGCTTATGAATAAATTAAAATCCTTACAATAAATCCTCAGACACATGATGCGAGGATCAAGAATATATTACCACAGCTGCCAGGGGCGCAGATATTCGGCGCTCTCTGGCTGAGGCAGCGCAACTTGATAAAAGCCAACGTTGTTTCTTATTAGCGTTGAATGATATTTTCAATTAAAAATGGTAATAATTACTATTCAGGATTTAGGTCTAGTCACGTCTTTCGTGAATGCGTGAAATTAATTTTCACACAACCGTTCTTTATTGGTGTGCGTGAAAGGTGAAAATAATAAAAATGGTTTATTCTGCTCTGCTGGGAACTATAGCTCACAGGAGGAAAAAGACGAGTTAGCTTACACCTGAGAAATACCTCTCAGGATAAAGCAATCAGATGAATATCAACGCAAGAAAATAATTTCTTAGTTTATGAACCTGGTATATGAGTACTAATAATTTTACCCAATACTCCAATCATTTGAATATCCAATCTCTACTAGAAGTCCATTTCGGATCAAAGTGGAGTGGTATAGAAAAATCGGGAAGAAGTATCAAAAAATAGTCTCCACAACTTTTTATAATAAAAAAAAGAATAATTACTTACCAACAAGAATGGCTATCATGTTTGTTTACGTCCGTTTACGACTTATTTATCGCCTTGTCAAATCAAACCATGGGCGTCGCAGTAAGGTAATCATGGTATGAAACATATTTGATTGGCATTCAGTATCGACCTTTCTAGTTGTATCGAATGGGTTGATTTTTAATAAATCTGCTCATTTTTATTCCGATTTTGAGGTAAAAATACACTATTTAATAAAATAGCTGTAAAAAAGCAAGTCAACTTTAAAAACGATTACCTATCAATAATTTGGGAAAAACTTGTTGCAGTGTAGGTGTACTAAAAAGAATGTAAGTAAGTAAGCAAACTCAAAACCAAATTCAAATCATGAGCCACTAGCCATTAGAGACTCAATCTGATGGGTACTGGATTATCACAGGGATTATCACGTGTGTAATCGGTTCATCATAAGTTTTCGATGTTCCCAATTGAATGAAATTTTGTGAACATGGAATATCACATATATCAACATGAATAATCAATATGGGATGTTTTCAGTGGCGTAGCGCTTCCGGTTGAACCGGACGTGGACACAAACTTCTTTATTGTAAATGGAAAACTGTAAATCATCGCAAGTTTAAAATCTTATCAATGGGTTGAGTATTATTTTTAATCTTTTGAGACAGCCCATACTCCCAATTCCAAGAGATTCCTCATTGAATTCCTTCAATCCGTAAATGAAAAGTGATGGAGTCCAAAATTATAACTTACTTTATCATAGAAGGTTATTATACCCTATATAAAACTTTCTTTCAAATACACATATAAATCAATTCTTCAAACACTTTTTTGTGTATTTTACTTTTAATTTTTCATGTATCTCTTAGACAAATGAAAATAAGCACAGTTTGGATAGTGAATTTCGAGTTTGGGAAGATGTAGGAATTTATTTTGAAGAATAACTTTTTCTGAGGAATTCCAAATAGGTATAGACTTTCCTATCTGTATAAAGGAATTTCTGGTTAGTGTATAGGATGTATAGCCTCAAAGAGAAGTGCAAACCATAGATATGTTTTCCGAGCTATTCTATTGATAAGATTGTGCCTAGTTATTCATAAAGATTGTGAAGTCTTATTGGAATCTCCTTCGAGTACTTAATACATAGTTCAGTGATATTTTTTCAGTTTCAATATGTTGGTCGTGAAATTTACTTCACTGTTCTGCAACTATAACAATATAATAACTTGGCAGTTATGTGTGTGTGTGTGTGTTTGAAATGTGTGCTATTTTAGAGGAAATTCGTAATTGTGAAACCGATGATATGGACACAACGAGCAGTATAATCCGTCAGATACAAAAAATTAGACTACTTCAGCAAAGGAATGGAAGAATGCAATCAAACATTTTAATTTGTTTCAAGCTGGACAGACGATTTACAATAAGCGAGTCACCGCTCCACCCTGTGAGCAACTCAGGACTACATCAAAATAGATCTGTTGTGGTATGTCTGCAGAGATGTCTTCAGAGATACATGTCGGCCCTTACATAACTCATGAAGTATAATGACTCTCACCTCAATATTTATACTAGAAACTGTTTGATGTTCAAGAAACAGAAGTAAAATAATATCTACATGAGAAATTCTCGTTTTCCTACCAGACAGATCGCTCTCTGAGCTTAATTCTACACAAGTTAAGACATTACAATTTGACAAGTCTAAAATACTTTTTAGTTATCCGCCTCAGGATACCAATAATCTAAATTCAGAAAAAAACATGAATAAAAGAGTTGAAGGCTTTTACTTGGGATTAATATCAGGGACCCAGGTACATGTACAGGGGTCATCTGATCCTCAGCGATTTCCTAATGCATATAAAATAAGTTTAAAGATTGACTTTGTTATTATGTTGCTATGTGTTTCGGGAAATAAAGACCTATATCTATCTATCTACTACACTTTGGATGAGATTTTCAATGATACATCTTTCAACATGAATTTTAATGTAATATCTTATGTGTATTATAGTTTATGTGTAAATTCTTATGTGTACTGAAGTGATTCAACAATTTGAATATTTTGACTTTTTTACTCCAGCGTTTTCATATATTTTTTCAGTATTCATGACCTCATTCTATGCTTTGTCAGAAAGAATCTAATTCTTCGCACAATAGAGTATTTTTTATTGACATCTTGACAACACACGAGCTTCCCAACCAGGAATGTGGTCTTCTATGGATAAAAATATAACACAAATTTATCAGCACGCCGCCACTGGATCTAAGATTACATCCAAATATCATAACAATAACAAATATCTCCCTCCGAACTTGGAGGTTACCCCTCACCCACAAACTATCACAAAGGACAGTGATATCAGCTTTCATAACAACTTGTGCTGTGTATATAGAAATGGCATCACTATATCTTTCATTGCTCAAAGGTTTCGCTATGCTTTTTGCGTCAGAAGTTGTTCCCCTGAAAAACGTATTTGATGTGTTTTTGGATTTTTGTGGAAAAGTTCTTTCCTAGCCTCTAATGCCTTGCGGTACGTTTTCACACACATAATAATGTATACACGACGAGGTGTTCAAGTAGAGAAAAAGACGAGTTAGCTTACACCTGAGAAATACCTCTCAGGATAAAGTAATCAGATGAATATCAACGCAAGGAAATAATTTCTTAGTTTATGAACCTGGTATATGAGTACTAATAATTTTACCCAATACTTATATATTTGAATATGCAATCTCTACTAAAAGTCCATTTCTTGGACTTTGTGGAAAAGTTCTTTCCTAGCCTCTAATGCCTTGCGGTACGTTTTCACACACATAATAATGTATACACGACGAGGTGTTCAAGTAGAGAAAAAAATGGTGGCAAAGATCAACAAATGTAACGTTAAACTTTAGCCTACGGAGACATTAGTTTTACTAACTTATTTGTCTTTTGTAGGGTGAGTTAATGTGCCGTCGCAGTGACGTAGTTTTTGTTGAACATTTCGACAATATTAGTGAGTTCACCTTCAATTTCTTCATTTTCATTCAGGATCTCGGTTATATAATCTTTTCTTTTGTTAAGTTATTTGCTATTGTTCTATAATTTCATTCTCGTAGAATTTTTGTTTCAGTTCTGTAAACAGTCCAACTGTTTTATTTCGATAGATTTTAAATGAGTGCATGTCTTTATTTTCCTCAACTATTTTGAATAATTGATCCATTTCCTTCATTGATGTTAATAGGCCTTTCGTTGCCCATGGTTTCTTTTTCTGTTTGTCTTCTATGGTTTTGGTAATGGTCCTTTTATTATAACTTTGCATATATGATTCGTTGAATATTGTTATTAGTGTAGATGACTCCAAAAGTTTTTTGTTGTATTAAATATTTTCATTTTTTGTAGTTTATGTAAATGCATTATTACTTAAAAAAAAATATATGATATGATATGAATTGAAATAATAACCTTGAAAATATTCCATCTCCTTCTATTACACAAAAACTGCGGTTCTTGTCTGACTACGGTAATAAATTTTTTTCCGATGCAACAGCAGAGTTTGCCATTAGCGGAGCCGGCTGTTCGAGTTCTTCTTATCACGAGTCTGTCACCCGAAGCGGTCCAAGTCACAAGTGTACGACGAGTACCGAGATCCACGACATATTATTATAGGGTTACACACCCTGTTTATTCTCATTTGTGACGATTTGTTGCACTCAGACACAAACTTGAATATTAATTGATATTGAAAGCTTTTAGTTATACAAGGTGTTGATTAACTACGGGAGAATTGAAGACGAGAACTTCATATAAACATATGTTCCATACGTTTTCGAGTTACATGGTGATTCATTTTTTTTTTTTTTTTGGAGTTCACGTCGATATTTTCGACAATAGTCAAGTCAGACTGAGCAGGTATAATCCATGCAATAGTGCGAACGAAATAGATCCTACTCATTTCTCAAATGAATCATGCACAGGGTCCTCCTTTTACGAAGTGATGTCTCGTTTTACACTTGAGAATTTTTTTTCGCCGACACTGACATATACTGAAAAATGAGTATTCAGTGATGTTTAATTTTCCATATTTTTCTTGAATTGAAGTTTTTCATTTACTTGT
The DNA here is from genome assembly GCA_944452925.2 of Chrysolina oricalcia. Classification (NCBI taxonomy): domain Eukaryota; kingdom Metazoa; phylum Arthropoda; class Insecta; order Coleoptera; family Chrysomelidae; genus Chrysolina; species Chrysolina oricalcia. Next base: position 9,776,967 of record OX101814.2, on the reverse strand, counting down.
GCGGTTTAGAAACTATTTGGAAGAATAAATTCCAAAAAAATCCAGTATCGCTGACATGATGAAATTGTTAAAAAGGGGAACATTCTCAATTGGAAATTGAACCCAACATGATTCCTCTGGAAATGGATATTTTGGATTTTTTTTGTAATATCCAACATAAAATAACTACTTCTCCTGCTGAAGCCACGCTGGACATAATAAATATTGTGAAAATACCCTATATAACTTGAAAGGAAAAATCCTGAAGTGAAAATTTCCATTTTCATTCAGATAGTTGAAATGAAAAGAAGCGATTTTTTGTATTATCTAACAGAAAACAACTACTTTCCTGGCTAAAGCCTCGCTGGATATTGAAATACATCTGATAGATATTGCAACACTTATTCAGGGTTTTGATAAAGTTTGTAGTCCAGTAATTAAATTTTCTCCAAATGAGCAAAAAATATATTTATGTTAGGCGATACTGAAAACATTTTTCATTCATTTTTTCATATAGCTTCTAAACCGTACAAGTAAATGAAAAACTTCAAGAAAACAAATAGATGGAAAATGAAACAACATTGAATACTCCTTCTTTAGAATATGTCAGAATCAACAAAAAAATTAACTCATCATCCGGAAATCTCTCGAAGAATCACTCCTCGAAATTTCTCCACTTAGTTAATTAACATAGATAAAAACAATGCACGAAATTCAACAGTTTAGATTATACAAGGTGTCGAAGTTGAATTTTCCAAAATATCAATTGGCCATCATGTGAACTTAAATTTTCGAATACACAGTGTGTCCACTTAAGTCCGCAGTATAAGGAAAACTTTTTTATTAATAATTTTAAGGAAAAAATGTATTCCTCATGGAAAGTTCTACATGGTCTGAAACCTGAAACGTAACCATCAGGCATTAAGTTTTTTCAGTCGCTTCTTGAAAAATATGAATTTCATGCAGAAGTAAAGTACATTTACTTTCGACAATATCGAAAATTGTTTCAAAAAAAGTTAATGATTACTGAATACTATATGTTCAGATACATCTGTCTACCAAGAAAAATTAAATTTTGTCTTATTTCACATTTTTTAGTTTTAGAAAAAAACTTCTGGTTCATAACATCATAACCAAAATTTCATCAGGACTCAAATTTCTATCGTGTACGAAAAAATATGAATTTTACCAAATACTAAAACATGAGGGTTCTTTAACCTTTGACAATTTCGAAAATTGTTCAAAAGAAAATTTATTTGGAATAAACTGCGTTCAAATATTTCTACATATTGTAAAATACCAAACAATTGATATATTTCTAATCAAGTTTCCGTGATATTCGCGTGTGTAACATTAAGTTATCAATACTCTCACTCATAATGTAGATTATGGTTCATCTGCGAATAGATGTTCTTTGCATTCGCCTAAATCCAAATCTAATATGTCTTAATAAAACATGTGGTACTCCAGTTGAAGCAGTTTTTTTTGTGATATTTTGTTATTGATTTTAGTTTTGTGATCCTATATTTTAAATATGGCTCGAACCATTTATATGCGGAAGCATTTACTACAAAGTAATATATATTTTTATTTTTTCATAAATTTTTTCTAATTATAACTTCAAATGCACAAAGAAAACTGCTTCGAAATCCTGACAGGTTTTGATTAGACAATTTTTGAGTATCGAGATATGCTGTGAATTGTTTATAAGACTATTATAGAATTTAACTCCTTGTGTGAACCCCAAAAATGTTAGATACTAAAAAAGGCAAATACGTGTCGTGTGAAACTAAATAAAAAAAAATAAGAGAAACATATTCAATTGATAATAATTGTTCTCCATTATCACGCCTTCCCAGTACATTGTTCACCGATAATATTAAATACATCAAAGAACACCGCACCGCTTACATGAGAATATAGCTTTCGGCTAAATTTAGGGAATTTTTTGTGTTGTATAATGCCTCATGATCAAAAGTATGAATGAAGCGAATGTGCTCTAACTTCAAACAATTTGAAGTATTGAATTGTTAATTTGTTCAGTCGTTATGGATTAGCAGCATAATTTTTAGGTAGTATGAAAAATACTCCAATATTTTCAAATCGGAAGAACCAGAGTTATGCCGAAAAAATGTGATTTTTTAAATTCACGTTTTTTTCGGCATTGACCTCGTTTGCAGGTCAAACTTGGCAGAAGGTATGTTCAGCACCATATCTACCGAAATGTGATACCAGCAAACGGTAACAAACTGGTTTTCAAACGCCCTACCACCATCCTTGACCTCGGCCTGGAGAAATTCTAAAACTACATCCTGGAGACATTCACAACATTATGTGATGAGTTCAATTTCATGTTCAATTTGTGAATGGAGAAGAGGTTTCTGTAATAAAAGGTGAGTCCACTGTAGCAGAAAATTTCAATATTTATTTTATAGATAATATACAACATATAATCCAGAGTATTGATCATAGTGAACCTTGGTCTAATGTAAATAAAAACTTACATTTACCTTTCACTACATTCAAATTAGTTACATTGAGGGAATTGAAAGAAATAATTACATCGCTGGACAATAAATGTAGTATTCACGAAATATTAAACGCAAAAATCTTAAAAAATGTATTTGAGACAGCAGGTCACGCAATTCTTAATTTAATCAATACTTCACTCCAAGAAGGCCAAATACCGGAATCACTTAAAACAAATACAGTTATCCCTATACAAAAAGTAACAAACAATATTGAGGCATGTGAATTTAGGCCGATAAATACCCTACCACCGATAGAGAAAGTTCTAGAATTATCAGTATACAACAGTTAATTGAATACGTAGAAAAAACACACATCTTATTTGATAATCAATCTGGATTTAGAAAGAAGCATTCATGCGAAACAGCATTACAGTTATCGATCAATAAATTTACTAATGATATAGACCAAAATAAATATGTTGTAGTTGTGTTTTTCGATATGAAACGGGCCTTTGAAACTATCGATAGAAATATTTTACTACAAAAACTTTGGAGGTATGGAATCGAAGGAAAAGTTTATGAGTGGTTCAATGATCAACGAATATTTTTCGTCTTATCAAGTAAATAATACAGGGGTACCCCAAGGAAGTGTTCTTGGTCCCCTTTTATTTATATTGTATTTAAACGATATCAATTTGTACATTGACTGTGAGTTCATCAACCTATTTGCAGATGATACTTTACTGGCCTGCAGTGGAACTGATTTAGAACAAGTAATTGAAAAAATGAATTGCAGGATGTTGAATTATATCTCAAAACTAATAAAATGAAATTGAATGTAACAAAAACAAAAGCTATGATCATTACCAGTAAAGTCAAATTCAATAAAATAAATACAGACAACATAAATATAATATTAGAAAATGAACGTATCGAAATAGTTACATCAGTTAAATATCTCGGTTTTCAACTAGATAATTGCTTGACATTTGATGATCATTTTTAATATACAAAAAATAAAATATCAATAAAACTTTATTTCTTCACAAGAATATCCAATTACTTGTCCACAGATACGAAAATCACTGTTTACAGAACCTTACTTCAACCGCACTTTGAATACTGTGCTTCCATTTTATTCTCCTTCAACTTAAATAAAATGCAGCAATTGCAAAAATTGCAGAACCGAGGAATGAGGATAATTTTGAAATGTAGTAGGTCTACTTCGATTTCTACAATGTTATCCACTCTACATTGGCTTTCAGTATCTCAAAGATTGTACTACTGTTCTATGATTTTTATTTATAAAATGCTAAATTCAATGACCCCAACATATCTGCAATCTACAATTACCTTCAATAAAGATATCCATAATTATTCGGCTCGAAACAGCAACAATCTTCATATAATTAGAACAAACTACAGAAGTTCAATGAGCACTATATTTTTTAAAGGCTTTGTCCAATTTAATGATTTGCCCAATTCATTGAAATCCAATTCATTATTTGAAACGTTCAGGATAGAATTACTAAAATATATACATAAAGGGGCTTGATTTCATTTAATGTAATTTCATTTATATTATGTATCGTCATTTGTGTTAATTTATATTACCATTAGTGTATATTTCTGTGTATATATTTATATATTATTTTTATATGTACTTAATTTACTTTAGTCCATTGTAAGGTTTTAAGTAAATTGTTGTTAGATCGTGAATTATTCAACATTTGTATTAGGATTCCTATTTCAATTCAATAAATGTTAAAGTGTAAAAGACCAAATCAAATCTATGGTTCATCACGTCGTGGTCGGACAGCAACTTAGTGAAAGTATTGGAAATTTAAGGAATTGAACAATTTTATTTAATCAAAATCAACCTGTTCATTCAAAGAGTTAACACTGACATTTTTCAAAGAACGCTTTAATTCGAAGTTTTCATGTAAATTCAACAATGTATCTTTTTAACAGATGTGTAAAATTTCGAGGTCATGAGTGATGTCAATGAGGTGGTTAGAATTTAGAATTTGACCACCGAATAAGCTTTCATTGTAATAAACATAGAGTTCATAGTTTTTAGTTTTTCAACAATTTCAGAATGTTCCAATAACCTTATTTTGATCGTACGATTCCTCTGGCCAAAGTATTGTAAATTACAATCTGAATGGGACCGAGAAATGTTGTAGATCCCAGATTCATGTGTGTAGAGAATCTTGTCTTTAAGTTTTTATCAATATACCGCACCAATGTCTATAGTAAAGAAGGATATATTGATAGTATCATTGTAGAGGCAAAAGATATTTTTATATCAAAGGATACCTTACCGAGAAAAGGAATGGAAGAAAAGTATATATTTTAGGGTTATTCAGCGGTATCAGACTATTGTTAACACGTTAACAGTTGAGAAAATTAGTGGTTCCCAAAAACGCACATTTTGACCTGAGTTAGATAAAAATATTTTAAAAATAGTACTTGTCTAGTGTTTTGTAGAAGTAAAATAGATAACGGCATATACCGTCATGTCCATATATCAAATATATTTTGTTACCAGAGACAGAGACGTCATATGCCGTCAGAGCACAATTGAGAATAACGTTTATTTAGAAAAGGAGTACATTACAAAACATTCTTATGAAATTCCTAAAACATGTATCAATACATAGTGCAGGATGTTCTGGGCAAGTCTTGCATCTGTATTTTTTTTCTTTGCGAATTGATTTGGAGGAACAATATGTACATCGCAAATGGTAACCTCTTTTTGGATGTTTCAAATTTGGTATAGATTCTGGGAAGTGACAATTATTTGACACTGTGGGAATATTAATCTTAGTTCTCTTACCGCCATGTAAAGGTCCTGATTGTACTATACGCCTTCCGTCTCTAAGATTGGAATCGATGTGTAGGTAAGATTTTATAATCCCTCGCGAAACTGAAGAAATGTGATATTGGTATCGTATGTTATGCATTCCAAAGACTGATATCCAATAAATGGAACATAACTTTTTTATACCATCTAATGCTTTTTCGGGGAGAGGAATAATAACTTATCATCTGATCATTCCGGTCAATGCCAGACATGTTCATATTATATTGGTGAATTTCTTCGGGATTAACTTTCTCTTTGTCAAATCTGTTTTGAACTCTGATGAGTTTGGGATGGTATTTGGTTGTGATGGAGAGCACTTCCCTTTTGTCCCTCCACTTGGAAACATATACTTTTTTGCACCTTCTCCAAATGTGCTCTCCTTTGCGTGAGGTCACTACAGTAGGGTAACCTATTCTATTCCGGCGTAATATACCCGTGCAATGAGTCTTCCTTTCCAAGAGTTTTTTGCACAGGCTCAGACTGTTATAAAAATTGTCCATGAAAACATGGTGGCTTCGGTCCAAATATGGCTCTAATAGTGAGGTTACCAAGGACTCAATTTTTGAATGGCCCGCGACCTCATCACTTTGTCCTGAGTAAATCTGGAGATTTAAAACATGTCCATCTGTGCTGCAGAGGGCGTAAAATTTTATACCGTATCTTGCACGCTTATTTTTTATATGCAATCTAAATTTCAGTCGCCCGCGGAATAGTAGAAGTGATTTGTCGAGGGATACATTTTCAGATGGAAAGAAAGCATTTCTATAATTCCATAAAAGCGTATCTAGAAGGAGCTTTATTTTGGATAGCCTATCTCTATGGTCCAAAGGTTGTTGGTGAGCGCAACTGAAACACCTCAATAGATCCACCAAACGTCTTCCTGAGAGGGAAATATGTGACACAGGATTATAATATATGGGATCCATACTGATGTTTCTTATAGAAGAATATTTCACCAGCCCTTGTAAGATACAAATGGCTAGAAATTGTTGAATTTCCACTCTGGTGATCTTTCGGATTAAGGAAAATCTGTAGTATTCTCGATGCGGTCGTTGAGTTCTTCCTAATAATTCGGCATATGCATTCATTGATGTTTCCAACATATCCATAACTTGATTATCCTAATGTTTTTCAAAAATGTCAACACACGAAGGGGGATTGTCGAATACAAGCTGAACCCCCGAACCTGCATTTTCAAAATGAAAATTTGGTACTTCAGATACGTCCTCTAGCCACTCATCTTCACTAGATCCTTCTTCAGAAGACACAATTGTTTCATCGTCAACCAGGGAATGCTCGTAATGCGACATATTTTCGAAATTCGAACTAGTAGAAGCATCATCACTAGGTCCATAGTCAGGATCCCGGATGTCATCGTCAGAGCTGAAAGGTTCACTCCTCTCATGCTCTTCATCGAGATCAGATTCAGGTGTGGATACTTCATCCATGAGTTGTGAGAGACGCTGCTCTTTTTTCTTATTCATTTCAAACCTGAAAAAAATATTTACAAACCTATTTCAAGTATTCAGGTAAATAATAATAATAGTCGTCCACTAACCGCACAGGCTATGCCTATGGGAGCATTATTATGTTTACTATTGGCACACACATGGGAACATTATTCATTAAAACAACAAAATAAATAGAGCATCAGTATAATCGGGTAAAATTGAAAATATGGCAACAGTGCCAAACTCAAGTTTCATAACAAACATCGAACATAATTTTCAGGTTACCTATATTGAATCATTATATTCTTTCATGTTGTATCACTTGAAACAAATGAAAAACATTCCTGAATACTTACCAGATAGTATTTCAACTCTACTCCACAAAAACAACAATTTTTCTAAACACTATTCGTTTCGAAAACAAGATAAAAACGCAACGCCTTTTCGTATAACACACCGAATGAAGAGGTTAGAATAACTGGTTGCCAGAATGACCGCAGGGACATTTATGGATTTTTTTTTCCTTCTGCTGGGACAGTGGATTCGATACAACAGAAAACGCCATATAAACTGAACGGCATCACCCGTCTTGCTATGAATAGATAGCAATATTCTTCGACGGCATATCATGTCTTGTCCCTAGACGTCAAACGGCATATGCCGTCTTGTCCGCGAACGTGTTAATTAATTTGAATAAATGTTTTTTACAAATTCTTTTGATGATATTTAGTGGGTAATCATTTTTGGCGATTTGTTTGATTAAATTGAGTTCATGATTGAAATTTTCTGAATTTAACGGTATATTGAATATTCTGTGAAATAAAGAATTGAAGGCAGAGTGGGATGACATCAAGGGAAAGTTATTATCAAGTCAGTTATTGTTGGTTTGCGGTTAATGGATTAAATGAATTTGCGATTATCTTTGTTAATTAATCAAGAGATCCAGAAATGATGAAAAATAGTTTTGAGCGAATTATGTACTAAATTTGACGGATGGGTGCAAATAGAATTGGAAAACGTTAGCAAAGAATCGGTCACCTGTAGTGATCCATTGAAAAGAACAATGCAGTCATCTACGTACCTGAACCAGATTTTTTTTTGAATAATGTTTAAATTTTGTAACTTTTATTCCATATTATAGAGAAAAAATTTTGCTAACAATGGGGATAGATAGGAAAAAAGGAATTATTGAATTAGAAAAAGTTTTCTTTCAAAACCATATCTAAAAGATGACAAGTATTTAAAGAAAGAAACGTGGGGATATCAGACAAATGATCCTCAATCTATTTTCTGACATTCTGTTAGGAAGAATCATGTAGGGGATTTGTTGGAATTCCGCATTCCAACTGATACTTATTTCAATTCGGCAACTTTGCTAAAAGTATCTCATCCTTTCCAGCGCACACACTTACGCACAAACAATAGTTAGCGTGGTCAGTAGCGAAACGATTTTTTGACAGATCAATTATATTGACATTGACACCCGATTGAGTTTGCATAATTTTGATCTAATTGTACTTGAAAATCTCTACCGATCTGGTCTCAAATTTTCTTGACACCATCAGTATTATAACTTTTCTGTAGTTGTCAATGAAAAACAGCAAATTCACAAAATTTGCAGTTCAGAAGCCCTTATATCATAGTGAAGCTATTATGGTAAAGGCATGCCGAACCCTGTCACAACGAATGTTGTTATTGTTGAATAAAAACGTTTTAAAAAAAACCCTGATGGTTTTGAGAGGTTTCCGATAGACAGAAACTTGTTCCATCTCCATACCAGCGACTTGAGATATATCATAAGGATGCCGTCTCAGAATAGGATTTTTATGAATTCTTCAACTGTATAATTGTTTTCGTGTATCAAATTCATCAAATAGTTTAGTTTTACAACGTTTTCATTTTCTTAACGAGCTGTAGCAATGCCCTTTGCCGAAATGATATTCATTACAATACTGAATTTGTAAACTTGGCTTGAGTGAGACAATATTTCACTTGTTCGTTCATCCGTTCAATTAGGATACAAGCAGGAAGCACAAGAAAACAAAAGCCATCTGCTAATTACCCGAACAAATTCACACATGCCTACTGACCACTGAGGCGATTTCTGTTTACGAACATTTTCAGTGCTGTTTCCAGACAGATGTAAACCTTTGATTTTTCCATTATTTCCGACGTCAACGATAGAAAAAATCACCCATTTTCTGTTCACAAAGACGAGGAAGCAACAGTAAATGTCTGTCATTTGTGAGTCATAATGTCAAGAGTTCAGTCGGTCTCATAACAAAAGATAGAACGTGTGCCAGCGCGCCCACAGTACGTTCTTAAGATTTCCTTCAAATTTACGAGGGGTAAGTAAAATAAATAAATAAATTCAATTCTGAATACAAATAGGTCATTCAGAAAATCAAAAAACTCTCTGCCAAAAACTTAACAAATAATTGCAAAACTTCTTCATCCTGGTAGATACACAAATACAGGGTGTTTACTAGTGTCATAAATTTGAGGTGGAGAGTCCTTGTCAAATTTTGTGAAGAAAACTCCATATAAACGTATGTCCTAACATGCTTCTTTTCTAAGTTGGGAGGTGTCAATGTTTCAATGTTTCAACGGTACGCCACTTTTTTCTCTGAGTATCATATTTTTTTCAAAATGTAGTGTAAAAATCATTTTTTTTTAAATAACATGAATTCAAAATGTATCGAATCAAAGCCAGCGACGTTGAAAAAGTTTAAAAAGTTGTTGGTATGATCTTTTTTTGCAAATATTTTCTTGAAATAATAACAACGACTCACTGTTGCGTTCCAATTAACAGTGCTGTTCCTAAGGAGGCGCATGGAGTTAGTAACAAGGCCTATCCAGAACACGTGGCTAATGACCAAGCAGTCGATGCCAAGACACCAAAGAAAAAAAAATATTTATAATAATAATGATTCATTTCGAGCTTTCTTTATATACATTTCCTTATCTAAACACTATATCTACTCAGCCAAAAAACAGACTGAAAACAACATTGGCCTAACGGCCTGCTGATCTTAGTTTAAGCCTCAATTCCAAAATATCTGATATGATATGATGGCGGTATTGAATTATAAATTTTGATCACGTTGAAGTGAATGATCTACGAAAGAGAGTTGTCTGGTGAAGTGTTGGCGTTTCAATACGTTTTATATCAATTTTGTCTAGGAAAGGACCATATAAAATATCTCCTTAGTTGAAGTGACTCAAAACTAAAATATCTGTTAATTTGGTTTTCATTGACTTAGATGATAAGTACCTATTTGGGTTGAGTAATTCAAGATTTATATAACTTCTCTGTACACATTTCTTGATGAACGTTTTCAACCTCAAGTTTACATCCATATCCATTCCCAAATTCTTAGCTGTTTCAGTTTCGTTGACAACTTCATTATCTATGGTAATATTCAAAACATGGTCAGTTTACCCTTAAATATCAGTAAACTCGTTTTTGCAGTATTGACTTTTGAGTTATGAGCTTTAGATGATGAAATAAATCGATTTATTTCTTCATTAATCATAAGGTTTGCATCAATTATATTTTTATTATTGAATTAATAGTAAATTTGTGTGTCATCGTCGTATATATGTAAAGTATAGTGACGGAGTTGAGAAATTGAATCACAGGTATAAATACAAAAAAGCAAAGGCCCCAGAATGGATCCCTGTGGCACACCACATTCCACAATTCCGTAGTTAGATTTTCCCTTGTTTGTTTCAGTGTATTGTTTCCTGCTTTTCAATAGATTTCGAGCATTATTTGAAAACCAATAGATCTGAGAATGGCATAGAGGATTTTATGATTTATCGTTTCAAAAGCTTTTGAGTGGTCAATTAAAATAAGTGCTGTTGTATTTCCACCATATGCAGCCGGCAGAATGTCATCTGTAATTTTAAGTAATGAAGTTATACAACTGTAACCGCTACGAAAGCCCGATTGATTTTCTGGTAAAAGACGATTGGATTCTAAGTGCTCTCTGATTTGAAAATTCATTATTTTTTCTAATACTGTGGAACAAACAGAAAGCAAATTTATTGGATCATTGAGTGAAGAGGGCGTTGACAGTTTTGGTAATGGTAAGATTTTAGAAATTTTCCAAGTCTGGAAATATTTGAATTTTATGCAAGAGGTATCCAAAGGCGTGTTCCGTTTCATGCAATGAGGACATAATGCGCATATGACCGTCCCGTTTCCTACATTGGGAGCGCATTGACACGCCCACTTTTTATATTCCCCTCTTTGGCCTTGAGACATCGAAAGTGCATGAACTACTGCCTGTTCGTCTAGCAGCGATGAATGCGATCCAAGTTAGATCTGTCAAACTCAAAAGTCAAAACAAAGAATTTCTTGTCTGTGGTTACACGTTCAAACAGAAACGTCAGAAACCGAATTAAAATTTTAAATTTGATATTTGATGAAGTATTGAGTATCGTGCATTTTCACATTTACCGTACAATGGAAGAAAAAACCGACAATTCATTCAACATCATATGATCCTCATAACTATCACTTGTATCAATCTGAGCTACTCTCATTTTCACAAAGCTCGCTTCCTCCATCGGCGGATAGATAAAGGACTGCAATCCTTTAAGTGCACATGCGCGCACCATTGAAGATGCATATAGGATGGTGGAACGATTGCTAAATTTCTACGCACTCAAATTTCCAAGCAAGGTTAGTTTATTCTGGTTAGATCATACTAATAAATTACTTATTTATTTTCACAAAAAGAAATTGTGCAAAACCTACCTACGTTATCAATTTCCACTCATTCACATCTGTTGATGCGACATGCGCACTTCAAGGATTGCAATCCTATGTCTATCCGCCAGTCTTCATACTATTGCCCACTTTCGTTCTATCTATATTAATTTATTTCCTAGATTAACAGATTTGTTTTTGTTACATAAGAATTTGGTTAACTGATAAAGTGATAAATGTCAACATCTGCGGGAAACGGCATGCACCACGTAAGCAATTCGTTCCGATTCAACCCACCAACGTCAGTGTTAAGTTGAAACGGAACGCTTGGTTATGTCTGCAACAGTGATGCGAAGAATGCATGAAACGGAACACGCTATGAGACAACAACAACAACAACAGCCAGCCAGCCAGCCCGTGAACGCTGAAACTAATGATAGAGTTCAGGTAGAAATAAATTAATTTAGGTAATCCATCGATTCATACAGTTATGCTTTTTTCAGTTTACGGCAAATTTTTTATTATGTTACAAAACCATATGTTCGAGAAATAAAAGATGTTTCATTCATAATAATGTAATATAGGTCTGTTAACGTAAACTTTTGACTGAAGGTATCTCCACAAAAAAATCTAGTGTGGTTAGATAAGGAGATCTAGCTGGTCACTCTGAAAATCCTCGTCTACGGGTAGAGGGCGGCTATTATTATTATTTGCCGTAGTGCTGCAGGGCGATTCTCTGATTTTTTCGTGGCTCATTCACTTTTCAGCTGCAGGAAAACCCGGAAAAACCTACAGCCTCACCCCGGGTGGTCGGTTGCACACTTCTGGCATACACCAGACGTCGTGATTGGCATCTAGGCAACTCACATAGCACTTGCTTCACGACAAGATATGAGGTCGCCTATCAATACCGATGTACTTGAGAAAATTTCCCTCATACTCCGGATTCGAACCGGGTCAGATGCAAGCGGATGATTCGATCACACATGGCAGTTTTATGAAGAAATTTCTGAGTACGGGCTAGAATTGGAAAAATATGACGCAGTTGAATATCCCAGATCTGAAGAAAATCAAAAGTTGCAGTTGACTTATAAATGATTGGAGAAAATTCATGATGATGGCCTAAACGGATCCGTAATGTATTGAAACTGCCATAAGTGATTTACCATCGAATTCAGATAGAAAAAGACTTAAGAAAACTGTATTCTCCAAAAGAGGGCATTATTTAAAAAATGAAGCTGTTGATGGTTGTTCGATAACAAAATGTTGGACAGTAAGACTGATACCATCACAAGAAGCTTATAAAAAGTTTCTGAGGAGAAGTATATTTCTTCTTGTTCTAGCTCTGTAGATTGTAGGGGGGTCGTACAGGCTGTGCAGCCTCACAAGCTCTGAGGATAACACCACAAAAAATTTAAATGAAAATTCGAAAAATTCAGTTTTTCTAAAATAATTTCAAAAACAAAAATAATTTTGGAAATTCCATTCTTCCATACAGATATTCTTTTTGATACGCAACCTTTTTTTCTCTCTCTCTATGTCGGTTGTGGAAACTTCATCATGTACTCCTTGTACAACATACGTATTAATGATTCTGAAAAATTCAATTATGATGATAATAGTAGCTATAATTAAATCAAATTCGTAATAGCCTCCATAACAAATATGTGCCAATTGACAAAATGCACAACCTATTGGCATTATCTCAATTGAAGTTGATGTAAATCAAAGTATAATTCTTTATTACATGATAATGAACAATTTTGGTGTGGAGTAAAAAATTAAAACATATTATGAAGATTGATTTGTTGGTTAAAGTTGGTTAGAATATTTATTCCTCACTTGAAGGTTACCTATAATTTTTTTACATTTAATCTCGGGCAACACAAAGAGGTCCTAAAGATATCTCGGCCATCTCCCTTTAAGAAATTGTGACGCCTTTTGCAACTTCTATGAGAGGTTTTGGAGAGCGCTATATCTCCTCCAAATCTGCGTTGCCAAGATATTCTCTGCGAGGTCTTAGCAAAATTCCACGTGGATATTCTGGAGCAATATACTCTGTCGAGTTCTGCGAAATCTTGTGAAGATTTCTCCGCAAAATCTTGTGGCGAGTACTTTGGGAAATTCTCATATTCTTCTCATGACGAGGTCTCTATGAGCTCACAAGGAAGCTAACTTTAGGAACTCGCAATATGAATTTCTTATTCAGGGTACGCAATAAGATGGAACCTGGCAAATAGGCTGAGAGAGAGAGAGAGAGAATATATGTTAATTGTACATGTATAAAAATTTATAGTATAAGGATGAACATATATGTTACTGTCAAAAATTGAAGAACAGATTACATGAAAATAATAATGATAAAAGCATAAATAGTAAGCGTTAATTGAATACTTTTACAATACATAAATAAAAACAAATTCAACAATAACAATAAATGTAAACATCAACCATAGGGTATCATCGTAAAATTCTTTCAAGCTTAATAGGCCTGGAGATTCCTCTCTTTAAAATCGCATGGTATTTTGTTATAATTCCAGTAAGTATAACTTCAATGTAAATTAGATAATCTTTCACTAGATTTGATGTGGGAATGGAGAGCTTCAAGTTAATTTCATTCTGGCGAGTATTATAGGGGGTGTTGTTGATTCCATACTTCAATCTATTTTTATGAATTATGGAAACTGTCTCCAATACAAAAATTGAGACAAGAGTTAGGATTTTATGATCTTTAGATGAATGTTTACATGATTCTCTCAATTTTGCTTAGAAAAGGTACCTAATTGCCATTTGTAATCCAGGGCTTTTGTTTTCTAAGATTAATTTTTTGTTTTGGAAAAGTGTTTCCAAAGTTTATGACTAGTTTATTATAAAATGATTCAAAGGTCAGTGTTAACATATAATCTATAATTTGCAGAACTGTCTAAGAAGATGAATAATTCATTGATTTTTTTTACGAATGGATTGGATGTTGAATGATAAAACATCCAATTATCTCTTGGTCTCCAAGTTGTCTACTGTGTACACCAGAGAGAATTTCGCTTAGGTAAAGCACATCGCGACCAGAGGGACCTCGCAATAGCAGTTTGCATAAAATCCTAATTATAACATCTCACACATTTCTCGGAGAGATCTGTGACCCGGGTTATGTACTTTTTTGCCAACCATTGATGAGCTAATCCTATGAATGATTATTATTGGAGAGTAATATTTTTAGAAATCATAACTAATGACATTCTAATACAAACCATTGAAATCCTTACTGTTTCAAAAAGTGAGAAACTATCGAATAGCCCTCGTACACCATAACTCTTCTTTCTCTGCTTCAGAAGCCCAGAGAGAATCAGGAGAGCCAGGCTGCGGCTGATGAAGCGACCCACAGCGGAGTGCAAATGGCATTCGATTAATTTCAACCGCAACATAAATACATCACAAACGGCCTTTTATTAATGCTCACCACTTAATAGTCCTCGTTCTGTGGTGAATAAAGAAGCCACATTTAACGAATATTAACTTTGATTGATTGGGTTTCTTCAGACTTCAGTTAACGATTTTTTACCTGTTGGTCCGACCCATCAAAAATTACAACTTGAATAATGGGAACGGAGCAGCCGCCGTTTCCAGTATTTTAAACCTTTATAGGGCAAATTGATGCAAAGCGAAAAGGATGAATTTTCATTTTAAATCGTACTGTAGAACTCGGTGTAAGATGATAAGTATTGATAAAACACTATGACAGTTTCAAAGTGTTTTTTTTCTTGTTGGTCGATATTTCGACCAGTGTTCAATCCACACCCAAGCATACTGCATTTGGACAATGGAAGTATCAGACACAAAAAAATCAAAATTGTAGAAACATTTCAAATAGTAATTTACGTAACAAGTCCAGATAATACTGTTTTTTGGGCGAATAGACCAAGTTGTAGGACGAGCGTTAGCGAGTCCTGGAAGTCTGCGAGTCCAAAAAAAACAGTTTTCGGACGTGTTGCGTACACAATTTTTTGATTTTTTGGCAACCATGTAGAATAACAAATCAATGAGACGCATTTAGTCTAAGAGACGAAAAGAGGTCGACCTTCACCCGTCTTAACCGGATGAAACATACTTTTTATGAAGTTACATAAATAGACGAATACGACTAAAATGGGTTGCCTATCATAAGGTGGTCATGGATATATATAGCAAGTTTCAAAAATTTTCACCAAATGGAAACTTTTTTATTATCAATTTGTCAGAAAATTTTATTCTTCATAAAAATTGTTGCATTACGGAATACTTGAATTTGAGTTATCAAAACTCTAAACGGTGTACAGGAGGGAACAAAAATTAGAATTTTGATCAGTAGTAAACAGCCCTGGCAGTGATTCCTTTCAATATTTCGAACATTTTAGATCATATTTGTATAAAAAACAGAAACAGTCCAATTCTTATTTATATTAAAATTCGAGCACTTCCCGGTCTAGTCCGGGAAGTACGTACTTCCCGGACTAGGCCGGGAAGTGCTACTTTCCCAAAGAAAAAGTGTCCGGGAACTGAACACTTCCCGGATGGTTGCCGAAAAAAGTATTTTTAATTATAATGGAAAACAAGAAACAAAACAGTTCAAACTACTTCTAGCCGTCAATCTAAAAGTCACACTCGGTAATGTCACCACAAATTTAGGATATGTCAAAAACAAATGAGAATATCATCCTATCGGCAATATTGTTGCTAATTATAATAATAAGTTGTTTTGCTAATTATTCCGGTATGAAGAGCATTATACAGTGTCTTTCGAAAGTCTGGGAACGGCCTCATATCTCAGAAACGGCAATATGAAAATTTTTGAAAATCTCTACATTGTGGTTTTTGATGACTCCCCATTCAATGGTGATATTGGCAATGTTGCCAAATCAACAGTTTTTCAGATATTGACAGTAACTGAATTTTTTCAAATATATTACCCTATTTATTTTCATTCATTTATTTAAAGGCACCCGAGAAATATTTTTTTTGCGTTTCGTAATAGGAGTTGGGCGAAAAGGGGAAGGAGGTAAGATTTTTTTATAAAACAGCACAATATTGTGCAACATTAGCAACAATGAAACAAGAGAACATATTGTTACCGGGTTCATAAATAAATAGTCTAATCTGCGCAAAGGGTGATTTCAACGCCCCCTAGCAGCAAAACTATTCATTTTTTGGGTTGGCGCAATGGTAACATTGGTTGAGAATTACATGTACTGCATCATACCAAAAATTCAAAAAAATCCACCGGGACCCAAATTCCATAAGGAGTTTGCGGGGTCCAAATTTCATGACTTTTTCTTGAACCGTATTGAAAATATTGAAACGTTCTCAGACTCTTGAAATTCATGTAGTCATATTTCAATTCAAAATCTGAGATTTGGAGAGATAATTGATGAAGGGGCGCTGAATTGATTGCAATGAAAATAAACAGGATATTCCATTTAAAAAAATTGGGTCACCCTCAATATCTGTAAAACTATTGATTTGGCAACATTACCAATAACACCATTGAATCGGACATCATCAAAAACCATCTTGAATGAATATTCATGAATTTGTTTTCGAACCGTATTGAAAATATTGGAACGTTCCCAGGCTTTTGAATGGAAAAGCCTTGTTGTCATATTTTAAAAACCACATCAATTCAAAGTCTGATATTTTGAGTCAAAAGTAATGAGGGGGCGCTGAATTTTTTGCAATGAGAATAAAGAGAATATTCTATTTGAATAAATTGAGTAACCCACAATATCTGAAAAACTGTTGATTTGGCAACATTGCCAATATTACGATTGAATCGAGCATCATCAAAAATCACCCTGTAGAAATTTTCATGAATTTTCTGAAATATGAGACCGTCCCCAGACTTTTGAAAGACACTGTGTAATGCTATCCAGAATAACTAAACAATGAGTTGGAGAAAACACCACAAGCACAATCTTAACCTACAAGGCCACGTGTTACTAACAGAACACTGGTCGAAATGTTAGCCGCAAACCTTACCATCTACGCAGGAGCCATAATCTGGTCGAAATAAAGACCGCCGCCTATAAATGGATGTCATATAGTGTGTTCTTGCCAAAAACAAAAGCGGCACCTGTTCGAAGACTATCACTTTTCTCCGCTGTCAAAATATCGACCAGTAACCTATAAACGGTTAAAAAAGGTATCCGAAAGGATTTTGATTTCTCGTAGCAATGATTGAAAATAAAAGACTGACTCTGTAGTGAATTTCCATTAATAATAGTATTACGAACTGAGTACAAACTTTTAGTATTTGAGAAATTAAAACTGATTTCGAGTTACAACTCGAAATCAAGCTAATTTCGCATTGTAACTCGAAACTATAAAAAAATTCCGTACTACGCCTTCGAAACATAAATAGAAAAAGAAGACTAAATAAGAAATAAATGAATTAAATTAAAAAACCTTTTAAAGAAAAGCTTTTATTTGAATGCACTAAAAAGAAGTAAATGAATTTCAAAATTAATTAAATCCATCATTTTGTTACATTATAAAATTTCAAATGGTATAGAAGCTCGTCGCGAGAAGTATCTATATGTATTTCTTATTTTAAATTAAAGGACCCCGCACTTTCCTTATGGAAAATGGCTATCGGTTAAATTCCCTAAATTTTCGGAATGTTGTAGATTTCGACTTCCTCGGCAAAAGTGTCCACAGGCACAAAAAAATCGGCAGGCTAGTTTTCGAGATACAGGGTGTCAAAAATATAAAGTGAAGCTTTCTGCTCAGAATTTTTAGCAACTCCGGGAATTGACAAAACGCCCATTTATTCATGGAATAACATGCCTGAACGATCGTACAATATCATCTGTATCTCGTATCCATTATATTTTTACGTTTCGTGCTCTACAACAGGGGGAGCAAAGAAAAATCCAATTCGATTAATTTTAAACCAACCAGTGTAAGTTCGATCATGAAAATTAAAGATCCAATTGAGCCTGGATGAACTTCCTCAATCTCGATGGGAGTTTACTGACTTTTTTTTTATATACAGGGTGGTTCGAAAGTAGGGGAGCGTCAACCCCTAGTTTTTTTAATCGGATAGGGGAGAGCATGTCATATACAGGGTGTATCTAAATAACACCGAAAAAAATAAAGGGGTGATTCTGTGATGAAAATTAATGTGAGTGTTTGGTATAAAATTTTTTGAAAAAACCCTCCCCGGAAATGTTACACCCCTTCGAAAATTAAAAAAAAATGGTTTTTCTTTTTTATTTTCCCTGTATATCAAGCTAAAGACACGAAACTTGGTAAATATTATCTGTCAATAAGAGTACACTTTTTGAAATTTTTTCAACCCTGAAGTATGCTTGGAAGGGGTTGATTATTTCAACCCCTAAGATATTTTTTCTTACAACTTTTTTTTAGATGAAAGTTTTTTCTTTAAAAAAGTATGACTGAAAAGCCCAATTCATTGACTATCTTTTTCAAGAAAATTGTTAACCGAGTCGTTCTGTTATCACTTACAATATTATTTATTTCAGTGTAGTCATCAATTTTGACATGAATTTGATTGCAGAGCCTAAAGATATCATGAAAAAAATCGAAATTCCTATTAAGTGATTTTGCGCCTTAAAGGGTTGTAAGGAATTGTTAGAAGAATAAATGCCATTGAAAATAAATGTTTTGTATTATTGATATTGGTGTTAACTTGGTACCGATTCACATAAAAAAGTAAACATAGTTCTCAAAACTATTATTCAAAAATACAGATGACTTCCACTGTTTACAACCACGTTTTCTCATCCGGAACATTCCACCAGTTTGAGACTAAATTGAGTTGAATCTGTCAGCCTACACATTTCATGCCAGTAAAAGAGATCCTGCGGTTTTTGATCGTGTGCACTTCAAATCACAGTCTCTGTTATTAATTGAGGATAATAGCTAGTGACCGCTCTGGAGTTCTTCAATCTATTTATCTGCATTCACGCTCAGATTCATTGGCACAAAAAAGGTTATATAATAATATGTATTTTTATTCGTATTTGTGTCTTGATTATCATTTTTCGATCCTGTTGTAATTTCCGTTTGTCATTGAAAAAGTTATAAACAGTCCTTTTTCTACAACTGTCAAAAAATCAACATTTTTGCATCACTATTGATGTGTTTACTTTTTTCTTCGGAAAAGAAGTTTTTTTTCACCGTTAAAAAAAAAATTTTTTTTCACCGCCAAAATAATTTACAAAATGAACATGTAATTATTACTTTTTGAAGGGCTTATTTTTAACAGAGTCAATTATAAATTGATTATTCATCATAAAACAATTTCATTTATTGGAATAATAATTGATAGTAAAATTTGAACAATTACTTCCAACGCAAATTACCGAAGATGTTGCTGCTGATCAGAAACGTTAGATATATCTTGAAGAGTTTATTCCACAATTTTATCAGATATCTTAATTTGTTTGGAACAGGAAATGTTCAAATTAATTTCAGAATACAGCCTCGTTCCAGTTTGAGGATATTTTCATTTGTACGTCATCGTTATAATAGCACTCAATAGTTCTATATGGTGGCCTTCTCAATGTGTGGTGTGTATGAAGTCGAACACGTGCTGTTGAATCTAATTCTCAAATTCAGCCTACCTCGCTTCAGTGTAAAGATATTTCCAATTTTCCGTCATCGGTTTTACTCCCAACAGTGGTAGCCTTTTCATCAGTTGATGTGTACGCACACGAACATAGCAGGTTCGAATTAATTTCAAAATCCAGCATATCTCGTTCCAGTTCAAGGATATTGTCATTTTTCGTCATCTGTATAGCACCCAATAGTTCTATACGGTGGCCTTCTCAATGTGTGGTGTGTATGAAGTCGAACACGTGCTGTTGAATCTAATTCTCAAATTCAGCCTACCTCGCTTCAGTGTAAAGATATTTCCAATTTTCCGTCATCGGTTTTACTCCCAACAGTGGTAGCCTTTTCATCAGTTGATGTGTATGCACACGAACATAGCAGGTTCGAATTAATTTCAAAATCCAGCATATCTCGTTCCAGTTCAAGGATATTGTCATTTTTACGTCATCTGTATAGCACCCAATAGTTCTATATGGTTCTATATGGTTCTATTTGGTTCAATCTTATTCTCAAATTCAGCCTACCTTGCTTCAGTGTAAAAATATTTTCAATTTTTCGTCATCCCTTTTACTCCTATACTTTTTAAAATATTTTGTGAGCACCTCTTAATAATATGTGTTCTTCTTCAAAATCTATATGGCTATTCCATGGAATTTACCTCAATGTGTTGTTATATTTGACATCTACCTAGTCATTTTGCAATAATGTGATTTTATTTATTGTGAAAATGTAGAACAGCTGCGCAAAAGTTATGTTGGAAAGAATGCAAATGTTGATAACAGTCGGGTGGCAATTATGTCTGTCTGTGAAAAAACGAAGTTTCAAACTCTTAGAAGCCATCGCATGCGATAAAATATTTCCATCTCTTTTCAATGCATATTCGAAAGAGGCGATAGACATATTTAGTCTCATGCGACATAGGGTAGTAGAACTTTAAGAATAGGGCCCCTGGAATAAAACATATTGAATTTATTCATTAATTAAAACTGAAAGTTTGTTTTGTTTCCTAAATAGTACAGGCTAAATAGGATAAGACCCAAAAAAATTGGGACCTTTTGATTTTCTAGATTCTGGGAAGTTTTGGGGTACCGAATAAGTCTAGCAACTCTTCATAAAAGTACGGGCACGGATTTTCGAAATTTTGGAACTTGAAACTCAAAAATATTTTGAAACGTGAATAACTCGAAAACGATGGAGAATTCGAAAAAAACTGTGGTGACAAAAAATGTGAAAGACAAAATTTTCTACAAAAAAGGTCTCCAGTCTTTTTTTCGTTGGAGCCACTATTTCTGAGTAATTCTCTCTCGAAGCCGTAAGCCGGAGCACCCGCTCGCGAATTCCCGCCAGTGCGAATTCAAGCAAATTTACATCCCAAGCGCAAATTGAAATTGCTCTAACTGGTTGAAAACTACTCCGTTTTCAAAGAATCAAAATGCATAATGATGGGTAAGTTCTCTATTTTGTACTCCGGTAAGGTAGCATAATTTTCGAATTAGGAAATTTTCGAAAATCTTGCGAGATGAAGAGGTATATTGGCCACACAAGCACTTGAAGTTTCAATGAATATATTCCATCACTCGCAATATAAACAAGCAAATCCAACAAGAGACTTGTCGTTCGTATTATTATCAATATTTTCATGTATATAACATACATGAGTTACTTCTTGGTATCAAATGAACTAACTTTCAAAAAACGCGATCATGAACACGATCTTCGTTCTCGATTGATTATTATTTCGATATTCACAGACTTTTTAATAGTTTCTCTTATCCAAAGATGAGGGTATTCATTTTGAAGCGTAGAATTTCAGCTTCAAGTTCAAATAAAAACATTCTTAGTATGATGTATCCTCATTATGAAGATTTTGAAAACGCATAGAAAGGTCAAAATGTCCCATTTTTCCGTAAATATTTCCTTAAATATCCAAGTTTCTTCGAAAAATTCATGTTGTTTTTGTGAAAACACGTTACAAAGAATCGATTGCGGGTCGTTACATTGTATTCAATTACTTGGTTGAAGAATACGAAAGCTTTCTTCTCGTCTATTTCCCGCGAAGAATTCGGCAACCACAGCCATTATCACCGATAACCACGCACGTGTGCAGACCACAGAACTCATAATTATATCTTATGATATAATTATGAGTTCTGTGGTGCAGACGACGTGTTTTGTGTAGTAAACATTTGTCAAGTGCGTACTGCTTTCTGTAGTCTTCACGGTGTTTTTCACATAAAAAAATTGGATTGTTCACTGGGGCCAGTGCTAAAATTGTGGATCATAAATCTAATTGAATCAAAATATTTTCCTAGGTTAGGACAAAAGAGAAACCTCTCTTGTACTGAATTTTGAGCTCTAAATTTTTTGTGCCGGCATATTGTGTTGAAATCCTCATAGTTTTCGAGTTATCCGCAATTCAAAGTGTTTTTGAGTACATGAACCCATTCTACGGTGAAAATTTTGAGGTTAGGAAACATTTCTAGGGACCAATTTGTAGAGAATTTTGTGCTCTACATTTTGTACTTCGGGTCTTTTTTTTCGAATTCCTCGTAGTTTTCGAGTTATTCGCGATTCAAACTATTATTGAGTATTTAAACCCGTTTTAAGGTGAAAATTTAGAGGTTAGGAAAAAATACCTCATATAGTTTTTTATAAAGAATTTTGTAATTTACATTTTTTGTTCTAGCCATTTTTTTCAAATTTTTCATAGTTTTCGAGTTATTCGCGATTCAAAATATTTTTGAGTTTCAAGTCCCAAAATTTCGATAATCCGTACCCGTACTTTTATGAAGAGTTGCTAGACTTATTCGGTACCCCAAAACCTCCTAGAATCTAAAAAATCAAAAGGGCCCAATTCAATTTGACATCTCCTAATATACCTATACTAAAAAGTTGAAGCAAAATCTAAAATTAAACCGGAGCAAAATTTCATTCGCAACAAAAAACGGTAACTTCTTTCGATTTGCTTCTCAACAAGGAAACATAACCTCGGTTCTGTCATTGAATAAAATAAAGAATAATGTGGAAGGGTATCTATCTATGATATATGCAGTACAAAATGGTATTTCACCATATTTTCACTAAGATGTAAACACATCGCATTTTGCAACGACAAAAGCTGAGAAAATTCAAATTTTTGCCTCAGTTCAATTTCATATTCCGCTCCACAAATCAGAATACGAAACGAAGAAGGCAATACGTAGAAAGTTTGATTGTGAAGTCTGCCTAAATCTTCTTTTTTCCTAACAAACTTCGCTTTTCAACTGCTTTACCATAGTCTAACAACCAAAGGACCAGGCGGCAGCCTTATGGAAAAATTGTCACCAGTTAATTTTTCTGAATTTTTGGAATATGATGTGGAATATGACCTACTGAACAAGAGTATTTATGGGCCCGACTCAATCCTGTGACTAGTCTTCGAGATTGGAAAATGGCCATTTCTTTAAAGGAACATTGCTAGTAGGAAAACATTTTGAATAAAAGAGTTTTTCTTGACAAATATTGCTTACCCATAAGGCGATAATTTTTTATTGGTTTTCAATAAAAAATAATTTTAGATACAGGGTGAGTCAAGCATTACTCTAAATGAAACTCTTATTTTCATTCATTTATTTATTTACCATTTTAGGTTGCTAACAGAACAAAGTTCCATAAAACAGTGTCCGCTATATAAGAATTATTATTCTAAGCTATTTTCAAAATTATATATATAAACTTTACTTATCGGTATAAAATTAACTGGCAGTAATACAAATACGTGACTTAAAAATATGGTGTGAAATGTCTTTATATTAATAATATAGTCAAAAACAATAGAACATGATAGATCATAAAAGAACAAGTACAGGGAATGAGGAACCACACCTATTGATCTGAATTGAGAATAATTTTTTTTTAAATTTGAATCGAGGCAGAGACATCTAGAAAATGTCTAGAGATGAATTGGGATCGAGACAATGTCTGTTGAATGCTCTTTGCATATAAAACGAAGCTGTGATCGAACCAAGTAGCACACTGAAATGCCAATCGTTTGAATATGTTAAAATTGACTGATTCGAATTTTGCACTGGGTGAGTAAAAAAGTTACAGTTTTTTTGGTGACATTTGGTATATCTAATTTTTTTATTTTGAGCTTGAGAAATAGATACTTGACTACGAACCATTCAGCATACTGCTTGTCCAAAATTTATATATAGTGTGACACAAACGCTATAGGTGATGACAAAACTTGCGAAAAGGCGTTTAGTCAGTAATTCATCCTGTAATTAAAAATTTCGTCAGAGGAATTTCCCAATATTTTGTCATTACTCTTAGGTTGAGTACACAATTATAACATCAAACAGTGTTCGCTTTGATATGACCAGTTTTTGAGATACACACAACACAGGGTAACGTATTAGGAAAGCCTCTTTTTTACATGGTTTCTCCAGTAGACACAGGTTGAATATTCTAATTCGAGGCGCAGCCGAGGATTTTAACAACCGAATCCGTTATTCGCTACATATCGGCCTTGTAACATTAATAACTATACACTGGCTATAATATTCTGATATTAGGTGCGCATTCAAACTAAAACGACAGTTATAGTCGTCAGATAATGACAGATTTTGCTGACTGATTTTCTCTTTTCTGGAATTTTAGCAACTGAAAACTATGTCAGCGTTGAGCTCAAAAAATTTAAATTCAGCGATCGGACGTGTACTAGACATATGGAAGATTCATTTTCCATTTCCAGAAAAAACTTGTTTTTTTTTAAATCTCTCGTTAACAGACTGGTGCCTATTATTTTTGTGAAAAAGAAAAAAGTAACAGGAAAGGGCCAGTTGAAAAGTGCTGTTCAGGTTCGTTCTCGACTGATTATTATTTCGATATTCACAGACTTTTTAATATTTTCTCTTATCCAAAGATGAGGGTATTCATTTTGAAGCGTAGAATCTCAGCTTCAAGTTCAAATAAAAACATTCTTAGTATGATGTATCCTCATTATGAAGATTTTGAAAACGCATAGAAAGGTCAAAATGTCCCATTTTTCCGTAAATATTTCTTTAAATATCCAAGTTTCTTCGAAAAATTCATGTTGTTTTTGTGAAAACACGTTACAAAGAATCGATTGCGGGTCGTTACTATCGGTAAAAGAACTTGGAGGTTGGAACTCCTCTGCGGTGACGGAGTCGTATATTGAAAATTCAGTTGTAAAGAGAATGAAGATAACGAGACAAATATTTCATAGTAATGAGGCCACACAGACAACAAGTTCAAATACTGGTACTATAGATGGTAAATCTCTCATCGATGGAATAGAAATTTCAAATAATAGCAATATTTAACGGAGGGAGGCTGTAAACATTAACTTTTCAATTGTCATCTGAATACCGTTAAATCAAAATAACAGTATGGGATTACGGAAAAGGTTTAACAATGGTTACTAACGTTCTTTCTCGGTGCAAACATGATATTTCATGACTCCCTTCCTTCTCCAGTTCTAATAACCTGAAGTATTCCTTATTATTCATTATGTCGCTGTGTCTCAACTAACAACTCCATCACGAGGTTATTCAGTGCGTTTCTCGAGCACTTCAATATACGAAAAAAGATCATGCTGCTCCGGATCGTGTTTATTTCAAATTGTAGTACCGGTAATTAATTGAGAATAACGGTTATTTACCACACTGGAGTTCTCGATTATTCACGAGACTCTTGAATTTTATTGAGGAAAAAATGGCCACCTTGGAGTAAAACAAAGATAATCATGGTGGTATACAGTGTAGATACAGTAAAGTTGTAAGAACTGTCATGTTTCGTCATTTTGAAATATACACGGTGTCCGGTACACCTTGTACAATATTAAAACAGGTGATAGACCAGGTCATGACTGTTTAGAAAATCGGAATTTCACCTCAGTAAAAATATCACCGTTTTTGAGATAATGGGCATTTTAAGAATTTCTGGAAAATCACTACCTAACCTTGGATTTTTGAGTGCCATGTATACAACTTGGGACGAATCCAAATATCTTTGCTGCTGAAGATTACTGATGAGTGATGCTTCTAGATGTACAGAACAGTTTTTCAGAAAGTGAAAACATTTTTCAAGAAATGAGGGTAAAATGACAGATTTGAGTTTCATCAATTTTTTTTTTTAAAGTTTGACATTATTATCTGAAAGAAACATAACCAATTGTTAGTGAACATTCATTTCAAAAGAATGCTCAATTTGTCCAGACTCTACCATGGTATAAAACGAACTATAATTATTTTTGGAAGAAGTGGTTTCCATTGAATTAGGCGTAGTTTTAATCTAACACCAAAACTACATCACAATCACACTCGCGCGTTTCGCCAACAAAGTTAGCATCTTCAGGAGCTAAAAGTAAGCTTTTAAGATTTTAAGATTGTGACGTAGTTTTGGTGTTTGGGTATTTTATTTTTTCTTGAATTGTATTTACACCAAAGGTTCCAAAATATTCATTTATTTGATTAACTTTTATACTTACGCCCAAAAATTGTTTTATTTAGATTTTATCAAGATAAAATGAGGAAATAATTATTAATAAAAAAGAATAGACTGGTTGGTAGCATTAAATAAAATTATCGAAATGAAATGTCGATTATCCGAAATGGCACCGATTAATACGAATTCTTGTGATAAATGTCGCAATTGTCCAACATCCAGATTTCAACGAATTTCAGAGACCGACAGATATACAGGGTGTAACCAAATAAGTGCTAACTTTTTGAAGAGATGAATCCTTGTCGGAAATCAAAAATTTTGTTTGAACAACTTGTGACTACTATCGTAGTTTTTTGAAATTATTCAGCTTGTTTCATTCAGTGGTATTTATTTCTTTTTCATGCCATACATACGTTATACTCCCCGAGAATATGCGCATATGCACTACATTTATGGTGAATGTGGAGGTAGTGCTACTGCTGCAGCAGCGCTTTATGCAGAACTATATCCGATTGCACAATGCCGCTCATAGAATCGCTGATTTGGGGGCTATAACCTATAACGCATTTGAAAAGGTTCTTCTTGAAAATATGTCGTCTATGCGTAGGAGTGGATGGAAAATAACATTTTTGTAATATTATTCAGTGCGATGTTGAATAATCGTTATTGTGGTTTATAGTGTATGTTGATTAGAAAAAAACGTTGAATTAGTATTTACTTCATTACATCTCATTGAATACTTCTAAGCAGTTGATTCGTTATTACTGATAATTATTTAATCATTTCATCTTGATAGAATAAAAATAAAAGACATTACTGACAAAATCTAATGGAGTTGATTTTAGCTCAGATAACATCACACTCCAATATTATCTATATTCTACTCCTTCCAAAAATAATTATCGTATCTTTTATACCATAGTAAAGCCTGGACAAAATGGGCATTATTTTGTAATGAATATCCAGTTCCGCTTGGTTATGTTTTTTCATACAATAATGTCAAACTGTTGTTAAAAAAATTGGTGTAACTCAAATCTGTCATTTTACCCTCATTTCTTAAAAAATTGTATTTTTTTCTGAAAAACTGTTTCGTATGTCTGAAAGCATCACTCATCAGTAATCTTCAGCAGCAAAGATATTTAAATTCGTCCCAATTTGTATACATGGCATTAAAAAATCCAAGGTGAGGTAGTGATTTTCCAGAAATTAAAAAAATGCTCATTATCTCGAAAACAGTGAGATTTTTACTGAGGTAAAATTCCGATATTCTGAACAGTCATAACCTGGTCTATCACCAGTTTCAATATTGTACAAGGTTTACCGGACACCCTGTATATAGATTGCAATACGAATTAAACTGGAGTTTGAATTTTCTAAAAAATTGGTGTACTTTGTATACTTCACATGTATTTTGCCACCCATTCTATATTGCTATTTCTTTGATTATATACATATCTTTTGAAAATATCTGTAGAAAAATATGACAGAAAATGAATAAAGAAAACGTCAGTCAGGAATTGTAGTTTTAGTTAGTAAAATTCATCATTCGATCACGAATAAAAGGAAGTTACTTTCGGGGGTACTACCTGGTGTGCTCGCAATACTATTTATTGAATAAAAACTCAACATCAAAAATTCAATGTTGTTCAGACCAGTTACTGAAGACAATATTCGAATAATATTAAATAAACTCAATAATAAAAAACTGAAGATATCAAAGAAGTGAACATTTTTGCTATTAAGAGTTGTATGACCCATATAATAGAACCATTGTCAGACATAGTAAATCAATGTCTCTTTGAAGGTTACTTTCCTCAAGTTCTAAAGTTTGGAAAAGTAATTCCTATTTACAAAAAAGGCAGTTTATCTGATCCGAAAAACTTTAGACAAATTTCCATTCTACCATCCTTCTAAAAAATACTCGAATATGCCATATACAGGGTGTCCGGTAAACCTTGTACAATATGGAAACTGGTGATAGACCAGGTCATGACTGTTCAGAATATCGGAATTTCACCTCAGTAAAAATATCACCGTTTTCGAGATAATGGGCATTTTAAGAATTTCTGGAAAATCGCTACCTAACCTTGGATTTTTGAGTGCCATGTATACAAATTGGGACGAATCCAAATATCTTTGCTGCTGAAGATTACTGATGAGTGATGCTTCTAGACTTACAGAACAGTATTTCAGAATGTGAAAACATTTTTCAAGAAATGAGGGTAAAATGACAGATTTGAGATTCATCAAGTTTTTTTTAAAAAGTTTGACATTATTATCTGAATGAAACATAACCAATTGGAAGTGGACATTCATTTGAAAAGAATGCTCATTTTGTCCAGACTCTACCATGGTATAAAACAAACTATAATAATTTTTGGAAGAAGTGGTTTCCATTGAATTAGGCGTGGTTTTAATCTAGGCTTCTATCAACTTTTATTCAAGAAAAAAAGGAAACTACCCAACACCAAAACTACATCACAATCACACTCGACGCGCGTTTCGCCAACAAAGTTAGCATCTGCAGAAGCTAAAAGTAAGCTTTTAAGATTGTGACGTAGTTTTGGCGTTTGGGTATTTTATTTTTTTCTTGAATTGTATTTTCACCAAAGGTTCCAAAATATTCATTTATTTGATCAACTTTTATACTTACGCCCAAAAATTATTTTATTTAGATTTTATTAAGATATTATTAATAATAAAGAATAGACTGCTTGGTAGCATTAAATAGTATGTCAATAAAATTAACTTTTCATGTAATTAGGCCTAATAAAATTATCGAAATGAAATGTCGATTATCCGACATGGCACCGATTAATATGAATTCTTGTGATAAATGTCGCAATTGTCCAACATCCAGTTTCCAACGAAGTTTCAGAGACCGACAGATATACAGGGTGTAACCAAATAAGTGCAAACTTTTTTAAGAGATGAATCTATGTCGAAAATTAAAAACTTTTGTTTAAACAACTTGTGACTTCTATCGTAGTTTTTGAAATCATTCCGCTTGTTTCATTCAGTGGTATTTATTTCTTTGTCATGCCGTACATACGTTATACTCCCCGAGAATATGCGCATATGCACAATATTTATGGTGAATGTGGAGGTAGTGCTACTGCTGCAGCAGCTCTTTATGCAGAACTATATCCGATTGCACAATGCCGCTCATAGAATCGCTGATTTGGGGGCTATATCCTATAACGCATTTGAAAAGGATCTTCTTGAAAATATGTCGTCTATGCGTAGGAGTGGATGGAAAATAACATTTTTGTAATATTGTTCAGTGCGATGTTGAATAATCGTTATTGTGGTTTATAGTGTATGTTGATTAGAAAAAAACGTTGAATTAGTATTTACTTCATTACATCTCATTGAATACTTCTAAGCAGTTGATTCGTTATTACTCATAATTATTTAATCATTTCATCTTGATAGAATAAAAATAAAAGACATTACTGACAAAATCTAATGGAGTTGATTTTAGCTCAGAATAACATCACACTCTGATATTATCAATATTCTACTCCTTCCAAAAATAATGATCGTATCTTTTATAACATAGTAAAGCCTGGACAAAATGGGCATCATTTTGTAATGAATATCCAGTTCCACTTGGTTATGTTTTTTCAAACAATAATGTCAAATTGTTGTTAAAAAAATTGGTGTAACTCAAATCTTTCATTTTACCCTCATTTCTTGAAAAATTGTATCGTTTTCTGAAAAACTGTTTCGTACGTCTGAAAGCATCATTCATCAGTAATCTTCAGCAGCAAAGATATTTAAATTCGTCCCAATTTGTATACATGGCATTAAAAAATCCAAGGTGAGGTAGTGATTTTCCTGAAATTAAAAAAATGCTCATTATCTCGAAAACAGTGAGATTTTTACTAAGGTAAAATTCCGATATTCTGAACAGTCATGATCTGGTCTATCACCAGTTTCAATATTGTACAAGGTTTACCGGACACCCGTATACATAACTAATAGAATTTTTAGAACTTAATAGTATTCTTAGCCCCGATCAGTTCGGCTTCATGCTATTCACGCATTTATAAAAGAGAGAAATATATAGGAGTCTTTACAGTCCTAACATCCGCTTTTGATTTTGTAAATCATCAGATTTTAAGAAATAAACTCTACTTCTATGGTATTAGAGGAGTTTGTCTAGAAATAATCATCTCATATTTGGAAGATATATTTCAAGTAGTAGACTGTACTTCAACCCGCAGCGATGAACTACAATTTCTGCGAGGAGTACCTCAAGGATCAGTATTAGGCCCACTATTATTTCTCATTTATATAAATGATCTACCCCATTCGATGGATTCAGTGGGTAAAGAAACTACAATGTATGCAAATGATGCAACTCTTAGCAAAAGAATCACAACAATTGATAATCCTCAACAAACCCTAAAAGTAATATTAGAGAAGGTACGTTCATGGTTTAATCCCAATCAGTAGATTCTAAATGAGCAGAAAACGAAATCATCAATATTTCAATTGAAAATCACGAATGAAATGGAAAGTAATACTGTTAGATTTTTAGGGGTTCAAATAGATTTAAATCTAACATGGATCGAACATATAAATAATATCTGTAGCAAGTTGAGCAGGTTTGCCATCAGAAGAGTAAGAAAAATTGTCAGCCAAGGTGCTTCACTAACCACATATCATTCACTGTTTCATTCGGTTATCAAATATGGAATAGTAAATTGGGATAATGCATCAAAATCACATCTACAAAGAATATTTGTGTTAAATAAAGCTGCTGTGAGAAGTATATTTTCTGCTAAATCTGATGAAACCTGTCGTCCGATTTTCAAAGAACTCAAAATAATGACCCTTTTCTGTATGATTGTTTACGAAAACCTTGTGCACACTTAACAAAATTTAAATAAGCATCTCACTCACACTGACATACACAATTAAGAGACCAGAAATAAAACAGATATACTTCAATCAAACAGATTAAGCAAGACGAAAGACATGGGTCTCAAACTCTATAATATATTGCCACTCGAACTACACAATATGCCACTACAAAAATACAAAAAGTCAATCGCAAATTTTAGTTATGGACCCCCTATATGATATTGATGATTTTTTTCAAGTTATCCAAAATATAGAGATGCTCCCGAAGTGATGTCTTTTGATATTTATATTGATATTTTATCGGTTACTGCAGATTGTATTTGCTCAAATTCTCTATCTTTTTACAGAAATTTTAAAATGTATGTAAGCTAACGTAAGAATAATAAAACATAATGTTTGTGCTATTTTTATTGTATTTTAATGTATGTTTTCATATGAACTTTTATTGACGTGTCTACAAACTTTAGGTTTCTCAAGACAAATAAAAATTATTATTATTATTGATAGTAATTTTGTCTGAAATAAGCGAGATCGAGTGTCCGACTCTGGGCCCAAAGGTCAAGAGTTCGAGCCCTAGTAACGTCTGGAATTTTTCAATTTGACCGATTAAATTATTAAAATGTCGGGGCTCAACTGGGGGGAGTACTGCACGATTCACTGATGCAGTTCAAGTCATAGTGCTGCTGCTAAGGTGGCGCATGGAGTTAGTAATAAGGCATACCCAGAACTCATAGCGGTTAATGACCACAGCAGTCGATGCCTAACACCAAATACAAAAAAAATACCATATTGCTTGTTAACACCCCGAGTCCGCCAGGACGAGTAGTGTTACCTCAAAGCAATTCGGTCGAGTGTAAGATTTCTGACAGAATTTTCGATAGTATTATGAGTACGAATTGTATTTATCAAAATAATTTTTAATTCCCAATTCCTTTCTAATTCCTTTAGATAGATAGATAAGTTTGAGTAAGGTGAATGTTCATCCCCTATCGTTCGGGCATTCATCTACATTTTTCACCACAGTTGTCTCAATAGAACTCGCATTATTACTCAATAACACCAATTTCCCATGAAGGTATTTTTGACTTTCATATTCTTACATTTATTCATATTTTCAACATTATTTTATTTTCATATAGATGCAAGACTTTTCAATAGTCGTAGTGTTCTTCTTGGTCCTTGTTGTTGACGATTCCTGCTATATGAAAAAATCATTATCTATTATGAAGACCAAAATAACTAGTACCAGCGGTTATTAAGTACATTTCAACCTCTGCACTGGAGGTGAAGAGTCATTTGTATCCTTCTCCAGGATGAATGTATATGGTTTTGGTACATAATTATCCTGAACTATGTTCAAAAATCCTATGAGAGCAAAAATCAATAAAAATATTGGAAACCTTGCATTGAATATACTATAATAAATGATATAACTGAACATTAACATTATGCCTGAGTAGAGGCGTACTTTACAAGTCATTTTGAATTCTTCAGAATTGTATACCTTTTCCTTAATTCCGGTATAAAATTCCTGTGATGAAATTATTGAAACCATAGCAACATTTATATTGTCATATTATATACGAGAAAACAAAATGCTAAAATTAGAACTAGGTTGTCCCAAATCGTCAAATTTATTTTGAATATTCTAGCAAATATTCACGATAATAGCCAGTAAACTTCTATGTTGATAATACACTTTAAAAAAACCTCTGCTTCCATTTCTCTGTTCACATTTACATTTTCCTGGCTGAGAAGAAGATACAATGAAAAATTTTGTGAATAATTCTGAATAGGGTTAATTAGGAAGAATTAACCCTCAAGATGATCAAGGCATCTCCACCATAGTCCTGGACTATGGGTGGGTTAATCTTGAGGGTGGGGTTAATTATGAAGAATTAACCCTCGAGATGAGCAATGCGCCTTCACCATTTGTCGCGAATAGGGCTGCTAGGGTATCACTCTGGATCGTATATCGGGTTGCTTCCCTTATGCGAAATGGGACTTGGGGTGTAGCTACAGACGGTAGCCAACTGACTACTAGGACTCTCTACCAAATGACTCAGTAACTTATTGCTCATCATCCCAATCATATTCTATTTATATATTGATAGAAATGTTCATATTTTCATTCGGTCAACGATTTCAGCACGCCACGCGATTTTGACAATATCAATGTCAGCCATATTACAATGAACTGCCATCGTGATCGAATTTATAAATTACAAGAGTGAATTGATCAATACAATGAAGCCGTTCAAAGAGCGTTCCTTGCATTCATGACAGTATTATACTCATTACTTCTGATCTATCATATATTTAAAAAGTCTGCATTGGTTACTGCATCAGTTCGATTCCAATATGTGTTGGTATTTTTGAAATGAGAATTTGTTCTTCACCTTCGTTGAAATTATCAGTTATTTTTTATTTTATGAAAAATATCAGTATTCAGAATTATTTATTGAATACAATCATCTTAAATGGAAATCGCATGTGGACTCTCTGGTGAAAAAAATCTTCAACAATCATAGTCACATTTCAGCCAACCATCGGAGACGATCCATCACATACAGTGGAAGTGAGATAAAACTGTTACAGTTACATTTCAGCCAATTCACACACTTCAACACTTGCAAGCATCTGATTAGGCTGAAATTTTGTACACCTATTAATTACCGATGATCAAACAATATTTACATGAAATTTCACACACCTCTCCCACTCCTACCCCTATGAGACTAGAAGGAGAATAGGTAAGAATTCAGAAATATTGCTAACGGTTTCGTACCTGGAAAATTACTGCAGTACAAAAGCTCATCGGTCGGAGAGCACGGACCCCCGCTGTTCTGGAAAAGATTGCAAAAACTCGCAAAAAAATGGAAAAACACTTAAAAATTGTCATTTTCGTAGCTTGTCCTGTATGTATGTATCCATCGAGGTGGGGTATCTTTCCCCTGATCGATAAAAATAATGGAAAAATCCATCAAAATAATGAAAACCTAGCTTGACCTGTTATTGTTAAAATTGTTGTTTTTGATATTGAAGAATAATATTGAGTGTATGGAGATCATTAAACTTTTGAAGAGTTGATTATTGTCTTAAAGGGTTGAGGGATCAATCATCATCACATTCGAAATAAAGTCTCCAGTTATTGATAAATTATTCAAGCTCTTAAGTTTCTCTGTTCTTCAGACACTGAATATTAATTTCAACTTTTTAGGTCAACTGCTTATGAATAAAAGCTTGTTTGAAATAAAAGTTTCACGACCATATTTCTTTAATGATCAGATATTTACTAACCCACCTCTAAATTTGCTACAAAACGTACTCATCCCATTATTGACAGTAAATCATGGAACAAGTAACATATACCATGAATAATGTGTAAATCTTCAATAATTACTCAATCGACTTCGCATGATCAGCGCTATTTTATCTCAGTCGCATTTATATTGAAGCGCAAATAAAAACTAGCGATAAATAATTATCTGATAGATCTTACAAATTGCAAAAACCGCCTAGTTCAAGCTCACAGCGTCAATTAATTTTAATTGGTGCCACTATAAAATGATATGGTCCAATTATAAACAAAGTAGAAGCTTTTATTACAACCACTAAAAAAATCTAGTTCTGAACAAATGGCTGTTGTCAAATTAGTAAGATTCAGTAAGTTCTAACTTGGCTTTTGTAATGGATAGATTCCATATTTGTTAAGTATTTATTCAGGAGTTTAACCACAAAATTTCGAATAACAAATGTAAGTTTACAAGTAATATGAGGGAGGTGATGTAAATCAAGAAAGTGAGTTGAAGACATGCATATAATAGCTATTTATGTTTACCACTAGTAATGGGCTGCGACGCTCATGCACACCATACAATGCGGGGACGCACCGGGATTAATACCAGGGATGAAGCTCTTCTGGAGTGCTTGGCATCGACAGACCTAGAGATATTAAACAGAGGAACAGAGCCCACTTTTATCAATAGGATTTGAAAGGAGGTTATTGATATAACGGTGGTCTAGAGGGAAATTGAGGACCATATAGGGAACTGGAGGGTGACTCAGGACATAGCAATGTCCGACCACCGCATGATACGTTTTGAGATCAAAGCGGAACTGGAAGAAGTCGCTTTTAGGCGGAACCCAAGGGCCACAAGATGGGACACCTATACAGAGTGTCTTTCAGACCTCACAGGTGTCTCACAGGACCTAACGTCCCCCGAGCATTTCGACGAGGAAGTCGAAAGAGGAACAAGGGAAGTTATCGAAGCCTTAGAGAAAGCGTGTCCCTTGAGAGCGCAACCGTCACGAAAAGTAAATGCTCCACCATCTGAAGACGGCTGCTAAGCGAGAACATCGCAAGGCGGTCGGGTCGGGGCGGAATGACGATTGGGATGGCTTTCGGGAAGCGAGAAGGAACTTTAAACGAGAATTACGGCGGAGTAAACGGGACAGTTGGCGAACATACTGTGGGGAAATTGACTCCCTCCCAGAGTCCGCCAGACTGGCCAAGATACTGAGCAGTGAGACGAAGGGCTCAATTGGATCGTTCAAAAGGCAGGACGGAACTTGGACGATATCCAAACAAAAAGCTCTTGAGCACCTACTGGAGGTCCACTTTCCTGGACAGGCGGGTGACAACCGGGATCGAAGTGAAACGCCCATCCACAGGGTGGACGGACCTCTCGCTGAGGAGATAGTCACAGAGGAGGCCATTCGGTGGGCTGTGAAAAAGTTCAAACCATTCAAGGTGGCAGGCCTGGACGGCATATTTCCAGCATTGCTACAGAAAGCGCTGAAAGACATATTTCCCTGGATAAGGGACGTCTTCAGGGCCAGCTTGGCATTGGGATATGTACCAAGGACCTGGAGGATAGCTAGAGTAGTTTTCATCTCAAAATCAGGGACTACACTCAAGCTAAAGCCTTCAGACCCATTAGCCTCACATATTTTCTACTGACGGCTCTGGAAAAGATTGTGGATAGGTATCTGGTGGAAGTAGTACTGAGTAGGCATTCCTTCGAGGATAATCAACATGCATACCGCAGTGAACGGTCCACAGAAACTGCCCTTCATGCAGTAGTGCACAGAGTAGAAAAGGCACTCCATTTCAAGGAGTGGGCTCTCGGAGTCTTCTTCGACGTGCAGGGTTCCTTCGATAAGGTGAGAACAGGCGTCATCTGCAATGCACTGCAGATTAGGGGAACCCCTCCTTCGCTGATTAGCTGGGTAGGTACGGCCATTGAGCGGGGGAAAGTGGCGGTGTTTCTAGGAGAGAGCCAGGCTGACATCAAGGTGAGGGGCGGCTTCCCGCAAAGTAGCTGTCTCTCCCCTCACCTTTGGTTTCTAGTCATGGACGAACTTCTCAAGAGACTAGCCGCCAATGGTTTCTACTCCCAGGCATACGCCGATGACGAGATCGTCCTGGTGACGGGCCCTTTTCCAGATGTGGTCTGTGGTCGGATGCAGTTGGCGTGCAGGAAAATAGAAAGGTGGTACGAGGAAGTCGGCCTCGGAGTCAATCCGACTAAAACAGAGATGATTTTCTTCACCAAGAGAAGGAAGGTAGATTGGTTCAGATCACCAGTAATTGGTGGAAAACCCCTAGAGCTGGCTAGAAAGGTAAAACACCTAGGGGTGATTCTGGACTCGAAGCTAACTTGGGGCCACATGTCGATCGAGCAATCGAGAAGGCGGTGGTCGCTATATGGAGTCTGAGCCGGGCAGTGGGAGGGAGGTGGGTACTCAAACCTCACATCCTTCACTGGATCTACACGGCGGTAATCAGACCCAGAATCCTATATGGAGCAGTGGTCTGGTGGCCAAGAGTGGACCAGATAACCACAACCAACAAGTGGGAAAAATTCAAAGACTAGTTTGTAGGGGAATAACCGGCGCGATGCGGACGACCCCCTCGACAGCCCTGGATGCCCTGCTGGGTCTGCCGTCGCTTCCAACTTGTATAATGAAGGAAGCGATGGCGTCCTATCTGAGAATGCGTGACTCAGGCAGCTGGCGAGGAGAGGGGTACACAGGGCATACCGAAATTGCTGTGGTAGCCGAGAAAGAAATCCCACTATCCGCTATCAAAGTGATACAGGCAGAGGATGAAATTAGGTGGAAAAGGACGATCTCGCTGATGTGGGTCCTGGGCCATGCAGGGATTGAAGGCAACGAGCAGGCGGACCAGCTAGCCAAGCAAGGAACCGGACAACCCTACTACGGGCCCGAACCCCCACTCGGCATAACAAGGAGACAAGTAACAACGGCACTGAATGAGTGGGCTGTTGATACATTAGGAAAAGAGTGGAGAAGGATAGACGGATGCAGGAAGTCAAAGCAGATGATATCGGGGCCAGACATGGCAAGGACGGCCAAGATACTGAAGCTAAGCCGCAAAGAACTCTGAAGGTTGGTGTGAGTTCTAACCGGCCACTTCGGCCTCAGGAGGCACCTCATCAGAGTTGAGGCAGACCCACGGAGGCACAGAATGTGGGGAGGAAGAGGACTCCTTCCACTTCCTGTACGAATGTGGTATTTATGGCAGGCTGAGACAAAACGTCTTCGGAGCTGTCACTATTAAGAAGGAAGAATTGCACTCATTGCAATGGAAGGACATTTCGACTTTCATGAGAAGGTCGAAGAGGTTCGAGCAGGTATCCGACATGGAATGAGTGAAGATTCCGCGGATTGCGAAAAGGGCCCACTGGGGCCTAGTCGCTGACGCTTGCATCCCCCACCCATTACCATTACCATAGCTATTTATGTACCAAGTGCGTTATATAGATCCTAACGCCCGGAGGGTAACATTCACCCGAGGGCCTTGGGCCCGAGGGATGAATGTTGCCCGATGGGCGTTAGGATCTAGCAACGCTTGTGGTGCATACAAGAATTTATTTTTCACGAAAAAATTATCTTAATCGACGTTGTTTACTTCATGAATTTCTTCTCATAGTATTTACTGCGTTCTGGTCGGCAACTGAAAACAAGTGAGCTTCTATGCAAATTCATTATTATTATTGTTGTTTTTCAATGTTATTTCCGTCAACCGATTGCACCCCTACTCGCAACCCTCGGAAGTCTTCGAGAGATTTGTGTGAGCTAGGGAAGACGCAGCTCTTACCTTTTAACGTGTGATGCCATGCACGAGACCGATGACCATGCAAGGCCTTGAACCCTTGACCCTTTGCTCCAAAGGCTAACGCTCTACCACCACGGCCCATATTGCCATAGAAACATTGAAGAGGTTGCTGAGGGTTGTTTATTTAAGAAAATGACGCTGTATTTTTGTAAGAATTGACAAGCTTGTTAGTGGAGGAAACTAAAAACGGTTGTGTTCATAATAATTATGGAGATCCAATATAATGTGACGCTCAAAGCTGAAAAAGCGTTAGGAAATTTACTGCCTGTGAAATCCAAATACTTGAAAATGCCAGCTCTCGTGATGTTTCTAAGCAACAGAGTTTTCGTGACAGCAAGGTGAAAGTATTTTTTGAAAATTCAGCATTTTGTCGGGATACTACTACTGAAAACAGCCATAACAATTGTTTGTCGCAAATTGTCAATTTTAATAAATAATAGTCAAAATCGTGTTTATTTGTGATTCAATGACGGAGAGTGTAAGAAATGTGATGGAAAGTGATATGGAAGAAGAATTTTCCTATTAGAAGTTTATTGACAAATGCAGTTGTTCATTTAAAATGTAAAATAAATAAATTAGTCTTAAATAAAGTAGAGTATACTACTCGTATACTATTATTCTCTCGGAATGTTACTCCCTCGCCCCTAACACGGCTCGGTCCGTTCATTATTGACTGGTGGTATAATCTACTATATTAGTCAACTTTGTTTTCACAGATTGCAATATCTATAAAGAGTTTACCATTGTCATAATAGGTTTTATTAATCTCACTGTGATCATCTGTCTCTTAAATTTAAAAGGGAGTATTCAATTGAACTTCAGAATGATGTCTTCTACTTCTTCCAAATCATTGGATTTGAGGTAGTGTAAACTGAAGAAGAAACACTCCTACTGGTTATTGATGTTGGTGTCAAATATTTAATGAAAAAAATAATAGTTCCTTAATTGCCATGTCTTTCCGGGAGCGTCATCGAATTGAAAAATTGAATTTTACCTGAATTAAAGCCTGAACCAAAAATTTATTAACGTGTTCCTATATAATTATCTGGGCCCACGATATTTAAACATCAAACAGACAACTCATTTCACGGTAATTAAAAAAGAACTAACACTATAAAATTAGCCTTTATCTTGATTGAGCCTGAAAAGCTTGAAAGCAATATAATTATACGAATAAAAGTTTTAATTGCTACTTTCTTGTCAGTATGCTGATTGAAAAATAGTAGATAACAAAATCTGATAGTTTATCACTTCATTCTAAAGTACTTCATCAAATATTACGAACTTCAAATAAATTACGTATAATTAATAATGAAGTCACTACAGATATACAATTATTTCTTCAAACGCAATTGATCAAAGATATGCAGTAAAGTCACAAATTACGCTAACGAATTAGAAGTGAAGGTTAGATGATGAATGAGTTGAATTCCGACTAAAGAAAAATTGGTATTTGTTTGGGAGTTTCACTGTTTTACTTTTAGTGATATCCGTATCTCCAAAATTGTTGAAATTCATAATTACTTATGATTCACAATCCTGTAATTTTACTGTCTTGCTCAAATTATAAATTATTTGCAAGGTATAATCTCACTCCTTGATAAGGTCAAAACCGATTTTCGTGAACCGCTGTCCGCCGAACCAAAGCACTGAATCACAGCCATAAGAAGCCCGTGTCGAACTTTTTCAAATTTTGAATCTGTAATTCTTTATAAAATGACATCTTGCACCCGTCATTCACGAGAGTGCAAGAATTCAGATTTCACCCTGTATAAAAAACAACAGTTGCATGAACTACGTGACCGAATAGTGGGGCTCGGTTTTATAAGCTTTCAGGTTCGATAGATAAATAGATATACAACGACCTCTTAGGAAGTTATATTTCCTACGATTGCCCAGAAATCGAAATACACAGCGGACCTAAATTTTTTATTTGAAGAGATAGAGTCATGAATCCAACGGGACTATGTTCCTTATCAAAAATTTAGAAAAAAACGAAAAAAGAATGATAATAATAATAATATCTTCATCTACTGGAGGGCCCTAACTTTTTTATCTCAAGAGATAGAGAAATGGTTCCTGAAGATAAATTATCTCCATATAAAAATATAAAAAACAAAATAATAATAATAATAACTTTTAAAAAAATTTCCGGACCTCTGTCGTGGTACTTCAAAACGCTATATTTTCAGAATCATAGGAGATATCGCTTTGAAATTTGAATCATTTTAATAACTCAAAGACGGTATTTGTCATTTGTTTTAAGTTGGCGATCGGAAAACTCGGAAAATTTTTGCTGGTTTTTTTACCTTTTTTTTCAAGTTTCTACTTCTCTCAATACACAGGTTAAAGAATTGACTTGATTTATTTCATATTCCTTGAAGATATACTTCGATATGTCTTACAGAAGATTGCAGTTTTTGAGAAGGATCGGAAAATGATAACCAGGTTTTCCATGCAATTTTCCGAAAAATGTCGATATTTTGAAAAAAACTTGAATTATTTGCCTCTCATATCAATAGTCCAGAAGATATTTGAAAAAATCGGAAAATCGAAATATTGACCGTACTAACAAAGGTAATGAAAATTTTTAAATCGCATGCAGTTTGCACTACGAGCCGTTCCAATGCACTGAAAGAGTTTTTCTCCAACTTGATTATAAAGTGGAAAAATGACAAAAAAATTGAAAAAAATAAAAACAAAAAATTTGGACTTATCTTTCGCCAACAACTCGAAAACCAAACGAGATATCTAAAAATTTTATGAACACAAATTTATTCTCCTTGAAAAAGCCTACAAAAAACTCTATACTCTGGTATAAAATTTTTCGTCACTAGTAAAACAAACAAGAAAACTACGATTTTGTGGGAAAAATTATATTTTCGGTTTCCCAAAATCCGTTTTACACAGTGGGGTCAACTTTTTTGTTTGAAGAGATAGAACGATGGTTCAAAGATGAAAATGATCCTTGTAAAGAACAAGAAAAAAAATTATTATCATTATTATTATTTTTTTGACTGAGCGACCTTCACTTTTTTATTTAAAGAGATAGATAAGAGTTTATTTGAAAGAAAATGATCCCCATCGAAAAATACATACGACTGGATACAAAAAAATTCGAAAAAAAAAATTTTTCGTCACTTTTTTGTCTGTCTGTCTGTCCGTCCGTAGCTGTCTGTCGTGGCATTTCAAAACGCTCGCATTTCCAAACCCTTCGAGATATTGCTTGGAACTTTGAACCACATCAGTAACTCGAGGACAATATTTTTCAATTTTTTTTGCGATCGGAAAATCAGGAAAATTTTTACGGGGTTTTTCCGGTTTTTTATACTTCCCTCGGTAGCGGTTCAGGCAGGTTTTTTCTTCTATATTTTTTGGAGCTATACGCCTATATCTCCTACACAAGTGTATAGTTTC
This sequence comes from Chrysolina oricalcia, assembly GCA_944452925.2. Taxonomy (NCBI): domain Eukaryota; kingdom Metazoa; phylum Arthropoda; class Insecta; order Coleoptera; family Chrysomelidae; genus Chrysolina; species Chrysolina oricalcia. The sequence continues at coordinate 9,734,993 of OX101814.2, read as the reverse complement.
TGAGAGGGATCGGAAAATGCTTACGGGTTTTCCGGGCGATTTTCCGAAAAGTGAAAAAGTCCAATAAAAACCGAGCCGATCTTGAATATACGAACAAATTATTCCAGTTTGAAATTTTCAGAAAAATGATTGAAAAACTGAGAAAACTTGAGAAAACTGAACAAAAAAACTTCAGTTTTTTAAAAAAACGAAATATCTTGCGAACGGTTGATACCATCTTAATTTACTAGAATACGTTTTTTAACCGCCCTAAAAAACTCTATGAAAAATGTTCGAAATTTTTTTCGAAAAAATCAATAGTCCAGGAAATATTTCAAAAAAACGGAAAAATTGATATATTGACCGTACTAATGACAAAATTCAAATTTTTCTAATCGCTCCGTATACGTCTTCACAAGTTCCACCGATATTTTGAACCATTCTTCTTTAACTCCATAATAAGGTGAAAAAATGATGGAAAAACTGAAAAAAAAATACAAAAAAATACAAAAAATACAAAATGTGTCTAAAATCATCAAAAATTCGAAAACGGAACTGGATATCACAAAAATGTGTACCAACAGTTTTATTGCATGTTGATAGTTCTACAAAAAAGTCCTTTCAACTTTCTCTATATCTTGATAAATAAGCTCGTAAAAATCGAATGAACCTAAAAAAATTAGCATTTTTTGACTGGACTTCAAATATGGCGACGGATTTTCCAATTTCAAAATCTATCTTTTTTGATCACCTCATGAAAATCTACAAAAAATGTGCCATAATTTTCTCTGTTATATGAATAGTCTGGGAAATATTTCACAAAAACGAAAAATTTGGGACTTGGGATTTTTGAATATTTACTCCCCCTACTTCCATATCTTGAAAATAAAATTGCGATTTGAAAAAATTTGGGACTTGAAAACACGAATTTTTGTGGGAAGTTATTCAAGACAGTCATGTATTGAGAACGCGTATTTTTGTGGAAAATTAGTCAAAACAGTCATGTATTGAAAACACGTATCTTTGTAGGAAATTAGTCAAGACAGTCATGTATTGAAAACGCGTGTTTTTGTGGAAAATTATTCAAGATAGTCATGTATTGAAAACGCGTATTTTTGTGTGAAATTAGTCATGTGTTGAAAACGCGTATTTTTATGGGAAAATAGTCAAGACAGTCATGTATTGAGAACGCGTCTTTTTCTGGGAAATTACTCAAGACAGTCATGTATTGAAAACACGTATATTTTTGTGGAAAATTATTCAAGACAGTCATGTAATGAAAACACGTATTTTTATGGAAAATTATTCAAGACAGTCATGTATTGAAAACGCGTATTTTTGTAGGAAATTAGTGAAGACAGTCATGTATTGAAAACGCGTACATTTATGGGAAATTAGTCAAGACAGTCATGTATTGAAAACGCGTACATTTATGGGAAATTAGTCAAGACAGTCATGTATTGAAAACGCGTATTTTTATGGGAAATTAGTTAAGACAGTCATGTATTGAAAACGCGTATTTCTATGGGAAATTAGTCAAGACAGTCATGTATTGAAAAATATTCTTTGATTTTTCCCAAGTCTCGCATTAGTCGTTGTATTCAAATTATTGGTATCCAATTATAGTTTCAAATTACAGTAGTTGTATTCATATTATTGGTATCCAATTATATTTGTGAACGCATTAAAGTCGTTGTAATCATATTATTGGTGTCCAATTATAGTTTTTAAGTCATTAAGGTCTGTATGTCTGTATGTATGTATGTCTGCATGTATGTCTGCATGTCTGCATGTCTGCATGTGTGAATGTCTGTATGTCTGTATGTCTGTATGAGTGTCCGTCTGTATGTCTGTATGTATGTATGTCAGTATGTTTGTCTTTTTGTCTATCTGTCTTACCAGCAATCCATTTTTGAAGCACTTGCTGTCATTCTGTTGATCTAAAATCTTGCAAACGTATCAAAAACCAATGACAATACAATAATAATAAATTTTACCCATCTGCCCCCTGAAGGCTAGATTGAGAACGCAAAGGAATTCAGACAAAATCTCGACGGTTTCGGACGAGAAAAATTACGACGTAAAAAATGTCGTTCGGGGTCTTGGAAAATTCCGTAGAAAAATTAAAAGATATCATCGTCGTCAAATGAATCAATTTGAAATAATACTACCCCTCCTGCCACCCAGAAGACTAGAATGAAAATGCGCGGGAATTTGGAAAACATTCCGACGGTTTCGGATGTCGAAAATTACGCGATAAAAAATGGTGGTGGGTGTCTTGAACCAACCTTCTTCTCATAAAAAGTTACAAAATCTCGTAAAATTTAATTTAAAAATCCGTAAAAACACATCGGATCGTTGTATAATTTAATTCAGAGCTAGGATAATTACGATGTAAAATAATGTAATTTGCGGGACTCGGAATGATTCATATACATCATTTCCTCTTTAATTCATCATGGCCTCCATAAGAGCCCTTGTGTAATTTTAAATTGTGTTTCTCAATTATTTTAATCTACCATGATCATTTTTAATCATATTTTTAAAAAGTTTTGTCATTTTAATATTGTATCAAGAGTGTTGTCCGTTGTGACATGATATTTCATATAGTACGGCGAGTGAAAGGGATTTATAACCTCACTTTCAGTTCCTGATGAAGAGCCAATAAATGACTCGAAAGCTTGAATAGAAAAAATAGTACACTTTTTTTCCATACCCTTGTTGACTGCATACCCGAATTTAAAGGATTCTTCTCTCTCTCTATATATATATATATATATATATATATATATATATATATATATATATATATATATATTTTAAAATTTAAATAGTTCTGTAAAGAGAATGACATTTCCAATAAAAATGTTTTCACACCCGAAACTTTATCTCCATTATTTATAACTTTAATATAACGCTGAAAATAGTGCTCCTAGAGGCCGTTACAGCACGGGCATACTGCTGCAAAAGGCAGCATATCATAGAAATTTTTTTTTTTAGGATTAAATGTTAATTTAATATTTTGAATAAATTATGATATCATGTGGACACTTGAAAGAGTAAATCTCCATTGGGAAGAAACGTGTAAAGTTATACAATATTAATTAACAACTTTTTTTCCAATCTTCGTTTCCATAAATAACGTCAATAAAGTTTAAATAATCAACCTATAAATCGTTTGCTCCCTGGAGCCGTTTTAATATACCTACTTAACAGGATCACATAATAAAAATTCATAAAAGTTTATTATAATTTTTTATAACTAAAGTAAAATTGAATATCCAAAAAATGTTGTTGAATATTTATTTTTTTGACGAATGTTTTATCATTGCTGCTGTTACATTCAACAATGGTAATAATTTCTACTGGTAACAATTTTTTGACGTCATTTGTTTATAAATTACTTACAAACAAATAAACAAATATAATAGTTAAGAAATTTTTTTATTTCCATAATGTTGTCCTGGAAAAACAATGATTTAAAAAATTACAAAAATTTTTGTGGATCAACATTTAATGCTATCGAAAAAATATTTTCTGCGATATACTGTCTATAGTAACGGCCTCGCGGAGCACATTTTCAGCGTTGAATTAAAATAAAAAATAATGGAGATAGAGTTTCGGGAGTCGAGACATTTTTATTCAAAATTTCCTCTATACGGAAGTTTTTTCAAAATGTCTTAAATAGTAATAGTTTCTGAGTCATTAACAAGAAAATAAATATGTTTCTTTCCATATAGTCCATTACAAGATGGCCGCCGAGTGATACACGTAAATTGTCACGCTCCGAATAATTTCTTAAAAATATCAAAGGTGAAGTGTGAATAATCACTAGTTAATGTGTGTCAGCCCAGTTGATTCAGTTTAATTGCCAAGTGTTAAAAACTGCACTCGAATTTACTTTTCAAGCAGCCAAAATAAAGGTAAACAAATCTATCATTTATACCCGGCATTATGGTTCTGTCAAGAAAGGATTTGGAAGAAATTGCCGATATCATGGAAAATAAAATCAAAAGCACGATCAATGAAGAATATTTACGAGATATTGCTGATAAAATCATCAAGAATATTACGAAGAAATACGATGTAATGGTTACTAAATTAGAAAAAGAAATTCTTCATTTAAAAAATGACAACAAAAAACTGTTTATGGCTAACGATAACCTTGAACAATATTCAAGATCCAAAAATGTTCGGATTTTCGGTTTGCATGAAAACGAATCCGAGGACCTGAAAGCTGTCATAACAGGACTTCTACGTGATAAACTAGGTATGAAATCATTCAATGACAAAAGCATACAGAAATGTCACAGACTACCATACAAAAATAGAGATGCAAACACAAACAACCCAGTGGTTAGAAGCCTTCTCCGGTCCTGGTTCGATTCAGTGACCTTGATCAACGCTCAGCTGGTTTGAAGAATCGTATGTTCCTAAAATCTACGGGTATATCCATCCAGGAAGACCTCACTCAGTTCAGGCTAGCTCTACTGAAAAGCGCTGTTGCCAAATTCCCGAAGAAAGAGGTGTGGAGTAGGAACGGTGTAATCTGCGTTAAACGCAACAATGAAGTGCATCGTATCTACGATGTAGGCGACGTCGAACGCTTATCTTGAAAACGGTTTGTGGAAAAATTCGCGACCAAAGAGAAGAAGAAGACTGAATGCTGAACTCTGAACTTGGTTATTGCCCTTATTGGTTGTTATTGTATTGTTGACATTGTGTTGTATTGTTGAATATTAGAATATTGTCTGATGAGAGATAGAAATGAATTAGCAGCACTGAAACTGTAAAATGGGCAGATTGCTACAGTGGTATTAAGTTAAGTTATTTCTTTTTAAACTTTTTTTTCTCCCTAATACTTTAATTGTATTATTAAAACCACACTATGTAAGCTATTTTTTAGTTACAACATTTAATTTTGATCACGTACCTAGAAGTGGTTGCATTTACTAAATTTATTTTAAATAATATTTTCCGTTCCTTTCTTTTGAACTGGTTACTATTCTCGTGGAATATAATCAATTTTGCTCTACCTGTTAAAATGACATTTCCAGTAGGTACTACTTTTGTAAAGAATAGTGAGAAATCAATAATTTCTATTGTATTATTTGAACCATTAATTAGTATAACAATTGGTTTTTTTTTGAGTACCTCAAAGAGGTTATGTTCACTCATTCTATTTTGAAAAATGGGTATCTTTTTTTTTTCCAATAATTTTGGTTGTACTTCACAAAAACATTACATGTGGGATGATGACACGTGTATTCCTTTCTTGTATTTGTAAAAAAAAACTGGTTTATTGTTAGTTGTATATTTCTTTCTCTTTCTTTAATTTTTGTAGTCTCTTCTCAATTCTTTTCATTCTTTTTACTTTTTACTGTTTATATTTTCTTTTCTAGCAGACTGGAGCAGGTAATGATGGAAATTCTAAAAGTTGCACACACTAATGTTAGATCTTTAACTTCTAACTTTACTGAATTTAAGAAATGGGTTTGTGATAATGATTGGGATATAGTAGGAGTTACAGAAACATGGCTATATACTGCCCTGGAATCAGAATATGTACATATAGATGGTTATAACTTTGCTCGTATGGACAGGCCTGTGAGAGGAGGGGGAGTTGGAGTATACATAAAAAATAAATTCAGGTACAAAATAATCTGTCAAGACAGTACGGAAATTTTCGAATATATATGGGTAACAGTACATATAAAAAGGTATGTTATAGCTCTAGGAACAATTTACAGGCCCCCTAAGTCTGACCAAACCATGTTTCTTGATCAAGTAGAAGATCTATTTTCTAATATTTTCTCTGATTATAATAATATTGTGTGTGTCGGTGACTTCAATATTGACATGCTCAATTTTAACTCTAATTTTACAGCTTCTTTTAACTCAATCATTGAGTCATTTAATTTCAAACAATTATTGGATCAACCAACACGTATATCTGGTACTTCAGAAACATTGCTTGATTTGATTATCACAAATATACAAACAGAACATTGTGAACCAACTGTGGAAAATTTACAAATCTCTTAGCACTTTGCAATCAACTGCAAATTCAAAATAAACTGTGTTATTGCTGACACTAAGCAGAAAATAAATTATAGACCAATAAATAATATTAATATCGAACATTTCAATAGAGACCTTGAACGGATGCCTTGGCACAATATATACGAAACTGAGGATGTACAAACAAAAGTCCTTTTACTCACTGATTATGTGACTAACTTGCTAGATATTCATGCACCTAAGAGATCTTTCTACCCAAAAAAGAAACATGGCTATTCACCTTGGATAACTGATAATATAAAATATATGCAAAATCTACGAGATAGAGCCTTACAGAAGTATAAAACTACTCGTCTTCTGAAACACCTCAATTACTATAAACAACTACGTAACTTCACAACCACTGCAATAAAAGCTGAAAAAAAGGCTTACTTAAATTTTAAACTACAAAATTGTAATATGAGAGAAAAATGGTCTGAACTAAAAAAAATTCAAGTTACTAAATGTAAAACTAATACCATTCCTGAGCATCTACGTAAGGCAAGTGATTTCAATGATTTCCTAGTTAATACATTACTCAACAACTCTCCACCTAATCGAGAATTGATCAACTTCTATTCCAACAATGTCAAAGATGGAATATCTTCTTTAATCACCTTCAGTCCTGTAAACTATGAGACTATTAGTGAAATTATTCATAATATAAAAACTAAAGCAACTGGTACTGATGATATAAATATAACTATAATTTTGCTATGCTGTCCATTTTTAATTTCAATAATCAGACATATAATTAATGTTTGTCTAGAAAAAAATGTTTTTCCTGACTCTTGGAAAAGAGCAAAAGTCATTCCTCTACCAAAAATAAGAAACCCGGAAACTTATAAAATCTTCGTTGTATTAGTGTTTTACCCACGCTATCAAAAATATTAGAAAAAATTATGGAATCCCAAATTAGGGTCTTTCTGGAAAAAAATTAGATACTGCCATGCAAACAATCTGGGTTCAGAAGTGGCTACAGCTGTGCAACAGCTCTTTCTGATATTGTTGATGACATCCTGAAAGCTCAGGATAGCAGTAAAATTTGTGTTCTAGTGCTTCTAGATTATTCTAAAGCATTTGATATGATCAATCATGAAATTTTAATCTCTATGTTCCACTATTATGGATTTAGTGAGTCCGCCTGCAATATGTTATCATCATACCTCAGTCACCGATTTCAGAGTGTTCAAATAGACGACCAAATTTCCCCCCCGACAGAAGTCCTGTCCGGTGTTCCTCAGGGTAGCATACTGGGCCCGCTTCTATACACCCTGTATACGTCAAATTTCACTAATGTACTGCAACATGTTGGCTATCACTTTTATGCTGATGACACTCAAGTTTATTTCGCCTTCGAACACTCAAATATAGCTATGGCAAATAAATTCATAAACACTGACTTAGACGCACTATTTATAATTTCAACCAAACATTTACTTAAAGTTAACCCCACTAAATCATGTGCATTGCTTTTTTGCCCAGACAAGGTTAGAAATAATATTCAATCCATTTTAGACTTAAAAATTGGCAACTCTACAATTCCCTTTAAACCTTACTACAAGAACTTAGGTTTGATAATAGACACAAAGTTACATTTCACTGGACATGTCACGCAGAAGCTCAGGAACGCGTATGGTTCATTAAAACTGATATACTCGCAAAGACTTTACTTGAACAGTGATACAAAAAAAATGCTTTGTGATGCATTAGTACTGTCACATTTTAACCACTGTGATGTAGTGTACGGTCCATGTCTGAAGTTGAACGACTCTACTAGAATCCAGAAAGTACAAAACTCTTGTATTAGATTGATCAATGGCATAAAAAAAAAGGAAAAATATTTCACTCAAATTTAAAGAACTAGGCTGGCTAAACATGCATAATAGACGTTATTTGCACATGGCATGTCTATGTTACAAAGTCTTGAAATTTAAAACTCCTCCGTACCTTCATTGTAAACTCTCCTATAGAACCGACATTCATAATTTGAATATTCGTCGTCTTACAATACTCACAGTTCCTAAGCATAAAAAAGAAATATATAAACGATCTTTCAGCTATAAAGCGGCTACCGTAATTAACAATTTGAATAGTCTAGATTGTTCTCTCTTGACTTTATCCATGAACTCTTCCAAAATGAATTACAAAAAAATCTTATTGAAAAATCAAACAAAATAACTCATTCTCTCATTTCATTTCATTGACCCCAAATATGAGTATAAGTTATAATAAAAAAAACCAGCAAAATTATCTGCTCCAATCCAGACTTGAATCTCTCTCTCTCTCTCTCTCTCTCCCTCTCTCTCTTCTCTCTCTCTCTCTCTCGCTCTTTCTCGTTTTGCTATTATTTCTCTCTTTTTATTTTATTGCTTAGGCTCGTCATCTTTAATTTAATTTAAGTACATTTTGGGCGCTGGTGGAAGAACAGAAGTGAAAGGCTGCCTTTTACATTCTGAACCAGAATTGCCATTTGTTACCATGAAAAATTTTTTTGCATTTATTTGATTGTTTATACTTGTGCTGGTAATCAATAAAAGTATTATTATTATTATTATTATTATTATCTTATTTCGTTAATACAATCGCATTTTTTTACGTACGGTAAAATCTTCAAAAATCATTCTGCTAGTGGTAATTTCTAATTCAATGAGATATCGCTCATATTTTAAGGAGCTTCATCTCTATTTTTCAAGTTTTTCAACTTGTTGATGACACTACTGCAGTCAAGACACATTCGTATGAATTTCAATTCACACAGACCTAATACAATTTTATTGTAGCTATTCCGCGATGTTAAATTACTCCAATTGAAGAAATTATGCCAGATTTACGATTAATTGAAGAAGGAATTCCACGAGTCGACATTACCACTGTTTGAACCTAACCTGATGACATCCAGCATGACATAAGCCAAGCTATTTATCTTTATAAGCTAACTCATATTTATAATGAGATAAGTATCGATGACCGCATGCTTCCCGTTGTTTCTAACTGAAAGAATTAGTCTCGTGCCAAAGTGCCACCGGTATTATACTATCTATCACAATCAAATTCCCCTGCTTTTTTATATAATAACCGTTGTTCATTCTATTCGCATTGATATATTTATTGGTGGAGGATATGGTTCGTTTATAAGCAAGAGATGGACAATTTACTTTGTAGGGCATGTATACAGAAATAGGAATGATCAGTCAGAAGTAAATTGAGTAGAAATACGACCTGTTGATTCTGAAAGGATTGATTTTATTTATGATCTACCTTCATTCATTAAATTTTCGAAATCACTTCTGTATGATGATGATTTAAAAAATTCATGAAGATTTCTATCTATCACAATAAAATGCCCCTGCTTTATTATACAGTGCAACGCTAAATTATGGAACAAATTCATTGTTTCTGAATATAAAGATATTTCGAAAAAATCCTCAGACAGATCTATTTTCTTTTCTGATAGGCCAATTTTTGAACCCTACCAAAAATATATAGGGTTATCCGCATTTGAGTAAAAATTACTTTGGTTATATTTTTAAATGGGACACCCAGTATATTTTTCCATATTTGGTTACGGATTGTCATTACGAATCCAGTGATACCAAGTTTGGTGGGATTATATCAAACGGCTACGGAGATATGGGCAAAAAACTTCTCCATATGTCCAATGAGTGCGACAGAGACTTTTACCTTCTGAATCGTTTGGAGTCTCGCAGTCATACTCATTAGACATACGAGGACGTTTTTGACCATATCTCCGCAGCCGTTTGACATAATCCCATCAAACTTGGTATCACTGGATTCGTAATGACGATTCCTAACCAAATAAGAAAAAATATACTGGGTGTCCCATTTGAAAATATCGGCAAAGTCATGTTTACTTAAATGCGGATCACCCTATATATTTTGGATGGGGTTCAAAAATTTGCCCATCGGAAAAGAAAATCAGCAACTATTGAGCAAGGTGTACCTCAAGGTTCAATACTTGGCCCCTTACTGTTCCTCATATACGCCAATGACCTGATGCAGTACTTCAGTAGTCTCACAGAAATTCATGTAGTTGCTTATGCAGATGACACCAATTTCCTCATCAAGGATCATAATATGTTAGATCTCACAGAAAAAACACAAAGTGTTTATGAGCGGGTGGTAACTTGGGCTAATAAAAATCACTTGGCATTGAACATCTCCAAAACCAAACTGATGAAATTTTCATTGAACAATGTCCCTGAAGACTTTTGTATTATTCAGTATTTTTGAGAATGAGGAGTTAAATGTTGAAAATGGCTCAACAACAATGATGTTAGGTCCCACGCTGAACTATAAACTCACATGGACTCCTCATATTGAAACTCTCTGTATTGAATTAAGGAAAAATTGTTACGCATTGAGGTTCATGTCTAGACATTGTAGTAAAGAGGTTCTGCTGAACCTGTACTACGGAACTATGCACTGTCATCTACGTTATGGAATACTGAACTGTGGTACAGGGTCAACTGCAGAGAGGGTTTTCATTCTACAAAAGGAGGCTATCACAATCATTGCTGAAATCGGGTGGAAGCAATCATGCAGAAATTCATTCAAAGAACTCCGAATACTAACGGTTGCGAGTATTTATATTTATGAACTATGCATATATATTTATAAGAACAGGCCGAACTTCACATCTAATCAGCATCAATACTCGACTCGCTCTAAAAACTTGTTAATACTCAACATGCACCGAACCACCCTTTACCAAAAATGTTTTCTCTTTCTTGGACCAAAGTTTTTCAATAAGCTAGATGAATCGGTTAAGAACTCACCAAATCTAACAATTTTCAAATCGAGATTGAAAACATCTCTTATCCAAAAAAATTGCTACACCCTTGATGAATTCTAGGTTTATATAGTCCCATTTTACTAGTAGTTTTAGTAGACTGTGAAGTTGTTTTAGTTATTATTGCCTCTGCATTCATCTTTTTTTATGTCTAACATATCTTCGTTTTAGAAATATGTGTGTAGGTGTGTTGTGTATGTATATATACATTTATATTTAGCATTGTGACGTTTTCCTTCTTATTGTACCTTTGACGTCATCTTCTATTTTGTGCTTTTCAACAAGAGAAATAAACATTATATTATTATTATTAAAATATCTGTATCCGAACACTTCATCATAACTTTGGAATTATCTTCCAATTTGCTCAAATGAAATATCATCCTTGTGTCCGCCTCTTCATGGTAGCATTCGAAGTCTGTTACAAGTGTCTTTATCACGACACCATCAATGACTTTGTATGAGTAGCAATTATGATCGATTGTGAAGAATATATATTTTTTCATTACCGAGGATTTTCCCGAAATATCTTTATATTCAGAAATAATGAATTTGTTCCATAATTTAGCGTCGCACTGTATAATAACCGTTGTTCATTCAATTCGCATTGATGCATTGGTGGAGAATATGGTTCATTTATGAGCAAGAGATGAACAATTGACTTTGGTTGTGGAGCAAGTATACAGAATGAATACAGAAGTGAATTGAGTAGAAATAGGACTTGTTGATTCTGAAGGGCTTGAGTTTATTAATGATCTACTATCATTCATTAAATTTTTGTAAGCACTTCTGTATGCTGATGATTTAAAAATTTATAAAAAGTACTATCACAATAAATTTCTCCTGCTTTGTTTATTTGATGAATGCTGTTCATCCAATTCGCAGTATAAAAGCTGTTCATTCAATTCGCAGTATAAACGCTGTTCATTCAATTCGCATCGATACATTGGTGAAGGGTTCATGTATGAGTAAGAGATGAACAATTGACTTTGTTTGTGGAGCATGTATACAGAAATAGGAATTATCAGTCAGAAGTGAATTGAGTAGAAATAACGCCTGTTGATTCTGAAGGGCTTGATTTCATTGATGATCTACCTTCATTCACTGAATTTTCTTCACTTCTGTATGCTAATGATTCAAAAATTCCTAAAGAGTACAATCTATCACAATAAATATCTATTGCTATTCTGTATAATAAACGCTGCTCTTTCAAATCGCATTGATACATTGGTGGAGAATATGGCTCATTTATGATGAGCAAGAGATGAACAATTGACTTTAGTTGTGGACAATAGATAAAGAAATAGGAACGATCAGTCAGAAGTAAATTGAGTAGAAATACGGCCTGTTGATTCTGAAGGGCTAGACTTTATTAATGATCTACCTTCTTTCATTGAATTTTCTTCAATTCTGTATGTTGATGATTAAAAAATTTACAAAACGTACTATCTATCACAATAAATTTCTATTGCTTCTCTATATAATAAACGCTGTTCATTCAATTTGCATTGATACAATGATGGAAGATATGGTTCGTTTATGAGCAAGAGATGAACAATTGACTTTGGTTGTGGAGCATGTATACAGAAATAGGAATGATTACTTATATTTCGGACGTCCATCATCTTAATGGTTGAAAGATTTCTATCTCTTTCAAATTTTTTCACAACGTTTCAATTGCTTGAATCCGCAATCGTCTTCTGGTGAATAGTCACAAAATCAGATGCTACGCGACCTTTTATAGGTCTATAATTAAAGTGTAATTACGCGCGGTCTTGTGGCGCGCGTGGTTTCGCGCTTTTTCTCCCTCCAAAACGGTCCATGAGCGGTTTCCATACGTTTTTAATTTCCACGCTTGGTTGACTGAAGGCACCATTGGCTTCTATGTAGGTGGTTTCCATAAATTTCCGTTTGAACCAATGTTCCTCTCTATGAAGAACACTAGCTTCGTCCCAGAGAATTCGGTGGTGTTTTGTCCAGGCGTGGTCAGCAATTCCCGATTTTGATGTTTTCCCTCGTTGAGTCCACTTTTTGTGTTCGGCTATTCTTACTGATAATGGCCTCTTGGTCTCTCCGATATAGGAATCTCCACATTCACATGGAACTTTGTAAATACAGTTTTTACTGGATTCTGTTGTGTTCTCTGGTTTCGTCTTGGTGAGGAAGCTTCGTAAGGTACTGCCGGATTGAAAGCAACTCTTGATGTTGTGTTTATTACCTATCCTTCTGATCTTCTCGGAGATACCCCTGATATAGGGAAGAATGAGAACGGGGTTTTGTGGTCTTTCTTCGGTTGTCTTGGTCTTTTCGAGTTGTTTCCGAACTTCTCCTATGAGCTTCTCGGAGTATCCGTTTCGGCGTAGGTCCTTTTTGATGTGGTTAATTTCCGCCTCCAATGACTCCTGGTTGTTGCAAATAGACATTGCTCTCTCCACCAACGTTCTTACGATTCCCCTCATTGTGGAGTTTGGGTGATTAGAACCGTATTTGAGGTACTGTCCTGTGTGTGTCTTCTTCCTGTAAACAGAGGTGAGGATTCCAGTGTCTGTTCTTTCAGCTTTCACATCGAGAAACGATAGGGTACTGTTAGTTTCCTTTTCCATTGTGAATTTGATTGAATCCCTCATGTTATTCATTCTGGCGGAGAATTCCCCAAGGTGTTCATCTCCATGGTTCCAAATGATAAAGGTGTCGTCTACGTATCTTAGCCATATTTTTGGTTTGTATTTTGCCTCTCTGATAGCCAATTCCTCGAACCACTCCATGTATATGTTGGCGATTACTGGAGAGAGAGAAGATCCCATCGGCAGTCCATCAACTTGGGAGAAGAAACGGCTCTTTTCTTGATAGTATGAGTTGTGTAGGCAGCACTGCAGTAGTTCCAATATCGCTTGTACGGGGAGGTCAGTCCTATCATGAAGCTGGATGTCTTCTTCCAGTTTCCTCTTGATGATGTTAAGGGATTCTTCTATGGGGACATTGGTGTAAAGGCTCTCCACGTCAAAGCTGATGAAACGATCTTCAGGCCCTAGTTCAACATCTTTGATAATGTCAACAAATTGTTTAGAATTCTTGACGAACGAACTGCTAGTGCCCTGTAAGGGTTGTAGTATCGGTACAAACAGAAATAGGAATTATCAGTTTGGAGTGAATTGAGTAGAAATACGACCTTTTGATTCTGAAGGGCTTGATTTTATTAATGATCTACTATCATTAATTAAATTTTTGTGAGCGTTTCTGTATGCTGATGATTATAAAATCCATAAAAAGTACTATCACAGTATTTATATATCTCTTGCTTTTTTGTATAATAAACGCTGTTTATTCAATTCGCATTGATACATTGGTGAAGGATATGGTTCATTTATGAGCAAGAAAAATCCACAACATCTTCAGCCGTCAGTTCTATGCAAGTTTCGTGTAACCAAGTTCCACATTCTAGACACTTTTGCATATTGCTCGCGGGCATTATTACGCGATCTTTGGTAAGGCCTTATTACCGGGCGAGCACTTTTTCTTAAACATATATACAATTTCCAGAAAAATGAACAATTCTTTTATTTTTTCTCTCAGTGCGAAAGATAGTAACCATGATATAGTAACTGATGGAGCACTATTAGTTTCTTCAAGTAAAATAGGTTGAATTAAGAAAGACGTCTCACCTTCTTGCGAACTTATAATCTGTGCAGCCTAAAACTACAGTTTCACCTAGTGTTGTTAATGGCGAACTGCAGTCAACGATCTTATAATAAAGCTTTACCACTCTGATGACGAAACTAACCATGTTGACAGATTTGAAAAAATTTGCCAGTCTTCAAGGAAAAAGACAGTGGGCCTTATTTACCGCCGGGCCTTATTTACCGCCGGGCCTTATACCCCAACACTACCTTATACAGAAATAGAAATGATCAGTCAGAAGTGAATTGAGTAGAAATAAGGAGTGTTGATTCTGACGGGCTTGATTTTAATAATGATCTACCTTCATTCGTTAAATTTTCTTCACTTCTGTATGCTGATGATTCAAAAATTTATAAAAAGTACTATCTATCACAATAAATATCTCTTGCTTTTTTGTATAATAAACGCTGTTTATTCAATTCGCATTGATGCATTGGTGGAGAATATGGTTCATTTATGAGCAAGAGATGAACAATTGACTTTGGTTGTGGAGCATGTATACAGAAATAGGAATGATCAGTTTGGAGTAAATTGAGTAGAAATACGACCTTTTGATTCTGAAGGGCTTGATTTTATCAATGATCTACTATCATTAATTAAATTATTGTGAGCATTTCTTTATGCTCATGATTAAAAAAAAAAAAGTACTATCACAGTATTTATATATCTCTTGCTTTTTTGTATAATAAACGCTGTTTATTCAATTCGCATTGATACATTGGTGAAGGATATGGTTCATTTATGAGCAAGAAAAATCCACAACATCTTCAGCCGTCAGTTCTATGCAAGTTTCGTGTAACCAAGTTCCACATTCTAGACACTTTTGCATATTGCTCGCGGGCATTATTACGCGATCTTTGGTAAGGCCTTATTACCGGGCGAGCACTTTTTCTTAAACATATATACAATTTCCAGAAAAATGAACAATTCTTTTATTTTTTCTCTCAGTGCGAAAGATAGTAACAATGATATAGTAACTGATGGAGCACTATTAGTTTCTTCAAGTAAAATAGGTTGAATTAAGAAAGACGTCTCACCTTCTTGCGAACTTATAATCTGTGCAGCCTAAAACTACACATTCACCTAGTGTTGTTAATGGCGAACTGCAGTCAACGATCTTTTAATAAAGCTTTACCACTCTGATGACGAAACTAACCATGTTGACAGATTTGAAAAAATTTGCCAGTCTTCAAGGAAAAAGACAGTGGGCCTTATTTACCGCCGGGCCTTATTTACCGCCGGGCCTTATTTACCGCCGGGCCTTATTTACCGCCGGGCCTTATTTACCGCCGGGCCTTATACAGAAATAGAAATTATCAGTCAGAAGTGAATTGAGTAGAAATAAGGACTGTTGATTCTGACGGGCTTGATTTTAATAATGATCTACCTTCATTCGTTAAATTTTCTTCACTTCTGTATGCTGATGATTCAAAAATTTATAAAAAGTACTATCTATCACAATAAATATCTCTTGCTTTTTTGTATAATAAACGCTGTTTATTCAATTCGCATTGATGCATTGGTGGAGAATATGGTTCATTTATGAGCAAGAGATGAACAGTTGACTTTGGTTGTGGAGCATGTATACAGGAATAGGAATGATCAGTTTGGAGGGAATCGAGTAGAAATACGACCTGTTGATTCTGAAAGGCATGATTTCATTTATGATCTACCCATCTTCATTCATTAAATTTTCATAATCACTTCTGTATAATGATGATTTGAAAATTCATAAAGTATTCTATCACAATGAAATTACCCTGCTCTTTTATATAATAACCGTTGTTTATTCATTCTGCATTGCTACATTGGTGGAGGATATGGGTTATTTATAAGCAAGAGGTGGAGCATATGCATACAGAATAAATACAGAAGTTAATTGAGTAGAAATACGACCTGTTGATTCTGGCGGGTTTGATTTTATTAATGATCTACCTTCATTCAGTAAATTTTCGTAAGCACTTATGTATGCTGATGTTTCTAAAATCACACGAAACTGAAGTGATCAAATCTTATCTCACTAATAGAAAACAGCGAACTGCTGAAAATAAATGAATGAAATGTTGAAGTTCTGAT
Organism: Chrysolina oricalcia; assembly: GCA_944452925.2. Taxonomy (NCBI): domain Eukaryota; kingdom Metazoa; phylum Arthropoda; class Insecta; order Coleoptera; family Chrysomelidae; genus Chrysolina; species Chrysolina oricalcia. The sequence goes on along the minus strand of OX101814.2, from coordinate 9,718,387 downwards.
GAAATCTATTGAAAAATCTATTCTGAAGGGTGTACCGCAATGCTCCATTTTGGGTCCCCTGTTATACATTCCACATGTGAATGAACAGCCGAAAGTATTGACACAGGAAATGATTCTGTATGCAGTTAACAAATCTTTGATATGACGGCGAAAGGCAAATTAAAGATTCCTTTGAGAAACTTCAGCCGTGGTTTATGGAATTGATGAGTTTCAATAGAACAAGACATGATATCCTTGTACTTGTGGAATTGTAAAATTTAAAAATGATAAAAAAAAACAATTTAATGACAAGATGTCCGTTCGACGCAAGATGTTGCAAATTGAAGCACTTGTCAAGAACAATATTTTAGTTAGTTTTTCGAGTTTGCAGAATTTTTAGAATTTTCATCGAATTTAGAAAATATAAAATATTTTCCTTTTGACTTTACCCTTATTTCCGTGTTGCAGGCTATGTTGCATATTATGGAAAACATTGTATGTCTGTATGTGTGGACATTTTCATCTGCAACCATTATTCAAACTTTCTATAAAAATCCCTATACTTAGTTCAATTAAAAAAATATATTTTCTGTTTGACGCATGAGATTGCAAATCAAAACAGTTCTCATGAACAATATTTTAGATATTCTTTCGAGTTTACAGAACTTTTTTCGAAAAATTTTGAATAATTTTTTTTTATGAAACCGACTTTTCCGTTTTGTTGTTTTGTTTGAATGCTTGCAAATTCATAGGAAGATGTAAACTGCTATTTATTAACAGTTCGAAAGTTTGCAGAAATTTTGTAATTTTTTTCTAGTTAATAAAGCGAAATTGATTGAATCCTGGTTTTCGACATCTTCCGTCCAGAAAAAGGGGTTGCAAAATCATACTTATTTATTTGTATTTATTCATTTATAGTAAGAGCTATACCTATGTGTGTTACACTATATCCATTTAACAAAACAAATTAATTTACCAACAAGAACAAGTAAAAAGAACCAAATATCAATAAAAGCAAAATACATAAAAAATGTCGAACAAAAAGAGTCAATCAAAAAAGAGGAGATATGCTTATTTCAGTTTGGAATCATTCCATGTAAAGTATTTTTAAATTGTGATGCAGATAATAAGAAAATGTCTACAGACGGCAAGTTGTTAAAACTTCTGCACTTGTAATTGAATGGGCTATTGAAATGATGTGAATTCGGAATATTGATGTGAAATGTTAAATTATTTCTTGAAGTTAGGCGAGGTACATTAAAATTCAATAGGGATAGTAGACAAGATGAGTCAATGTCGTTATGAATCAATTTATAAATGAATGTCAGATCAGTAATTTCACGACGTTTTCTCAAGAACAAAAAATAGAATTCATTCAAGAGGAGGCTGTAAGCGTAGTGTCCTTCAGGATAGCTATTATGTAATGTATTTTGAAAGATAAACATTTTAAGAACCTACGTTGAACTGGCTAGTTTATCATTGTATTTTATATGGTATGGATTCCATATTTGGCTACCATATTCAAATTTCGATTTAACTCAACTGAAATAGACACATCTCATAGCATCGGCCAGTTTGAATTCTTTACAATTACGTACAATGAAACCCAGTAATTCAATCGATTTACTAACAATGTATTCGATATACCAAAGTCCTTACATTCATTCGCCGGAGGATCTTAGCATTATTAAGTTCATAACTGTATGTAAAGTTTACGAGAATACGTCATGATTTTACACTTTTGTATGTTTAAGGGAAGGTTATTTAGGTGACACCATTCAGATAAATTATCAAGATCTTTCTGCAACAAGTTGCAGTCTGCAATATCACCAATTTGTTTGAAAATCTTCATGTCATCAGCAAAAAGAAGTTTGTTGGGCACAATATTATCACAAATATCATTCACAAACAGGAGAAATAGTAAAGGCCCGAGATTTGATCCTTGAGGCACCCCAGAACAAGCCACAAACTCGAAACTATTCTCCCCTTCGTATTCCACATATAATTTTCTATTTTTCAAATAGAATCCCAGGAAGTTTTTTAAATTAGCAGAGATTCCAAAGTGGCCTAGTATCCTCAAAAGTAAATGATGTGATACTCTGTCAATAAGCTTTGAAAAAGCTGATATCAATACAATCGGTCTATAGTTTATTATCTCATTGTTCTTTCCTGATTTATAAACTGGAAAGATTTGTGAAGTTTTCCTGCAGTCAGGAAAATTCTCGTTTCGTATCATTGCATTATAGAGTATTTGTAAGGGAGGACAAGAAACAGAAATATGTTTTTTTCACAATTTTAACTGGAATATTAGCGGGACAAGTTAACTTGCTTCAGTTCCTTAGATGCTTTTAAAATTTGATAGATAGAAATTTCGTTTAAAGTAAGATGAAGAGTGGGATTGTTTAAGATATCTGGAGAATTATTTATATTTTCGGGAGCATCAGTATTACTGGGTGAATACACACTGCTGAAATGGGTTGCAAAGGCATTGGCAATTTCTTTCGGACTTGAAATAGTGTTGTTGTTATAGCACATCTGTCCAGGTATACGCGTTTAATTTTTTTTTTATTCATATAGGTCCAAAAACTATTAGAGTCTTCTCAAATGATTCTCAGATTTTTTTATGAAGGATTTGTAGGCAGTTATAATATTAATTTTTACTGTTTTTTTCAAGTCTTTGAATCGCGTAAGATAAAATGGCGTCTTGTTTTTCTGTGCATTCGAAGGAAATGATTTTTCATTTTGATTTTGTGGATGATATCCTTGTTATACCACTTATAATTTCATTTGAAAGTACTCTTCATTACAATGAAGTTTTAAAACTTCTTCAATTACTATTAAATTTTGTAAAAATCCTGTCAATATCTACTGGCCTACAACACAAGTGTGCTGCTTGGGTAAAACTTGAATTGAAATATAACCGTGAAGACAAAAGACGACAATTATATCCCATTACACTCTGAAGTCCCGCCGAGAGGCTAGGTCTCAATAGTATTGTGAGGCCACAATAAAATAGAAACATTTGGTCAAACAATATTATCTCAATGAATAAATATTTCTAGAATTTCGTGTATTCATGTTGTTTTACTGTATGTTATGGCTTGTAAAGAAGTCCAGCGGCTCAGCTACAAGTAAAAAGCTGGTTTACATCATAATAATGTAAATTACTTAATAATATCCTTATGGAATGGAATTATAACTTGTCATATTATCTTGTCATTTCTTGAGATATTGAAAAATTAGATAACTATTCGAATTAAATAATTGCTGTGAAGTGTAATTAATGAGTAATTTAATCGTTATAGATTCAGTGAATGTGAAACGAAGGTACAGGTAAACAAGTGGTTGAATTCAGAAATCCATCCATTTGACAAATAGGAAATGAAATGAAATTGTCAAGCTGCGTGAACGTACCAATGTAATTGAAGGACAAAATTTTGTATTTCGTGCAGAAATATATTTATCAAAATTATAGCTTTTGGCTATAATGATAGTAATCATCAGTGCCACCTGAAAGTAAGTGATAATTGAAAATAGTTGAGAATAAAACATTAAATGATTTAATTTTTTTTTGAAACTGAATAGTAAAGTTTCGAAATAAATGATGAACATCATTGAAATCATGAAGTAATTAATGAAATAGGTTTGAATTGAAATACTGAATTAGATTTTTTTAAGTTAGAAAAATTGAAGTTACTCACTCGTTAGGTGTACAAGACCCAAAAAACCATAAAATCATTTAGCGTCCAAAGGACGATGGAAAGTATTTCATTTCTGACCAAGATATTATGAGCTTATATCGTCATAGTCATCGTATTTTCGAAACATGGAATAACTTATCCAATGATGTTGTGAATTCTGACTCAGTGAATAGTTTTAAAAACGAAATAGACATTTGCTTATTTGCTTAATAATTTATTGTTTCTTTGCATACAGGGTGTTTCTTAAGTACGTGTAGAAACTTCAAGAGCATGTTGCTGACGTCGAAATAAGAAAAAAAGTTCCCATAAACACATGCAAGTTATTCGTTTCTAAGATACAGAGTGTCAAAGTTTAATTATTATATTTGTTTTTTTGTGAATAAATGCCAAAATATTTGTGATACTCGAGTAAAGTTTGGTATCTGGGATGATTTCTCAATGACAAAATCAAATTTTGTGTTAATTATGAAAAAACTAATTTCTAATTGAATTTATTTTGAATTAAAAAATCTCGTCATTCAAAATCACTTGCATCGATTATTTCAAATCTCAATAACTCGAAAACAGTTGTTCGCAGTGACCTCTATCAAGAATGTATTTTTTACACAAACCAAATAATAAATATTCCCAGATACTAAACTTTACCCAAATATCAAAATTATTTTGAAATTATTCACAAAAAATAAAAATAAGAATTCAACTTTGACACTCTGTATCTCAGAAACGAATAACTTGTGGACATATGTTTATAGAAACTTTTCTTCTTATTTTGATGTCAGCAATACGCTCCTAAACGTACTTAAGAAACACCCTGTATATTAATTATTTTCATTTTTCTTTTTACACGAATTGTATTAACTCGTTAATCTCTTTTAGTTTTTAGGATCACATAGGATTCTGTCCGCAGCCTTTCTTTATATGTAATAATAATTAATAATAATAATAATAATAATAATAATAATAATAATAATAATAATAATAATAATAATAATAATAATAATAATAATAATAATAATAATAATAATAATAATAATAATAATAATAATAATAATAATAATAATAATAATAATAATAATAATAATAATAATAATAATAATAATAATAATAATAATAATAATAATAATAATAATAATAATAATAGGCAGGGAGGTCAACCAACACCTGAGGCCCTGGTGAGTTGCGACACCACCTACCCGAGCAAAGGATGCAAAATCGGACCGGCAGCTCATGCGCATCCGGGAGGGAAAAGGCATCTTTCCCTCCGGTGTCGGCCGTGGGTTTACTGGGTTAACCCCCCAGTAAACCCATTTACTCGGTTCCAAATAATCGGGGAAGAGGCCCCCACAACCGACCCCCTCGGATTAGGGGTCAAAGGCAAGGTGGTGGGGCCAACAACGATGATTTGCCAAATGACGACAACCGCAATGACAACGGACGCTTTGAGTGGACGGATAGATTAAGGGATGGACTTCTGTATTGCTATGAGAGCAGTGAGCCCGCCCGGAGAGGATACATGGCAAGGATGCATGCTCTTTGGTGTGAGAGACACCCAGAGCCTGCCGCCGTTTCCGCCCAAAATCTCAGGGATTATGTATCCTATCTCCGGGCTCGAGGCTATGTTAGAGCTCCTCCTCAGCCGGTTAACGAAGTGGCAGATATGCCACGTGTCGGTCTGGCTGCAGATGAGGCTCGCATCATACCACCAATGGAGGACATCAGAACCCGCAGGGCGCTTCACAATATGAAGCCCTTGAAGCCGCAAGAACTGGCACGGGTGGAAGCGGAGATTGGCGATGTTCTTCCAGAAGAGGCCAACATCTGGCAGATCAATTCTGTCGTGTACGACGCCGCTCGTGCAATATCCCAGACGGAGAGGAGGGACACCACTGCTCTTGTTGGGAGGCATGAGCGACGCGTTCACAAGATGGAAGCTAATATCAAGTCGGCGAGACAACACGCGTCTCGTATCCAGTGTGTGGTGGACTACATGTCGGCCAATAGGCCTTTCACGCCGGCAGTGCGGCGAATTGCTGCAAGGCTAAGACGAGCTCACCACACATTGAATCAAGGCGTGCTGTTTACCATAAAACAGCACTGTCTTGATAGGATACGAATGCTAGTGGCTGCAAAGAAGTCACTAGTGAGGCGGGCGAGAAGTATCGCGGAAAACATAAAGTTCCGCGACAAACCTTCCCGCTTATTCCAAGAGCCTCCACGTGTTGTCGATAACCCGCCGGCTGCTGATCGGGTAGAAACCTTCTGGAAGAACATCTATGAGTTTCCGCAACCACTCAATGTAGACACTCCAGCCCTAGCGCAGTTCGAAGCTTACTGCAGGACGCTTCGGCAGCCTGAACACAACGATCTGCGCAATCCGATAACCACGGAAGAAGTTCGAGGGGCCCTCAAAGGCTCAAAGAACTTTGCTGCTCCAGGCCCTGATGGGTTGAATAATTATTGGTGGAAAAAGTTTCCAACAACCCACCGCCATCTGGCAAGAGTTTTTAACTCATGGCTAGATGGGGAGCAGCAGATTCCGGAGTGGTTTGTCGAGGGGCGAACCGTGCTCATACCCAAGAACGGAGATTTGTCTGATCCAAAGAATTACAGGCCGATAACATGCTTGAATGCGTGCTATAAGTTGTTTACGCGCATCTTATACACGCGCATTCTCTCCGCAGTTGATCCGGTGTATGAACGGATATATGAGCAAAGAGGGTCAAAGAAAGGAGTCGCCGGCTGCAAGGAGAACCTGCTCATCGATAGATGTATCACGCAGGACTCCGTGCAGTATAAGCGTAACCTTTCGATGGCCTGGATTGATTACCGCAAGGCATTTGATACAACATCGCATGAGTTAATCATGCATTTGCTCAGATGTCTTGAGGTACCCAATCAAATAGTGGGATGCATTGGACAACTGATGCCACTCTGGAGGACTCGCTTCACCATAAGATCTGGTAGAGACATAGTCCAAACAGAGCAGGTCATCATTAGAAGAGGCGTGTTTCAGGGAGACTCCCTCAGTCCTCTTCTCTTCTGCATCTCACTATTGCCATTGTCCGTTGTACTCAGGAATACCCGTGGGTACAACCGCGGCACCCCCAGCAACCGGAGGCATAAAGTCACCCATCTGTTTTACATGGATGACCTCAAATTATATGCTTTTGGAGAAAGGGACCTACATCAGTCCCTTAGGGTGGTGGAAGAGTACACGCATGCTATCGGAATGGAATTTGGGATCGACAAATGTGCCACGGTTCATCTCAAAAGAGGACGATGCGAGGAATACCGAGAGGATGTCCAGCTCGTAGACGGAAGCATCCTATATCATCTGGATGCCGGAGAGACGTATACTTACCTAGGGGTGGAGCAACGCCACTCCCAAGAGGTATTCACAGTTAAGAACTCTCTCCGCGGCAAGTATCAGCATAAACTCCGACAGATCTGGTCATCAGAACTGTCGGGGAAGAACAAAGTTGCTGCAACCAATATGCTTGCCGTTCCGATTCTTCTCTACTCTTTCGGAGTAATGAAGTGGACTAAGGAAGAGCTGCGACAACTCGACGTTAAAACTCGCAAAATGATGCATCTCAATAGGTGCTTGCATCCTAAATCGTCCGTTCCACGGTTATACTTTTCCAGACAACGGGGAGGCCGTGGACTTTTGAGTTTGGAGTGTATGCATAATAGAATGGTTCTGGATGGGGCCTGTAAAGTCATCAGGAGTTCACATCCCCTTCTCTGCATGGTCCGCGACCATGAAAAAGCAGGGATTGGAGCATTTCTTTTTAAGGCAGCAACCCGTGCGGCCGATGAACTCGGTCTCGTATTCGACACTGAACGGGCTAACCCAAACTCTGTCACCGAGTTGGGACCCGTTCAGCAAAAAACTCACATCAAAGCTGCGGAGACAGAGGTCCTGCTACAGCTACATATGGATAAGCCAATGCATGGTGTCTTCTTTCACAACATCGAAGACCTTGGCTTATCCAAAAGCTTGACCTTTGCCTTCCTCAGGTCGAGTGAGCTAAAGTCGGAGACCGAGGGATTCATAATGGCCTGCCAGGATGGTGTCTTCAACACCCTCGTCTACCGTAGTCGCGTGATGGGTATAGACGTCCCTGACACCCGATGCAGGGCATGTCGTGGGGCACCTGAGACCGTAATGCATTTGCTATCAGCATGCCCATCTTATGCGGTCTCAGCCTATATCCACAGGCATAACGCGGCGCTACGAGTGTTATACTACCATCTACGACACTCGTACGGTATAGACGAGACACCGGTGTTGCCTTATGTTCCGGGGGATATTGAGTCCGTGGTGGAGAATGAGAGGTGCCGGATCTATTGGAACTACTCATTCCCCACCCTCAGGCAAATACAAGCCAATAAGCCTGATGTTGTCCTCCTCGACCACCAAAGTAGAACGATATTCGTCATCGAGTTTTCCGCTCCAGGCGAAATGAATATCGTTCGAAAAGAGGAGGAACAACGGACTAAATATCGAGATCTTCTCTTTGAACTCCGCAGGTTATATCCGGACCATTCTGTCAAAATGGTGGTTCTGATCATAGGAGTCCTTGGTGGAATGATGGAAACACTGCTCTCCAACTTGAAGATAATACCTGCTTGCCGTAATATGGCAGAAATCTTAGCAGCGCGAATGCAGAAGGCCGTCATCCTTGGTTCGCTCCGTCTACTCAGGGCACATGATTCTCGGACCCAATAGTCACTCACCCTACGGACGTAGGGAGTGGTTATTGGGGTTAACGACACCAGCGCGCCCTCCGGATGTATCGGAGCACCGGAGACAGGGCCTGACTGGTACATTCCCAACGGAAAAAAAAATAATAATAATAATAATAATAATAATATGGATAAGCCAATGCATGGTGTCTTCTTTCACAACATCGAAGACCTTGGCTTATCCAAAAGCTTGACCTTTGCCTTCCTCAGGTCGAGTGAGCTAAAGTCGGAGACCGAGGGATTCATAATGGCCTGCCAGGATGGTGTCTTCAACACCCTCGTCTACCGTAGTCGCATGATGGGTATAGACGTCCCTGACACCCGATGCAGGGCATGTCGTGGGGCACCTGAGACCGTAATGCATTTGCTATCAGCATGCCCATCTTATGCGGTCTCAGCCTATATCCACAGGCATAACGCGGCGCTACGAGTGTTATACTACCATCTACGACACTCGTACGGTATAGACGAGACGCTCCGGGGGATATTGAGTCCGTGGTGGAGAATGAGAAGTGCCGGATCTACTGGAACTACTCATTTCCCACCCTCAGGCAATACAGGCCAATAAGCCTGATGTAGTACTCCTCGACCATGGAAGTAAGACGATATTCGTCATTGAGTTTTCGGCTCCTGGCGAAACGAATATCGTCCGAAAGGAGGAGGAGAAACGGACGAAATATCGAGATTTACTCTTCGAACTCCGCAGGCTCTATCCAGACCATTCTGTAAAAATGGTTGTTCTGATAATAGGGTCCCTTGGCGGTGTGATGGATTCATTACTCTCGAATTTAAAAATCATACCGGCATGTAGAATGATGTCAGAAATCATAGCCGGAAGAATGCAGAAGGCTGTCATCCTCGGTTCATTACGTCTGCTCAGGGCACACGATTCCCGGACCCAATAGCTGCTTACCCCATAGTTTGGGGAGTGGTTATTGGGGTAATGATGTTGCCAGCGCGCCCTCCGAATGTATCGGAGCATCGGAGACAGGGTCCGACTGGAGAATTTTAATTCAAAATAGATGATAATAATAATAATAATAATAATAATAATAATAATAATAATAATAATAATAATAATAATAATAATAATAATAATAATAATAATAATAATAATAATAATAATAATAATAATAATAATAATAATAATAATAATAATAATAATAATAATAATAATAATAATAATAATAATAATAATAATAATAATAATAATAATAATAATAATAATAATAATAATAATAATAATAATAATAATAATAATAATAATAATAATAATAATAATAATAATAATAATAATAATAATAATAATAATAAAAAGGCAGGGAGGTCAACCAACACCTAAGGCCCTGGTGAGTTGCGACACCACCTACCCGAGCAAAGGATGCAAAATCGGACCAGCAGCTCATGCGCATCCGGGAGGGAAGAGGCATCTTTCCCTCTGGTGTCGGCCGTGGGTTTACTGGGTTAACCCCCCAGTAAACCCTAACACTCGGTTCCAAATAATCGGGGAAGAGGCCCCCACAACCGACCCCCTCGGATTAGGGGTCAAAGGCAAGGTGGTGGGGCCAACAACGATGATTTGCCAGCTGACGACTTACGCTATGAAAACGGACGTTTTGAGTGGACGGATGGATTAAGGGACGGTCTTATGCATTGCTACGAGAGCAGTGAGCCCGCCCGGAGAGGATACATGGCGAGAATGCATGCTCTGTGGTGTGAAAGACACCCAGAGCAAGCCGCTTTTTCCGCCCAAAATCTTAGGGATTATGTATCTCATCTTCGGAGACGAGGATATGTCAGAGCACCTCCTCAGCCGGTTATCGAAGTGGCACAAGTTATGCCACGTGTCGGTCTGGCTGTGGAGAATGCTCGCATCATACCACCGATGGAGGACATCAGAACTCGCAGGGCACTTCACCATGTGAAGCCCCTGAAGCCACAAGAACTGGCACGAGTGGATGCGGAGATCGGCGATGTTCTTCCAGAAGAGGCTGACATCTGGCAGATCAATTCTGTCGTGTATGACGCCGCTCATGATCTAACCCAAACGCAGAGGAGAGACACCACCGCTGTAGTTGGGAGGCATGAACGACGCGTACACAAGATGGAAGCTAAGATCAAGTCGGCGAGACAACACGCGTCTCGTATCCAGTGTGTGGTGGACTACGTGGCGGCCAATAGGCCTTTCACACCTGCAGTGCGGCGAATTGCCGCAAAATTAAGACGAGCTCACCACACATTGAATCAAGGGGTGCTGTTTACCATCAAACAGCACTGTCTTGATAGGATACGAATGCTAGTGGCTGCAAAGAAGTCACTAGTGAGGCGAGCGAGAGGAGTCGCGGAAAACTTGAAGTTCCGCGATAAACCTTCTCGTTTATTTCAAGAGCCTCCACGTGTTGTTGATAACCCGCCGACTGTTGATCGGGTGGAAACCTTCTGGAAGAACATCTATGAGTATCCGCAACCAATCAATGTAGATACTCCAGCCCTAGCGCAGTTCAGAGCATTCTGCAGGAGGCTTCGGCAGCCTGAGCTCAATGATCTGCGCAATCCGATAACCCCGGAAGAAGTTCAAAGAGCCCTCAAAGGCTCAAAGAACTTTGCTGCTCCAGGACCCGATGGGTTGAATAACTATTGGTGGAAAAAGTTTCCAGCAACCCACCGCCATCTGGCTAGAGTTTTCAACTCATGGCTAGATGGGGAGCAGCAGATTCCGGAGTGGTTTGTCGAGGGGCGAACCGTGCTCATCCCCAAAAACGGAGATTTGTCTGATCCAAAGAATTACAGACCGATAACATGCTTGAATGCGTGTTATAAGGTGTTTACGCGCATCTTATACACGCGCATTCTCTCCGCAGTTGATCCGGTGTATGAACGGATATATGAGCAAAGAGGGTCAAAGAAAGGGGTCGCCGGCTGCAAGGAGAACCTGCTCATCGATAGATGTATCACGCAGGACTCCGTGCAGTATAAGCGTAACCTTTCGATGGCCTGGATCGATTACCGCAAGGCATTTGATACAACATCACATGAGTTAATAATGCATTTGCTCAGATGCCTTGAGATACCCGATCAAATAGTGGGATGCATTGGACAACTGATGCCGCTCTGGAGGACTCGCTTCGCTATATAATCTGGTGGAGACATAGTCCAAACAGAGCAGGTCATCATTAGAAGAGGCGTGTTTCAGGGAGACTCCCTCAGCCCTCTTCTCTTCTGCATCTCACTATTGCCATTGTCCGTTGCACTCAGGAATACCCGTGGGTACAGCTGCGGCACCCCCAGCAACCGGAGGCATACAGTCACCCACCTGTTTTACATGGATGACCTAAAATTATATGCCTCTGGAGAAAGGGACCTACATCAGTCCCTTAGGGTGGTGGAAGAATATACGCATGCTATCGGAATGGAATTTGGGATCGACAAATGTGCCACGGTTCATCTCAAAAGAGGACGATGCGAGGAATACGGAGAGGATGTCCAGCTCGTAGACGGAAGCATCCTACATCATCTGGATGCCGGAGAGACTTATACTTACCTAGGGGTGGCGCAACGCCGCTCCCAAGAGGTAATCACAGTTAAGAACTCTCTCCGCGGCAAGTATCAGCATAAACTCCGACAGATCTGGTCATCAGAACTGTCGGGGAAGAACAAAGTTGCTGCAACTAATATGCTTGCCGTTCCGATCCTTCTCTACTCCTTCGGAGTGATGAAGTGGACTCAGGAAGAGCTGCGACAACTCGACGTAAAAACTCGCAAAATGATGCATCTCAATAGGAGCTTGCATCCTAAATCGTCTGTTCCACGGTTATACTTTCCCAGACAACGGGGAGGCCGTGGACTTTTGAGTTTGGAGTATCTGCATAACAGAATGGTTCTGGATGATGCCTGTAAAGTCATCAGGAGTTCAGATCCCCTTCTCTGCATGGTCCGCGACCATGAAAAAGCAGGGATTGGAGCATTTCTCTTTAAGGCAGCAACCCGTGCAGCCGATGAACTTGGTCTCGTATTCGACACTGAACGGGCTAACCCAAACTCTGTCACCGAGTTGGGACCCGTTCAGCTAAAAGCTCACATTAAAGATGCGGAGACAGAGGTCCTCCTACAGCTGCATATGGATACGCCAATGCATGGTGTTTTCTTCAACAACATCGAAGACCTTGGCTTATCCAAAAGCTTGACCTTTGCCTTTCTCAGTTCGAGTGAGCTAAAGTCGGAGACCGAGGGATTCATAATGGCCTGCCAGGATGGTGTCTTCAACACCCTCGTCTACCGTAGTCGCGTGATGGGTATAGACGTCCCTGACACCCGATGCAGGGAATGTCGTGGGGCACCTGAGACCATAATGCATTTGCTATCAGCATGTCCAGCTTATGCGGTCTCAGCCTATATCCACAGGCATAACGCGGCGCTACGAGTGTTGTACTACCATCTAAGACACTCGTACGGTATAGACGAGACACCGGTGTTGCCTTATGTTCCGGGGGATATTGAGTCCGTGGTGGAGAATGAGAGGTGCCGAATCTATTGGAACTACTCATTCCCCACCCTCAGGCAAATACAAGCCAATAAGCCTGATGTTGTCCTCCTCGACCGTCAAAGTAAAACGATATTCGTCGTGGAGTTTTCCGCTCCAGGCGAGATGAATATCGTTCGGAAAGAGGAGGAAAAACGGACTAAATATCGAGATCTTCTCTTTGAACTCCGCAGGTTGTATCCGGACCATTCTGTCAAAATGGTGGTTCTGATTATAGGAGTCCTTGGTGGAATGATGGACACACTGCTCTCTGATTTGAAGTTCATACCGGCCTGCCGTAATATGGCACAAATCCTAGCCGCTCGAATGCAGAAGGCCGTCATCCTTGGTTCCCTTCGTCTGCTCAGAACACATGACTCTCGGACCCAATAATCACTCACCCTACGGACGTAGGGAGTGGTTATTGAGGTAAACGACACCAGCGCGTCCTCCGGATGGGTCGGAGCACCGGAGACAGGACCTGACTGGTACACTCTTAAAGGAAATAATAATAATAATAATAATAATAATAATAATAATAATAATAATAATAATAATAATAATAATAATAATAATAATAATAATAATAATAATAATAATAATAATAATAATAATAATAATAATAATAATAATAATAATAATAATAATAATAATAATAATAATAATAATAATAATAATAATAATAATAATAATAATAATAATAATAATAATAATAATAATAATAATAATAATAATAATGCAGAAGGCCGTTATCCTTGGTTCGCTCCGTCTACGCAGGGCACACGATTCTCGGACCCAATAGTCACTTACAATTCAATAATTTGGTATTCATATATGACAATTTGGCGACGAAGATTAAAGAAACACAAAATTCATATCAAGTATTCAAGAAATGATCCGTTATATCAATCATCGAATATCAGTTCAATCATTCCAAATGGCTCAGGATCTTGCACCACTCATAACAGCCCTCAGTGATTTAGTCAATTCCCTTCAATTACAACATCAACCATCTACATCAGTGCAAGATATTCTTCAAAAGTAAATACTTACTTTCGAACCGTTCGACGAAAATTGTGAAAATTTCAACAGTTATTGTCAAAGACTGGAAAATTTCTTCGTATTAAAAGGATTCTATAAAGAAGACACTGAAACGAATGAAGCAAAAGTCATTGTTCTGATAAACTGTTTAGGTAGTATACAAACTGATATCCAGTTTGACGTATCCAGAGCTTCCAGCTACTAAATCCTACACAGAACTAATTTCTCTTCTGAAAAATCATCTCACTCCCAGAAGAAATATTTTAACCGAGCAGCACCGATTCTTTTCAAGAATTCAGTCTCCAGGTGAATCAATATCAAATTATGTTGCTGCACTGAAAGACCTCATTGAATGCAACTTCAAAACTGAGTGCAATAAAAATGAACATTCGAAAGGTGTTATCAACATGTTGTTGAGAGCACAATTCATTAGAGGTTTGCTCGATTCTAGTACAAGGAAAAGAATTCTACAGTTAGTCGATGTATCTTTCGAAAAAGCCTTGGAAAATGCATTGGCGATTGAAACTTCTAGAATACAAAACCGAGAAGTCTACGAAAGCTGTTCAACGTCGTCAAGAAACGTGCATAAAGTTGAATTTCATCAAAATCGTAGTCGTTCTAGATCAAAAAGCAATACTATTTCCAGTTTTCACAACCACAAGCATTTGAGCACACATTTCAAAGCCAGTAGGTACTAACCGTAATTTGCAGCTACAAAAACTTGGACTCACAGGATTGTGTCTCCATTATGGCGAGAACAGTCATCAATCTCAAAACTGTGGCATTAAAGAAAAACTTAAATGCAAACTGTGCAACAAGAGAGGCGATATTGAAAAAGTTTGTATTTCATCACTTCTCAAGAAAAATCCAGGAAATATCAAAAATGTCAATGACATTGTCACGTCTGACTTCTGACGAAGAATTCGCAATCAATCAAATCATCGATGTTTTCAATGGTACTTCATCCATTTTCGACCCAAAAATTATTATCAAAGTTGAAATCAATAAAAAACTTTGTGATACAGGAAGTCGAGTTACCATAATTTTCAAACTAAAAACAACTTGGAAATTCCCCTCCAAAAGTCGAACAATTATTTCCGCTCTTATACAAAACTCCTCTTCAGACCTCTAGGCTACATTACAGTGCCAGCTTCATACAGAGGAACGTATTTCATAGGAGATCTATACGTTGTTCCTGATCATGGTATTCCTATTATAGGAAGAAGATGGATACGAGAATTAGAAATCGATATTCACGATGTTAACTCCATACCTTGTCCTGAAACATTGATATCAAGAATTCTTGAACAATTCAAAGATGTTTTTCAACCAGAAATTGGAAAAATTCCGGCTTTCCAATGTTCTCTTTCTCTTCGCTCCGATGCCAGACCAGTCTTCATCAAACCTCGAAGAGTCCCATATGCACTTCACGAAGAAGTCGAAAAGGAATTGGACAGCTTAGAAAGACAAGATAACAAAAATTGATCATTCCGAGTGGGGTACTTCATTGGTAATCATTCCTAAAAAATGGAAAAATTTTACTTTGTGCTGACTATACAGTGACAGTGAACAATCAGCTTCAAGATAATCGGTATCCAATTCCTAGAATCGAAGATATTTTCAATAAAATGAAAAATGGTGGATTTTTCCGTACATTAGACATGTTTAAAGCATACCTGCATATTCCAGTTGATGAAGTGATTGCCAAAATTCAAACATTATCAACTCACAGAGGTACATATTTGGCAAAAAGACTATTTTTCGGAATAAAAACAGCTCAGAATGAATTTCACAAATTGTTCACGATTTGGAAGGAACCACAGCTTATTTCGATGATATTTTGGTTCAAGGATCATCATTAGAACAGTGCAAAAATCGATGAAGGACCTGGACCTTCAGAAATTACGAGAATACAATATTCATCTAAATAGAGACAAATGTGAATTTTTTGAGAAGAAAATGTCATATCTTGGTCATATCATCACCAATGAAGGTCTTCAGAAATCAGATGATAAAATTAAAGTAGTTATTGAAGCTCCACGACCCAAATCCAAGGAAGAAATACAACAGTTTCTTGGATTGATTATGTACTACTCAAAATTCATCCCAGACTCATCAATAATACTATATCCTCTGAATGGTCTGCTGAGAAGAGGTACAGAATTCAAATGGACTAAAAATGTGAAGCAGCATTCATTAAAGCTAAAAAGATGATAGCGAAAGAAAAAGTATTGATACTATTCACACCTGATCTGGATGATACTCTTGCCACTGATGCCAGCCCATATGGATTGTCTGGAGTCTTCTCTCATCGTTCGCAGGATGGATCTGAGAGACCAATTGCTTTTATTTCAAGATCACTCACTAAAGCCGAACGCAACTACAGTCAGTTAGATAAAGAAGCAACAGCGATTTACTGGTCGTTCAAAAAGCTATATGATAACATATATAGCAGAAAATTCATTCTCATTGTGGACAATAGACCTTTGATGTCCATTTTAAATCCCCAGAAACAACTTCCAGTATTATCTGCAACCAGAATGCTTTGATATGCTCAATATATGTCAGAATTTGATTACACTATTCAATATCGAAAATCAAGTGATCATACCAACGCTGATTATTTTTCAAGAAATCCACTCAAATTATCCCCAGAAGAAGAAAGAAAGGTCGATGATGAACACTTACTGAATATTGCATTAGTAAATCAGATTTGCAACGATACACTGACAGCGGAAAAAATCAAAATTGAATCTGAAAATGACCCGGACTTACTGAAATTGAAGAAAGAACTGCTGAGTGGAACAAGAAGAGATCCAAATTTGGCATTACAAGACGGACTGATGTTCCGAGGACATATCGTATTATCATTCTTAGGAAATACCAACCTGCTATGCTCCAAGAACTCCATTCCACACATCTGGGAATAGTGAAAAGAAAATCACTAGCAAGAAACTATTGTTACTGGAAGAACGTCGACCAGGACAGGAAAATTTAGTGAAGAATTGTCTTGCATGCTGTAGTGAGAAGAAAAATCCTTCAAAAGCACCAGCACATCATTGGGAAGTACCGTCGAAAACTGGCAGCGAGTTCATATGAATTATACCGGTCCATTCTTGAACCATCATTTCCTGATATTAGTCGATGCAAAAACAAAATGGCCAGAGATAACTATGATGAAGAATTGTCCTTCAACATCTTCTACAATCCATCACCTTAGATAAATTTTCAGCAGACACGGTTTGCCAGAAGTACTTGTAAGCGACAATGCTTCAAAATTCAAATCCGATGAATGCAAGCAATTCTGCAAGAGGGATGGAATTTAATAAAGAAATGATAGCACCAGGTCATCCAGCTACAAATAGCCAGGCAGAAAGGTACTGTCAAACGTTGAAAACAAAATTCAAATGTATGATGAATGAACCAGGCGAGTTGCACGAAAAATTTTGTCGATTTTTATTAAGATACAGAGTGACACACCTCTCATGTGGAAAAACACTTTCAGAAATTCTTATTGGTAGAATTTTAAAGACAAAACTAGACCTCATTCGACCACAAAAATCAGAAAAGAATATTTCCACACAACCACGTTTTGATAATTTTTTTGCCGTTGAAGAGAGAGTGCAATCCAGAAATTACTCCCGTTCCAGTATATGGAAGTTTGGTAAAATAGTGAAACGTCTAGGAAGACTACACTATTTAGTTGAATTGGATGATGGTTATATCATCAAGAGACACTCTGAGCAACTTCGTGCATGCCAACTAGAAAAACCTACAGTGTTTCCATTTGAAGCAAGTCCGTCACCTCCTAAGGTTATTTCTAGCCAGACAGCCAGGAATAGCGCAGGCCAAATAGAGTAACTTCCAGCGATTCTGTTGAGCTACAAACAGAATTTGCTGAACCTTCAGCTGACCAAACCCAAAGCGACGATTCAACCAACAATCAACAGGCAAGATCTTCAACGAGTCAAAATGTCAACTGTTAATCCTTCAACGAGTGAAGAGCTGACTGTAGATCCGGAGAATATCCAACCTGTATCAAGACGTTCTACAAGAATCCGGAAACCAGTAGACTAAATTTAAGGTAATGGTGGATTCAAGCGAGTTTATAGTTAAGAAGTGGAGAATATTATATATTATGATCATTGGGTATATTATTATATCAATGTTTTGTTTTTAACATAAGAAAACTATTATTGATTTCAATGTCATGTTATGAAATAAAACTATCAAATTCAATAATTTGGTATTCATATACAACAGGTAGAAAACACGTTTTTAAAGCAAAAACAGCTTGATAACAAAGCTCTTTTTGTGAACAACCAACATAGCAACATACTAGCAACAACAAAACTACTATAATCAACGGTACCTGATACAAATATAGCGGGAATGTAATGAATTGGTACATTTATTCCGTTTGAAAAATGTACAAAATTTTATTGAAATCGGCCAGAAAAAAATTATCTATGTACCACGGGAACTAAAGAGCCTCAATAACCTCAGGCAATTCGCTATTTTCCTAAAACTCCAAAATCGAAATGAATGTTATTTTTTGAAACCATTTTGCATTAGCTCTCCACCTTGTGAAAGATTCAATTCAACATTCAGTTATAAAAAAATTAGAGCCTTTGAAACATAGGAAAAATTAGAACATGTATACTCTTGTGACGTAGAATGTCTTCAATAGATTCTAGTATTTTTTGTTGACCTAAGTTGATGGTACTGATATGAATCTGACAACAATGGAACCGCTGACATTTGCTGACATTGTTTATGTTGTTCTTGTCGTGAAATTGTTATTGGAAGATCACTTTTACAACTTGTGAAAATGAAGAAAAACTTTTTTAAAACTAGCAGTGGAAATTTGCCACCCGTAAATTATATAGTGATTCACGCATTTTTATCTCGCAATCCAAACTATTCGAGAGTGGAGATGAAAGGTATGAAATCGTTGAAGAAAGTTCTGTTTATTCGGAATTCATTCTGATGGCATGAATATCCTCTATACGGCTGCTTGATCAGGCTATGATGATGATGTTGTGGTTTATATGCAGCTGAAAAGGTAGGGTTCTATTTGTATCAAGTGCCGAATAGTTCTTGAGCACAAAGTACGAAGCACAAAAACTATGGTGTCCCACTGTAGTTTTCGTTGTATTTTTCAACCCAATAAAGAGCCTCATTATTATTATTATTGAGCAAACCATACTTTGCTGTAGCTACTATTGACGACAGTAATGATAAATTAAAAAATTGTGACTTGAATGTTGTGTAGCATCCCAAGGTAAGTTTCGGATTATTTACGTTTCCGAGCATACAACATACTTAGATTTTGGTAATTTTTGCTGCCACTTTTTCATACTGGTTGCTCCGTCGAACCGATAAAAAGAGTCCCATATCGGTGAACGGTTATTCAAGAATCTATAGTAAATATAATATCAGCAGCTTTTTTCATCAACAGTAAGAGCTCTGACAGATCGTACATTAAATGACATTAGTGACTTGACAATAGTCAATCGACAAATGCCTCCACGATTCCAACGTTGTCGGATTGTGTCAGTGACGTAGAATGTCTGTGGGAGAACACTTCTGAAATCCGAATTTTCATAACTAAATTCAGGCGAAAAACGATATGTGAAAATTAAACAAATATATATTTCGATACATTTGAGATATGAAGATCTCATTGACACACATTTTGAAATTTAGGAAATCAGCGAATTGCTGCAAACTTTGCCATCGGTAATTAAGGCCATATAATTCCATCGATACATAAATTACTATAAAAATAAGGATATTATAAACAATTACAGAATAAAATCCTAGAAGAGGATTATCCTGGATACAACAATTTTACTACAACATGTCTATTCGAATAGAGTCCTATGAAAGGAAGTGAAATTGAAATTTGACATTGTGTGACAGGTTGACAGTGACAAATGAAATTTGACATGGAATCGAAAACGATAGAAATTGAGAACTGTGATTGATCATTACATAACGACAGAATCAAGATTTGGGTTTTATGGCAGCCTTGCCAAGAATCTGAAAATATCAGTCTAATGAGAACTTCCATTATTTAGATCTATATCAAGACGAACCAAAGAAACCCTGTCAAGATGAAGTGAGTAAATTTTTTTCTCGAAATGTAATTATTATTGTTTTTAGTTATGCAAATTGAGAAATACTAGCTCATGCACAAGGTCATAGGATAAGTCTAATGAGAACCTTCCAAAAGAAAGAGCTAGATCCCACAAAAGAAGATCAAGAGTAACCAAAAATATTTAAGAAATTTTCAGATTGTCTCTATTGTAGCCCCATTTTAACATTTTGAAATTTTCAATTCAAACCTTTTTCATAAATTACATCATAATTTCAATAATGTTCCTAATTGTTCAACATTTATTTTAAATCTTTACTATATAATTTCAAAAGAATTTCAAATCATTGAACATTTCATTCTCACTATTCTCAATTATTACTTACTTTCAGATAGCACCGATGATGACTGTAATAGTCGAAAATATATTTTTTCACCAAATACAAAATTTCTCCTTCCAATTAAATAGAAAATTGGTTGAATACCAACGTATTGTCCACAAAGCTTCCTTTATGAAATTATCCTCAACAAAAAAGAGCGTGAATTGATTTGAATAAACAGAAACGCAAAATATTTAGGATCTTGAACTTTGTTTCGATTTCCATCATAAAGAAAGATTATTAGTGATTTATTGTAAGAATCACTGAACATTTCATAATAACGGAATCTCGTTTTTTATTATGTTTTGGAATGTCCAAAATAACTGGGGATTATGGTTAACAGTGTGGAAAGCGAAAGAGAAAACACGTATGGTATTAAAAATTTATAGGTCAGAAGTGAAAATTAAATGTGATTACTTATATTTCGGACGTCCTTCATCTTAATGGTTGAAAGATTTCTATCTCTTTCAAATTTTTCATAACGTTTCAATTGCTTGAATCCGCAATCGTCTTCTGGTGAATAGTGACAAAATCAGATGCTACGCGACCTTTTATAGGTCTATAATTAAAGTGTAATTACGCGCGGTCTTGTGGCGCGCGTGGTTTCGCGCTTTTTCTCCCTCCAAAACGGTCCATGAGCGGTTTCCATACGTTTTTAATTTCCACGCTTGGTTGACTGAAGGCACCATTGGCTTCTATGTAGGTGGTTTCCATAAATTTCCGTTTGAACCAATGTTCCTCTCTATGAAGAACACTAGCTTCGTCCCAGAGAATTCGGTGGTGTTTTGTCCAGGCATGGTCAGCAATTCCCGATTTTGATGTTTTCCCTCATACCTGGACAAAACACCACCGAATTCTCTGGGACGAAGCTAGTGTTCTTCATAGAGAGGAACATTGGTTCAAACGGAAATTTATGGAAACCATCTACATAGAAGCCAATGGTGCCTTCAGTCAACCAAGCGTGGAAATTAAAAACGTATGGAAACCGCTCATGGACCGTTTTGGAGGGAGAAAAAGCGCGAAACCACGCGCGCCACAAGACCGCGCGTAATTACACTTTAATTATAGACCTATAAAAGGTCGCGTAGCATCTGATTTTGTCACTATTCACCAGAAGACGATTGCGGATTCAATCAATTGAAACGTTGTGAAAAATTTGAAAGAGATAGAAATCTTTCAACCATTAAGATGATGGACGTCCGAAATATAAGTAATCAGGTTACTACATCGTCTAAAACATTCAAACAAATGAAAAGTAAATGATGTAGCAGCTTTTCGCAAGACAACCAGAAATATTTGATTTCTAAATAATACAGTCTGTATTTAGTATATTAAGTATAAGCAAAGAAAGAAAAGTATTCGTTACGAATTTTTTTTGTACTGTAGCAGTAAATATAATATGATAATTCATTATCTTAATACTTCAACAATTTCTTAAGAAAAATAGCAAGTATACCACGTACTACATTCCTGGACTGTGTTGCCTTCCTCGGCTGGCAATGTGCAGGAATGTCAGCTTTTTCTAGTAATATAACTAATTTGTGAAAAAAGTCTCCTCGTTCCGGGTGATCCCTGTAGAGCAACCCTCAGAAGTCTTCAGGAGACTTGTGCGAGTTAAGAGTAACTATATACCTACTGTCCGCGTAACGTGGTGCGCACCTATAACTCTTTTGTTTGTGAAGATAAGGGACGAAATATGGAGGATCTGTACACGATATAAATATGCATTTTCTGACAAGTGACTCAGCGGAAGTTCCATAAATTTTCGATTTTCAAGTGGGACACCTGGTATATTTTCACAAATTTTTTATCCATGTAACATTCTACATGAAACCCGGTATCACTTGTCACGTCACTTTTTGTAACTTAAATTCAATTTTATTTCGAATTTTATTTTTTATTCATGAAGGCTACGGATAGATAGAAAATACAACTTCACTGCTTTCAGTAAAAATGTATGTGCTATTTGAATTTGATTTCTAAATTTATATTACTTATTTTTCAAATGGCAGAATGTTGGCTCGTCGGGTTTGGGGAAAATAGATTTTTATTGCCACGTCAATATTCGTCGTGGCATTAGCCAGGGAAGTACTTATTTTCAGATTTTTGCCTCATATTTTTCATTTGGTGGAATATTTGTAGAGAAGAGTACTTCGACTTAGTCGATTTTATTCTAATCATTTATTTGTACTCAAAACCTTCGAACTTGTTCGAATTTTCGCATTTACTCTTCCTGGAGTCTTTGCTTTCTCGAGGAGTGCTTATTGATTTTCCTGGCGGGTGGCGCTGCGACTGACTTTACTGTACGTCGCTGCTTCATCCGTCGGGAATTATTAGATAAACAATATATTGTAGTTCATCGGGCAGGGACAAGACGACTCAAAGTTGTCAGACCTACCCTTGCACTAATGAGAGGCAAGAACCTCGAAACATGTCTGCAGCCAAATTATGGATGATCTTTTCTTTGTTTACAATAAGCATTTGCAATTGAGTCTTCTTGGAAGAACGTTGCACAAATATCTGTCAGATGTAGTTCAATATTCCTCGTGGCATTAGCCAGGGAAGTACTTGTTTTCTGTCAGATTTTTGCCTCATATGTTCCACTTGGTGAAATATTTGGAGAGAACGGTACTTCGATTTTATTTACATCATTTCTCATATAATGTTTATCAACTTTATAATGGAGTCCAACATCACTTAAGCACATGATATTGCTACGTTTCGAGAGGAAAAACAGAGAAACTCTATTAGCTACATATGTGTGACTCATATTTTCCGCAGCAAAGCAATTTTGTAAATGAATATTATTAGGTCGCTGGTTCATATCCGGCTCGAAGGACCATATGTTGGAGTTGGTAATGTAGAAATATTTCTACTGATTGACTTCTAGTTGATTGAGTTATATAAAAATGAGTTTTTATCTTTTCTTTTGGTTTTTTTATTAGTTTGTTTATATTATTAACAATTGAATTCTCGTATCTAATAGGTACATTGAAATACATGAAATTGTCGTATAGTGCAGGAGAAAACATAGTTCAGGAACTGAAACTAAATTGAAACTTAACACTTGGGACTGAACTAGAACTTTTCCAAATCGTTTTCAGCTCCTTTCTGCATTGTATTGAACCGTATTATCAAACATGTTACTGCAATGCAAATAAATATTATTATCATTGATACTTTCATTGTTTACTTTCATTGATTCCATTTGCTATACCAATAATCACCACTTAATAATTTTCGAATGGAAAGTTATGGTACTCAATAAATCGTATTACAAAACCAATCTAGTCCAGTTTGAAATGTGCTAACATTTACATACGTAGTTTGTCCGCCATAAAGCAGTCGAACTGATTGATTATTCGAATTGTCTGCTGAAAATAATTGTTGTCGTGAATCGTATTTGTTATATCTACTTTGAATAATGAATAATTTTTATGACTTCAACAGTCAGTTTGACCACCTGTACAGAACGATAGACGATAATATTTCTGTTTGAAAATTGTTTTCTCCGTTAACCAGCTGTCGTCCCCTTATGAACGGCAGCCCTTAGAAGTCGAAACTTATGCGAGCTAAAGATTAACGAGGTCTTACCTTTTTTCGTGCAATTCCTAGAACTTCCTCGGGCCATCAGAAATTTTTCTGCAGACGCTAGGGTTTGAACCTTTGACTGGCAGCCAAAGTGATCGAAACAATGTTGTTTCAACCGCTCGGCTACCTGTCCAGAGTTTTAAAGCATATTATCAATATTTTTGCCAACATTCTTGCTGTGAATTCTACTCTGGATTCGGGACTCCAGAAAATCACTCCCATTGACAGACATATGCCTGAAATTACCTTCCGCCAACAGACTATCCACGCATTTTGCTGCATCTTAACACTAAATAGTTATTTTTATATTAAGTGCCTAAAATGAGTATTTTTTAATAGCACATGAGAGTATTAATTTTTAGCCGATACCGCAGGTCGAGGCCAATAATTTTCTCGAATGTGCCATAAAAGCACGAATTTTTAACACGAAATACAAACAATATTTTTTGTACAATTTTAAATGCTAGAGGAAGAAAACCAAGGAAATGGAAACGAAGAAGAGGTTCAAGATAAGAGAGGAGAATTTACAACTAGAAGAGGACGTGTGGTGAAACCACCTAATCGTTATGGTGTTCAATAATTTTGCGGGGGGAGAATGTTGAAACTATTTTTGTATAAGTTATTTTCCTCTGTATATATTTTCATTTGACTATTGAGGCACCTTTGAAAATGTCAACAAGAAAAAATATATTTTTCGAAAACTGTCACAAGTATTCTTATCCGAGGTTTTTCAACGATAAATAAGTACATTCACAACAGTAGGTATCATTCTGAAGCAAATGTTATATATTAAAATATTCTACGTTGAAAATTACTTAAATACCCTTCTTATCAAATGAGTTAATTAGGACCTACCTATATTAAAAAATAAAAATTGACAATACAATGTAGGTACCTGGAAATCTCAAAACATTTTAGGTACAATGATTGATCATTTAGCAAGCAATTCGAATTTTTCTATTTACTTATTTTCAAAAATTCTTAATAAATAAGCCTAATACCCTCATTTTCAACATGAAGGATTTCGAAGTTTTCATCGAAGTAATGGTTTTTCTCCAAAATATGATTGGCAAATGTTGAGTGTGTTTTATTCTTTACATAATTCATGCGGTTTTCACGTACGCGGCTTTTGAATGGTCTACACCAGTCTGGCCTATCTATACATATACATTGCAGCAAGATCCACAATTCAATTTATAAACTCCTGATTTTTCAGATTTTTGTGCTTTATCTTTATTATTTCTTATAAACTTTCCCAACGTGTTATCTGTTCTGAATGCTGCTCTTAAATTTAGTTTTTTAAAAAATTACGCAATTTTTTCTGGAACGGGTCCTGAATAAGTTAACGTTCTGTAATTATTGTCAAGCTTCCTCATAGTGGGGTATAGTTGTCGTCAAACATATAAGATAAATAAAAAAAAGGTGCAAAAATGGTCTTATCTTGTCCATCTCTGACCGGAAAGGGCCACATAATGTAGGGGGCAAGTGATGAGTTTGAAATAGCTAGTGCATTATAGGCAAATTCGCCATGTGTAAAGATTTTTTTAATTGTATCAAATTCATTTTTGAGACAGGGTTAATTAATTATTTTTGTTTAGATACACGGTATATTAGAGATCGATACTTAGTACATATCTACAAGTAATTTAAAAAATACATGCAGTATAATGATTCGATTTATCGTTCATTAAAAAGTTATTCAACAAAAAGAATAACAAATGATAAAATTTGAAACATTCGTTATATACAGGGTGTTCATTCAGTACTGCATTCTTCACGACTCAACATCTGGATTGTCAGTAATCCAGATGTTTTTGTTCAGATAATTTAAAAAGAATCAAGAGAAGGGAATTCTCAAATAAGTACATATACCAATATGGTCTTCCTTGAAAATAAATTCAACTTTCCAATTGATCGCAGTATATATGTTTTATTTATATGAACTCTCTGTTATCCAGATCGAATAGTGCGTTGCCACGTTATCATTATTTATACAGATTTTATTGCGAAAAACTACTTTACTTTGAACTGGAATAATACTTTCGCGATTGAAGATTTTCTAATAGATGATTTGGACCCTGTGTGAACTAATTTTTCTGATGGAAGCTCTCAGTATGGTATGTCAATGATCGATTGTGCTAAAATTCCAAAATTATAGTTATCATATGGGTGTCTTGAACGGACTTTTCATCCGACACAATTACATTAAATTTCGGTGCCGAATATGGTTTTCTCGATTTTTATTGGTGATTTCTATCAAGTTTTAGTGCAATCATATTTATTTCTTACATAAAATTGAATGTTCTTTCATATCCTGAAATCAAATCTGGGAATATAATCAATATTGGACACTGGTATTCTGTTTCGTAGAATCATATATTCATGCGTCTGCTCTTGGGTATTTTGTGACTCCCTAAAATATCTTGAATAGTATGTGATTGGTGATCCTCCAGTAATTAAAGTAAATTCAATATTAATTTTCAATTTTAACGCCCTGCATCTCGAAAACAAATTGTTGTCTATTACATGTTCACACCTTTAGACATTATTTTCGTTGCAATGTGAGAAATTAATGAACGGACCGGTCCACCTTTGGAATCATCCTGTACAAGCAAATATTGTGCTAGTCCTCACATTTCCTCCAAAAAAAAAAAAGCAAGTATCGATCACAAAATATATATTTCTGCCAAAAATGTATAGCACGTACCACGCCATACACACCTTATATGGTAATCATGAGAATGTAGGCTAAATTCAGTGTGAATCAATATCAATACTTACATTACTTCAGGAAAAAACCAGGAAATTAACTCCTATTTTGTCAATAACCAAACACAGTTTCTCGCGGCGCGGAAGATGTAAAGGCCCGCACAACAATTAGGTATATTTTTTTCCATGCAGGGTCGGGCGTAGTTATGATAAATTAGATTTCGACGGGGCAATTGTTTACCCAATCTAAGAAAATTAATAATTATACAAATATGGAAACATATTTCAGGCTTGTGAATCAAGTGATGGGTCTTTTAATAGGCCAAATCCGCCAAATTCCTTTTCCAGTGACCAGTGAGAAACAATACACGTCAACATTTATGCGAACATTCCAAAAACATTGTTTAGTTTACCAGAATATTGTGGACAGTGAGGGGAAAAATGCAATTGAAAGAACTTCGTTTTATACAGAAATTCCTCTTTCAACTCTTTATGCTTATGCTTTGGTGCTTATCATATCAATAATGGTAAAAAATTCATTATAAATGTAGGAGACGATAGTGATGATGACTCGGGTGACAATGATAATCTTCAAGATGAAGAAATGTAATATTGGATTATTCTGAATACGAAAGTTACAGTGCCCTTGTTAAATTAACTGGATTAATCTGCACGCATCACAATATTTAGTGTCATATGTACTAGTAAGACCCTGGTTGGCGGCATGGGAGTCAATTTCATGCTAATCGACCATTTTTTGAGCCCTTTTTTATTTATCTTATATGTTTTACGACAACTATACACTTCTTGGATAGCCTTTCTATGTAGTTTCTCAGCAAGAATATTTTCTATTAAAATGACTATGACTATCCTTTGTTAACAGCTCTGTTTTATGACATTTAATTCTTTGTAGAACTTTTCTTCAGAAAGAGGAACATTCACTAATATATGTATCATACTATGGTATGCGGATATTTTAAGTATTTATGGATGTACCGAATTATTATGAATGGTGATGTCAGTATGGGAAGGTTTATGAAAAATAGCAAAATGGTGTTTGTTGTTGGTTTTGCCTATTGTCAAATCTGAAAAAATTATTGAATTTCCTACTTCCATTTATATTGTGAATTCAATGTTTGAGTGAATAGTGTTAATATATTTATGAAAGATGACTGTCTGTTGGTGCCTTTAAAACAAACTATAATGTCATCGACATATATGTACCAATACAAAAACTGTTGCGAGAGTGGGTGATTGTGAATTGTTTTTTCAAAGTTGTCCATGAATATATCTGCCAGTAGAGGACTCAGCGGATTTCCCATGATCAAACCTTCAAATGAAGAGTGAATTATTTTATTGTCAAATTGAAAGTAATTTTGTTCAAGACATATGGACAAAAGGTCCAATTTCTCTTGTTTAATTACCAAGTTGACATGATTTCTAGTAAACCTTCTTCTAAGAGTATGGTATCTTGGAGAGGTATACTAGGGAAAAAATTTTGAACGTCAAAAGAAATTAATTTCGCGTTATCTGGATATTTATGTTCAAGACATTTTTAATTACTGTCGAAGAGCAGTTTATGAATTACCCTTTAACCAAACAGGACATTTATTCCGTTCAAAATTAAATAGTGAGAGGGTACCCTTGTGACAGACTGTAAACATAAGAACTGCGAAAAAGGGTTAATAAAGTGTATCTATACACATTGGAAAACTAACAAATTTCTGAACATTTCTAAATACTATTGCCACTCCTTGGATTATCCCTACACTGTAACCTGTCAGACAATTATCTAAAAAAAGCACTACTTTAATGACATTGAAAAAACATTTACAGAATTGTTTGTTTGCTTCCACTAGCTTTCTTTTTTTCATTTCTGGTAATAATTATTATATTGTAGGAATGTAGGCCAAAACATTGACGCCAGCCAGGAAACCAACCAAAACAATTCCTGGAAAAAGTGAAGCTAGTTCTCTGAACATACCCGTGTTTAATTCTCATAATCCTATAGAACCGGAATTGCTGTTCATATTGAAAGAATATCAATGTTGGGTTCTCTGATATAAATGTACAATAAAGAACAACTACAATTTTAATTGAAATCGATTAAATGGAAACGCAGTCCCATAATCGAATTAGTTCAAGAGATTACAATGGTTACGTATTCAACAACATAATTTGAAATTAAAACCACACAATGGGAGTTGTTAAACTTTTCATTGTGAATATAAATCAAAATCGCTTTATACCGAACTCACGAGGAGTGAGATTTCCAAATAATCTGTCTCGCGCAACAATAGCAAATATTACCTATTTAAAGTTAGCGAGACAACTTCTAAAAAGTTGATAACGGATTATTCCATAATGTTGCGCCTTTTTGTCGCTAATTAGTTGCGGAGAAAAAAATGTGTCGCTTTTTATTTTTAAATATGCTATGTTTCGCTAACTTCATATGAAGTTAGCGGAACAACTTCCGTTATTTCTATTTTTTCACAGTTCTGAAGTATTCATAATTTGACCCTGAAAATATCAGCAATACTGACATTTTGTCGTCCAAATATTTAAGGATGTCATCAGTCACTTTCAGAAGTGCTGTATTGCAACTGTGATGTGTCCTAAATTCCGATTGATGCAATGGTAGTAGATGGTATTCTTCTAAGTAGTCTTTCATTTGTAGATATATGATTTTTTCGAAAAATTTTGAGAGAACACGAAGTATGCTTATTGGTTGGAGAGATTTGTATTCTGTAGGATTGCTTGTTTTCGGCAGCTTTTTTCCATATAGTTGGGTAGGTATTATTATCTATACAGTAGTTCAAAATGTGGCTAATATGTTTGAGGATGGATGGGAGCAGCATGTCTACACTTGTCTACACTTATACAGTCTTCACCAATAGCTCTCGATTTTATGGAGAGGATTGTTTTATATATATAGATATATCTGTTTCTGAAATAGGTGTGGAACAGAATAAGCCTGCTCCTGGCAGCCGGTTGTTGGAGTATCGATTGACAGTATCGACGTCTAATGATAGGTCGCTTTTTGATGAGCTGGCAAAATGATCATCAATATCACGAGCAGTTTTCAGTTGTTCTGGAATTGAATTATTTTTCACTTTTGGAGTGAATATTCAATTTTTCGAGTTCTTTCCAAAAATTTCTGTTATTTCCATAATGCCTCATTCGGAATTGAATATGAGCTTTTTTCCGCGAATTATTGCATATTTGGTTTGGTTTCTTAATTCTTTATAATAGTTCCAATGGCGTTCTTGTTTGGTACTTTTATATTTTTATATTTGGTTAAGGCTTTATCACGTAATGACATCATCAATTTGATCACGTCAGTTATCCAAAGTGCTGCTGGACTGCTTACTTTCACCGTCTTCAAGGGTGTTTGAGAATCGAACAGGGTTTTGAGAATATTATTGAAGCAATCTACTTCAGAATCTACGTCATTGAGATGATAGATTTGAAGAAAATCAGTTTAAATCAGATCAGTAGAAAATTAAGTTGATTTTGTAGCATTTCATTTGTAGAGGGTTGGAAGGGGGTCGAATGGATAATACAATAGCTATTTACATACCAAGGGAGGAAAATCATGCTTTTCCACTCGCGAAGCGGAGGGCATTAATATCCGCGGGAGTAAAACCATTTTCCTCCTGAGGTATGTATATAGTTTTTCTACTACCTTTAAGGTCGTCATTTTTATAACGTCCTAAAAAACTATAATGCGTTCATACTTATAAGAACAACTGCAGCAAGTTGTGAAAACAATCTTCTACACAAAATAGCACAAGATATTATCATTGTGAGAGAGTGGTGCAATTCCAATCTGCTCTCCTTCAGTATAGAAAAAACCAACCTCATGTCATTTAATTGTAATTTAACAGGCATTTCCTTGGGTAATGATGTTATACCGAATAAAATTTCCAGCAAATTTCTTGGAATCAACTTGTGTAACAATTAATTTTAATAACCACACTAAAATACAGAGCAAAAAACTAGCTTCGGGATGTTATGCCCTGCGGATGGTGTCGAAGGAAGTGGGTATTTTGACTGCAAAAATTGTGTATCACGCTGTAATTGAATCGCATCTGAGGTATGGCATACCATTCTGAGGCACATGCAACCAACAGCACTTCAAAGCAATATTTGTTATTCAAAAGCGCGCTATTCGACATCTGTGCAAAGTTAAGCCTAGAGAGTCTTGTAAACCCTTATTCAAAGAGCAAAAATAACTTACACTTCCTTCTCTATTTATCCTGGAAACTGTGTGCTTAGTACATAAGAACAAATCATCTTACGAAGTTTTCAAGGGCTTCACCCGCCAAAATGACAAGCTGAGACTACCCATTCCATCATCAAATTTGATCAAAAATTCGATAATATATAATGCTGCCAAAATATATAACAATCTTCCAACAAGCATCAAAGATATTCAATCGCTTGATCGGTTTAGACAGGCTGTTAAGCAAGTTCTTATTGAACAAGTGTTTTATAGTGTTCAAGAGTACATTGTACATTGTAAATATTCTCCATGTTTACTTAAATAGTGTGAGCGCTATGGTTTCATCCATTTTATTATCGCATTTATTTATTTATTTATGTTTACATATTTTATTTATAACTCCTATACAGTTTTTGAAGTGTGACTATTCTATTATCCAAGATGTATGTATCTATGTGTATATATGTGTATGTCTATATATTCAAGGGTAATATAACAAGACCTTGATAAATAGTCGACTATTTTTATTGCATCTAAATTTCGACTGTATTTTATAATAATTTAACGAGACATTATTTTGGCATTAATAATCTGATTATTAATGCCAAAATAATGTCGAGTAAAATTAATAAATACAAGAGTAATTTAGCAGCAATAAAATAGTCTACAATTAATCAAGGTCGTGTTATATTTTTGAAGATTATTTCTTGAATCTACTTCTTTATATCAGTCATATGAATGAATGAAAATTAAACAATTTGGAATAATTTATTCAAAATATCAAGAACAAAATCTAAACAAAAACAGCACCATCTTTATAATTTATCAATTGAAATTAAAAACACAATTATTGTATGTGACATTTCCACCATGCGTAATTTGTGACATTTGTTCAGCTTTTGAAGAACTTGCAGTATTAACCGTAGAAGGTCCACATTCATTCTCTTATACAGCATCAACACGATTGATTTTATTTGACGTTTAATATGTATTTATTTAGAGTACTGTCAGATGCTCAGGCTCCTTGATATGAGTATCATGCTGAATAGTCGGTGACTATTGTGCATCATGTAAATAGTCGCTAATAGAGCGTGTTGATTGGTCCTGTCAAACAGGAAACAAACGTATGATTGGTTGATGACTGATATTTAATAGACAAAAGAAATAATCACATATATTTCATTTATAATATTATGTTATATGTTTGTTGCTCATATCATCTATGTTATTCCAGACTTTTTTTTATATTATCATAACATTATTTATTTATAATGGCTTTGTCAACGAGATGTTCATCTTTCGACAATGAGGTATATTTTGATTTGATTTGAACTATTATATAATGCGACTATATGACAAAATATTAGGTAAGCGTTGCGTCGTAAGTCGTAAGTCGTAAGTCGTTAAGTTTTTCATTTCATGTATTATACATATTGTTGTTTATTTAAAAAAAAGGAAATGGACGCTTATATGTATTTTTTATCTTATTCTCATAAATCTTCAGACGAGGTAAAAAAACAGACGAGTTAAAAAAAACTCTTGCTAATGTTAAAGTATTAAAAAACTTGAGGGAGGAAAATATTTGTTCTTAGGGAGGAAAAATGTTTTCCTCCCGCCGGGAGGAAAAGTACTATTTTCCTCCCTTCTTTAGGGGTCGAAAATAAAGTTTTCTAGTGAGGTAGTAGAAAAAATCAATTTTCACATCAGGGAGTGAAGAGAGTTCCTTGTTTCGTATTCAGGAAGCGATGAATAATTTCACTTTTGTTTTGTAGCCACAAAAATATCACTTTTGCAACGTAAAAGCGGATATTAATGAATATTTTGAATTTGGTGGAAGACGAACATTACGAAAGTTATTTCTCAACATCCATGTGTATTTATTAAACATCGCATATTTTTATTAAAATGTGTCTGTCCATTCACAATTTTTCTTCTCCACAAATGATAAGTTACTAAAAACTACGAATTATGGATACATCGAAAACTTTAACTCACCTAACTAATTTTATTTACTCATTTTATTTTTTCAGTTTTCAGTAATGGGTACAAACCTTCTTGAAAATCCGGCATCTGTGGCACTCTAAATTTCTTGCGGGGAAAGAGATCAAAATGCATTTCTCTCTCCTGGCATTATTCTTTTGTAGTTAGCGGCGCAGCATAGACAATATTTTGTATACGACTTCAAACAAAAAAGTCCAATGGAGTGATATCGGGCGAACGAGGAGACCATCTTGGGGTCTATTGTTTGCTATCCAACGATAGTCAAAATGATTGAAAAATACTCCCCATAGAGATATCGAATCTTTTATTTTTCTTGTTATTCCATTATAAGTATGGAAGACCATCTTATCACTTACTGGAGAATATACTGTAATAATTATTATAGATTGAGTATAAGAGCAGTCTCTGACTGAACTGAGCCTTAAAAAAGACATAATTATTAAAAACTGCTTTTTGAATGAGGTGTCACTCGACCCTTCTTGCAGGTTGAAATTTGAAACTAGAAAGCGCCCCTAGCGCCATCTTTGTAAATTCAAGCATCAACTGTACGTCTGGAAGAAATCTACTTCCATAAAATAGATACAGACGTCTCTTCTCAACAAACGATACTTAATCCTCTCTGATTTATTCACTCGTTGAGGGAAGCTCTTATCCGTTATACCGTTTTCGAAATGTCAAATAAAATCCCGTGAAGCAGAGATAATGCCAGAAGTAATCTCGAGGCAATTGTTTGAGAATCCACCACGTGCACTGATAGTCCAGTCATATTAAGGTTTTAGGTGGAAAACATTCACTAAAACGGAACACTTTGCATCTGTGTAGTAATAGCATCCAGTAACAACATATCAAAAATCTACACTCGTGCATGCTGTGCTACGACCGCCATCTTGGAAAATGGTGTCCAATTTTAACTTTAAGGACTATATTTCACTAACCGATGAAACTACAAAAAAATGTTTTAAACATATGTTGAAGAGCATGAGAAAATGCATATTTCTAATCCATATACCTCTTTTCATATCTCTACCGGTTATCGAGAAAAAAGTAAATTAATAACTTCAAAAATTGAATTTTGTTTGATTTTTATTTTATTTTCCTTTTTTGTTTTTGCAATTAAGTTTTTACTGAATTAGCAGTATGAAGAGAGACGCAAATGACAGGAACAGATTTATGAATTGGATATAACAACATAATCTCCTCGTCACTGTTTCATCAGGTGTTGTTGGAGATAGGACTGTGACATGTGATCTCGTTGTTGAGAAAGGCAGAGACTCCATGGCAACATCAATGGAAACAACATTTCATGACGTTGTTATTCCAAAAAATTAAAGAGTAGTATCATTAGCATCTATCACCTCATCAGTTAAAGTTAGAGGAAAAGCAGTTGCTATCAATATACATCAGTTATTTAAAAGGATCATTTGCTCACATAGCACTGAAAAATAACTAAAGGAGTGTTGGAAATATGAATTGGCACCAATACCTACAGCGCTTTTCAACGAATCCTTTATGAGAAAAGGTACAAAATCTTCTCTAGTCACTGCTTTCAAGAAAGAAGAGCAATCAATTAGTCCCAAACAGGCTTGCATCTGAATCGTCGATGGAGGATACCTATTACAATGTGTAGTTTGACCTAAACCTTCTACATATGGCGATGTAGTAGACGCTTACAAGTCATTTGTGAATGTACCCTTTGGTAAAGATACTGTTATCATATTTGATGATTATCCAGACTGCCCAACAACTAAAGGGCAGGCCCATATGCTCCGCTACAGAAAATATGTACCTGACGTTCAATGCAATGAACATATTTACGTTACTCATATCCCGTCTGATATTCTATCTGATCCAAAAAATAAAAATGCTTTCATAAATTTGCTTTCCGGCCATCTAGCTGCCAATTCATACGGAATACATCAAGCAATTGATGATGCTGACGTACTGATCAGTACAGTAGCTCGTCAATGTGCAACAGATACTAGAAAAGGAGTTGTTGTTGCTTAGGGTACAGACATTTTAGTCTTATTAACATCTAGATCCACTACTGAAAACACTTGGTTATTTAGTCATCAATCTGGTTCTGAAAGAGTGAGTGTATTCAACATATATAAACAACGGAGATACATCAAAATTGAAAAGATGTCCTTCTTTTCTGTCATGCTATGTCAAGATGTGATACTACATCCAGTCTTTTCAGAAAAGGAAACGTTAAGTCTCTAAATTTATTTAACAGAACAGCTTAGATATACAGTGATCATTTCCAATGACAGAGATGCAACCAAAGACCAAATTGTAGTAGCAGGAGATACTTTTATCACTGCTTAGTACGGTAAATCAAATAATGAAACATTGGATGGCACATATTTTACATTTTACACATATTTTACAATCTAATTTTGATTTGGCCACGCTACCACCAACATCAGCTGCTGCTGCCCAACACAGCATCCGTGTTTATTATCCAGTTCAGAAATGGCTTGGAAATGATTAAGACCCATGTCAGTGGGATGGAGTTTGGTTGACAATTCACTGCACTCGAGAGAATTATGCAATTGTAAAAAGTGTTCTGACTATTGTGAATGCAATCGAGCAGGTCTGCTATGTTCAGCAATGTGTGGTAAATGTGAGGGATTGTCATGCGAAAACTCGCTGGAGATAGACACGGATGAATCCTAGATTGTCAAACAATATGTGTAACGTTATTTTTCTTATTATTAACTATTCAGGGTATATCATATTCATATCTTCTATGCATTTCACCATATGCCTTCTGCATTTATTTAATAATTTTCAAACAGAACCTAAATTGCCATCAAAATGTTGCTTCTTCGAGAGTGTATTCACTTGAAATCCATCCCACTATTTCTCAATTAACGAAAATTTCACCTACGGCACGGTATTCTGTCTAGACATCCCCAATGCGTATTTTCATAATACTACCAGGTATATTCATTTCACATTTACGTCATGTTTTGGTAACGTCATATTTCAAGTGTTCAAGAATTTTGCAACTGCCAAAAGGTTTAAATTTTCGTTTTCGACGTTTGAATTGCTTTGTATGCACTTTTCTGAACCTTACCCCTAGGGGGACTCTATACACAAATTATATTCGGACTTCAAGTAAGCTCCTCGCATATGGCATTCTTCTATCATTTGGTAGTTCTTCATGTATTTCAGGATATTATCAGTTATGCATTTTGGGTACTTGATCCTTTGTGCCGCTGTAAACCCTTTGACCAGGATATTTTGACATCTAAAAGAGCCTACCGAAAGCATCCTCCACTGTGGGAGCACCTAGGCCTGTTCTGGACAGAGGTATTCATTATATCATCCAAGTTGTTGAACAGAATGTCAAGTTTTTGTTTCATTTCAGGGTTTGATTATAGGGGACTATAGTTCTTTCCCCAATTAAATATTTCTTTCTGGAAGAAGTTTTATGACTCTCCGTTGATGCATGGTATGTCTTTCTGGTGACAATTTTTCACCTACTACAGCCATTGAGTAGGGCATTCATGTACTGGTAACGTAAACTGTCGAAGAAGCAACACTGCAGCTAAGATCAACCTGATTTTACTACCCTAGTCGACCTGACTTGGCACTACAAGTACCAGATCTAACACTAACTGTCCTACGGTGTAATGATATTATTTTTTAAAACATTGTCTTTAACCCAATGCTAATGTGTAAACGCTACAAGGTAAGGTGCACCATACTCGTACTACTGCGGATTGTTTAAGAGATATTCCTTCCTCCTACCCTACAGCGGTGGATGTATTTTGTGTGTGATATTGAATACATTTCACCCTTTTCTATTTATTAGTACCTGTATAATCTCACCTAAGAGGTTTGATAATGTTTGAAACATATTCGGTCATCGAACTGTACCTGTAGAACAGACTACGATTTTAAAAATATTCAGGTATTTATTCAGCTAGTTAGTTTTGCGTGAGTATATACCCGTAACAACCATTTCACACTATCATTTTTCAAATTAATAATTATACTTCTTCAAACAGTAAACTGTTTATCATTTAGAGTGTGGTAACTTTACTTTTTAATACTGTTCGTGTTATATGGAATCAGTATAAATAATCTGTAGGGTGAGCTTGGTTTCATATATCTGGCGCCCCCATTCTTACTTCTCATCACAATTTATTTTGTTATGAACCACTCCCGTCTCCACTTGAGTTAATCGTGAGCCACCCTGTCACTCTGACAGCTTAATTGCCATCATAAAAGCCTAAAGCTAATCAAAAGTCGTGGCATATGAATAATCAAAATTTCATATTAATAAATGTTTCATTTTTTTACTAGCAAATTATGTTCTAAGATTAATAAAGAGTAACAAATATATTGTATTCCAACTATAAATATGATTTACTGCCAATCCTTGAAGATTAATGTACGTGCTGAATTGAATTTCGGAGTAAAACAGCAGAATATCCAACAAAATTCAATTTTTGAAATTATTAATT
Organism: Chrysolina oricalcia; assembly: GCA_944452925.2. NCBI lineage: Eukaryota > Metazoa > Arthropoda > Insecta > Coleoptera > Chrysomelidae > Chrysolina > Chrysolina oricalcia. The sequence continues at coordinate 9,680,917 of OX101814.2, read as the reverse complement.
TACGCTTTCCTCGATAACCGTTGGAGATATGAGCATTGGAAAGATATATTTCTTTATGTTTTTCAACTTTTGTTCTAATCATTTTTGCATTTTCAACGGATCGTGAAATATACATGGTGGCCGAAGCACAGCATGCACGAGTATTGATTTTTAATATGATCTACTGGGTGCTATAACAACACGTCATATGCGAAGTTTCCAGTTTTAGGGAATGATTTCCTGGTGGGGCTTTTATTCCTAACATGACTGGCCTACGAGATGCGTGTGTTCGAACATGTCGAGATTTTTCCAGTGTCGCGCGCGGTCTGGGCTGAGTCAGCGTCGCGAGAGTGGGGAGGGGAGAGGTGAAGTTGACGAGGGGTGCAACATAACCGACACAAGACAGATAGCATCGTTGGGCAGGTCCGGGCGGCCGCACCCTGTCCACTGTTACCTGCGTGTGCACTTGTGGCTTTGTATCTTTGTTAAGCATTGTCTAGAGCGCGATGGTACAGGGTGTGGCTCTTTTAAGGATGGTTTGTCAGTGATGCTTGAATTAGTTGTTATTAGACGTCTCGCGGATATTGATGACATTGGCCGATGGTTCGTATCGCAGCGGGCCCATTTACATATTCATGATCGTTTGAGGAATGATTGAGATCGGTGACCAGTTCGCTTCGGATAATTATTTACTAGGCTACTTGCTTTTCGAAGCACGTGGTCATTGACAGGAAAATGATATTATTGAATTCTGTGAATGAATTAATTTATTGTGGATACGTTAAAAATGCCTGTTTTATTAACTTGAAATATAACGATAAGATTTATTTATTCATTCAGTTATAGAGGTCACCCAAGTGACACGAAATTTTAAAATTATTTCAATGGATTCTGCAACTTGTGAAAACTATTGTTATGAAATGAAACGTTGAAAAGAAATAACCACATGAAAAGTCACAAAATAAAAAAAAATCCATCAGAGAGCCCAGATATACATTTAATTTTAGAAATTAATTTAGAAAGACCATTTTCAAAACTGAAACCATGCACAAGCATTTAAAAGTAAAATTTACCAAAAAAATCTTACTTTACGATTCCAACCTTCGGACAGCACGAAGCGCTTCCAAGAAACATACTAATTCACAGTCAAATTTCAAAATATAAAAACAAAAATTAGTCAGTTTGTTAATTAGCATATTACTGTCCCAAAAAGACAAAAATTTATTAAATTTTTTTTTTAACTCAAGAGTAGAAATTCATAGCTAACATAAAATCACCAAGTACATTAAACTCTAATGCCAGCCAATCACATGCAGTTTTCAAGCAGAATGACGAGGTAGCAAAATACGTCAAAATAGTTTCAAAATACAAATGAAAAATTAAAAAATTCTTCAATACAAAAAAATGTGGAAACTTCATCATTATAAATAGTTTAATTTTAAGTATATTTCATAGAAACAGAAATGTTAATAGGTTAAGTAGTTTTAAGAAATTAATTATTAAAAGTGATAATAAAATAAAAAGTGATCCTAATGTGCCATGAATTTCGCGTGAACACGTCGTACATAGCAACAAAAAGAAAAGAAGAAGAAAAAAAAGGGTGGAAAAAAAACATCAAGAGTTGGGGCTGTTTCGTTTATGAGAAGCTAGTGGAATTTCTCCACAAATTATAGTACTAAGTACAAAATCAAACCAAAAAGCAACTTTATCAAAACATAGACAAAGTGTCAAGGTATTAAATAAGAAAAAAATCAGCTTACCCAGACTCTAGATATCCAAGAAATCGTCCAGAAACGAGAAGCCGGTAGCTGCTAGCAAAGAGTTTTCCAGAATAAGGTACCATTTTTCCTTGTAAATCAGAACTTTCGCGAATAATCCTTTTGTGTCTATTCAAAAGCGTTTCTCCCAAGACAATCATAACAGTTTTCGTGAAATTCCGCGTTGCAATGAAACATTTTTTTAAAACCCGCACAAGTGCGCAAGACTTAATAACCATAAAAAACTTTTATTTAGCATTAATTATTAGTTATAAGAACAATTATCTATCTTAAAAACTTTCTTTTTGAAAGAGTTATTTACCTCAAAAAGCAATGTGATGTCTACGCACTTGCAGAATATTATTTCATATTTTACTACTAACTTCATGTCATGTCATAGGCAGTGACTACTGATCCGCTGATAAGATCACAACTGGACTGCGTTTCAGAGTAAATGTTAGCGAATAAAATTTAAATTTTAAGTTATTTAGATGCAGATAGGTAGTATAAGAGTAGGAGAAATGACTCCGTTGTCTTTTGAAGCTTTCCAGTTGTTTCCAAGTGTTTTTCTATTATTGGTGTGAATGAAAACCCTATTTGTTTTGAAGTTCAAGTTTTGTTTTTTCAATGAAATTCGTAATATTTATTGACAAACAAGTCTATATAATACCTCCCCAAACATTTAAAGACCATATTTCTCAAGAAGTGGTTCTGAATATGTAAAGATTCTGGTCTGAATAAATATGATAATTATGACGATTTTTATGGAATGTCGATTCACCCGAGTCTGATGCCATGTTTAGACATCACCGTAGGGCTCAGTTCTGGGACCTTATCCTTTTCTTCTGTATATAAACGATCTATTCCTCTTAGACATATCTGGTTCCGTCATTCTATTCGCCGATGACACATGGCACTCTGAAGATGTAAAATTGTTTCAAATCAATGTTACGAGACACCTACAAAAAACCAAAGCGTGGTGCGATGCAAATTTTCTACAAATGATAAGTTACTAAAAACTACGAATTATGGATACATCGAAAACTTTAACTCACCTAACTAATTTTATTTACTCATTTTATTTTTTCAGTTTTCAGTAATGGGTACAAACCTTCTTGAAAATCCGGCATCTGTGGCACTCTAAATTTCTTGCGGGGAAAGAGATCAAAATGCATTTCTCTCTCCTGGCATTATTCTTTTGTAGTTAGCGGCGCAGCATAGACTATATTTTGTATACGACTTCAAACAAAAAAGTCCAATGGAGTGATATCGGGCGAACGAGGAGACCATCTTGGGGTCTATTGTTTGCTATCCAACGATAGTCAAAATGATTGAAAAATACTCCCCATAGAGATATCGAATCTTTTATTTTTCTTGTTATTCCATTATAAGTATGGAAGACCATCTTATCACTTACTGGAGAATATACTGTAATAATTATTATAGATTGAGTATAAGAGCAGTCTCTGACTGAACTGAGCCTTAAAAAAGACATAATTATTAAAAACTGCTTTTTGAATGAGGTGTCACTCGACCCTTCTTGCTGGTTGAAATTTGAAACTAGAAAGCGCCCCTAGCGCCATCTTTGTAAATTCAAGCATCAACTGTACGTCTGGAAGAAATCTACTTCCATAAAATAGATACAGACGTCTCTTCTCAACAAACGATACTTAATCCTCTCTGATTTATTCACTCGTTGAGGGAAGCTCTTATCCGTTATACCGTTTTCGAAATGTCAAATAAAATCCCGTGAAGCAGAGATAATGCCAGAAGTAATCTCGAGGCAATTGTTTGAGAATCCACCACGTGCACTGATAGTCCAGTCATATTAAGGTTTTAGGTGGAAAACATTCACTAAAACGGAACACTTTGCATCTGTGTAGTAATAGCATCCAGTAACAACATATCAAAAATCTACACTCGTGCATGCTGTGCTACGACCGCCATCTTGGAAAATGGTGTCCAATTTTAACTTTAAGGACTATATTTCACTAACCGATGAAACTACAAAAAAATGTTTTAAACATATGTTGAAGAGCATGAGAAAATGCATATTTCTAATCCATATACCTCTTTTCATATCTCTACCGGTTATCGAGAAAAAAGTAAATTAATAACTTCAAAAATTGAATTTTGTTTGATTTTTATTTTATTTTCCTTTTTTGTTTTTGCAATTAAGTTTTTACTGAATTAGCAGTATGAAGAGAGACGCAAATGACAGGAACAGATTTATGAATTGGATATAACAACATAATCTCCTCGTCACTGTTTCATCAGGTGTTGTTGGAGATAGGACTGTGACATGTGATCTCGTTGTTGAGAAAGGCAGAGACTCCATGGCAACATCAATGGAAACAACATTTAATGACGTTGTTATTCAAAAAAATTAAAGAGTAGTATCATTAGCATCTATCACCTCATCAGTTAAAGTTAGAGGAAAAGCAGTTGCTATCAATATACATCAGTTATTTAAAAGGATCATTTGCTCACATAGCACTGAAAAATAACTAAAGGAGTGTTGGAAATATGAATTGGCACCAATACCTACAGCGCTTTTCAACGAATCCTTTATGAGAAAAGGTACAAAATCTTCTCTAGTCACTGCTTTCAAGAAAGAAGAGCAATCAATTAGTCCCAAACAGGCTTGCATCTGAATCGTCGATGGAGGATACCTATTACAATGTGTAGTTTGACCTAAACCTTCTACATATGGCGATGTAGTAGACGCTTACAAGTCATTTGTGAATGTACCCTTTGGTAAAGATACTGTTATCATATTTGATGATTATCCAGACTGCCCAACAACTAAAGGGCAGGCCCATATGCTCCGCTACAGAAAATATGTACCTGACGTTCAATGCAATGAACATATTTACGTTACTCATATCCCGTCTGATATTCTATCTGATCCAAAAAATAAAAATGCTTTCATAAATTTGCTTTCCAGCCATCTAGCTGCCAATTCATACGGAATACATCAAGCAATTGATGATGCTGACGTACTGATCAGTACAGTAGCTCGTCAATGTGCAACAGATACTAGAAAAGGAGTTGTTGTTGCTTAGGGTACAGACATTTTAGTCTTATTAACATCTTGATCCACTACTGAAAACACTTGGTTATTTAGTCATCAATCTGGTTCTGAAAGAGTGAGTGTATTCAACATATACAGATACATCAAAATTGCAAAGATGTCCTTCTTTTCTGTCATGCTATGTCAAGATGTGATACTACATCCAGTCTTTTCAGAAAAGGAAACGTTAAGTCTCTAAATTTATTTAACAGAACAGCTTAGATATACAGTGATCATTTCCAATGACAGAGATGCAACCAAAGACCAAATTGTAGTAGCAGGAGATACTTTTATCACTGCTTAGTACGGTAAATCAAATAATGAAACATTGGATGGCACATATTTTACATTTTACACATATTTTACAATCTAATTTTGATTTGGCCACGCTACCACCAACATCAGCTGCTGCTGCCCAACACAGCATCCGTGTTTATTATCCAGTTCAGAAATGGCTTGGAAATGATTAAGACCCATGTCAGTGGGATGGAGTTTGGTTGACAATTCACTGCACTCGAGAGAATTATGCAATTGTAAAAAGTGTTCTGACTATTGTGAATGCAATCAAGCAGGTCTGCTATGTTCAGCAATGTGTGGTAAATGTGAGGGATTGTCATGCGAAAACTCGCTGGAGATAGACACGGATGAATCCTAGATTGTCAAACAATATGTGTAACGTTATTTTTCTTATTATTAACTATTCAGGGTATATCATATTCATATCTTCTATGCATTTCACCATATGCCTTCTGCATTTATTTAATAATTTTCAAACAGAACCTAAATTGCCATCAAAATGTTGCTTCTTCGAGAGTGTATTCACTTGAAATCCATCCCACTATTTCTCAATTGACGAAAATTTTACCTACGGCACGGTATTCTGTCTAGACATCCCCAATGCGTATTTTCATAATACTACCAGGTATATTCATTTCACATTTACGTCATGTTTTGGTAACGTCATATTTCAAGTGTTCAAGAATTTTGCAACTGCCAAAAGGTTTAAATTTTCGTTTTCGACGTTTGAATTGCTTTGTATGCACTTTTCTGAACCTTACCCCTAGGGGGACTCTATACACAAATTATATTCGGACTTCAAGTAAGCTCCTCGCATATGGCATTCTTCTATCATTTGGTAGTTCTTCATGTATTTCAGGATATTATCAGTTATGCATTTTGGGTACTTGATCCTTTGTGCCGCTGTAAACCCTTTGACCAGGATATTTTGACATCTAAAAGAGCCTACCGAAAGCATCCTCCACTGTGGGAGCACCTAGGCCTGTTCTGGACAGAGGTATTCATTATATCATCCAAGTTGTTGAACAGAATGTCAAGTTTTTGTTTCATTTCAGGGTTTGATTATAGGGGACTATAGTTCTTTCCCCAATTAAATATTTCTTTCTGGAAGAAGTTTTATGACTCTCCGTTGATGCATGGTATGTCTTTCTGGTGACAATTTTTCACCTACTACAGCCATTGAGTAGGGCATTCATGTACTGGTAACGTAAACTGTCGAAGAAGCAACACTGCAGCTAAGATCAACCTGATTTTACTACCCTAGTCGACCTGACTTGGCACTACAAGTACCAGATCTAACACTAACTGTCCTACGGTGTAATGATATTATTTTTTAAAACATTGTCTTTAACCCAATGCTAATGTGTAAACGCTACAAGGTAAGGTGCACCATACTCGTACTACTGCGGATTGTTTAAGAGATATTCCTTCCTCCTACCCTACAGCGGTGGATGTATTTTGTGTGTGATATTGAATACATTTCACCCTTTTCTATTTATTAGTACCTGTATAATCTCACCTAAGAGGTTTGATAATGTTTGAAACATATTCGGTCATCGAACTGTACCTGTAGAACAGACTACGATTTTAAAAATATTCAGGTATTTATTCAGCTAGTTAGTTTTGCGTGAGTATATACCCGTAACAACCATTTCACACTATCATTTTTCAAATTAATAATTATACTTCTTCAAACAGTAAACTGTTTATCATTTAGAGTGTGGTAACTTTACTTTTTAATACTGTTCGTGTTATATGGAATCAGTATAAATAATCTGTAGGGTGAGCTTGGTTTCATATATCTGGCGCCCCCATTCTTACTTCTCATCACAATTTATTTTGTTATGAACCACTCCCGTCTCCACTTGAGTTAATCGTGAGCCACCCTGTCACTCTGACAGCTTAATTGCCATCATAAAAGCCTAAAGCTAATCAAAAGTCGTGGCATATGAATAATCAAAATTTCATATTAATAAATGTTTCATTTTTTTACTAGCAAATTATGTTCTAAGATTAATAAAGAGTAACAAATATATTGTATTCCAACTATAAATATGATTTACTGCCAATCCTTGAAGATTAATGTACGTGCTGAATTGAATTTCGGAGTAAAACAGCAGAATATCCAACAAAATTCAATTTTTGAAATTATTAATTTACGCTTTCCTCGATAACCGTTGGAGATATGAGCATTGGAAAGATATATTTCTTTATGTTTTTCAACTTTTGTTCTAATCATTTTTGCATTTTCAACGGATCGTGAAATATACATGGTGGCCGAAGCACAGCATGCACGAGTATTGATTTTTAATATGATCTACTGGGTGCTATAACAACACGTCATATGCGAAGTTTCCAGTTTTAGGGAATGATTTCCTGGTGGGGCTTTTATTCCTAACATGACTGGCCTACGAGATGCGTGTGTTCGAACATGTCGAGATTTTTCCAGTGTCGCGCGCGGTCTGGGCTGAGTCAGCGTCGCGAGAGTGGGAAGGGGAGAGGTGAAGTTGACGAGGGGTGCAACATAACCGACACAAGACAGATAGCATCGTTGGGCAGGTCCGGGCGGCCGCACCCTGTCCACTGTTACCTGCGTGTGCACTTGTGGCTTTGTATCTTTGTTAAGCATTGTCTAGAGCGCGATGGTACAGGGTGTGGCTCTTTTAAGGATGGTTTGTCAGTGATGCTTGAATTAGTTGTTATTAGACGTCTCGCGGATATTGATGACATTGGCCGATGGTTCGTATCGCAGCGGGCCCATTTACATATTCATGATCGTTTGAGGAATGATTGAGATCGGTGACCAGGTCGCTTCGGATAATTATTTACTAGGCTACTTGCTTTTCGAAGCACGTGGTCATTGACAGGAAAATGATATTATTGAATTCTGTGAATGAATTAATTTATTGTGGATACGTTAAAAATGCCTGTTTTATTAACTTGAAATATAACGATAAGATTTATTTATTCATTCAGTTATAGAGGTCACCCAAGTGACACGAAATTTTAAAATTATTTCAATGGATTCTGCAACTTGTGAAAACTATTGTTATGAAATGAAACGTTGAAAAGAAATAACCACATGAAAAGTCACAAAATAAAAAAAAAATCCATCAGAGAGCCCAGATATACATTTAATTTTAGAAATTAATTTAGAAAGACCATTTTCAAAACTGAAACCATGCACAAGCATTTAAAAGTAAAATTTACCAAAAAAATCTTACTTTACGATTCCAACCTTCGGACAGCACGAAGCGCTTCCAAGAAACATACTAATTCACAGTCAAATTTCAAAATATAAAAACAAAAATTAGTCAGTTTGTTAATTAGCATATTACTGTCCCAAAAAGACAAAAATTTATTAAATTTTTTTTTTAACTCAAGAGTAGAAATTCATAGCTAACATAAAATCACCAAGTACATTAAACTCTAATGCCAGCCAATCACATGCAGTTTTCAAGCAGAATGACGAGGTAGCAAAATACGTCAAAATAGTTTCAAAATACAAATGAAAAATTAAAAAATTCTTCAATACAAAAAAATGTGGAAACTTCATCATTATAAATAGTTTAATTTTAAGTATATTTCATAGAAACAGAAATGTTAATAGGTTAAGTAGTTTTAAGAAATTAATTATTAAAAGTGATAATAAAATAAAAAGTGATCCTAATGTGCCATGAATTTCGCGTGAACACGTCGTACATAGCAACAAAAAGAAAAGAAGAAGAAAAAAAAGGGTGGAAAAAAAACATCAAGAGTTGGGGCTGTTTCGTTTATGAGAAGCTAGTGGAATTTCTCCACAAATTATAGTACTAAGTACAAAATCAAACCAAAAAGCAACTTTATCAAAACATAGACAAAGTGTCAAGGTATTAAATAAGAAAAAAATCAGCTTACCCAGACTCTAGATATCCAAGAAATCGTCCAGAAACGAGAAGCCGGTAGCTGCTAGCAAAGAGTTTTCCAGAATAAGGTACCATTTTTCCTTGTAAATCAGAACTTTCGCGAATAATCCTTTTGTGTCTATTCAAAAGCGTTTCTCCCAAGACAATCATAACAGTTTTCGTGAAATTCCGCGTTGCAATGAAACATTTTTTTAAAACCCGCACAAGTGCGCAAGACTTAATAACCATAAAAAACTTTTATTTAGCATTAATTATTAGTTATAAGAACAATTATCTATCTTAAAAACTTTCTTTTTGAAAGAGTTATTTACCTCAAAAAGCAATGTGATGTCTACGCACTTGCAGAATATTATTTCATATTTTACTACTAACTTCATGTCATGTCATAGGCAGTGACTACTGATCCGCTGATAAGATCACAACTGGACTGCGTTTCAGAGTAAATGTTAGCGAATAAAATTTAAATTTTAAGTTATTTAGATGCAGATAGGTAGTATAAGAGTAGGAGAAATGACTCCGTTGTCTTTTGAAGCTTTCCAGTTGTTTCCAAGTGTTTTTCTATTATTGGTGTGAATGAAAACCCTATTTGTTTTGAAGTTCAAGTTTTGTTTTTTCAATGAAATTCGTAATATTTATTGACAAACAAGTCACATAATTTTAACGATAATTGCACCCCGATTCCTGGAACTCTGCTTGAGGATAGAGAGTTTGTTTTTTCTTCATGTCTCGAGGACCGACTGAGCAATGCAGCTGAAAAGAAAGAGTAAGTAGAATAAACAGAAATGAAAAGTAAGTATCTAGCAGGGCAATCTATGTAGAAAAATCTACAATCTATAAATTGAAAAACCAAAAATATTTATTCACAAAACTTTTCATTTCATTCACAATTCCAACCAGCTAAAATTAGTACAAAACCCAAAATAATCTTTCACTATGTTGTTAATTTTTTCAATAAAAAAGAAAAAAAATCAAATTCGACAAAATTCAAATGGCTTCTTTTTCGCGCCATTATTACGCACCTTCCCGAAAATTCCGAGCAATCAATAACATAGTTGACACCTTCAATAAATTTTACAAACTTGTCATATTTTTCAAACCTTAGGCTGCGCTTACATATGCGAGAAATCTGCCCACTCTTAAGCCTGACTGGTTGGGTGGCAGGAATACCTTACAGTGGACGATGCATCAGTCTTTCCATTATTTTGGACATGACTGGCAAAAAACTAAATGGTCTGACTTCATTCAAACATGTAGGAGATGATACCTTGTTGAGTGGTTTCAGAGAAGCCTCCTTCCAAATACCAGGAAAAATACCCTTTTCCAAAGATTTGTTGATTATATGGCATCATAAGTTAAAGGGTAAGGGCTGCGTCTTCCCTTGCTCACACAAGTCTCTCGAAGACTTCTGAGAGTTGCGCGTAGGGGTGCAATCGATTGACGGATATAACAATTTTTATTTTTTTTTAAATAATATGAGTGAGAATGTGCTCAAACTAACGCATGCAATATAAAAGCATTTTGGTGGAGATGAAGTCCACTCCGTATGCATTCGACTTTATATATCGAAGAACTTCGTAGACTTCATCTTCACTCTCTTGTTTAAAGAACAAATGTATCTCGACTGCAAAGTTATTTTCATTGTAAATCGTTCTTGACACGGTTTTTGAAATTGATAGATCCAAAATGGTCGTTCAAGGTACCTAGATACACTTCAATTCCATTATGCAATACACACAATTAAAAGTAACTTGTGACATCTATAGTCACTCGTTGAAACTCAATTTGAAACGAACCAAGGAATCCAAAGATAGATGATTATCCAGTCATTGACAGGCAGCCAACAATTTTGTTGTTCTGACCAACCTGGTTCAATCAAGTTTCTCGTACGTTAAGAGGAACTCAAGCAGAATCTAAGTGAAAATAGAGTATTTTTCGATTTGATTCCTAGAGTTCCATCCTTTGACAGCTGTTTTGTGGTAACTCACTCGTCAGAAAGGATTCTGATTGAACCTTGGGTTGGTCAGAACAACAAAATTGTTGGCTGCCTGTCAATGAGTAGATAATCATCTAACTTTGGATTCCTTGATTCATTTCAAATTGAGTTTCAACGAGTAACTTAGATGTTACAAGTAACTTTTTGTTATATACTGTCGTTGCCTATCGGCATTAATTATGAGTGGATTCGATTTGATTTTGAGTGCTACCTGAAATCATTTCTGACGAGTAGGTTACCACGAAAGAGCTGTCAAAGGTTGGAACTCTCGGAATCAAATCGAAAAATACTCTATTTTCACATATCACTCTAGAGAATTATTTAACTTTCCATCTCTAGGGTGATATTTGACATTTTTGAAGTAACTAAATAGTGTGCTATTTGTCATTTTCGCATGCGGTCGTCAGAAAATATCATATTGTGTATGAAATACCTCGTATTAACTTCGATGATATTAGTGATTCGCAGTGGAAATTTTGATTGAGTGAGAATTTTTCTTACAGTAATCGAACATGGTTTTTACTCCACCGAAAATAAATACCTATCAACAAATAGACGGGCTGATGTATGACGTGATTATTCAAACAGCCAGAACTACACATTAGCTATGGTGACTTATCTTTCGAAAAAGGCTTCTCCTATGAATTGAGTAATATACTACTACGGTTTGTCTGACAATAATCCATGTTAAATTATTCAACACCATAATACGAATCTTGTCAACTTACGCTAACGATAAACACTAACACTGTCAAATAAATTCTTGAGAATTAAATAAATCGGATTCAACTGTTTACCATTAAATTCTTCTCGTGGACGGTCGCTGGAGAAAAACTGCTTTTGTACCTGGCTGACACTTGCCATGCCACACGTTAAACCCTATCGGCCATTCTGACAAGTCGTTTCCGTTTTATATTCCATTTGTTTTTCGATACTCGATCCAATTGTCTTTTTATTGAACGGAGTTATGTCTTAATGCTGGCCGAGACATCAGCTACGAGAGCTGACTTAATACTTTGAGAGAATTATACCCGCGACCAATCTGTCTATATTAAGGTTCAATCATTTGTTATTGGGGTGAGAATTAAAAAATTTATGAACATTTGTTTTTTTTATATACCTATCTTATTTTAGCTAACGTTGTGCATGCACCATATTTCTGACAGAATATATGGACACTGTTAATTTTTGTGATAATTTTCTGTATTTGACGTTTTCATTGTTGGGTAGTTTTCAATGATTTTGAATTCCTTCATGATGTTACTACTTGAAATCGACAATATTCAATAATAATGTTTGAAATGATTGTGTATTTTTCATGGGAACCGAAGACAGTTATCTATATAATACCTCCCCAAACATTTAAAGACCATATTTCTCAAGAAGTGGTTCTGAATATGTAAAGATTCTGGTCTGAATAAATATGATAATTATGACGATTCACCGCAACATTTTTATGGAATGTCGATTCACCCGAGTCTGATGCCATGTTTAGACATCACCGTAGGGCTCAGTTCTGGGACCTTATCCTTTTCTTCTGTATATAAACGATCTATTCCTCTTAGACATATCTGGTTCCGTCATTCTATTCGCCGATGACACATGGCAATCTGAAGATGTAAAATTGTTTCAAATCAATGTTACGAGACACCTACAAAAAACCAAAGCGTGGTGCGATGCAAATTTTCTATGTCTAAATTTCAATAAAACGAAATTACTCACATTCAAATGTCTTCTTCCTGATATAAAGATCGGAGCCGGTTCTGTACCATATGACAGCAACATAAAATTCTTGGGACTCAACGTAGATACTAACTTGATATTCACAAATAACATTAATATATTGACGAAAAAATTATCATCAGGCTATTTTGCTGCAGCAAAAATATTCAATTCGCTCTCATTGAGTGAAACCTGAGATGCGCAATTTAGTTCTGGAGATCCTGCAGTAATTAACTCTTCGAGAGTGTATTTTTGCTGCAAAAGCGGGCGGTACCATACTTATACCAAGTAAATAGGTTGAGTACTTGCAAATCTCTCTTTCTAAAACACGGTATATTGACACTAACCACAATCTAAGTATCAGAAGCTAAATGTCCCATTTACAAGAATAAATCTCTAGACGAAAATAACAATCGCACTACAAAAAATGCAGATGATCATTCCTAAATCCACACTGATTGAAGACTCAATAATCTACAGAGGTGTCAAAATGGATAATAACCAGCAGATATTAAAAACTCGGATTCTCTCAAAGAATTTAGAAAAAAAATGACATGAAAAACTGGCATCCAAAGCCTATTATAGTTTGACAGAATATTTTTTCTACTCTAATATAATAATATAAGTATGTCTTTACCTGGTTGTGAATATTTAAATATGTATCATTTTATTGAAACTACATTATGCTACATTTGTTTCGTTGTGATCATTTATTCATTTATATGGTAGGTCAGGTTACCAGTGTTTGTCAATGAAGTTTTATATCTTGGATAATAAACACATATTGTCACTCTCTCTCTCTCTCTGTCTCGCTCTGAAGTAATTTTCTTGAAAAATATCTCTCAGTATTTATCATATTGATTAACTACCTACAATGATCTATTCTATTTAAAACCTGTAGTAGAAGTTCCTGGTGTAATTGAGTATGACACGGATAAAATTTAGTCTTCTTTAAAATTCGTTGTAGATACCATAGTTCTTGAAATGCCTACATATTGTCTCATCTCTGGTACTAATATTTTGCTTTCCGACCACAGACGTCAAAACCATCATTTTACTCTCTTCAGTAAGAACAGAAGCTGTTCTCTTATGTTTCAGATAATTTACTGAACCACTATTTTTGAATGTATCTGCTAGCGTTTCGAAACAGTCAACTTTGAGGATGTCTTCTTTCACTCGCCCAAAATGTACAACATTTCATTCATTTGCTTCTTTGCCTAATTCAATATCAAACTATAATTCCGTATACGAAAAATTATAACCTTTTGCAACTCACCGAAACTCTTTGTGAAATGTCACAACTATACTTTATTGAAGGACTTGAGATGCTCTTCTGCTTCCAGTGATTGCATTCCTCTAGAATCATTTGAGTTTTAGAAATAAAGAAGTAGAAAAGTGTTGTAATACTTTACCAATATCTGTTCAGCTTATTTTAACTACCTCAAACTAGTAACCACCTAAAATATTCTGGAGGTTTGCTTCAAAACAATCTTAACAACTAACAGATCTTCAGCCAGAATTCCACTGCCAAAAAAACACCACATCACATGTATAACATTACAATGACTGACAAACAACAAGAGAAACCAAATGCAATTTTAAAATTTAAAACACCAACAAAAAGAACAGTCTGAACACAAACAAAACACTGACTATGACAGACAGAAGGAAGCAAACATGTATTGAATCGATTTACGAGAAAGAATTAAAGTAGTGAAATAAAAACTTGAAAGATCACAAGAGGAAAACAAACAGCTTCTTAAGAATAGGAATTATTGATAATTAAAATTAGTTTGGAAAAGTAATTAAAAGAAATAATAAAATGAAATAGTGGAAGTGTATTATGGAAGGTGTTTAAAAAATGTGACGCCACAAGAGGGGACACACCAGGAAAACCTAAACAAATGAGTTGAAAAGTGTATAAAAAGTAAAATTAAGAATTTAAAACAAGAAGATATAACCAATCTAGTAAAATTTGACAGACAGGAGAACAAAAACACTGAATACTTACCAGACATCAACAATTTCGGAAAAATCGAATCATCATAGGAGACTTCTGATAACGATACTAAACAAGATATTTTACTTTCATCCAAATATCTTGTGGATATTAAAATAAAGAACAAACTTACTGAGTGCTTTTGCGAATCGAATTAAACATCCAAGACTTTCAATAAACTAAACAATATTTGAATAATTTTTATCTATAACATAACCCCAAAATACAATTTGAATTAATTTGTTAATTTTATTTAAAATAATTTGTTAGTAATATTTAATAATTTGTTAGTAATATTTAGAGAGATGAGTTAGTTTTCTCTTAGAGGAGGAAAATTACCCTGAAGAAGTTGAATTAGATATTTGGAAAATTTGAGATTAAAAAGGATATAAATAATAAATAAAATTAAGTTCTATTCTTTTATTTGGTCCATTCTCTTGAGTTAATATATGACATCAAGAAATAGCAGAAGACTTCTCAGCAAAACCAGCCTACAGAACGGAGATCTTGGTGTTCATTGGCACCGAACTGAGCTAGAAAAAGAAGTAGTTAAAAAAAAGAAATACAGGTAAATGTATAACTACTGGTCAATGTACAAATATACAAAATTTCAAAATTCTATACAATATACTTTATACTCCTCATTCAAAATGAGAATCGATATCAAAATAACTCCACCAAAGTTTGGCAAATATACATGGTGTTATGTAATAAGTATCCGATAGTTAACAGGACGATTAATCAGTTATTTATAAGTTCATATAAACATGGGTCCGCAAGGCCTTCAGTTTTGAGATAGAGGGTGTTGAAAATTGATTTTTATTTTGGTTTTTCGTGAATAAATTTTGAAATAATGTCTATATTTGAACAAAAATTGGTATTTGAGGACTTTTTAATATGAGAAATTCAAATTTGATCTCTGTTTGGCACTTTATTGTAGGGGGCGCCACCTACAGGTCTTTGTCTCTTTTGGGGAGTCATAACTTTTTCGTGTATGTATGTATCACATTTTCTAGAAAAAAAAACGTATTCCACTATCATTTTTACGTGAAAAAGGAATACTTGTCAAAAGTCGCTACAAGCAGCCGTCTTCGAATTATTTTTGTTGAAAGAATTTGTTATGAATAATATCATTTTAGGATTTTAAAAATTATATAAAATATATAATTCAGAATATTATTATACTTACACGATTTACAATCGTAGACTGTATAACAGAAAAATCACCAACCAATCTTCCATGGACTATTAATTGTCAAGCTGTGCCAAATTATGCATCTTTCTGTTCTAAGTATATTGAATCAATTTCACCCTGAAAGTATTCATGTAGGATTTCATATATCATACACAACAATAATCCGGTATACATATAATTTGATTTATTGTTTTTCACACTTCCCGTATTATGAATCAGTAATCAGATTCAATATGTTTGTTCGAGCCCATTAGAAGCCCACGAATTTATGCAAGAGTTATGTAGAGGTGCTAGATGTCCATGAAGAACTATGTCGTATTTCCGGTGACTACTCTCGTTGGAAAACGTTGTTTTGCGTGGGCAAAACTTGCTTGTGCTCGGCACGGGCCACTCCACAGTTGTAAGAAATCTTTATCCAGTGGAGGCTTTGGGATCATTTCAAGAGGTTGTGTTACAACTCCCAATAAAACAAATTCGATTTTTCGAAAATTCAATTCATTGATATTAAAAAACCCCTTATATTGAAGTTGTTTAAATTTTGGCTACATGAATAATGCAAACTTTCTCATCCACAGTTTCATCTGGCAAAAATGATTAATATTTCGACATATTTCGGTTTCATGATTTGTTCTTGTTTCATACACTCGCGTTTCGTCCACCTCAAAAAATGTCATAAAATATTCCTTTTTCGTACTTTGAATTGATTAATAGACTGGTGCACAGAGAGAAAAGACTGCAGCAGGTTCATGCACAACATTGCGTAAGACACATTTGTGTTGATATTTCAGACAGTTGTCCATTCTTTCATCATACGCGTTTTGTGAAATTCAATAAATATTTGTGCAAGTCAAATTGTATAGTATTCATGCACTTCCATATTGCCTAAAAATAACAAAACATACTGTTCAATTATGTTCTGTTAGGTAATTTGTGTTTCTGTTATTTTATTTGTAATTATAGTTTAGGTTCATTTATTTTTGTTATTAGTTCTTCGTGATGAAATAAACATTATTTGAATGACATTTAATTTCATTTCAATCTTGTGGAATATGAAGCTTATAATTTCTAAACAGAATAAGATATGAAGAACAGAGCAGGTTGAAACTGATGCTTATTCTTCTCTTATTCCGTTTGGATGTAATGTACACTCTCTTAAAATTATAAATGGAACCTATAAAATTTGGCCTTGCTTTGTACACAAATATGTACAATATACCTACACAATTCATGTATGACAAGAACACAAATTTGTGACATTTTTTGCATTCTATATTTAAGATACCTACACAATTTGTACAAACTAGGTATACAAATTGTTGCCATTTATTACATTTCAGGTTCATCTTTCTCATACAATTTTTGCATAAACAGTACACAAGTTGTTGATATTCGTCGCACAACATACCGATTGATTATTGTATATTTTGTGTATACCACAAGTAATAATGCACAAAGTGGTGCAACAATAAAACATAACGTTTGATTGAAAGGGGTTGACAATGTTTCACTTTGAGTAAGGTTATTCTGGACTTTTTTTGTCTAAAAAAGAAAAAAGAAAATTCAATTCTCTGCAATTTTTATTAAAATCTTGATATCGACTGTAGATTTTAATTGTTGAAACGTCGTGAATAAAAATTGCAGAGAAATGAATTTTCTTTGTTCTTTTTTAGTCCAGAATAACCTTACTCAAAATAAAACATAAGTTGTGTTTGTTTATTAAACAAAACATTTAGTTTATATTCATTCCTTGTATACGGTTAGTACATAATATTGGTTGATGAAATTAAACAAAACTATTCAGAATAATATAATAATAATAATTTTATTCACAAAAAGATTGGTACAGAGATGAATTTGACAAATACAACATGGTTGTGAATAAAGAATATACCACGAAGCAGTTGTTTGTGGACGTATTCAACAGTGGTTTATAAAAAAACTATGTACTATTAATAATATATAAAATAAATTATTTAAGAAATATCGATATGTACATTGATATAAGAATTTCAGGATGTAAAAGTTGCTATTACAGTGAAGTGAAAGAAAATTAAAATTCTACACTATTCTTATGAGACTAATGTAGGGTCTACTAATATTGGTTGTAAAAATAACTTATGTGAATATCTCAAAGAGAGAGGTATATTAAAAATGTAACAATACAACATGTAAATCACACAAAAGTGCGTAGAATTAAGAAAAAAAACTTGGAGATAACAACATGTAAGAAGGAGTGAAATTGTAAAATAAAAAAAAATATGTAAGGGTGAAGGACTGTACAAATGTAAAAATGGTGGAGTGTTAAAAACTTTAGAATTCTTGATTGTCTAAAAGTAAAAAATGTATGGTAGATGTAGATATGATGTTCACAAGTGAGAGTTTTTATTATAAAATGTAGAAAATAAAGATGTACCTATATCAGTATAGAAATGTAGAGTTTGAATGTTGAAAAGTTTGAAAGTATAACAAGGTAGAATTATGGGAATATATTTTATATATTTTATGTATCGATGAGCTCATGAATTATTTGCCTAGGATTTTCGAGTACAAATTTTTTTATTTGTGATTGGAATTTTTTCCTTTGTTTCTCGTTTTTCAGACTCTCTGGTAATGCATTGAGAACCTTTGGTCCTAAATAACTATAAGTCCTCTGGCATATCGATTTGTGAACGAAAGGGATTTGGTAGCGGTTACGTCCTCTGGTATTCTGCTGATGATTTTTTCCAATCAATTCTTGTTTATTTATAAACTGATTTGTTGCTAGGCTCAAGAAGTATATTTGCTTTATGTCCATTATTTTGGTTTCTAGATAAAGAAGTTCTGTGGGATAACGTGTTGGCATTTTATATATTATTTTCATTATTCTTTTCTGAATAACTTCGATTTTTTTCAAGTGAACATTCGTTCCTGCTCCCCAACCGATAATTCCATATCATATCATATCATATCATAAGTGTGGTTCGAAGAGCGTATAGTACAGTATTTTTAATTGGTTTTCTTCGAGTATTCCTGAAACCTGCTTCATCTTATACGCCACGCATCTTAGTTTCTTGAGGAGAAAGTTAATTTGTTGGGCCCATTTCAGGTGACTGTCTATTTTTATCCCTAGATATTTCATGGAGTTCGAGCAATTTATTTGAAAATTAACTGATTTTACTGTAGTTGGGAAGTTGAGAACTATAACTGCAAAAAGGCACATAGAAAGTTTTCTGTATATTAAATGATAATAGTTTATTATCAAACCATCTTTTGCTGAGAGGGAGATCAGATTCTACTTTCATTTTTAATTGCGACCATGATTCTTCTTCATATAGGATGACCGTGTCATCAGCGAAACTTATGATGTTTCCTTCTGATTCCACCAAGAATAAGTTGTTTAGGTGAAGAGAACTGGCCCCAACACCGCTCCTTGTGGTACTCCACATTCTACTTTTTTTTTGCTGCTGTACGAATTTTGTATTTTTACTTGCTGTGTTTTGTTTGTAAGGTATGATTCGAATGGTACAACACTGAAGTGTATCGTTCATACACAATATCTATAATACAATATTATAGAAGAAAAATTAACAAATTGGTGCTGTCAACTTTCTAGAAGAGAATTGTGCTGAAATTCTTCACAATGGCAGGGATGTACGAAATTGCTCCCGCATAGCGGCGCTGAAGTAGTTGGAGTCCTTTCGTTTTTTACAGCCTGTGTTATTCATATGACAATTATTGTGCTTACTTTTATTTTGATTTAGTTTCGTTGGTTTTGGGAGTTTTTTTAGTAAAATGAGTGATAAATATGGTGGTTGGGCTGTAAAGCAGTTGAAAAATGGGTTGAGAAATAGGAATGCGAAAATTATTGGTAAAAAAGACGACTTAAGGCTCGTTCATACTCGTGCGGACCTTCGCATTTTTTGTGATTTGACTCATACGGCGATAAAATTGCGGTGAATGATGAATTATACATGTCATTTTTAGTATTAGGTCTTAGTTATTAGGTACTGCATTACTGATTCATCATTCATCGCATTTTTTTCGCCGAATGTTTCCAATCGCAAAAGAACTACGAATATTTGCAAGGGTGTGAACAAGCCTTTAACAGAAAGGTCATCAGCCATAACCTCAACTTATTCTTGTTTTCAGTGAAGCAATGATAAATTGTCATTTTCAGATTGGAATAATGAATAATTTGACTTGTTTGATTCCAGATTGACATCTTATATGTATGACAAAAACGGAAATTTTATAACCAGCTTGATAGTTGAGAAATGTGATGAGATTGCTGTCTCGCAGATATTATGGCCATCTAATGATTCATTCAGTTTTCAGATGACATGGACCATAGACTGTGCCTTCAATAATAGATATTTTGCACATCAACATACATGTATGTGACACTGTGGCAATGAGAAACATCAATATTTGAATATTTAAATAAGCTCACATTGACAAATGACAATTAAAAGAGCCAGCCTAACTAGCGCCACGTACTTCAAGCTTTCCAGATTGTTTGCCTTTGTGTACATTAATTTCTCTCTGTGTGCCTATAACTTTTGTAAAAAAAATAACAGGTGAGAAATGTTTTTGAGGTTCCAACTTGGGGAAAAAATATTTTTAAAACGGTTTTTCGCGATTTGCAGCGGAATGTGACCGCTTAGCAGAAAATGTTGAGAGGAAAAGTTGTAGATAATAAAAAATACGAAAACTTTTGTAGTCATCACTTTTCGATTAACCGTCAAAATGATGAAAAATCGATTTTTCATTATTTTTCATATTTTTTTCTCGCGTATAAATTATTTAATTCACAGGAACATTTGTTAGCATATATGTATTTTTTGGTGTCAAATGAGCATGATTTTTTCGCAATCCAGAAGACAACTAGTTTTTGACTTAGGTACATTTTTCAACCAAAATATCCTTATCTTCCACGAACAATTGTTCTGGTGTTTTTTTTTTATTTAGAAGGTCTGAAGTGATCATTTTAGTTGTGGAAATGGGTGGTATGATTAAAAGAGTATTTGCTTGTACTTCAAGTTAATACTCCATGCTGTAGTTTTCACTTCAAAAATCAAAGTATTTACTCCACATGATTCTTGAAGTAACACTTATTTAATTACTAGTAGCAATTACTCTATACTTTACTTTATTTACTTCGAAATATAGAAGTTAATACTGCAGTAATTACTAATGTTGTCAAGTATTTCCTTCATTTGGGAGTGTTTGGTGTAGTTTTTTAAGAAGCTACTCATAGACTAACTTCATTTCTTCAATTGAAAAGGAGTTATGGCTTTTTTATGAATTACGGTAGGAAAAGGAGGGAAAGGTGTGAACGTAGTACGTATGGGGAGGTACAATATAGGAAATTATTTAGGTAAGTCAATTATTTTAGTTAGATTGCTACTGTTAAGCTCTGTACTTTTAGGTTCAATAAAAGCAATGTTGAATGGATAGCTAGATAGTAGTAGGAAATCATATTGAGATGAGCAGCTTTATCAAATTTAACGAAAATGGAGGTATTTTTAACAGCTCTAAGTGATCCGGGATTTCAACAAGGAGTGGGTGTAGATGTCGGGGTACATCAAACAATTGTGTCAAAAGTAATTAAGGAAGTTTCACAAAAAATTGTGTTCTCCCACATCTTCAGCAACCTCGGCACTTGGTTCAACATTATCATTACTCTCACTCATGATTATTGAGTAACACAAAACAAACAACAATAATCTAATCAATTTGAGGTTAATCACGTACTAGTTGTTTACTAGTAGTTTATACTTCTAACCTAAGTCAACAGTTCCCATCGAAGAACTTTATGTAAAACATTTTACGCTACAAAATACTAGGAAATAAAAGCTCTTAATTGAAGTACAAGCAAATACTCTTTTTAATCATACCACCCAAGTCTACTTTCAAATGGTCTACTGTAACTTAGTGGTTTATTGATCGTTAAACAGCTTAAAATTGAGAAAATCTGACAACAAGTCTCTCTTAATCATGATTTTCTCAATATTTTCAATGATTTTCATTATTATGTATTCCAATATTTCATTATGAGTAATTTAAAATGAACTACTTTTTGTTATAAAAATAATGAAGTCAAAAATAATTGAAAATATTTAGAAAATCATGATTCAGTGAGACTATTTTCTCAATTTTAAAAGTTACAAAGACCAATTCATAGTAGACATTTCAACAATTAAAATGATCCTTCGAAATACAAAAAATATCAAAACATTTGTTCGTGGAAAATAAGGGTATATTTTTCGAAAAATGTAATAACTCGAAAACCAGAAGTCTTCTCATTTATGGATAAATTTTCACCTGCCATTTTGACGGTTAATTCCGCTAGGAGGTTATGTTTCGCCGCAAATCGCAAAAATACGTTTTCAACCCTCAAACTGCATTCCTATTTCACAATTTTGAGTGTTTTCGTGTTCAAATATTAATTTTCCTTAGAGTTGAAATCTCAAAAACATTCTCTACCTGGTCCTTGACTGTAACTTTTTTCTACTACTATTAAAAATCGTTGAAAATATTCAGAAAATCATGACTCAGAGAGACTTGTCGGTTTTTCTCAATTTTAATCTTATCTATCAATAAACCTCCAAGTTACATAGACCATTTGAAAATTTAAATAATCACTTACAGATCACTTACAGATCTTCCATCAGATTTTGCGACAAACATACAATTTTCATGCAAAAATACCAAATTAAAAAGGATTTTCCATAATCTGAAAGAAGACTCTTCAACGAAAAAACTGACGGCTGGCGAGCTTGAAAAGACGAACTTTATCGGAGAATCTTTTCAGTTGAAAGTGAGATCGTTTTTTCGGAATTTGTCGAAAATAAAAAGAAAAATTTGTATTCCGCTACAAAAAAAAATACAGCTCACTTAAAACATAATTATATTTCCACTAATTTTAGTGGAAAAAATTGATTTTTAAGAGAGAAAATAATTAATAACTGAAAAATCGGTTTTTTATATTTTCCCGAGAAATTTGAAGTTATGTTAAAAAATGTTGGGAACAAAAGTTCTAGAACTTTTTATTATCAACGACTTTACATTTTGTTTTTTTTCAATAGGAGGTGAACTTTCGTTCTCGAAAAACCGTGAAAGCGATATTTCAACCCCTAAAAGTTCACTCCGTTCAACACCAATTTATTTTTTCCGTCATTCGAACACTATTTCGCTCCCCTTCTAGTAGGTCTCATGCTGTTGATAATTTTTTTATCTCAAAAATGCATCAGCACTGGTCTACAACCTCATGACCACTAGAAGTTCGGTTCGGTTATTATACAGAGTGTTGTGTAATAAGTCTCTGATAATTAACAGGACGATTCCTCAGTTATTTATAAGGTAAAAAGTTCATATAAACATGGATCCGCAAGGCCTTCAGTTTTGAGATTGAGGGTGTTGAAAATTTATTTTTATTTTGGTTTTTCGTGAATACATTTTGAAATAATGTCTATATTTGAACAAAAATTGGTATTTGGTGACTTTTTAATATGAGAAATTCAAATTTGATCTCTGTTTGGCACTTTATTGTAGGGAGCGCCACCTACAGGTCTTTGTCTCTTTTGGGGAGTCACAACTTTTTCGTGCATGTATGTATCACATTTTCTAGAAAAAAAACATATTCCACTATCATTTATACGTGAAAAAGGAATACTTGTCAAAAGTTGCTGCAAGCAGCCGTTTTCGAGATATTTTAATTTAAATTAACCGATGCATCCAATCTCATTGATTCGCGAACTCTTTGAAAATTAAATAATCAAGTAGGCTAGTAAGTTTATTCCAACTTTTTTTTTTGTGCTGTCATTTCAAAAATTATATCTTGACGCATAGTTAAATAGTTTTATTTGTTAATAGTGTGATTATTTTATTGAAAAACTTCACCAATGCAGAGTATGCTGACATACATTTTACATACGGACTCGCTAACGGAAATGCATATGAGGCTAGACGTTTATATCAGGAGCGTTATCCGAACCGCACAACTCCTACTTCAAAACCCTTTTCAAGAATTCACACTCGGTTAAGGGAAACAGGGAGTTTTGAGAAAGCTAGTCATCTGTCGGGTGCTCTTCGGACGGTAAGAACCCCAGCAACCGAGGAAGCAGTTCTTAATCTGGTAGGAGAACACCCGGAAACAAGCTCCAGGAAAATAGCGCTGTATGGAAAATTTTAATTGTTAATTTGTTTTATCCCTACCATATTCAGAGAATTCAGGCACTCTTCCCTCGTGACTTTCCGTTACGTATCAACTTCTGTCGTTGGTTTCTCCAACGCCTTATTCAAAATCCTTAATTTGAAAATCAAATCCTGTTTACCGACGAAGCAAATTTCTCACGCATCGCTATACGCACTTTTCACAACAATCATTTGTGGTCAGAGGAAAATCCCCATGCGATACAGGAATCACATTTTCAAGAACAGTTCTCTCTCAACGTGTGGGCAGGAATCCTTGGAGATTATCTGATAGGCTCATTCTTTATTCCGGGGAGATTAAACGGAGAGAGATGTCGTCATTTTCTTGAAGCAGATTTGCCTATTTTACTGGAATATGTGCCGCTTAGACTACGACATGAAATGTGGTTTATGCATGACGGTGCCCCGGCACATTTTAGCATACAAGCGCGAGAATTCTTAGACCAAACTTTCGGCAACCGTTGGATGGTCGGGGAGGGCCTCAACCATGGCCCCCTAGGACACCAGACCTTAATAGTTTGGATTTTTTCCTGTGGGGACATCTAAAATCCTTTTTTACCAGACACCTATCCAAAATAGAGAAGAATTAAGAAATAGAATAATTAACGCATGCAGATCGATTCAAGATACTCCAGGAATTTTCAAAAGGGTGCGAGAATCAATGAGAAGAAGAATGGATGCGTGCATACAGGCAGGAGGTGGACATTTCGAACATTTATTGTAATTTTGAATTAGATTAATATTTAGTATTCCGTTATTTATGGTTTATTAGGAATTAGCTTTCGAAATGTTTCTAGGTTAAATAAAAAAACAAAAATCTTTTTTTTTTTCATTTTTGGACAAACGCATACATCGATTAATTTAAATTAAAATATCTCGAAAACGGCTGCTTGTAGCGACTTTTGACAAGTATTCCTTTTTCACGTAAAAGTGATAGTGGAATATGTTTTTTTTTTCTAGAAAATGTGATACATATATGCACGAAAAAGTTGTGAATCCCCAAAAGAGACAAAGACCTGTAGGTGGCGCCCCCTACAATAAAGTGCCAAACAGAGATCAAATTCGAATTTCCCATATTGAAAAGTCCCCAAATACAAATTTTTGTACAAATATTGACAATATTTCAAAATTTATTCACGAAAAACCAAAATAAAAATAAATTTTCAACACCATCTATCTCAATACTGAAGGCCTTGCGGACCCATGTTTATATGAACTTTTTACCTTATAAATAACTGAGGAATCTTCCTGTCAAATATCGGACACTTATCACATAACACCCTGTATATGGATTGAAATAATTCTAATCGTGATGTTTCCGATAAGTTTCCGAGTGTCTCTGAATGCTTGCGAAAAAATGTAGGACAAGATTCCTGTTAAATTATGACGGGTCTGTCATGTGAGCATTTTTTTTCGGTCTAACCCCTTCAAAGATATCGCCCCTGAAAGAACGGAAGAAAAATAGAATTTTGAATTTTTCTACAAATACGAATCAATATAGAAACTCTGAATTTTGTTATTGTAAACAATGAACAGTGTGATAATGACTGTGTCGACAAATGTTTTCATTTAGACAATAACGTTTATTTATCTATCTATAGCACTTCTTATTCCTTACTTCGTAGAGGTGTTGAAGTAGAACTACAATAATATCAAATTTTAATCCATCACGTTGCATGAAATATGGTATTTCTGGTATTAATCCTGAAAACGGAAAGGATTTATCGATGCAATCAAGAAATCATGTTCTATAAAATATGAAATTCGATAGCATCAAAGTGTCCAGTATTTGTTACGCACGATTGGTGCATGAATAATTTTCCGTACGGAATTAACCTAAGAGCCTACTGGTTATGGTGAAACTTAATCTTTTTATTCACTACAAATTGGTTATTATTAATAAGCCGTCTCTGCTGGGTGCCACCTCGAACAGCCATTGCATTTTTCGATAACTCCCAGTGGCGGGGATATGCGGACAGCAGCAGAATGAATTGAACCTAGGTTCGCAGATAAAATCAGACTATTTCAATGTTCTGAAATTGTGTGACAGTAAAATTGTACCTGACGTAATTCATGGAATTTTTTTGTCGACTCACACAAAAAAAAAATTCAACATAAAGCAGCCTGCTTCATCCTAAGAAAATTATTCTGTTATATTGCAACTCTATTTTCTTTAAAGTTGAGTAAAAAGGAGCAATGCAGACGGCGCGGCGGCTCTTCGTCGGTAGGCACTATGGGTTCGTTTCTACTTCACAAAAGAATTAAATCATTGAACAGTAACAGAATGGCCAAAAAAATGAGAGGGGTCGCAACAGCAACTTTTGATATGTCTATGTCAAAAAGTATACTTAGGTTAGGTTTAGGTTTGAACGTGAGGGGGCCCGTATCAGGCCCTCCACTGCGGCCAATGGCCTATTGTGGCTCACCCTATGGTTATATTTCTCCCAGTATATCCAATCTCTTGACGAAATTGAGGAATGTATTTGGAGAACAATTTACCAGGTTTTCTGGTCTTACTGTCGTATCGCCAAATATTGAGAATCTGGTTCTGGCCGCTGCAGAGCATGTACACAGAATGTGTTTAGCCGTTTCATCATCCTCCATGCATAGCATCTGCATCTTGTGCAAGTCCGATTTTTTGCATGTGATGTTTGAGTTTGCAGTGGCCAGTAAGCAAACCTACTATAACTCTGAAATGCGCTCTGCTGAGTTCTAGCAGTTTGTCAGAGTCCTGTTTTTTCCTTGTACAAGCAATAAATGCTTTGGAATGGGCTAGGCCCGGTAGACTACGGCAGTACTCGGGTCTTTTATTGTCTGCCCAAGTTGTTATGACATTTTTGGCAGTGCTATATGCTAAACCGATTACCGGGTCTGGTCCAGTGAACGTTGTTTCGGCCCCCCTTTTGCTAGGGCGTCCGCTATTTCGTTTCCTTCTAGGCCTGTGTGACCTGGTATCCAGACTAGGGTAACGTTGTTGCGTTGCGTCAGTCGGTTTAAGGTGTCTCTGCAGTTCCATACTGCCCTACATTTAAAGCAGTTGGATTCAAGCGCTTTGAGTGCTGCTTGACCATCTGACAATATTTTTATTGTTTTTCGTGTGTGGTGTCGATTTTCCAGCTCCCTGGCACACATTTCAATGGCATATACCTCTGCCTGAAATATCGTAGCTAGTTTGCCCATACTGTACGAGCGTTTCACTACTGGGTTCATCCCATATATTCCGGCTCCGACGCCTTCCTGAGTTTTGGAACCATCGGTGAACCAACGTTCATTTGCCCTACATAGGCTGGTTTCATTCCGGACCCAGTCTTCTCTTTCGGAAAAGACCACAGTGTAGGACGTGTGAAGGTTGATAGTTTTAGGCATGATGTCTGAGGGCATTCCTAGAATGTTGTGAGCTATTATGCCCTCCAGCATGCCGCTGCCTCTCATGACACATGTCTGCGGTAGACTAATGGCCGCTTGATAAAGTCTGTATGTTGCCCATCTTGCCTCTCTCTCCAGAACTATGTGGAGAGGAAGTAATCCAAGGAGGACTTCCATTGCTGCCGTTGGCGTGGAGCGATTGCTTCCAGTGATCGCCAGGCACGCTTGTCTCTGTAGTCCGTTAAGTTTAGCAATGGCCATTTTTTTTATGTCCCTTGCTCCACCAGACTATAGAGCCATACGTTATCATTGGACGTATGACGGTCACGTACAACCAGTATACGTGTTTTGGTGACATCTCCCATGTTTTGCCACATATTCTGCGGAATGTCCATAATGAAAGGCTAGAGTGTACTTACTTGGAAAGTTGAGCAACCGAATATTGACAATTTAGATGTTATACTCAAAACTATATAAGAGACTTTAACCATATGATGTCAATAAATAAAACATAAATAAACACACAAACGTTTAATATGAAATAATCTTCACTGGTCGGAGTAATAGTTTCCAAAAATAAGACTGTGCTTCTAATAATATTCAATATTCGATATCTGTTGCATAAGAGGTTGAAATCATTACATGTAAGATTTTATTAGGAAATCAATTTTCCCAGCGCATAATACTATGTGGTGGTTTACAGATAGTAGTAGAAAGATATAAACTTCAACAGGATAATATCAATATTGAATAAGAATAAATAATTAACATTGAAATGGTTGGATTTCATCCTATACAGGGCAATTCAAATTCGACCCCCACCATTGGGATCTCCTAAACTACAGGAGATACGTCGAAGCATAAATAGGGCAAAGTTGCGTATTCTGGTGCTTAACAAAATACTGTTTTGAAACTTGGAAAATTCCGAGTATTTCCAGAAATATCGGGAAAAAACTGAAAATCGGAATTTTCGTTTTTATTTTTTTCTATCGTTATTTGACAACATAGCTCAGAACCAAAAGTACATTTTTATTGATACTTTTTTTCAGCTACACGTTTTCATGTTCAGATTTACTATCTGACGTTTCGGCTTCTGGCATTCATCATCAAATTTTTTTTCTGTTCTGGGCGCCATATTGTTTTTTGTACAGAAAAATAGTGATTCTCATTCTGATCTCATTGATGTATAATTTGTTATGATTTGCACTTCTGAAACCACAGATATTAAAAAAAATAACTTCATCTGAGATGGTCATGACTCCATCGAAAAATTTTGTTTAATAAACACTAGTTGTCAGAACTCATTAAACATCATAAGTTTGCACAAATACTTCAGTCGAAATGTCCTCAATCTCATATGAAGAAAAACGAGAAACTTTATTATAAATTTGATAGGAATAGTACGAAAACAACACAAATTTATTTTGAATTATATCCGGAAAGACAACAGCAGGATAGAACATTATTCGGAATTTTGGGCAAACACTTGGCTGAGTACGGTGCGTTTCAAAAAACAAGAATGAAATCATGAGGTTGTAAAAAATGCACAAAAAGTATTACAACAAGTGTTCGAAATGATGGCCTTCCTCTTGAATACATAACCGAGCTCGTCGTCTCAAATTAAGAACAGCCCTAACAATATCCCTTCTTCTGATAGACCTGAATTGCGTGATGATATTGTCTCTAAGTTCATCTACTATGTCATATTCTTGCTCTCCATAGATTATGTTCTTTAAAGTGCCCCACAAGAAAGTATCCAAAACTGTAAGGTCAGGTGACCTTGCCGGCCACCTCACTGGTCCAGAATTTCCTAACCACCTATTAGGAAATCATTGGTGTAAATTTTCGCAAACTGCTCTTTTATAGTGTGGAAGAGCCCCGTCGTGCTGAAACCAGCAGCTGTTATAATTAACAAGGGGAAACGTATCCATATATTCTTCGAATTCGTTTCTTAAGAACCGAAGATAGGTTTCCCCGTTCAAAGTATTAGAGAAGAAATGAGGTCCAAGTATTCGGTCGTCATAAATTCCAGCCCACACATTCAAACGAAACCGAACTTGTGGTCTGACTTCTCTGAAGTATCGTGGATTATTTTCACTCCAAATGTGCTCATTATTTCTATCAAAAACACCACAGTTCGAAAAAGTACTTTCGTCGGTCCAAATAATGTTTTTCAAGAAGTTTGTAGGGTCTACCCTATTCGAGAGCCAGCTACAAAATTCCATCCATCTCTCAGGATCACCTGGATGTAATTTTTGTGAAATATGTATCTTATAACATTTCAAACCACTTTTTTTGCATTCCCTCCAAACGCTCGTCTGTGGCACATCCATTTCTGTCGAGACTTGATGTGTTGATTTGGAATGATCTGCATTTATCTAAAAAAGTACCAAAAATAATTATACTTCTTCGAATATGGAATGAACAATTATTTTACCTCGGCTAATAAGTTACGTCTAATATTTTGTTCCATTCGCTTCCATTTTTCATTCTTGGTTTTTGAAACGCACCGTACTCAGTCAAGTGTTTGTCCAAAACTCCGAATAAGGTTCTATCCGGCTGCTGTCTTTCCGGATATAATTCAAAATAAATTTGTGCTGTTTTCGTACTATTCCTATCAAATTTATAATAAAGGTTCAACATATCTCGTTTTTCTTCATTTGAGAATGAGGACATTTCGACTGAAGTATTTGTGCAAACTTATGATGTTTAATGAGTTCTGACAACTAGTGTTTATTAAACAAAATTTTTCGATGGAGTCATGACCATCTCAGATGAAGTATTTTTTTTTTATATCTGTGGTTTCAGAAGTGCAAATCATAACAAATTATACATCAATGAAATCAGAATGAGAATCACTATTTTTCTGTATAAAAAAACAATGTGGCGCCCATAAGAGAAAAAAAGTTGATGATGAATGCCAGAAGACGAAACGTCGGATAGTAAATCTGAACATGAAAACGTGTAGCTGAAAAAGGTATCAATGAAAATGTACTTTTGGTTTTGAGCTATGCTGTCAAATAACGATAGAACAAAATAAAAACCAAAATTCCGATTTTCAGTTTTTTCCCGATATTTCCGGAAATACTCGGAATTTTCCAAGTTTCAAAACAGTATTTTGTTAAACACCAGAATACGCCATTTTCCCCAATTTTAGCTTCGACGTATCTCCTGTAGTTTAGGAGATCCCAATGGTGGGGGTCGAATTTGAATTGTAAGTGAATTCTGCTCCTCTAGTGACACTACCGTGAAGATTTTGAACTAGATCCTAGGCAAACAGTACTGGAGTAATGAGGGAAAGGAGTCTACAAAGACTTTCAACGAAGAATGCTTCATTATATCTGATGACAGCAATCAGCAATTCATTAGACGAAACCAGATAGTTTTCACTTCGGGCAAATGACCAGACAAGAACCGTGACAATTCCCTGGGTTAAATCCTCCGGGTACAACAACCCTATATAAATGTTTTTTAGTAAATAACTGTTCTATACAGTCGCTAGCATGAAAACGATGAGAAGGAAAGTCGGAAAACTCACCTTCCGTGAAGGATTTTATCTTGTAGAAAAAAGTGTTGGCGTGGTACCGAGTTTTCAAACGCCAAATTGTCGTAACTGTCCTATCAAAAGCCAAGACTTTGAAGTTGATGGGGAGATGGCTAGAACGAAAAATCATAAAGGATCACTTTACAAATTCAGTATTCGTCAGCATAACAAAACCAGGAACCCCTGTATGGCCAGACAGCTGTTGCTTTCACGAATTCTTCCATCAAACTCCACGTCTCTCAGTCGGAAACGAAATCAACCTTGAAGATTTTTTTTCATCTAGGAAGTTAGGGTACCAACATATCTCGAAAAATGAAACAGTTGACAGCTGACAGTTGAAATATTATCGGACAGCTGACAAATAAAAATGAACAAAAACAACCAAACATTCGGTTTATAATCACATTAAACCGAAGGAATTAAAACAGACAATGATTGGATGACACTCTTTATGAACCTTCTCAATAACCAAAACTCAGACTACATTGGATGCCAAAGTGGGTACGATGTATTTCTTATGAAATCATTTCTATTTACCTTTAATCATTTTTAGATCGACACTTGCAAAGCGTAAAACAGATCACACTTTGTTAGTAAGCAGAAATACAGTCCGCTACTCTGAAAACCAAACAGGACCACAACGTATGCAATTTCAATGAGAACAAGTCGGAAATAGAAAAGTTATGATTTATTCTGATGTGCATCCAGAACTTAATTATTCTCCTTGTAGTGACAACTTGTAAAATGTGAATTGATCATTAATTGTGTTTTTTTGAATAGAAATTAGCATGGAAATGTTGATAAGGTTTCTATGAAAGACAACCAACTATAAACATATATGTATTTCGCTTCAAGGCTCATTGAAAGAAGGTCACCACAGCGTGAAGTCTACATTGCTCTAAAGCTCTCTAAAATTTAACAAAATACAGTAGCGAAAATTCACATGCTACAATACATAATCTATAAAATGTATCTTCATTAGAAGAAATAATTTTTTTTTCAGTAAGAATTACTTCAATAAAAAATCTATACTTTGAAACAAAGAATTTGCAATGCATAAATCAAAAAAATGTTCTGATGTAAGTAATTGAGATCGAAAAAACTACGTTTTCTCTATCTAAGGGAATTACATTTTTTCTGTCCAAGAAATAAGGTTTTCTTTATCAAAGAAATTGCGTTTTCTCCGTTCAAGAAATTACTTTTTCTCTGTCCAAGAAATTACATTTTCTCTTTCAAAGAGAGTACGATTCCTCTGACAAGAAATTACGTTTTCTCTATCCAAGAAATTACAAAATTTCAGCCCGAGAAATTACGTTTTTTCTCCGATCAACAAATTATGTTTTCTCTGTCCAAGAACTTACATTTTCTCTTTCGAAGAGATTACGATTTCTCTGTCCTAGCAATTGAGTTTTCTTTATCCAAGAGATTACATTTTCTCTTTCCAAGATACTACGTTTTCTTAAATGTAGAATACATAAGTTTTTTTACGAAGTAATCGTGTTTACTCTATTGAAGCTGTTATTGTTCATTTTCTGATAATTTACAATTTCTTGAAGTTAAAAAATAAAAAGTTTTTAAAGAAGAAATCATGTTTTCTTAGTTGAAAATAATAATAGTGCACTCCTGATAAAACATTACACTTCTTCATAAAGAATAAATTATTTTTCTGAATAAAAAACAAGTTTTCTTAACAGGTGAAAATTAATTCAAGAAAAAGAAAACTACCCATATCACCAAATTTACGACATTTTCACTCGACACGTGTTTCGCCAACAAAGTTAGCATCTTCAGGCGTGTTTTGCCAACAAAGTTAGCATTTTCAGGAGTTGATGCTTTCAGATAATTGATATTCAACATTCTGAATTTTTGTGGATTTTTTATAATATGCACTCGAAATATCAAGTATAGATGCGAATCTGAATGTTACCATTACCTTGAATGATTTGAACGGTTCAATGTGGAACAATGGGACAGAAAATATTTCATTTAAATACTTTTTGAAAGAGTACTCATTGCAATTAGTCGACAGATGGCGCTGTGGGTACATCAACTTGAAACTTTCGAAAGGCAGAGATCAAAATTGTGGAAATGCGTGTTAACGAATATCGACGAAAATCAGATGGTTGAAAGGAGAATTGAATTCTCTTTACCAATTGCCACTTGACCCCAAGCCATTTGATATTTTTAAATTGGAATGCCCCTCCCCGCACCATTTATCGGGTAATCACAATGTCTTTCGGGTCAAAAAGTGATATCGGTGAAACCATTCAAAATGGTTGCTGTTCCATGTTTGCACGTCGAAGTCGCACTGTATAATAAGCGGTATCAAGATTTGGAGTTGATAAAATGAAGAAGGATGGAACGGGGTAGAAAGTGGTATGTCACGGTTTTTCGCGATTGGCAACGAAAGTTGACCTCCTATCAAAAAAGTTATATGGGAAAGTTGTTGATAATAAAAAGATCTACAATTTTTCCGTTCAACATTTTTCCACATCATCCCAAATTTTCCAGGAAAATCGGGAAAACAG
Organism: Chrysolina oricalcia; assembly: GCA_944452925.2. Lineage (NCBI taxonomy): Eukaryota > Metazoa > Arthropoda > Insecta > Coleoptera > Chrysomelidae > Chrysolina > Chrysolina oricalcia. The sequence continues at coordinate 9,647,366 of OX101814.2, read as the reverse complement.
ATTATTCAGTTCAACATTTTTTTTCTCGCGAAAAATTAAATTTTTTTTCACGAAATTTGGGTCAAATATAACTCATTATGTTTCAAGTGAGATTTTAGTTTTTTGTAGAGAAATACAGATTTTTCCTTTTTTTTTTCGACAAATTCCGAAAAAACGACCTGATTTTCAACTGAAAAGTTTCACCAGCAAAATTCATCTTTTCAAGCTCGCCAGTAGCCATTTTTTACGTTGACGCATTTAATTTTAGATTATGTAATAATAATAATAATGTTGTTAAGAACAAAAAACGCGCAAAATTGAAAAAAGACTTTCTTAAAAATCAATTTTTTTAAGAACCAATAAATACTAGACAAAATACTGAATGTGAAGACGATGAAGAATTTGAATATTCAACAGATGCCGAATCAGATAATGAAGCATCCGATAATGAGCAGCCATCGAAGAAGCCAAAGCTAGCGAATTGATTATATTTTTTAAATTAAATTTTGATTGCATCAATTAACTTCCTCACTTTACTTTCTAGTTTATTTTTTCCTTAAATTTCAATGTAAATACTATGAACAAATACATTTATGTAATAAAGAGTTTTCTACTCAATAAACGTGATTTGAATGTAATGACAAAACTTCTTCAAATTGCAAAATGAACATCTAATTTAGAAAATAAATAGGTATATTTCCACTGAATTTAGCGACAATTTTTACACAAGAAACAATATCAAAACTAAATTAAAACGGGTTTTCCGACTCAAAAGTTGTAGATCATTTTATTGCCAACAACCTTTTGTCTCAACATTTTTTTGTAGAAGGTTCATTTTCGCTGCAAATCGTAAAAAACCATTTTTACCCCCAAAAGTTCACCTTCTTTCGCACTTCTATCATAATCAAATCCTTATTTATGTCATCGTTTATTCTTTGTACCTAGGTAACAAGTAATTATTATTTTCGAAAGGTTTAAACTGTTAATTTCAATGATTTTGATTAACAAATATGAGTTCAGAACAGAAATTAAAAAAATTGATTTTTGAAAATCTGTTTTTTCAGTTTTTCGCGATCTCTGGAAAAAAGGTCTCATGGTTTCAATATTTGTTTTTCATCTCAAAAATGCATCAGCACTGTTCTATTACCAAAGATTATTTCAAAAAAAAACGGATCACGCTAAATAAGCCATTGAAGAGAAAGGAGCGTTTCTTGCGAATTTCACACCGAGAGAAATATCTATTACCTGTTATACAAAATTGTATAACCTATAAAAGATTTCTGAATTGAATAGGCGCCAACATAGTAACCTTTTCAGAATGATCAGGGTATTTTTTTCAAAAAAGTTGTATAACTGTTAAAGAACACTCGTATAAAAATGAAAATATTGTCATATCGAAATTACTTGCTTCCAATATAATGGTTAAATGACTGGCGTTTCAATATTATATGAAGTTATTATACAAATCAAAAGATGCTTATATAAAGCTTACTTGGCCTCAATATAATGTTTAAATGTTTGACATTTCGATATTAAATGATGACTGTATAAAATTGAAAAGATACTCATTTCAAGATGACTTGTTTTTGATGTAATACTCATTGAAAAATTGATCAACATTTATTAAGGAAATTAAAATATAGTTACTGATTTTTTTTTTTGTTGGGGATTTGAGGCCTTAAGTTAAAGAAAACTCTATTTGTTCAAAGTCAACTTTTCGTCGATTTATTTTGACATCTTCAGAGCACTGGAAGATACAAATAGGGGATGTTTCTTTTAAATTTTGAAACTACTACTACTTTTTTTAAAATTTAGATTGAATTATTATTAATTTACTTCGATCTACTCTGAAGATTTATCTGTTACCAGAACATAGTTCAGTGATTGTTTCTAGAAAAGTATTAATGGCAAATTGATATGTATATTATTATTTGTTTTTTTTCAACTATTTTATTAATAAAAAAAATCCCACATTAATTTCTTACAGTACCCTGAAGATGTTAAAATAAATTAACGGCTTTAAAGAAATAAATTTTTCTTCAATTCATGACCTCAAATCCCCCACGAAAGAAAAAATCAGTCATCATAACAAAGGTAGTAAAACTTACATATCACCAATAAAATATAGTGTTTCTTAAATCAGGGAATATTGAAAATACACTTTTTCTAGTAACCACGGATAGAGTTGACAAGAGGGAAGAATATCCAAATCATACAATAAATTAGTCATCTGAAACAAAAAAAAATTATTACTTACTTTTCAAATACTATTTTATTTCATGCTCAAGAATAATTAATAAAAATCAAATGAAGCCGAGTGGTTAAAGCGACATTGTTTCAATCACTTTTAGCTGCCAGTTCAAACCCTGGCGACTGCAAAACTTTTTCTGATGGCCCGAGAAAGTGCTAGGAATCGCACGTAATAAGGTAAAATGTTTTATTACATTTTATCTTATAAGCAAATAACATACTCACACAATAAATACCTATTATTACAATACTTTTGCACCAGCCAAGGTTTTGTAGCAACCCTACCCTACAAGAAATCGACAGATATTAAAAATGTTGATTTCATTCAATTTGCAAATTGTAGGAACTAGAATCTCAGGTTCCCATAGGAAAAAATCATCTAACAATAATCATCATGTCATAAGATAAAAGTACTTTAATAAATAATAATAGGATGTTCCTTTTGAAAAATATTTAATTTGTGTCGTTTCTGTTCGAACCGGAATTAGGTACTACTGAACCCGTTCAGTTCCTAAAAAAATTGCATTTTCATTCAATTCCAGCCAAACTTTCAAAAATTTTCGTACAAATGAATATTATCTAAAATAAGAATGCAGCATCCCTCAAGCTCGCCCAATACTTACTTGTTTGATTTTAACCTCCCACAAGTAATAACAATGGATAAAATCATTGTAAACAATTGTTGAAAACACACACACGCAGGTAGGCACTTACCCGAAATTTACTTCTTGTAGAAACAAACTATACACAAAGTGTATTTAACCTTTACTTCTGCACTTGCACAACACTACCAAATCTACACGTGAACTGATTGACAATAAGAACTGAAATGACGCAGATGACCCGATGATGAAACGGTGAGTGAAATAAAACATCATAGGAAACACGTGTGTGACGAAGAAGGTGCATGATCAGAGGTGGTGGAAAAATCCGTTACATTTCCAGAACTAAACGACACCCATTTACTGGTTAAAAGGTATCTTTTAACAGTTAAAATGTGAATTATAGTAGCAAAACAGTTTGTTTTTTCAATTCCATCTTTTAACCACAATCGTGCCCTTTATTGAATCTAAAAGGTAACCTTTTCAAAACGTTTAAAACCTTCACATTTTACATTGATCAGATAACATTTAGTTGCTAAAATAGTTTATTTAGCAGCTATAAGATTTTTTTGAAAAAAAACTTGTATAACTGGATTTCTCTCGGTGCATTCAAGAATGAACATTCCAACAGCTTCCTGAAGTATATATCACAAGAGAAGTCGGAGGTCAAAGAACATGAAGTTTAAATTGATTAAAATAGATATTATAACGTAATTGAGTTCGTCCTCATGGCGTAAGACTCGCCTTTAGAGTAGCACTAAATAATTACGGTTCAGTGTTGGTTGCACAAGAAAGTTGCAATTAATTCGTCACTAACGTTTCAGTGGATACTGGGTATTCGGTTTTTATTAGTAGATTATTGCTGGAAACCTGATAGCACACGTGGTGGATTCGCTTCTCTTCAAATAATGTTATTTTCATAATAATAATAATAGTAATATTTATTCACCATTTTTGATACTCGCAGCTCCGAATAGTGAGCTGTACTCTTACAAAAGTGAACGTGAACAATCAAATGTGGTTGAATATTTTGTATATCCGTGTATAGATGATACTGAAATTAACGTTACCTTGTACCATAACAGTTTAGCCTATTGAGATTTTTCAGAGTTCTCCAATATTGTGGTAAATAAAACTATATTTTTCTACAAACGTCAAAAAATGACAAGGTTCGCGCATTGACAACAGTATGCGAAGTGGCACTTTTTCGTTTTCATTCGTTACCATGACAACGTGCGCGAAGTAATGTGCGAAATATATTTCGCACACTGCATGTAAACTATATGGGATTTTCATATTCTAACCTATATGGTCCTCAACTCCTCAATCAAGCAAAAAACAAGAAATCGTTTATTTATTAATGTAGAACAATAATTAAGGCTTTCAAATTGTGAGAAATATTTTTCTGGCTTTATTTGCTTCACACCACTCTTTAAATTGCTGATATGCATTTTCATACTGCCGCCTCGATTTCTCCGGTAAAAGGTTGGAAATTACGGAATTGGCCGCATCTATCAAGTTAGGTGGGGTACTGCTTAGTTCATCGTCGCTCGAAATTTCCATTCTTTTACAATAATAAATATCACGCACGAAATTGACGCGAATAAAAAGTCACTCCAAAATAATTATCAAGAACTGTCACTTTGAAATAATTGTCAACAAATGTCATTTTATTTCCATAGTTACAGTAATTACTTGATTTGGAAAAATTATTTAAGCCAGTTCAATACTATTTTTCATAGTTATTACTTATTTTAGAACAATATTTTTGACGTTTGTAGAAAAAATTTTGTTTGCATCTCATGCGCAAAATTCTTTGGTAATCTCGACTATTTTTTTTAACTCGGCTGCTCCTCGTTAAAAAAATCAGTTCTCCATCACCAAAGTAGCATTTCGCGCACTAGATACAAAAATAACTATTTCCGGTAGAAATCGCTCTAAGATGCGTCATAGTTCATCATACTCGTCGTATTTATTATTGAGTTACCAGTATTTTCAACTAAAGATGATAACGGTAGTTACCACCCATGGAATAAAAGAAATACTAACGATTTTGTGTTCATAAGGGATAACAGTAATAATAACCACATTCTCAGTGAATCTGAACACGAATCAAGTTTATAAGATTACTTTTCATTCAAGGTGGATATTATTCACCCGAATTCATTGCGTTTTGTAGTAATACTTACAGAACAGAATGGTAAACATGAAGTTATATTAGTTGAAATCATCGTCCAACGTTCAGTTGAGTGTCCGGGCGATGACGGTTGAGAGAGGGTTCGTACACCTATGAAGATTTATTAAAGTTTAATTTTTCTAGGAGCTTACGTCTGATTCGAAAGGTCTGAGTATATTGTTATAGTGAATGAGGAGTGAAATCTATTACTTCTCTTGAAGGTGAGTTTCAAGTCAACAGAATTTTCTGAATATGGATTCTATAATACGATTTGTTTTAGCCGCTTCTCTATACGTTTAATGGACCGAAGTCAATAATTGAACATCATGGACTCATACATAAGCTGACCTAGATTTTAGCGTATGACTGCATAGATGATGAAATCATTAGTAGACGTAAATTAAATGTAAATACTTCCATGAGCTGAACAATGAGAAGAAGTGAGATAAAAGTTTAATGAAAGTCTTGAATCTCTAAATTTATGTTCCTGTTTCAGTATACCGGTCTTCAGGGTGGCAGAAGAGAGGAGAGAAATCACCGGAGAATAGTATCACTGAACAATAAACAACCTTAATATTAAAATCAACGGAATTACGAAGTTGGAATTCATTCTCTTCCTTAACTTGAAGGTATGTTACTAGTTTACTTTTCTTATTATTGAGACGAATAATATTTCTTAAATGATAGAACTGAACGATTCAGTGAAACAACCTTTTCAGATCACCAGGAGTCGTGGTATATCATATGATGACATTTTCACTGCTCCTGTAGTGGTATTTATTCCGCTTCTCTCTCAAATTACCACGGGTCGTGCTATACGATAGGATTGTTGTTTGTACTATTCCTGAGAAAATTATTAGGTATCATAATGGTAGAAAATTAGGCATACTTTCTGTCCGACTATACCAGAAAATGATAAATAATGTAGTTCATTCACAGGAAGAAACGCAAAGTACAAACAACAATTTTCATAGTGAAAAAAACCATTCAGGAATAATTCACAAATTTTAATAAAGTAGACAAACACATAATCATAGATTTATCAATTCAACTCTTTATGTATTTGATAAAGATAATATTCAGTTAATGATGACGATAGAATTTTTTATATTCATCGACAGTAATAAAGTAATCAAGTCAACTGATGTAATTTTTTATTCGTCATATTTATGAAATCGGAGTGCTGTATTTATTTTAAATGATTTAAATTATTTTGACTTTACATTCAATTCAGAGTTTCATTATTTGCTATCTCAACTGTACCCCTGTTTAAGAACAGATATCAAAGAAATAATCATGTAGCTGCTGATATGAACCATAAAGAACAATGATTTTTTCAGGAAAACGAGATACGAATTCGTACTGAAGACAAATGGAGTCGTGAACACATTTCTTTAATGAAAAAAAAATGTTTCATTCCATCATAAAAAGTCAACAATATGAAAAATTACACAAGAGGAACGTTATACTCATAACTGTAATAAGAGAAAGAATCTGAAGAGCGCATGATTATGGACTAATGAAAAAATTCGTCAAATAAGATAAGATGGGTAAGTAAACATTTTAATATCAAATAATTAAATTTTTAATAGTAGTCGAAAATGTCAATGAAAACTTTCCTTCCAGACTGTACCTGATCTGAAACAGAACGTATAGTGTTACTTTCAGATATGATTGTTTATTTATTTTCTAATCCTCATACGTTTATGGACAAAAAATGAGATATTCATTTAGTCTGATCACCTTCTCGAATGGTTCACTACTGAACTATCCCCAAGCGAACAGGAAGATATAGCGTGGTTGACTCCAGAGAAAAGCCCAGTCAAGATATAATTGAATGCTTTCCTGCGTTTGAACATCAGCTGAATTGATAAAGTTTGGTAAGTAGCTATGTCAATCCATTTTTAGGCAAAGTCTGAACCTTTTTTTCAGTTTGAATTACACCTCCAGAAGATGTTAGGAGTAAAATATAACGTGTAAGAATCTCTACCTGAAAAGACCTTTGAAGATATATAAGCTGTTAGATATCTTGATGTCTATACTACAAAGGCGTAGAAGGGCCACGGTTTTTTCCTATTTTTAATCCCGACTTCTATCTCGGGATCTCGAGTTCCCAACATCTAAGTCGGGATTTTATCTCGCGATCTCGAGATCCCGACATCTAAGCCGGGATTCTATCTCGGGATCTCGAGATCCCGACATCTAAGTCGGGATCCCGACTTCTATCTCGGGATCTCGAGATCCCTACATCTAAGTCGGGATCCCGACTTCTATCTCGGGATCTCGAGATCCCGACATCTAAGTCGGGATTCCGACTTCTATCTCGGGATCTCGAGATCCCGACATCTAAGTCGGGATCCCGACTTCTATCTCGGGATCTAGAGATCCCGACATCTAAGTCGGGATTCTATCTCGGGATCTCGAGATCCCGACATCTTAGTCGGGATCCCGACTTCTATCCAGGATCTCAAGATCCCGACATCTTAGTCGGGATCCCGACTTCTATCTCGGGATCTCGAGGTCCCGAGATAGAAGTCGGGATTTCGGCTATATCGCCTATATCTACTCTTTGTAGTCAACTTCAGTCGTCACTTGTCAGTCTTTACACTCTTTACGCGTGCGAGGTTGTGAACTCTAAATATAATTCGTTTCGTCAGTTAGGATAGAAAACCCATGGCTGATTCAGAGCAGGTCGGGATCTCGAGATCCCGAGATAGAAGTCGGAATCCCGACTTAACTGTCGGGATCTCGAGATCCCGAGATAGAAGTCGTGATAAATATAACCACGATGCTCCGTTGATCGATTATTGTTTTTCGCGATCAATATCACTGCATTATCTAGCAATACAATCTCAGGGTTCTCTCAACGTTTTTAAAAGGTACACCTCACTACGATCAAAGTTTGTCCATATTCTTAACGTTTTTCGTGGTTAGATTATTGACGATTCTAGTAATTTCTACCATTCTTTTCTCTGCGTGTGGGAGCATTTTACAAAAATTCACAAAATTTACCCAATAGTCGCCAGTGAAAAAATGAGCCGAATAGCTATACTCCTTCCGAGCTCAGGAATGGAAGTACTTACCTCGAATAAACCAAATCCAAAATATTTTTGATTTTGTGTCCATTACATACAGTGGATTTGAGATATAACTGTTTGTCCAGAGACAAACAGACAACAATAAAGATTATTTTGGTGGAGTTAGACTGTAAGTTTTTCACCCACCCAGTTAATTCCATTTGATGTGAATGTACTTTCGTCGGTGAAAAGCACATACTGTATGAAAAATCTATCTTCTTCTATTCGCCCCTTCACCCATAAACTAAAATATAGCCGATCGTCATAATTTCGTTCTTACAGCTTATGATTGACTAGGTGGAAAGACCGAAACTTATTTGATATCAGAATTCTTCTGACCGATGCGCGATAATGGGGATGTCATGATCTGTTGGCCGATTTTTCGGAGAGAAGTTCTTGGATTCTCGACAACAGCTTGCATTACCTGCAGCTGACGTTCGTCATAATTTATCCAAGGTGTATGAGGATTTTTAGAATTATTTTTGACTCTGCCTGTACTTCTGCATTTTTTCTAAATCCTGCTTATAGTGGAGTAGATAACATATTTGTTGGGATGCCGTTCGTTGAATATCTACGCTACTTTCGTGTACGTCTTATAATTTTCACCAACAATTACAACAATCTCAATTTTTTCTTCGTCGTTCTTCGAAAAATAACTCTCGAAAAAACTGCTCTTAACGGATTCACTTATTGAATGAAATAACCCAGAACGAATTGTCCAACTTTCAGCTAATTGCGATATTCAGTTTTACAGGAAAACATCCATTGCCATCTCATATTTTAAAGCATAGTCAATTTACCTGGCTGTGTAATCGCGAAATTACGAAGATCACTCATCTCGTAGCCAAATGTAAAACAGATTTTCACGATCTTTCTGATAATAATTCATTGGCAGAGATTGATTAGAGCAGGGGTTCCCAACCTTTTTGCATCTGCGTACCACCTGACTCTTGGAGGAATTTTGGAGTACCACTAGACATAAATATTTTAATGAACGGATAATATTCACTCTTTTCAAAGTGTTCAAAGGATTTTTGAATTAAAATCCTGAGAAAACTTCATATTTAATGGTTAGATATTTGTTTATTTGTGGGGTTGCAGTCAGGGTTGCGGGCTATTTCAAAGAAAATTCTTTGATACTGTCAAGCTTTCGGTATAATTCGATACCTTCCTCAGGACAACTGAAAATACGCATTGTACAATAAATGTAAGAAAGATTAAATGGAGTACTTACTAACGTGAGAATGAATGATGAAATTGGCAAAAAACGAAAATAGAATATACATGAAGTGAAATGAAATGACTGATGTAGGAATGACAGTGACTTATTTATTTCAGTAATCAAGTTGGAAGATTCTGATTAGAGGGTGATTTTATCCTATGTTCTCAAAATTAAGTAGATATGTATAAATTTTGAGAAACATTAAAAATAGAAACAAAGGAAGTCAACAACAGGAAGCCAACCACACATTTGTGGCTTCGGTTAGAAGACCTTGTGCTTACAAGCCAACAACTAACTCTATTTTTACATCCAAGTGTTGTACATCTTCGCTCTTGATTTTACCGTACTGATGAGAGCTTAAGCTCGAAACACGTGTCTACGGTTGCAGAACATTTTGAGGATTATACCCAATAACTTTTCTACTTATATTTTCATATATTGCCCCTCGCTAAATCCATCCTTATTTGTATTTTCCTGGGTAGGATTGTCACGCTGGTAGCTATAGCTGCCTCCGTGGCGACGTTAGTTGTTGCCTTGTAAGCACAAGGTCTTCTAACCGAAGCCACAAATGTGTGGTTGGCTTCCTGTTGTTGACTTCCTTTGTTTCTATTTTTACATCCAAGTGTTGTACATCTTCGCACTTGATTTTACCGTACTGATGAGAGCTTAAGCTCGAAACACGTGTCTACGGTTGCAGAACATTTTGAGGGTTATACCCAATAACTTTTCTACTTATATTTTCATATATTGCCCCTCGCTAAATCCATCCTTATTTGTATTTTCCTGGGTAGGATTGTCACGCTGGTAGCTATAGCTGCCTCCGTGGCGACGTTAGTTGTTGCCTTGTAAGCACAAGGTCTTCTAACCGAAGCCACAAATGTGTGGTTGGCTTCCTGTTGTTGACTTCCTTTGTTTCTATTTTTACATCCAAGTGTTGTACATCTTCGCACTTGATTTTACCGTACTGATGAGAGCTTAAGCTCGAAACACGTGTCTACGGTTGCAGAACATTTTGAGGGTTATACCCAATAACTTTTCTATTTATATTTTCATATATTGCCCCTCGCTAAATCCATCCTTATTTGTATTTTCCTGGGTAGGATTGTCACGCTGGTAGCTATAGCTGCCTCCGTGGCGACGTTAGTTGTTGCCTTGTAAGCACAAGGTCTTCTAACCGAAGCCACAAATGTGTGGTTGGCTTCCTGTTGTTGACTTCCTTTGTTTCTATTTTTACATCCAAGTGTTGTACATCTTCGCACTTGATTTTACCGTACTGATGAGAGCTTAAGCTCGAAACACGTGTCTACGGTTGCAGAACATTTTGAGGGTTATACCCAATAACTTTTCTACTTATATTTTCATATATTGCCCCTCGCTAAATCCATCCTTATTTGTATTTTCCTGGGTAGGATTGTCACGCTGGTAGCTATAGCTGCCTCCGTGGCGACGTTAGTTGTTGCCTTGTAAGCACAAGGTCTTCTAACCGAAGCCACAAATGTGTGGTTGGCTTCCTGTTGTTGACTTCCTTTGTTTCTATTTTTACATCCAAGTGTTGTACATCTTCGCACTTGATTTTACCGTACTGATGAGAGCTTAAGCTCGAAACACGTGTCTACGGTTGCAGAACATTTTGAGGGTTATACCCAATAACTTTTCTACTTATATTTTCATATATTGCCCCTCGCTAAATCCATTCATATATATATATATATATATATATATATATATATATATATATATATATATATATGTATATAGAAAGGGTAGTCGTTGCTGACTAGTTAAGAATAAAACCAGTTAATATTGGGGATCGCAGCAAAGTCAAAGGTGTACTCTTTTATAAAGTTAATTCCAAGCTTTCGTAAATTTTATTTACATCTTCAGGGAACTACAAAGAATTATTATGTCAATTTCACATGTTGATGTTATTAAATTGTACTTACAACTATAGTGAGGTTGTTTGACATGTTCTTAATGCTTTGTATAGTGACATTACAGTTTAAAATTGTAAATAATGAAAAAAGAGACTTCACGAATAAAAATAAACAGAAAATTTTAAAATTTCAGTCGAAAAACAAAAGACTTGTTGATTGTATCTAAGCGATATACATCAGGTGTCAACTGTCAATAGAAAAGAAATCTGTAATTTTCCAGTCAATGTTACCAACTGTAATCTTGTACCAACTGTTGAAAATTTAAATATACGACTGTTGTTTTGTAAGTTAGGAAAAAATTACATTTCCAATTGAGTAGTTATGGAGATATTATTACAAAATGTTACTTATGACAACTACAGTCACTCTCTTTTCGCTTATAGTCATACCTACTTTCTATATGGTTTGAATAATTATTTCAATTCAACTCACACCACGGAGAGTCTCTTTTTTTTTAATTGTGTTGTTATATATTATTTTATCGTTATATTGTATTTTTATATTATGCTGTTACCTATTTACAAATAAAATTATTATTATTATTATTTCGTCACACATCAAGGAGAATAATCTTATGTTTAGAGCCCTAGCCTTTATGAAGTTAATAACTTTCACAGCATCTGATAGAACGGAGTTAATATTTTCCGGCATACCTTCAGCAGTTAATGCTTCTCGATGGATGACACAATGAGTACTTTTGCATGTCGTTCACATCACTCACGCGTACCACCTGAAACGTTCCCGCGTATTACCAGTGGTAGGCGTACCACCGGTTGGGAACCCCTGGATTAGAGTTTTAAAAGGACGTTTGGATTATTCTGAACATATATTTCAAGTATGGCCCTAGTAAATTCTACGCAGCGCTTTTATCGTACCGTTTTTGATATTTGAACGAGTTTCTTCAAAAACTATAGTTTTGAATGATAAGTACTCTACTAATCTCCCCAATAAACCCATTCTGTGCCAGCGTGATTCAACTGATTTTTAATTTTTTTTTTAAGTGTGTCTAGAGTGGGTTTGGTGAGATCAGCAAAATCGATTTCACATTAAATAGACCATTACTAAAATTAACACCTACTGTTGAGAAAATTATTGTACAAGTATTGCTGAATTATCTACATGAAGACCCCACGTTAACCCACCAATAACAGCAGAGATAATGGCCTAGCTAAGTATCGGATGATGTGCAAATGATAATGGAATTAACACCTCACCATGATATTAGGGCTGATAAAACTACATATAAACTTGTGATTGGACTTAAACTTCACGTTGGAAGCACAAATTATCAACAACACAATGATCAGTTCTGATGTAGTCGATGGTTTATTTTTCGTTTTATTCATCTTGTTCGTGTTGGATTCAAGTGTTGAGCATATTGAATTCCTTTTTCTTCTCGAGTACTTATTCAGATTCAGAATACCACGTATACTAAATCTAAAGTCAAAAAAATGTATTTCAATAATTTTGCAAAGATTTTGAACTGACAATTATTATAACGAGTGTACAGGGCTGTTATATAGAAAATGTTCCGATTTGCAATTGAATTAGAAAGTTGATATCAAGTAAACAATCATAATTAATTGTATTCTTCAATTTATAATATGAAGTGCACCAAAACTCCATTCCCACTCTGAGGCTCGGTTGAAACGAAACGGACTGTGCATGACAGTTTCTTAAAAAAGGCTTTTAAGCAAATAAATGTCATTTTTATTGAAAATATGAATAGGATGTTCACAAAATCTGAAAAGTTATCTTTTATATAATAACGATGAAAAAAAATCCGTTGAAATATCATTTATGAATCGTAATAAAAATACATTGCCACTTTTAGTTACTGATTTTCGATTCGAAACCTTCAATAGATTTGTGGTTAAAATTGGAATCTAAGAAATGCTTATCTAAAAAATTTTGAAATTCGAAAAAAATTACTTTTTCAACTATCATTGGTATTAGAAATTTCAAACCGCCAGCGCCATAGGAACTCAGCTAGGTAGAAAAAACTGTATTAAATATTTTTTTATCGTTCATGTTCACTACATTGGTTGAAGTGCTTCCAACGCACTTTAGATGCAATTTTTTTATGAAAAATCAAGTGTAAATTTTTTCTCAAAACCATGTGATCGTACTCAGAATCCTCTGAATCCAATACCATCGGCAAGTTTAAATTGCATAGCCTTGGAACTGTGAAAATAATGGCTTGTCTGAAGAATACATTGACACCCGGTATCTCTTTGAGGCATGGCGGTACAATATTTGTACCACTTCATTTTCATCTCAATGCACGATGTTACGAATAGTGTACCACACTTTCAAATTTGTCACTATGTTATTCATCACCTCTGGCAGGCGTGGCTTATTTGAAAGCTGCCAGGTCTGGAAATGATAGAATTAATTCATTCAGTGTTATCGAATAAGCACCCTAAATTTCAATTGAAAATTCTCACGCTAAAATATCTGCTACTTGAAAAAAATCGCTGTGCTTTTTGTTCGTTGAATTCTCTACTTTCTAATGGTATAGAACACGAAAGAACTCGAATTCGACAATTTCTTTTCAATCAATAGGTACAATTTTGAGCTATTTATTAAAATTTAATGTAATGTAAGTTTTTGTTTCTGTTTTCTTCCCGTTAGTTTCCTTGTTAAATTGATAAATTAAAAAACTGCAAACTGAAATATACTAGTATGATTAACAACTAAATGAGTTAATGAAGTTAATACTTCATAAGACATCTACAATATTTTGAGAAAGTTGTAGGAATATTTTTAAATTATATGCGTGGGTGCCTTGTTTGTATTCAGAATCATTATTTTTTGTTTGAGTAGTTGATTAGATTAATAGTTATGTACTATTCTATTATCAAGTTTCATAGTAAATCTCCTTATTTATTAACCGCGAAAATGGTTTCATTTTAGCAGATCAGAAGATAGCAAATTGGGGAAGGAGCTAGGCTCTGAGTCTAATATGTTGATTATGTTGTAGCAGCTGCAAACACCGATATCCAATATAACACAAACGTTAATTGAAAGATTAAATTCACAGAGATATGCCTGTAAACAAGCAGTGAAGATGCGAACTGACAGCAACAGATTGGGGATGAAAGCAACATCAACGTGGCATTATGACCAAATTGATAGATAAAGAATTAATCGCGGAAACATTGCTCAAAACCATTTGCTGCAGCTGGATGCAATAGTCTAAAATGTAGCTGCCGAAAACATGGTTTAAAATGCACAAATTTATGTTCAAATTGTCATGATTCTGAGAAATGCGCCAATGTTGAAGAAAAAACCTACGAGGAAGTTAATTATTCAGATGAAATTGTGGATGAAGAACCAATGGTTTCAGGGCTAATTTATCGAAAACCGCGGCATTAAATGCACTGAATGATGTAATAAATGAAGTCTTCGAGACCTATGGGTACGTCCATGTACAATTCTAAGACCTAAGTAAGGCTTTTGACTATGTACCGCACAATATATTAATTAATAAACTGAAATTTTACAACTTTTCCAAAAATAGCCAAAAAACTATTAGGTCCTATTTGACGGACAGAACTCACTTCGTTAATTTTAAGGATGTCAGCTCTCAATCGATCAACATTAAATATGGGGTACCGCAAGGCTCTGTCCTAGGTCCGGTCCAATATCATATTTATGTCAACGACCTGCCTAATAGTGCTCCTTCAGCAAAGTTTACCCTTTTTGCTGACGACACCTCATTAGCCCATTCAAATAGAGATTTCAATATGCTGCTAACTGAGGCCAATAAAAGTCTGTCCTTGACACATTCTTGACTACATAACAATACATAACAGTACGTTAGTAACAAAGAAAAGTCTGAGACATTTATTTTTAGCTTAAAACAGCACACAGACCTAAATAACTCTCATTGCGTTAAGTTTTTAGGTGTCTTCTTGGACGGTAAACGCACTTGGGAAGAACATTCGACTTTTGTCTGCAAAAATTATTATTTTCACAAAATTTGGTAAAAACTTACCTTTTTATGTCCCAAACGCATTTTTGGATTCAAAATATTTATTATTTCACCTTATTTTCATTTAATATCGAAAAAGCACCCTAATTTTCAATCGAAAATTCTCACGTCAAAATATCTGCTTCTTGAAAAAAATCGCTGTGCCTTTTGTTCGTTGAAATTTGTACTAAAATCCACCAAAATAACATTTGTCGAATCTATCGATGAAGAAATGTCATCAAAGAAGCAAAAACTAATGGGAGTTATTAGAATTAAAGATAAAGTATTATAATGATATGCTCTTTTTGATTATCATTATTATTAGTTTTTAATTTAAGATTTGAAATGTTTATGTTTTAAAATAAAATTCTCTCAGGGCTTCAAAAAAAAATTCATTACAATACATTTACAATAAAAAATATCTCCACTACAAGTGATCTTTCATTCGATTTAAAATCTAAACACTAAGATAGTCTTGGGCAATGAAAATGACGAAAAGTTCGTAAAGAATTGAAGTTTTTAATCCACACTCCCCAAGTAGCACACCTATATTGGTAAAATATTGGTACAATATTGTGAACATATTGGCAAAATATTTGAAATGCAATTTTGGCGAGAAAAAAAATGTGAACATTCGGCGATATTGGTCCAATATTACTTGAATAATATTGGCGAAATATTCTTGAACTAATATTGGCCTCAAAATGTTCGGCGATATTGGTACAATATCGCTGATACAATATTCTGACAATATTAGCACTATATTCAAAAGTTATATTGTCGAGAAGTAAAATGTGAATATTTTGCGATATTGGTCGAATATTGTTTGAATATTTTTGAAATAGTTTTGGTGAAATATTCTTGAAGCAATAATGGCCTCAAAATATTTATCGATATTGCTACAATATTTATCGATATTGGTACAATATCATTTGGATATATTGGTGGATGTCAATATGCCTTTTGATCGCCATAACCACTGAGTGAGCTGTCTTGAAAACAAGTTACGGGAAGTATTTAATATACTTTCGTAGGTTTTAGAAGACGTTCTATATTTAGAGCCACCTAGCGGCTCCAGGTTTGATCATGATATAATTTCAAAAAATTGAATATTCGGCCAATATTCTAATTTCATCTCAATATAGATGTAGGAAACAATATGAAGACAATATTGTTTTAACGATATCGATAAATATTATTGAACCAATATTGACCCAATATTAATTAATAAGATTTGTTGAATATTGGCAAAATGATATTCAACCAATGTGTAATCACACTTGGAGATACAATATAGCTTTTATTCCTAGAATCGGTATTAGGGGAATATTGGGATTGCGATATTTATTCTAGATGTTAAAAACGATGTGAAGACAATATTGCTTTATCGATATTGGTAAATATCATTCAGCCAATATTGACTCAATATGAGTTATTGCAATTTGTCAAATAAAGTGGAAATGATATTCAACCATTATTCTAACAAACTTGGAAATACAATATAGTTTTTTCCCCTATAATCGATATGACTGGAAAATTTGCATTGCAATATTTATCCTTGATATGAACAACAATATATAACCAATATTGTATTATCGATATTGGTAGAAATTATTCAACCAATATTGACACAATATTTCGTGTGATAATCTACATTCAAAACTAGTTCAACCAATATTCCACCAATATTATTAATATAATATTGTTTTTTGAATATTCACACATATTGGACCAATATTGATATTTCGTTTACAATATATCTATATTGGCCCAATATGGATCCAAGATTCAGCCAATATGATGTGCTACCTGGGTCGCGAGAAAGCACTTTTGGATCTTTCCACGGGAAAGTCTAGTGGTTTGAAAATTTGTGAAAATGAGAAAAGTTCTTGATATTCTTATTAGTCAAATGTGTTTTGTTCGAAGAAAAGGTTTTCATACCGTTTTATATGCATATAAAGACGTTTATAAATACCAGGGATTTATTTCTGGTTTTGTTCTTCAAAAGGTTCTATGGGGTCTGGAAGCTAGGAGACCTGGAGACCGGCATCTTCGTCTTAGAAGTCGAATTTCTCAAGAACGAGAACAGCTAGCACTTGGCAAGTTCTGAAGTTTGTTCATATTCACTTTAAGTTTATTTTGACATTGGAATCATGGAATTTCTTTATGTTTTTCCGGAGAAAAGTTTAATTATTCAGGGAGCACATCTTATACATCTCTCCCCTTCGATGGACATTTTCTGAATCCCTTTTCATTGTTGTCAACAATTGAAAGCCAAATTGCCTTAGCAACGGGTTCATTTTCTTGCATATATGAACCTCACCAATGAATTACTAACTGAATACTTCATTATGAAATCTAAATTATATACTAAACTAAACTCTAAACATTCTAAATTCGGCATACTACCATAGGATTTTTCACAATGAACATTTTCATATTGAAATTTAATAAAATTTCTATATGTCATGATAGTGGCGTACACGACTAATTTCCTGCTTGGCAATTCCTATTGTTATTTGGTAATTCAAGACCTTTTTGTAAAACTGATTGTAATGGTTAGATTCTCTGAATCTTTCTGTACTACCTACTGACATTCAAATCCCTTAAACGATTACCAATATTTTTAAATTAATTGATAAACTTCCAACATCGTTGCCATGTGTGACGTCACGCCTCGCAGAGAGCTCCTTGCCTGAACAGAGTTGGCCTAAGTAGGATTTCGTTTTCGGATAAATGTGAATTGTTATTTTTGATTGAAAATTTTATATAGTGGTAAATTTATTTCATGACATACAGTGAATCATAACAGTATTTATAAATGTAAAACCCTTTCTTTAATACTTCGAAAATCAACAATTTTGGCATGTTTTTGCAATCTCTATATCCTGTTTCATGTATTTTCAATATTTTAGTTTATCGATGTAACATGGAAGCTTGCATTTTTCGAGTAAATAAAGTATAAATAAAAAAAGCTCAAAATACATGGTGATTTAAGAAAAAAATTGTTTTTTTCCATTTTTTAGGAATATTTGCCCTAGTAATGTATATTTTTTATAACATCTGAAAGTAGAGATTTCAACGAATATATATCACACCGATTTTTTTCAAAAAGCAGATATTTTGATGTGAGAATTTTTTATTAAAAATCAAGGTGCTTTTTCGATATTGAATAAGGGGAAACAATAAATATTTTCAATCCAAAAAATTACAGTGTGTTGAGGACATAATATAGAGGTAGGTTTTCACCAAATTTCGTAAAAAAATTGTAAGAGATGAAAATAAAAATCCAAAAAGTCGGTTCAGACCTTATTCAGATGCACCTGAAAAGTTTCGTTCAATTTCAGAACCATTAATAACCTCTCCTAATTAATTTATCGAATATTTCGATCGTATACATTTCCTATCAAGATTCGAGAAAGGCGAACGAGTCGAATGAGTGTAATCCGGCCTAAGAAGTGGAACTTTCGCTCGTAGATAATACTCCGGACGAACATATTTATCGGTTAGGTCCTCGGTAAATGGCCATTTTTGTTCGCCATAAAAAGCATCTTGCCCGAGCTACAGTATTTTTAGGCGCCGGAGACTATCTTCATCATAAAAAATCAACTCGAACACACTAAATCTCTCCTCAAACGATATAAATATTTAAATTCCACCGATTGAATTAGACTCGAACACTATAAATGTTAACGATTTAATTTATTTAGAAGTCGAACAAAGGCAATATATCTTTTCTTTTGGAGTCATAAAATAAAAAATATGTTCGACATTGTACTGTTGTGAATGGTAGCTAATGCATAAATCTTTGCAGATGGATATTAATTTTATTGTCGCCGTAACGTATTGTTTGTTACTCGTGCATAAACATTATTTCTATTAATTGAAAATTTCATACTTCACGACGTGCACTAAAGCTACTTATATCATCATCGCTACCTGACCTGAAGAAGTTGGCGATTATTGAAAACTAGACATGTACAGGGTTGGTTAAATTATGGCAAAGTTGCTCAGTTTGTTGCCGATGGTTGTTTGGTTGGCCGCCCAAATAAACCGTCGTATCGGAAACCAATGTAGAACAAAGTTGCCGATATGGGAGTCACCAGAGCAACTTATATAGTAATATGCGTAAAAATATGCCACCAACTCCGAAATTCATGCTGAATAGCCCTAACGAAGTAAATAATGTATTTCCTGATAAATATGAATGGAAAAATGTTCATAAGACAAGATTTCATTCAAATGCACTGAAAAGGGATATTTTCTTCAGATCATTCGTAAAATATGTCATATTGAATTATTGAGTTTTTCAAAACTAACTCCTATTCCAAAAACTACTAGATACATATTTTGAATAGAATCTGACCTCAAATCTCGGGGCCGCCATCTTGAATTTTTTGATTTTGACAAAAAAGTCAAAATCACCTATCTAAAGAACCCCTACATTCTATTTTGAACGGACTCGGACTCGTTCACCGTTTTGTAGCTGTCATTTCGAATTATTAAACATTGCCAAAAAAATCATGATCTTCGACCACAAAAATCCCTATATATACCTGTACCAACTCAAAATAGAATCAGACCAAGAATCAGAAATTTCATCCGTTATTTTGGAGTCGCTTCGTTGAATTTTCAAAAAAAATTCCTGAACCCAATTTAATATACCAATTTTGAATGGAATTGTATCAGAAATCACGAAACTCGTTCAACATTCTGGAGCCGCCTCTTGGTTTTTCCTAATATAAAAATTTTATGGAGTATTGTCCCTCAAGTGATGAAAACATGTTGTTGAAGAAAGCTATTAACTGTAAAAGTTATAATATTCCATAGTTTCGATCGACCCGAATAAGTTTAAATTTTTTCCTATTCCCGATCCGACGCTGTGCCAGATGTCATACTGGCTCTATGATAATAATATAATATAATAATATAATATATTTATTTGCCATTTTAGTTACACATAAGGTACATATGGTATGTCACTAAACCTTAGTTATCCCTCTGTATAAGAGTACGTCAAGTTGTCATTCAGGTATTCTTGGAGAGTGTGATAGCATTTCTCAAGTAAAATCGTTTTACTTTGACTCTGAAATAATTTATCACTTTGAACTCGTTTGACTGTATCAGGTAGTTTGTTGTAGCAAGTTACCTATTGCACAGTAGTGAGGAGAGTTTTTGAAGTGAACCGGTGTTTTGGAATTAGCAAAAGTTCGCCGTTTCGTGTATTGTGTTCGTGCTCTGATGCACTTTTCGAGTTTTAAGATCCTTTTCTCCACGATGATCACAGAATTTGCCAATTCTGAAATCAAATTTGATTACAGAATGCTGGAATTCTCTCTCTTGAGATTGAAGAAATATTCTGCAACACCTCTGCCCCCATGCAATTTAAATACGTATTTTTCTGAAATCGTTCAAGAATGCTCACTTTTTCGGAGCAACTTCAGGCCTCAAAATAAGCTAATCTAGTATTTTAGTCCGTTGCTAAGCAACGAACTTTCTCGGACCGTTTTCGGACCTAAACGGTACGAGAACTAGGCCGGGAAGTGCTACTATCCCAAAGAAAAAGTGTCCAGGAAATGAACACTTCCCGGATGGTTGCCGAAAAAGTACTTTCCCGTATTGAAAACGATACGGGAATATTTTTTCCGGCTTGTTTACATTTTAGACAGTTATTGAATTCACGCAAACAATATGTAGAATTCGTTAGTTTTTGATAATGCTGATTGCGATTTCAGAAAAAATAGTATGTGTACCTTGTAGTAAAAGCACATTCCCAGACTTCAATTTACATTGTCGTCCGGGAATGTATTGCTTTTACTACTAGATACACAATATACTATTACATTCTCTCTCTTGTGATAGAATAATATTCTCACACTGGTTAGCAATAATAACATTAGCTTTGACGCAGTTGATTGTCATCGTAGTGGCAAAATTTGAGTAAGTGTCAAAATTATTACTGTCACGTTTCCTATCTTTGATCGTGGAGAAAATATAGTCTGCTACTCGGTTAGAATGAAAATTCGTGATGCCACTCGCATCGAATTTTCATTCTAACCTTGTTACAGAATATACTACTCTGAGCTATAAAGACCCTTGTAAAGTCTCTTGCTCTTCCCCAAGCCATAATGTTCAAGCTGATGTGGGAGTAGACCAATGCATAGTAAATGCTTACAGCCGTATGCATAGTTAATTCCAGCGACTCGCCAGAGTTTCGCCGCTCGCTACACAAGAACTATAATGCACAGTCGAGCTCCAAAAAAGTGGTACATCGCCAGCGTTTCGCCAAAATGTGACTTATCGCGTAGTTGTCACGTTTTTGGAGCTCGACTGTGCATTATAATCCTTGTGTAGCGAACGGCGAAACTCTGGCGAGTCGCTGGCGATTGACTATGCACACGGCTGTTAGTGTTCCGGATTTGTCGAAATTTGGTTTCATTTGATTTATGGCATAATAAGCTTTGTTTAAGTGTGCACAAGTTTGATTCACTTGTTTTTGCCAGTTTAAATTGGAATCTAGGTAGGTACCCAAGAATTTAACTTCTTGTGAAAGTTGAATTTCGTCTATTTTGAATAAATGGGCTGGGGTATTTTTCCTGAAGTGGAATCGCACAGAAAAAGATTTTGAAGTGTTCAGAATCAATTAATTTTTTTGACACCATTTACTGAACTGTTCAATGATACTTTCAGATTCATTTGACGAGTTGCTCTGCATTTTGCCAAGATATGGTTATGGTAGTATCGTTTGCAAACATTGTGACATGCCCCCCCACAATATGTTGTGGTAGATCATTTACATATACTAAAAATAGTAGCGGTCCCAGGACCCCAGGAACCTTGCGGCACGCCTAGTTTTTTTTTTGGCTCTGAGGATGACCCGTTACATATTACGATATTTCTATTTCTCATGTAAGATTCTATCCATTTTACTATGTTAATAGGAAAAGATTTGCTAGTTTTTGGATTAAAAATTCAGAGTACACCGAAAGCTTTTGATACTCTCTCTTTTCCTCACCAGTCGTGAGGGAGGAGTTACCTGAGGGGCGTGTCATTCAAAAAAAATTCAGTTCTATTTCTGAACCCAGAATTGTGATAATTAGTTTTCACTGGTCGACGGCTGAACCAAACCTGCATTAGTTGACTTTGATAAAGCTGGAGATTTCTCATTTCGAATGGAATAAAGCAAGGAAACCCAATTCGCGAAAACAACACATTTTTCTAAAATTATTCATAAAAAAAGGAAATATCTAGGGGAAAAATAAGAAAGTCGTTTAACTAAGTGAATGATATACTTCGATACTGAAATGAAACAACACCAAAATTTTCGTTCGTTTTGATGGTGGAATTGAAGGAAAATGCCCAAAAATGAAAATATCCTTTTCATTCATTTAAAACTCAAAGAATTTGTTTTCGTTATTTTTATCTTTATACAATCATACAACCCTTCACCACTCAGAACAAAAAATCGTTTCTGACTCCCCTTTTTTCAGGGATGAAGACCTATTAATGCTGACAAGCGAGACACAAGGTTTACCTTTAGGGTTTTCCTTAACACTGAGACCTGTGGGTATATTATATAGGGTGGTATTAATAAAAATCAGTATTTACTTACAAGTACCTACTTACTTATATGTATCAGCACCAGCATTAGGTAAATACTGAGATGTATATTAAAAAATAAATGATGATCTACTGATTATTCTTGAGTATTTTCTTATTTAGTCGAAATTTGATTACATGAAAAAAAAACAAAAAACGCACAATAACTCTTGTTCAAATCAGTTTACACTCAAGACGTATACAAAACTCAATGAATTTACTTTTCTACATTTATTTATCGACCATCATGTCATTCGTTTCATCCGAAAGTGAAGCAAGCAATGAGAGTGTTCCAAAAACTAAAGAGTCGGATTTAACATTTTGGCCAAATTTGTACATGCAATACATAAAAAAAGAAGACGTCTCAGTCATTGAACAAGAAGTAAGTTATCATGCCTTTCTTTTCTTCTTTCAGCGGCATTGACTGCTGAGATCATTAGCCGCATACGTAAATGACACTAAGGTTAATACGATTAAATTTCGGCCGCCGTTAAGAAATCACTTGTACAAATATTTTTTTCAAAACTTCATTCTACTTACAATAACAATAATTATAATAATACCATATATTTATAAATTTGAAAAGTAATTTGACAATTGCTATTATTATTATCTTTATTCCATCGATGAGAGATTTACCATCTATAGCACCAGTATTTGAACTTGTTGTCGGTGTGGCCCCATTACTATGAAATAGTTGTCTCGTTAGATTAATTCTCATTGAAACTGAGGAGTTCAATAGGAGTTCCAATAGTATGAATGCCCACAACTTGTTTTAAGGTTTCCTCAAACCAACGCGGGATCGCGGGAGCGGGAGCGGGAACGAGATGAATGCGAGACTAAATTCTGTAGTGGGACATACAGATGTGATTATTCATATTCCGAAATGCATACAAGCAACAAAAAATATATGGTTTGCTACGTGTACTGTTTTTCTAGCAAGTTGAACGGTTCTAAAGTACTGTTCCCGCTCCCGCTCCCGCGTTCCCGCTTTGGTTTGACGGAACCTTTACACATTTTCCATTCCTATAACCAATGAAGAATCGCCGATTTTCCAAATTCGATGGCCACAAATCTACTTATTTTTTGTATAAATCATAGGCATCAAAATGAAGTCCTTCTTCGGGAATGACAAATACCCTGTTCTTTTTGTTATCAGTATACCTCAATGTAAACAAAACTCTAATACTGGTGCTTTCATAATCATCCACAGTCAGCTTAACAAGTTCTTCACGTCTACAGGCGCCAAAAATACCACACATTTATACAACTTTTTCAAGCAACCATGTACGATGATCTGCCTCCAACAAAAACTTAGTTACTTCTTCTTCAGACAAAACTTCTGCTATCTCTGGTGTGTATCCATCAGACTTTCGTCTCAAGAACAAAAATAATTCTAAATCTGAAAATACCATTACCTTAGGTAATACTCTGATATGGTGTACGATTTAAAATAACTAACCTTGAAATGTCAATGTTGTCATAAACTTTCAAAGCAAGTTTCAACATTGAAATCTTTGTCCACAGCGAGTTAGGAGAATAAACCTCTGATTTTCCTTTCGTATAGGCTAATAATACATCTTCATTAACCATCTTCACAGTCTTGCTTTTACGCCATTCTTCAAAATTTTCATATTCTTTTTGATATCGCTCTTGAGTTATTTTCGGCAGTAAATCAACACTCGCTGCACATGATTCTCCCAATGTTTCTAAGGAAATTTGATTTTGTTCCTCAATTTCTTCTATTTCATCCATGGTCGTTGTTAAAGCGAACTCGCAAACACAAAAAACTGACGTTGTTTACAATATTATCCGATATAGTTGAGCTATTCCATGACAACACGATGTTGGGATTTTTCTGTAGAATTACGAGGTACGTAGTTTGTTCTTTCCTTGGAATCAAATAATTGTAATCTCTCAGCGGGAAAACGACACACGGCCAATACGCAAATAGCGGATTCGGTTGTTATAATCCTCGGCTGCGCCTCGGATTACAATATTCAACGTCAGTCGTTATTTGCTACATATCGGCCTTGTAACGTTAATAACTAATTGGGGATATGCATTTGTTCTCTAGCGTCCAGGAATTCTCTGCATTCTGTCGGAATATGTTCCACTGTCAATTCCACATGACAGAGTTCACATCAAGGTTGGTCTATTTCTTTTAGGAAGTAAAAGAATGTGAGGTGGGTGTGGCCCAATCGGAGTCGTGTTTTTACAGTTTGTTCTTTTCTTGTGTAGTTATCTGGGAGTTCCTATTCATCTGTTTTTTGTTTTACTGTTCTGAGCTTGATTGACATTGTTGTTGCTCCATGCTTCTTGCCATTTGTTGAGTTTTTTTTGTTTGATGTAGATTTTTAAAGTCATCTTGTCTGACATAATTGATGTATATGTCTTCATTAATCAAAAGACCCAGAGAAAAGTCAGAAAATGATAAATACTTTTCCACTTCTAGGGGAGTCTTATGTGGTTTCGCTATTTATTTTTTGAATTTTTGTACCTTTAGTTTCGATAAACAAAAGGGTGAAATACTTTATATCAAATAAAATAAGCCATAGAACAGATGTCCCAATTATCGTCACCTGAAAAATGTGACATGTATGTTAACCAATTACATTGTGAAAAATCGAAAACGGGCATCATGACTATGATTATATTTATATCTGTAGCGAATAAAACAGCGTAAAAAGGTTATATTTATATCTATAATAAATGAATAGTCACAAAACTATTACAAAACAACAAGAACAGTATGGACAAACGTTTCCTTCGTGTTGTGAACTAAAATAAAAAAGCATGTGATTACCTATGTGAAAGAATCTCCAGGATATTCTGGCCTATATAAAAGACAATTCCGTATAGGATCAGTGAAATAATGACAATCATAAAAATGAGGTAATTTTTCCCAAGTAACATATAGAAAAAGCCAAAGATCAGTTCGTTGTGGTTCACGACAGACTTCATTCAAAATCATAAGCTCGAATATTAAAACATGGTTGTTGAGAAATTAAAGTTAACTTATAGGATTTGATGTGACATAAAAGTACAGCCTTCAATTTCCTGTAAACAATCTTTCGGACAGTGTTGGCATAATTACATTACATGATATTGCGCTTCGATGGTCATCATGATTGCAGAAACCATGCATATATGGTTAATCATTCTGAATAAATTTGTGAAGAATTTTACCTATCGAGAATGTCAATCAAAGGCCATAGAATGCATCGAACACACTTCGATACTCGAAAAGATAAAAACGAGACTTAAATTAATGTGACAGTTTGTTGTTGCTACTGTTCGGAGTTTGTCATTTCCTATCCGTCTCATCCGTCCATTTTCTTCTTTTCAATGATACCGTGATCTACCAAATATGTTGATGAGAACGGTGTCTCATGTGTCCACATACTTATAGGTAATGGTTTCTTCCCATGAGTTTCTACTAACAATAATGATTTGCATTTGAAATGATTTCACTAGATATTTTCGCTTTCAAAATGTAATTAACAAATACCAGAAAAAGTAATGGTCCCAAAACTGTTCCTTGCGGAATTCCACAAATCTGCCAAATATGACTAGTGAAATTACTAATTTTAACGACTTGTTGGATAACTTCTGAAGAGTTCAAGGCATACTTCTCGGGCACCATAATTGGATAGTTTTGCTAAAAATTTGTTATGTGAAACAGCGTAAATGTTTTTTTCAGATCCGAAAATATACTAATAGTAGTTTTATTGTCATCTAAATTTTTACTAATATGTCACCTGAAAATGGCATTATCGGTACCCATACTTTTTCAAAATCCATATGGCGAAGAAAAAATAATTTTTTCCCTTCCCAAAAATTCATTAATACGTGTATCTGGACATTTTTCAAGTTACTTACCAATTGAGTTGATCAAAGATATTGGCCCATAGTTATAACAATTCCGCTTATAATTTTATAGATCAGATTTTTTCCATAATTATACGAAAAGTATCAGTTGTAATCCTTAATGATGATAGATTTTAGTATTGTGTTATTTATCTTATGTGGTCCAGGAAGTGAGTTAACCTTCAATCCATTTGTTAAATTTATGATTTCAGTTTCTGTAATAGGATTTAATAAATGCTATCTGCATTCTGAAAAGATACTAATAATTTGTAGTTTTTCGAACAGTTATTTACTTTCTTAATTTGGGACCAATATTTGTAAAGTGATCAAAAGAGTTATCTAAAATTTCTTGTTAAGTTTTATAATGAAATTATTTTCATCGTATATTTCATTTATACTTTTTTTATCCTTTGTTTTAAGCCCAGTCGCTCATTAACTACTTTCCAAAATGTTTTGCTTCACCGTCTGTTTCATTGAGTTTGTTTTTATGATAAATTTCTTTGGTAGTGCTTATGAGTTAACTCAGATAATTTCTATGTTTTTTGCACATATCCAGAAGCGACATAATTTTTTTTTTCACCAGTTTTACTCACTTTATCTCTTTTTATAATCGATGTTGTCAGTACATTTGTAATCAACGGTTTTATTCTTACAAAGTTTTTGTTAGATTTTGAGTACCTATGTAATGACATGTTTACATATTAGGGTTACTTGGGGTAATGGTAAACAATTTTTACAGATAATAATAAAAAGTCTGTTTAAATCTGATGTTAAATATTAACCACATTATTTTTTTAGGTGGAGGCATTTCGGAGGGTTATTTTTATGTGCTTGGAATATCAAGAATGAGGTTGTAAAATTATTCGAAATATTGGATGTTTACAATTTCCCAAGAAAAAGAATAACACTGAAAATTTCACACCTCACTTTTAGAGAGAACCAAAACATTCGTTCTTATTTAGATGCCATGGCAACCCAAAATATTTCCGGAAATTTTTAGCCTCCTGGGTACCCTGGCCGAAATTAATAAGTGGAAATTTTTCTGTCAAATATTTGACAGGTGATAGTTTATATTTTGCTTTGATGTACAAATGGAATTGTATTTTTCATTTGAAATGAGATAATATTTCATATTTATGTATTTATTAAATATTTCGAATGTGTCTGAATATTTTCTTCACGATAATCGCAGAATTTGCAAATTCTGAAATCAAATTTCAGAAACACTTCAATACACCAGTTGTCTACATGTAAATCAAAGGCCTCGTGGCGAGTCGGTAAAGTGTCCGCATCGTGGTCGTGTGGTCACTAGTTCAATTCCCAGTAGAGCAAGAACATTTTTACTTTTTTTTTGATTAAATTTAAAAAAATCAAATTGAAATTTTGTTAAGTGTGTTTTACATATCAATATTTTCATGCATCTTTTTTGTACTATGCATATAAATAGTTCAGGTGAACCATAGTTAGTTATTTCTTATGAATTGTTGGATATATTTTGGTGTAAAATTTTCTTACCGAATCCCCCGCGTGCATGAATTAATTGCAGGAAATTTATCTCGTACATGAATTTTTTAAGAAAATTACCCTCGTCGCTGCGCGACTCGGGTAATTTTCAAAAAATTCATGTACTCGAAAAATTTCCGGCAATAATTCAAGCACTTGGGAGATTACAAGTGAAAATTTTGGGGCAATCGTAAACATCGTGTTTGTGTTGATATCAGTTCTGTGTAACTTCAAAGGGGGTTTTTGTAAACATAGAACAAAATCGTTGAGATTTCGTTATTTGACTGATGATATTCCGAGTAATTTTTACAATTGCCCCAAGGATATTAAAATAAAATACGTGGTAAGAAATGAATTTATCCTAATTTTATTAAGGTTTTTCGAAAATGTTTACTTATACAGACAGTGAATGCTTAAATCATTTTACATCCCACAAATTTTGTACTGGCTATAAGAAGAATAGCAACCACTTCATAAATTGTAATGTTGTTATACGTTCATTTCGTTGATGTAGAAGTCAGAACAAGTTTTGTCTTATAGCTTGAGCCATAATAGCGATTTCACCATCATCCTCATCTTTCTTTGGAACCAGGCAAACATTTTTATATTCAATGGAGCTCTTGCATATCCCAGTAAATTTGGATAGAATAAAAGTGTCTTCCTGTAAGTCGTCCCACTTCTCCACGTCTCCATAAACCACAGATTCCAATTCTTTTGAGGATTTTTCATTAATCAACTTGATGAGAGGTAAATCTTCTTCGTCTCTCTTATATTCTTGGAAGACATGTACGAATTTTAAATTTTCCCCCATTTTTTAGTAGATACTCTTGCTCTGTTGAGTATTTATTTTCCTCAGTAGTTTCTCACCAGGGAAAAAACAAATTGTGTTTACAATTTCCCCAAACAATCAGAAATGTTCACAATTCCCCCAAATATCCGTTTACTATTACCCCAACTTCTATTTAACTGGCTCAATTGTAAACACACGTGAACTGGTCAATCCGTGATATATGACTTCAAAATATGCCAACGAGCCATTAGTTCAATTATAATCAATATGGATACATATGTAACACAGCTTACATTGGCAAATTTCAATTTTTTTGTGAAACAAAACGATCAGTTCGAATCTGCTCGACAACTTACCATACATCAAGAAAGAAAATAATTTTTTTCAGCCAAACCGGTAGCACTATCATTCGGTGGAAAAAGTCGTATGCGGATGAAGTTTGTAGTGTCTCTGACGTTGCTCGGCGACATTCCTATGCGCCAAATTCGAATGATATTGAACGTGTTTGAAATTGCCCCTGTTTACGTTTACCCCAACTAACCCTATTTCAATAGTTTTTCAGAAAATATATTGAAAGCATTTTTTGTCTCTACTTTTTCATATACTTTAGACAAATTTTCGTTCTGTAAAAAATTTATCAATATTTCGAAACCAATATTTCTGAAATTTTCAATTTTTTCAGAGAGTTTCGATTTTCCGATTTGTATTTGACAGGAATTAGGAACGTGGCCAATGATGAAAGTTTCGAAGACAAGAAAACTCATTTCTGTATATGAAAGACAACTTTTAACAAAAAAAATATCCAGGCAGATTTTTCAATTGTTCAATATCCTAGTGGAATCATTTAAATGTAATTGAAAGAGTAAGAATTTAACATATTGAGGTATCAAAATAGTTATATTGATATCTCCATCAAAAATTTCGAATTTTTCTCTGTTGAAACTTACCTACTAAATATTCTAAATACATAATGGTTTACAAATATTCAATTAAAACTAAATACAAACAGAACTCAACATTACTTTTTTACATATAAACAACTGTCTTTAGATCAAAGAGAAACGATCAAATTTCTTGCGATCCAAATTGATCAAAATGAATCGATCTTTCTTGGGTTCCAAAATAAATAGATTGAAAACTATCTTGGAGAAAACGTGTGGATTTCATTTGTAAAAATGATTGTCAAAATTTAATTTACGTTGTAAGAAGTTCAATAGACATGAGTATCAACTATTGAAACTGCTTTACTGCTTATCATTATCATTATGGTTTAGTACTTTGGGGGCACTCGTCCCATGCAAAAAGAGTGTTTGGATTACTAATGAAGTTTTTTAGTTAATTTCAAATTGGATTATCGGGAAGAAAACAATAGTTATAAATAATAACGTAGTTTCAGTCTCTATAAAGTTATTCTATATAATTGGGAATTGTATTTTATACCGTAGGTTATAATACGTTCTGTCTTTCCACAAAAGAATGGACAAACGTTTTCTTCGTGTTGTGAACTGAAAGAAAAAAGCATATGATTATGTGAAAGAATATCCAGGATTTTCTGGCCTATGTAAAAGATAATTCCGTATAGGATCAGTGAAATAATGACAATCATAAAAATGAGGTAATTATTCCCAAGTAGGATATAGAAAAAGCCAAAGATCAGTTCGTTGTGGTTCACGACAGCCTTCATTCACAATCGTAAGCTCGAATATTGAAACATGGTTGTTGAGAAATTAAAAGTTAACTTATAATATCCATAATAAAACTATGTTTAAAACATTTTCACTATAAATAGGTTTACAAAAGCCGCGACAATTGTTTCGCTGTACAACAGCTTCTTCAAGCGGAGAAGATATAATAATTTACATGTTTGCTATGTTACCTTAAATATACATCGTAAATTAATTAGGGTGCGGTTGTATACCTATCTCCTAATAAATTTTCAATGAGAACATTGCATTACTAATTACATTCCATCTAACCTTTCCAGAAAAACAAATTAAGTAATGGTGAGTTATTTAATTCAAGTTGGTCATTGAGGAGGTTCTCAGAATTTTTCCACTTATTGATCTCCATACTTTCCAAAAGATTAAGCTTCATACCTTTGTTCTCTACATGAAGGACTTCGAAATCATGGTCGAAAGTATGGTTTTCGGTCAATAAGTGGTTAGCACAAGTAGAGTTTGTTTTTCCGTTTACAAAGCTATTTCTGTGTTCGGTTAGGCGTTTTTTATAGGTTCTACCAGTTTCAGTTCCAAAAGAGACACTTACAATGTCTATTTAAAGGTAATACATACTGAATTAATTTATAGACTGCACCACATAGAATTTCAATGTTTAGATTCAAAGATCAGAGAACAATGCAACAATTTATCATACAAAAAGTACTGCACACAGAAAAAGAAACTGAAGGATTTACTTTCCAAAAAGCCATTAAAAACTCAGACTTCTAGCATTATATCAGAACACACATTTTTTAGTAGATTTGTTAATTTGTCCAGCATATCATTCACACCAGAAGAGAACAATTTATTAGAGAAGGGTTTCAACTATAACATTAAAACAGATACTAATATCAATAAATTATAAATGTTAGGAATAGAGACAGAGCTTGCTTTAAGGGGTGAAGTCAATACTACTAGCAATAAATACAAAGCAACAGATATTATAAAAACAAGCTTTTTGGATAGTAAATCGCACAATACCAAAAAATTATCAACAGTAAAATCCATAAAACTAAAAACCGCTGAAAACAATATCATTTTTACTAGAGCCTATAAAGGAAAATCAGTTATTGCAATTGATCAAACTGAATATATCCATAAAACACAGAATTTCCTCGATTCAGGTACATTTTGCAGAAAGATCCCACTTGCAGGTACCAGCAACAAGTGAAAGGAACACTGAAGTCAATTCAATATATTTTTAATGATAGAGAAAAGTATAATTTAATTGTTATGAATCCGAAAATTCCAAAACTCTATTCACTCGTAAAATTACATAAAGATGACAAACCTATCAGACCAGTAGTATCATTTGTAACGTCCCCATCAGTCAAAATTTGTGAAAAACTTATCTCTTTGATTAAAGCCATTGCCATTTCGAGGCAAAATTTAGTCTGAAAAATTCATACGAACTTATTGAAAAAATTAAAGATATTAAATTACCAAATAATACCGAATTAATATCTTTTGATGTACAAAACTTGTTTCCTAGTATACCTCCTAAGGAAACAATATTGTTAGTAGAAAGACTATTAGATATAAATCATGTAAACCATATCATTAAAGAGGAAATATTGAGTTTACTCAGTGTTTCTTTGAGTCAAAATTATTTTCAGTTCAACAATAAATTTTATTCATCTAATGAAGGCTTGATTATGGGTAATCCCTTAAGCCCTTTGTTGGCTGAAATATTTATGGATAATTTGGAAACCCAAATAAAAGGGAATAAAATGTTCAAAAACTTCATATATTGGCATAGGTATGTTGATGATATTTTGGTAGGTTTCACAGGTACAACTAGACAATTAAATCAATTCCTGGAATTTATTAATTCTCTTCACCCTTCTATCAAATTCACCATAGAATTTGAAAAGGACAACACGATAATTTTTCTGGACCTGACAATAACTAAAGTAAACAATAAACATGAATTTTCTATTTTCCACAAACCATCTCATACAGATATAACAATTCACAATAGTTCATCACACCCATATCAACATAAAGCAGCAGCTTACAATAGTATGATACATAGATTAGTTAGTATTTCTCTCAGTACATCAAATTTTAATAAAGAATTAGATATTATCAAACAAATTGCAGTAAATAATGGTTATAAATCGTCTCTGATTGATAACCTCCTGTCTAAAAAGCAGTATAAGAAAGCAATTCAAGAAGTTTATCCTCGTTTAAAAAAGTTTCAAACAATTTATAGTGAAAATCTTTTAAACATAGTTTTATTATGGATATTAATATGGATTTTCATCAAGTATCGGCTACATCAATTCAAAAGTTAACTTATAGAATTTGATGTGACATAAAAGTACAGCCTTCAATTTCCTGTAAACAATCTTTCGGACAGTGTTGGCATAATTACATTACATGATATTGCGCTTCGATGGTCATCATGATGGTATTATTGCAGAAACCATACATATATGGTTAATCATTCTGAATAAATTTGTGAAGAATTTACCTATCGAGAATGTCAATCAAAGGCCATAGAATGCATCGAACACACTGCGATACTCGAAAAGATAAAAAGGAGACTTAAATTAATGTGACAGTTTGTTGTTGCTACTGTTCGGAGTTTGTCATTGCCTATCCGTCTCATCGGTCCATTCTCTTCTCTTCAACGATACTGTGATCTACCAAATATGTTAATGAGAACGGTTTCTCATGTGTCTACATACTTATAATGGTATAACGGGTTGTAACAGTAGCCAAGATAAGTGCTCAATGTGAGGAGATATGAAATGAAATTTTGCCACCGGTAATTGACAGAAATCGTGATTTCAGGCTGCGATTAGAGCTGTGAGGAGTTTGTTATTATTCACCTCTTGTATCATTCAACGTTTCATAGAAAACGCACAGTTTGAATCGTTGGTTATTTGTGACCAGGAAGTGATTCTATAATTATTTACCATCAACTCGAATTAGTTATCGTGCTAAATGATTTAACAATAACTCTGTAGGAGAGAAGAAATACACTGTTTGAATTGATTAGTTGTAAATTACATATTATTTCATTCAATTTATCAGCCTCATTGTTATTACTTTTCTACAAACAAATATGGGAGTGGTAATAGGTCGTACGATTATAAAAACATAGAATTACTTAAACATCAACATTAAAGTCACTTTCAGTCGACTCAGGTTCCGACACTCGTACGGTATAGACAAAATACTAATATTACCTTATGATCTGGAGGATATTGAGTCCGCTGTGGAGAATGAGAAATGACGAATGTATTGAAATTACTCATTTCGCATCCTCAAATACAAGCTCCAGTAAAAATGAATGTCGTCCGAAAAGGGGGGGGGGAGACGGAATGAAAATCGAAATTTACTATTTCACTTTCGCAGGCTCTATCCAAACTATTCTGCTGAAATGATGGTTCTGAAAATAGTAGCTATTTGAAAAACAAGGAAGTAAAGATGAGATCGATTTTCTTATCGATTTTCTTGTAGAACTCAGGAACTACCTTTTAAAAACATCATCTAAAAATTGCGATTACCATATTTTCACAGGTGATATAAATATAAATATTTTAAAAGAAGATCAAACTGTAGCTGAATATTTGAGCATACTTTATGAATTTAATTTCATGTCGTACATCAATAACGTTACTACAAGACCAAGAAGTGGAACTTGTTTAGATCATGTCTTTATTAAAGTAAAACGAGAGAACACTAACATATTTTTTCTACAAACGTCAAAAAATGACAAGGTTCGCGCATTGACAACAGTATGCGAAGTGGCACTTTTTTTCATTTTCATTCGTTACCATGACTCCGTGCGCGAAGTAATGTGCGAAATATATTTCGCACACTAACCTAATGTGGCTCTATAGCAGAAAAATAAACGTGTCTGATCTGTTTTATGGCGTAACGATAAATAATTTCTATAAATGTCAATATAATTAGGGCCATTCCTCCGTGAAGCATTGATTACAAACGTTCTCTGTATATTTGTTTTAGACTCTGGTATATGTATTATTAAAATTGAACTTTTATCTTCAAAATCTGTAGTGGCCATTTTAGGGAGCTCGTCACACCTGCATGCTCCTGAAATTCCGTAAAT
Organism: Chrysolina oricalcia; assembly: GCA_944452925.2. Taxonomy (NCBI): domain Eukaryota; kingdom Metazoa; phylum Arthropoda; class Insecta; order Coleoptera; family Chrysomelidae; genus Chrysolina; species Chrysolina oricalcia. Next base: position 9,612,586 of record OX101814.2, on the reverse strand, counting down.
GAAGAGAACCTACAAAACAAAGAAAAAATAATTTAAAAAAAGAGAAACAGCTGTCGCCGCAGGAATTCGAATCAACACCTACAAGCCTATCGTGAACAGTGAGCGGTGCACCAACTCGTTGCTCTACCGGGACTCACAGGCAACTTCTGCGGAATCATGAACATAGCGTATTGTTGTAGCTCTATTATTATAATATTTGCGTTTTACTTTTATTTTCTTAATATATTTATTTCTTGAAAATATCTTACCTTCATTAATAAAATAAATAACTATCATCGGGGGCTTCTATTCAAAATGTATTTAATTCCTCTCTTGAGAAAGGTTTTGCCTTGTTACGTTTATATCTCTGGTTTTGTATTTTCAAAAACCAATTAATTTTGGGTATTTAATATCCACATTTTCTTTCATTTGAAGCATGGTACGTAGCATCGAATACCCCAAAATAACATTTTCTGAGTAAGTCCTAATATGCTTTTCTTCAGCCCATTGCTTGAAATGTTAATTTTTCGTATTTTTCTTCATAATTTTAGGGTAATAGAGATTGCACTGTTACATTAACTTGTTCCAGAATATCCGGTGGTGTATTATTTAAATCTTCAAATTCGCTTGGATCACTCATTTTGTAAGTATTATTATTTTATATTTTGTAGATATATTATAGCGTAACACTTTGAAAGTGTAGTCAATCGACCATAGCATGCTATAATATTTTTCTACAACCACACTCCAAATAGTATATTATGCAACAAGTGCAGAAAAGTGCTAATTTCTCACGAGTTTGAAAAAGTTGCGGCACGAGCGCAAGCGAGTGCTGCAATTCAAACGAGTGAGAAATTGCATTTCTGCTCGTGTTACACACTATACTTTTTCTACAACACCCTTTTTGCTAAAAATAATACTATACTATAAGACGGAATGAAATGTTAGTGACTCATTCTTATATTTTCCTCTTGAAGTTGAAGGTAGTAAATTCAATGACAATGAATTAACTTGTTCTCTTAGTTCTGGCGGAGTATTTTCAATTTCAGAACTGTCGCTATCCATTTTAGCTCAATCTCATTAAAAAATGACGGGACAAGAATATTTTTCGAATATTTTATGCTTGACGTTTGTTGACATTCAAATGATTCGATAGATGTTGCTCCGTTGCCTAGCAATAGATAGTGTGTATGTGGGTATTTGAGACAGCAGTAGTGATGTCTATGATTTTTGTTCAGAATATTATGAATTTGTACGACAATTTCCCTCATATTATATAAACCAATAGACTTTGTCTATTCATTCTTGAAGTTGCCTGATCGAATATCCCTTCGAAATGCAGAATTTTCAAAATATACTTTCACCTTGCTGTCACGAAAACCGTATTGCTTAGAAATTCGGTACTGAAAAATTTTGGCACAGAAATGTCACTTTGTGGCACAGTAATGTCACTTTGCGGCTCACTAATGTCAAATTTCAATTATTGTGAGAAATAATCATGTTTGCGAACGTAAAACTATGCAGAAAAGCATGTTTTGGAGTGTGGTTGTAAAAAAACATGCTTTTCTACATAGTTTTACGTTCACAAACATGATTATTTTTCACAAGAATTGAAATTTGACATTAGTATGCCGCAAAGTGACATTTCTGTGCCACAAAGTGACATTTCTGTGCCAAAAGTTTTCAGTACGTAATTTCTAAGCAATACAGTTTTCGTGACAGCAAGGTGAAAGTATATTTTGAAAATTCTGCATTTCGCAGGGATATTCGATCAGGCAACTTCAAGAATGAATAGACAAAGTGTATTGGTTTATATAATATGAGGGAAATTGTCAAGGGTAATATAACAAGACCTTGATAAATAGTCGACTATTTTTATTGCATCTAAATTTCGACTGTATTTTATAATAATTTAACGAGACATTATTTTGGCATTAATAATCTGGTTAATTCACTGATTATTAATGCCAAAATAATGTCGAGTAAAATTAATAAATACAAGAGAAATTTAGCAGCAATAATAGTCGACAATTAATCAAGGTCGTGTTATATTTGTGAAGATTATTTCTTGAATCTACTTCTTTATATCAGTCATATGAATGAATGAAAATTAAACAATTTGGAATAATTTATTCAAAATATCAAGAACAAAGCACAAAATTTAAACAAAACAGCACCATCTTTATAATTTATCGATTGAAATTAAAAACACAATTATTGTATGTGACATTTCTACCATGCGTAATTTGTGACATTTGTTCAGCTTTTGAAGAACTTGCAGTATTAACCGTAGAAGGTCCACATTCATTCTGATTTCTCAATCTGTTCAAAATACCCTGGTGATGTTGTTCATCCATCTGCAAGTAAGGTTGAATTGAAGAAGTACTAGCGTGGCCAGTAATTTGAATGAGTTGCTGCTCTGGTACTCCGGATTTTGCCAGTTGAGAAACTGCAGTTGATCTGCAAGAATGGTTTGTAATTTTCAATTGGTTGGTATCTAAACCAATAGACTTTGCTCCCAATTTAGTCCATTTTGAAAATTCGTTTTTCCCAACGGGCGAATTCTTGTACCACAATGAGTTTCCATTCTGCCAGAATGGATTTGGAGTTAGGAACAAGCGTGGACCTCTTTTTCAAATCAATTCTCTGAACAATCTAACTAGACAGCGCTGTGGGTTTTGTTCATTTTTAGTAAGCCACTTGCTGTCTGCGCATTTCTGGTTTCCTCCTTGACAGGTTTTTGTAAAAATTGGGTTGTATCCTATCCTACCTGATTCATTACCATCATTCTGAATTTCAAATTTGAAATGTTCAATCAAAGCTGAACAACCTTCGCCCCCACACCACGCTAATTCTACTGAAGCCAAATAGTAAAATTTTTTTTGAAGTCCATCTGGAGTTTTTTCATCGCATTTGTCAATAATAGCAAACATATTTTCTATACTTAAAGCCGTTGAACTCTGTTTCCGTTTTTCCTGATGTTTCTGCAATTCCCGTCTCTTGGCATTGCGTGCGTCTCGAGAGCTTTTGAATTCGCACGCTTGAAATGGATCTATTTTTATATTATACTTCTTGAAATACATCTCTTGAAGAGTTTTAGCTGTAGAATTCCACATGCACTTCACAGTATATTCTTTATAATCTTGCCCATTTTCTTTTTTCATATTCCAGGCCCAGTCTTTCAAAATATCAGTTTTGTGATTGGTGTCGACTCATTCAATTCATATTGACGATGCCCGCAAAATTTGGTAAACTGTTTCCATACGCTATTTTTACTCCTCACTGTATTGTCAGGGATTGCACCCTCGATTATCCTATCTATCTCTTCATTTATAGTTTCTCCAAATCGATTCATTTTCAAATACTCAAGGTGCATTTAGTCAACATAAACGTAACTTTAGCACAAGCACTGACATAAACATAACCGTGAAAATAATTTTGAATGAGACCTGATATTACACGAGTTTTACATTTAGGCATACATTTAAGAATGATAGGTACATTTTATGACATGAAACTTTAGGTTCACGTGAATTAAGGATAATATTTTCGCCGTAAAAGTAAGATTCTTATAAAATTGGGATTTTCAAAGTGACATGTTTTTAGCATAAACTTAATATTGTTGTATAAATGGTGCCATTTGATTTAACAGATTCAACTTTCGTTTTTAACATATATTTAAGCACAATTTTAAAATGATGTTGACTAAATGCACCTTTATACAGCTTCAACACGATTGATTTTATTTGACGTTTAATATGTATTTATTTAGAGTACTGTCAGATGCTCAGGCTCCTTGATATGAGTATCATGCTGAATAGTCGGTGACTATTGTGCATCATGTGAATAGTCGCTAATAGAGCGTGTTGATTGGTCCTGTCAAACAGGAAACAAACGTATGATTGGTTGATGACTGATATTTAATAGACGAAAGAAATAATCGTACAAATTCATAACATTCTGAACAAAAATCATAGACATCACTAATGCTGTCTCAAATACCCACATACACACTATCCATTGCTACGCATCGGAGCAACATCTATCGAATCATTTGAATGTCAACATACGTCAAGCATAAAATATTCGTAAAATATTCTTGTCCCGTCATTTTTTAATGAGATTGAACTAAAATGGATAGCGACAGTTCTGAAATTGAAAATACTCCGCCAGAACTAAGAGAACAAGTTAATGCATTGTCATTGAATTCACTACCTTCAACTTCAAGAGGAAAATATAAGAATGAGTCACTGACATTTCATTCCGTCTTATAGTATAGTATTATTTTTAGCAAAATGGGTGTTGTAGAAAAAGTATAGTGTGTAACACGAGCAGAAATGCAATTTCTCACTCGTTTGAATTGCAGCACTCGCTTGCGCTCGTGCCGCAACTTTTTCAAACTCGTGAGAAATTAGCACTTTTCTGCACTTGTTGCACAATATACTATTCTGTCCTAAATTCGAAAACCGGATGAATCTATGAATTGAAGTTAAATTATCAAAGTAAAAATCGTTAAATCAAAATAACAATTCACTGATATCTACCATTTTGCAAAATACATGATCTTCTATGAATAAACGGTAAAATTTAAACTTATATAATAGAATATAGTTTAGGTCGTCAATATAAGTTATTTCATTGATGTCGTATCATGAGGAAAATACCTCTTTAGGAAGGAAAAGTACAACTTTGCTCCCTACAATAAGGCCATGAAATGTACACTTTGGATAGAGGTAGGCGGAAAATGTTGGACACTCAAATATAAAAATTATAGCGGTTTGCTATAAAATCAAAAAACGTTAATTGGCGAAATGTAGGTATATTTCATTAAAAATATCGACAAATGCATAGAACATTTGTTGTAGACATTCCAAATAAACTGAAGGAATGTATGAAATTTTTGTTTCGTCTGAATTTGGCAGTTCTAATAATGATACCTAAAGGAGAATTCATATCTTAGCCAATTGAAGTAAAAAGGTTCAACACAAATGTAGTATAACAGACATATCTTCATAACAAATAAATAGGAAACAAACATATGAAGCTTCTTCAAGTTTTGTATTTCAAAATAAATGGGAGTTCCTAGCATACTTAAAAAAATCCTATGTTGGCAAGGAAAAGAAACGAGTTTGTTGTTGAGAAATAAAGAAAATCTGAAATTTGACAAATTGTTAGTATGCATAAAAATTATTATATCAAAACTTTGACATCGAATTATTGTTAATTTCAAGCTATTGTTTATGCTTCCCCAGCACACTTTGCAGAAAATATTTCGTTAAGAGAGGAATGCAAAAAGTAATTTTTTCATAAAACCTCAATTATATTAGTTTGTGTATTGGGACTATAATTGTGATATATCATTGAAAAGGTGATTCTATACCAAATGGTAATTAAAAAAATTAACTAAAAATTTGCATACCTCTCCGGTCAAACCGAAAGTGTAATATATCTTTTTTTTTAATAATAATATTTATTCACAAAAGTTCATAATTTTATAATGAATGCAATACATATCAATTTTGAATGAATAAACAGGAAGGAATTAAAGGAATCACGAAGCTTTACTATAATCGCTTGTGTACGATTGTTGTTAAATTTTTTGTTGTTGTGTAAAATTGTTTTTTCCGTTCACCAGCTGTCGTCCCCTTACGAACGGCAGCCATCAAAAGTCGAAACTTGTGCGAGCCAAGGATTAACGAGGTCTTACCTTTTTACGTGCGATTCCTAGCACTTTCTCGGGCCCTCAGAAAAAATTCTGCAGTCGCCGTGGTTTGAACCATCGCCGACTGGCAGCCAGTGACTAAAACACTGTCGCTTTAACCACTCGGCTACCTGGCCCCATACTGAACTTAAAATGATATTAAGTAGTATAAGGGACTTTACAATGATAAAAAATACACATCATGCACTTATGCTTGAAAACTTAGTTGAATTCAAGAACTGAAGTTCACGACAAAGTTGAACTGGACCACTGTAAGCCAAAGAAACATCGAGTTGAGTCGACCAACGACGTAGCTGTGCCAGGGGACCGCTGTTCATGCCAAAATTGAACTGGGCGATTTCCGATCACGACTTGATCCGTACGAGCGTACACGAAGCGACCGAAAGTTAACTTGACAGTTCGTGTTCGTGAGTCATTCCTCATATCCTTATATCCAATCCTATTTACCTATTGCATATTGGTTGAGTTTTTAAAACGGCAACCTTAGAACGAACCAGAGGTAGTTTGAAACATACATTGACTAATCTAGGAAAATATATTGATAATTTACAACAAACTAAACCAGGGATATCCGAAATTGAGGAAAAAATCAAAAATTTTGAAACAGTTAATGCATCTTTTCAAAGCATTCAAACAGAATTAGAATTGACATGTAGTGAAGAACAATTAGATAATCAATATAAATATCGGGATGAATTTGAAGATAAATATGATAGATTCATAGGGTCATTAAAACAGTATTATAAGAATAATAATACTGCGTTGAACCAGATACAACCACAACCAAGCAGTGTTCAAAATTCACTAAATAATATTTCATTGCCAAAGATAAAAATAAATACTTTTAGGGGAGAGTTTGAACACTGGCTGGAATTCAAATCCACATTTGTATCTGTTGTCCATAATACCAATATTCCTGATATTCAAAAATTCCAAATATTGAAACAAAGCTTAGACGGTTATGCCAAGAGAATCATAGATCAAGTTGGTTGATGATTATTATAATACGGCATGGAAAGCTCTCTGTGATCGTTTTGACAATAAAAAAATTCTCATAAACAAGCACATTGAAACCATATTCAACCTTGAACCTATCGTTAAGGAATCACCAAAACAATTGAGGGAATTATTAGATTTAGTTTCAGAAAGTATTAAGTACCTCTATAGAAGGATTGAAAGTTTCCAAAAATATTTTTTGTGATCTTTTACTTATTTATGTGATTTCCGGTAAATTGGATAAATCAACCTATAGAACTTGGAAAGAACATAAAACAGCCGAGGAATTACTAAAGTTACATGAATTTTTTTAACTTTTGAAGGCAAGAATAGATACCTTGGGAGAAATTCAGGATCAAGGTATGAATTTCAACAATACAACAAAAGTATTGCACGGTCTAATGCGCCTAACTATTCCAAGCGAGATTTAAACAAAAATTATTTCATTAATTCACAGTCGAAAAAGAAATTTTGCAATTTTTGTAAAAAAGAAAATCATTTGTTGTACAGTTGCATAGAATTTCTGAAGTTAGATGTTTCGAGTCGACGTGCCAAGATTGAAGAACTTCAGTTGTGTGAAAATTGTCTTCGCTCAGGGCATTCCAGTGAGCTATGTACATTAAAACCATGTATAAAATGTAACCAAAAATATAATTCCTTACTACACCTTGACATAGGAAATCTACAAAACACCTTGTCAAAAATAAATCACATTAAAATGACCACTAATGAAATAGAAAATAATGAAGGTTGTTCAAAAACCTTTATGGTTGATGAAAAATTCAAAAATCGTAAAGTTGAATCTCAAGTTTTATTGTCCACTGTGACATTCAATGTGAAAAATGAGTCAGGTAATTTTGTACAGTGCCGGGCTCTGTTAGATTCTGGTGCCCAGACCAATTTAATAACTGAAAAGTTTTGCAAAAAAATCAATATTGTGCTGATGCCTGCTCACATGTCTATTATAGGCATAAATAAGGTAACTTCACATTTGAATAAAACATGTAATATCACAATATTCTTCCGCTACAATACTTACCAAACTGTAGCACCAATTTTTGTTGTGTCATATATTTCCAGTGACATACCATCTCCTGGATTTGATATAAATAATTTGAAAATCCCAAGTAATTTGCCATTAGCAGACCCTACATTCAACGAGTCATCGGAAGTAGATGCAATTCTGGGGGCTAGCCTATTTTGGGAACTGCTCACTGACGGCAAAATACATTTCGGGAAAAATATGCCCATATTGCAGAACACAAACTTGGGTTGGATTGTTTCGGGAAATATACCCAAGGTACTATCTAAGGCAATCTGTAATTTTACCAAAATAATTCCTGAAGATGAACAATTGAAAAAGTTCTGGGAAATCGAAAATATTCCAGATATTTCACATGCATCAAAAGATGATGCAGAATGTGAAAAACAATTTATTGAAAATACTTACCAAGATACAAATGGCCAATTTGTTGTTAAGTATCCCATGAAGTCTTCTACAAATCTAGGTGATTCGTATAATACTGCTCTCAAAAGATTTGTAAATCTTGAGAAGAAATTCAAAATAAATAGCAATTTAGAAATTCAGTATAAACAATTTATGCAAGAATATATTGATCTTGGCCATATGGAAAGATTCCCTATGGAACCATCAAGTGTTCAATACTTTCTCCCTCGCCACGGAGTGATGAAAGAAGACAGCCTCACTACAAAGTTGAGGGTCGTTTTCGACGATTCATGTCAAACTGACAGCGGATGGTCCTTAAATGATTTACAACTCTGTGGACCCAAGATCCAAAATGATATATTCCATATTCTACTGAGATTCAGAATTCATACTTATGTTGTTTCATCTGACGTCTCCAAAATGTACAGGCAAATAATAATGAACCCAGTTCATCGTCCACTCCAGTGTATACTGTGGAGAAATTCTGAAAGTGAACCAATTGATATATTTCAATTATTAAACACCGTAACTTATGGCACCACCAGTGCACCCTATTTAGCAATTCGTTGTCTAAGACAATTGGCTACATACCAAAATATTTCACAAACCCTTTCCCAAATTATCTCAGATGACTACTATGTCGATGATTTATTAACAGGATCTAATTCCTTGGATGAATCGTCTAAAATTGTAAAATCTCTGTATGATCACCTCTCATCTGCCAATTTTATTCTGAGAAAATGGTTATCCAATGATCCCACAGTATTATCCGAACTCAATATTGATAAAGAAAATTCTTTTGGTATTTTAATTTTGGGTGCTGATGAATCCTCTAAAACTTTGGGCATATGTTGGTACAGACACAAAGATATTTTAAAATTTAAAATATCTAATCCAAACAATTCCATACTTTCAAAAAGACAGATTTTGTCTAAAATTGCACAAATATATGACCCGCTAGGTCTTGTTAGCCCTGTAATTATACTAGCAAACTATTTATGCAAAGTTTATGGTCTTTGAAACTTTCTTGGGACGATCCATTGCCCCAACATTCATACAATCAGTGGAATGAAATCAGAAACCATATTGCCAATATCAAAGAAATAGAAATCCCAAGAAATACAGTTGGGAAAGATTTCAATATTATAGACATACACTGTTTCTGTGACGCTTCTTCTCATGCTTACGCATCTTGTGTTTATGTCAGATGTGTAAACGTGCACGGAGACAAGCGAATTCGTCTTCTTACTTCCAAAACAAAAGTTGCACCAACTAAAACCTCAACCATTCCACGTCTTTGAGTTGTGCGCAGCTCTGTTGGGAGCACAGTTGGCCATCCAAGTTTCTAAAGGCATTGAAAACTGAAGTAGATATCTTCTACTGGCCAGATTCTCAAGTTGTTTTACATTGGCTGAAAACTGAATCCAGCCTACTGGAAGTCTTCGTAGCCAATAGAGTTTTAAAAATCCAAACATTGATCAATATTGATAATTGGAATTATGTCAGATCAAACTGTAATCCCTCTGATATTGCTTCTAGAGGTATATCAGCCAAAAAATTGAAATATTGTGATATTTGGTGGAATGGTCCTACATTTTTGTACGATACGGACCCATCAGAATGGTTTTATTTATTTGGAACAAACTCAGTGATAAATATTCAGGATTTACCTGAAATGAAAAGGCTGCATAAAATTGCATTCCATGCTACTGATCATGTAAATATTATATCAAATTTGATTAAAAAAAATTCTGATTTGCATAAATTGAAACGAGTATTTGCATATTGTAAGAGATTCATTGACAATCTAAAAAATAAAGGCAATAAAATTAATGAATTATTATTGAATGTACAGGAATTGAATCTACTTTCAGACTTCTCATTAAAATTATTCAAATTCATGAATTCTCTGAAGATTATTTCAAACTTTCAAAAAAAAAAGGAGCTAGATAAACAATCTAAATTATTTTATTTGAACCCATTTCTGGATGATTCTGGACTTATTCGAGTTGGAGGTAGACTCAAATATTCTTATCTATCAATAGATAAAAAACAGCCAATACTTTTGCCAAAAGGTCATATATTAACTGTGTTAATTTTTCATCATTATCATGATCATTTACATCCTGGTCCACAGTTACTACTGAGCCTTATAAGAGAGCGATATTGGCCCATAAATGGCAAAGTTACCTCAAAGCGAATAGTTAGAAAGTGTATTACATGTTTTCGTCATAAGCCTCCTGAAAATCATATTACCATTGGCCCTCTGCCAAATGAACGAATTTGCCCATCCTTTCCATTCCAACATGTAAGTATGGACTATGCTGGACTATTTTACATGACCGATAGGAAAGGACGAGGAAATAAAATTACTAAATGTTATATATGTGTTTTTGTCTGTCTTGTTACAAAGGCTATTCATTTAGAGTTATTATCAGATATGACCACAGAGTGTTTTCTAGCCTGTTTCAAAAGATTTATTTCAAGGCGCGGTATTCCAACCAATGATTATTCAGATAACGGCACAACTTTCAAGGGTGCCAATAATGAACTGCTTGAATTATCAAAATATTTGAAATCAAATAAATCAGCAATACATAACTATGCGTTAAACTTGATATTTCATGAAGATTTACACCTCCTTACAGTCCCAATTTCGGGGGTCTTTGGGAAGCTGCTGTGAAACAGATGAAATTTCATCTTAAACGCACCATGACTGATACTCATTTAACATATGAAGAATTCATCACTTTACTATACCAGGCTGAAGCTATTTTAAACCCTCGACCACTTTATGCATCCTCTAATGATCCTAATGATCTCCAACCCCTCACACCATCCCATTTCGTCATTCATCGTAATATTACCTCCATCCCAGACCATGAATTCACAACCGTTCCTAAGAACAGACTAACAAGATACCAACATATACAACAGCTTTACCAACGATTCTGGAAGCGATTTTCTACAGAGTACATCAGTCATCTACACCAGTCCTATAAATGGTACAAAGCAAGTGCGAACTTAACTGAAGGTACTCTTGTTCTCATTAGAGATTCAAAACTTCCACCTTGCAAATGGAACTTGGGAAGAATAGTGAAAACTTTCACCGGTCAAGACCAAATCATCCGAGTCGCAGAAGTCAAGACGTCAACTGGGATCATCACTAGATCTGCGAGACATTTATATCCACTTCCACTACAAGAAAATTGAGCCTTTTGTTTTGAAGACCTCTTCAAAGGCCGGGGCTATATTAGGAAATACCTTATTATGGCCAGTTACTAGGAAACACATTTATTGGTGAAAAAAAAAATTCTGACATTAGCCGAGTTGTGTCAAACCAAATATTTTTATATTTCATCATTTAATCCATCGTTTATTAAAAATCATAAAAGTACAGTCCATTGAAGTTATTCACCATAAAACCAACACTTTGTTTTTTCACTTTTTGAAGTTTGGCTGACAAAATCATGAAGTAATGTCCGTTCGGAACGCAAAATCCAAGTTTTTATATACTTTTTGTACTTTAATGAACTATTAATTTTTTATATGGTTTTATAAGGTTGCATGTTCTGTAGGTGAGGAGCACCGTTGTCCAACTGCTTTTTTCTGTCTGGGTACTTTGTTTTGTTTGTTCCTTGTACTATAATTATGATCGACAGATTCAAGTTGTATTTTATCGTTTTTTATATTTACCAATAAATTGATTAATAAGCCTGTCTTAAGTCGACTACATTGGCCTCTATGAAAAAATTATCACTACAATACATATCTTTTTCAGTGTTTCCAAATGACCATTCACACCTTCCCATCCTATTATACTGTATTTGTGATTGCACTAGATCATTATAAAATATTTTCAGATGATTTATGTCCAAGGGTACTTTCAACAACTTTTTTAATTTTTTTTTAAATCTGAAGATCCCACCGTAGGTGTCTGTCTATTACAATGCCTTACAGCCGTATGCATAGTCAATCGCCAGCGACTCGCCAGAGTTTTGTCGTTCGCTACACAAGGATTATAATGAACAGCCGAGCTCCATAAAAGTGACAACTACGCGATAAGTCACATTTTGGCAAAACGCTGGCGATGTACCACTTTTTTGGAGCTCGACTGTGCATTATAGTTCTTATGTAGCGAGCGGCGAAACTCTGGCGAGTCGCTGGAAATGACTATGCATACGGCTGTTAGTATTTCATGGAGTTCACATCTGAAATTTCTGATTTTTTCCTGAAACGTAATGATCCCATATTTGGCGATTTCTTGGAGTACGAAGTGAATGTTTCATCTAAATTTAGTGTTAACTTGGTATCCCTGAACCAATTTCCTATTTTACTGAAATAATTTTCGGCTTCTGTATTTGAATTAATCTTATTCATCCAAGTATTAGATTCATAAATTATAGCAGTATCATCTGGAAGGCTTATGATATTTCCCTAGGTATCGAGGTGTGAGATACTGTTCACAAAAATTATAAATAAAATATTACCCAGTAGGTACCGTTCTTTGAGGAACATCATACGTAACGGTCACAAGATCACTGAGAGCACCACCTATGTCAACTTTTTGTTCGTGATCTCATAGGTAATTTTTCAAGATTTTATGAAAATATCCACTTATTCCTTAACCTTCTAGTCCATGCAAATGCCTCAGAAAGATTCACAAAGATACACAAAGTTGGTTTTTTTCATCCAATGCATCACACATGTTACTTGGAAGATGATAAATCGCATCTTTTGTTGCCTTTCATTCTCTGAATCCGAACTGAGTACAAGAAATGATTTTATGTTTGTTCAAGAAGCTCAATAGTCTCACTTTTTTTAAGATTATGTGCACGGTATATCAGATCAACAAATCAGAACCTGAAAATATTCAGATTTTGTCGATGTGTGATTGTGCAGTTGAAAAATGGTAAAATTTAACCTCACTCATACGAACGGTGGGGAAACCGCTGTGGAATTTTAGTGTACAAGCCTCGGGTATCGGTGATATTACTCAGGTATTAGCAGGGAAGTGGAATTAGTTGAAAATTATTTGTATTATTCGGGAATTAGGTGTATTAGTTGAAAATTATTGGGCATTAGTCGGGAATTAGAGGTATTGCTCGAGTAATACATGGGTATTACAGGAATTATTTCGTACAAGAGGAACAAAAAAAAGGTCTTCAAAAAACATTGCTGTTGGAATCACAATTGAAGAATTTAAAAAATGACTTCAAAATAATACTTGACAAAAAAATCGAAAATTCGAATTTCTATTGCTTTTATTCCATGGGTGTTAGAAGGAATTAGTGGCCTTTGTTCGGGGTATTACCAGGGATTTACTTGGGTATTAAAACAATTACTTAGGATTTTTGGGAATCACACAATTTCCTCAGCGGTTTCCCCCTCAGTGAAGCCGCACTGAACTAAATCGACAAACCAAATCCTTTGTTACATTTCTTGGAAAATGTTCGACCAAAGTATTGAAATTACATTTACCGTTCATAGTCGTTAAAATTTCCTATATCAGATATAAATTTCATTGCGAACAAGTCCTTGACACTCACCAACGTTATGATCCAATAACTTTCAACTTGGTAATGGTTATTTGTCGTTTGTTTGGGTAACAAATTTTCTCATTTTATTGGCATCTATCAAATTGATCGAAATAATTTGTTTCGGTTTTGATTATGGTTGCAAGAACCAAAGTGGAAATTAAAGTGTGCAGCTTCGTTTGAATATTCATTTAGGATGAAGTGATGAGAAATTCTAGGAATGAAAAGTCTAAATAATCGTCAATTCAGGGTATTACATGACTGCTTCCTTTTCTCTCGGGAATGCATACAGGGTGTTTCACAACGTATCCGATTTTTTTAAATATATAGAATAAAAAAATTCGATCTGAACACATAATTTTTTTGAGAAAATAGCCGTCAAAGTACTTAACAAATGTCTCCAGATTAGCTAAAAGTGAACCACATTCTGAAATATTTTTCTATGTGATCCGAGTTGAAAATAATAGGACTGAATTCAAATTTACCACATGTTTATATCTACTACACAAGATTTTGCAGTAAAGAAATTTGATATTGATGTTATTCAACTTTTTTAAGAAATTGTAACGATAAAAGACAAATCTGCAGCGGGATTCTATTTCACGAATTGAATCAAAAGTATCGAATCGGCCAATGCATTCGACATTTCGGATTCTATTTCTCGATTTTATAGTGACAACTAGATGGATAAATTCGATAACCCAGAAGCAGTCGAATTGTAATTATTTCTCTTTTCAGTTTTTCTTTTTCTCGTTTTAGATGCAATGTCATCTGTCATTTACTTTATCAAAACAACCCAAAAAAAAATTCATTGACCGATTGACCGAGATAATATTGTTTGGTTGTGTTTGAAGATGTCTTTCAAGGTGTGAGATATTCATTGGGAATAATGGTGTCCTTCATGGAAGACCACCCATCCCTGGCAAAAGGTCGGTACAATGGGCCAAATGGTCGGGCAACCATGAAGATGTTGTGGGGCGACTTTTCTCATAAACTAAATGCGTTGGGATATGGTGAACGTTCGCCTGATAAATGGCAAAAGATCTATGTTGCAGACCTGGACTGATCAGAAATATCTCATAAAAAAAGGCTTCAAGTCATAAAATTGATATAAACGATACTGAAGGTGGACCTCCAAATGAGGCACCGCTCAACAGTTATGAGAAACGAAAGCTTCATATTCTTGGAGATAGTTTTTATAAGGGTGCAGGAAGTACCGAAATAGCTAGAGCCATGGTATGGGGAAATTTTAACCATTTTAAAATGAAATTAAAAACACCGTATCTAGTGGCTTGGAAAAACTTGCCTCAAGCATAGGCCGTATGACAGCTGCAATAGCAAATAATAAACCAAATAGTATAAACCTCAATAGTGGAAAAAAAAAATTGAGTTTTTATTTTTGATGTAAACCAACATATTATGTATGTACCTGTTCTTTTTGTTAATAAAATGTATTCAAATTAAAAAAAAATCAAAGAAATAAGTAAGCCTAGTTTTCTGAAGTTATCTGAAATATCTATTTACAATATTGTCTCTTGCATGTAGCCCAGCTGCACGATTAGGATCACAGATATTATGGGGAACATTTGGCATCGGATCCTCATCAAAAATTTCTTCGAATGGAATGTTTTCTTCTATACACATATTGTGCAATACTGCACATGCCTTGATAACTCTGCACATAAACGTAGGGTTATACCCAGCTGATCTTTCTTTTAGGAGACACCGAAACCTCATTTTTAGCAATCCGAAGCATCTTTCGATACAATTCCTTGCCCTTCTGTGAGCAAGATTATAATTATTTTCTGCATCATTTTGTGGGTTCATAAAAGGGGTCAGTAAGTAAGGTTGTAGAGGGTATCCGCTGTCACCTAGAAACCATACCAGCTCATCTTGTTCATGGAGTCTCCTTATGAATTGTTGTGCCTGCGATGAATTCCATATGAATGAATCGTGTGTGGAACCACCAAATTTAGCAAACAAAGAACGAATTTCAAGCTCATAATCGCAGATAGTTTGAACATTAATAGAATGAAAACCTTTTCTATTTATGTAAATGAGTTCTTCGACTTTCGGCTTCAGTATCGCAATGTGAGTTCCATCAATACAGCCAATTACACCAGGAAAACCCCACCTATTCATGAACTCAAGTTTCAGTGAATTTCGCTCATGTATTGTTGCTGGTAAATTAATATGGTTTTCTATAATGTTCAAAATATCATCAGTGACCATATATTTTGATCTGTGGACCACAGTTTGGCTCAAACCACAGTAGTATTCTTCTCCAACGCATCTTTGATAAGAACCCGTTGCATAGAATCTCAAGGCACACAACACTCTGCTTTCAACATCTACACATTTTCTATTAATCGGTGCGATTAGGAACAACCTTATTTCATCAATAAGTATTCTAATCAATCGTTTATTCAAACGTAAAAGCTCTATGAACCTTTCTTCGGGTAACCGAAAAGGAAAACTAGATGTACGAAGTTCTTGTCTTCGACGAATCAATCTTAGGTTTCTATCTCTGCCAAAATACCTTCATGAAATATGGGCAACATTGTTTTAGCAATGTTGGAAGTTATAAAAGAAATTTGGGTAGTTTAAGCTTCAAACGCTCAGTGACTTTCAGATATCCCGCTTTAAATAGTTTTGACCATGCTGTCCGATGCGCAAGATTACTGTAAAATTCAATTAATTTTTATAACACCATCCCATATACCCGAAGATTTCCGAAGAATCACTCGATCGAGGAATAGCATTTGTTAACGTCAAAATATCGAATTCGGTGTCGAGTCGAGTCGATCGATGTTTGGTGATCGTGAAATAGAATCCCGCTGCTGTTCTCATTCTACATACAGTACATACAGTTGAAGAGATCGTAGTATTGAAAAGTTCCATCTGCCACTTACATCTGTGTTCA
Source organism: Chrysolina oricalcia (assembly GCA_944452925.2). Taxonomy (NCBI): domain Eukaryota; kingdom Metazoa; phylum Arthropoda; class Insecta; order Coleoptera; family Chrysomelidae; genus Chrysolina; species Chrysolina oricalcia. The sequence goes on along the minus strand of OX101814.2, from coordinate 9,595,982 downwards.
ATTTTCTGCAGCTAACAGCAGTAAGTACATATTCAGAAAATCCGAGTTCTAACAACATTTTCACAACAACCTAGTTCTGATTCCAGAAAGAACCCAATTCCCAATAAACACACACACGTATCATATACGTTTAAATGTGGTAGTTGACGTTGAGGAAACGTTACTCGTTGAATTTCGCAACGTGACTTTCGTAACCCAAATTCAACCGAACGTTGATTCTACCCATAAAAAACGTATATGATTCAACTCGTAACTTTTGCCACCATTATCAAACATGTCCTTATCGTGCTTTCACAACGTGTATTCAATTAGAACTGAAGACACATTACATAAACGTTGAATATGACACTATCAAATAACCCGAGGCTTTGGGAAACCTGTATTCTACGTTTCAGTTACTATTTTTATCTACGTTGATGGAACGTTATGAAATTACGTATTTGATGCGTTGGATAAAGCATTCAATAACAACTTCATCTTTCACGTAACTTCGAGGCAACTATTTTGATTGCTTATTTTCCAACGTTGTTTCAACTGATAGAAAACATCCATCAGATGCGTTGAAAATTAATTGCTTCGTTTACTTTATGTCAACAGAACTAGTCTTCTTTGGACAACTTCAACGTTTATTCAACTAGACATATACATCGTAACAAATACGTCACTGTAGCCACTAATATGAAACTTGTTCTTTTCGTGGTTTCCCAACGTATATTCTACAAAACCGAGAAACGTTTCATCAGCGTTGATCATGACATTATTCAACAACCCGAAGCTTTGAGCAACCTATTTGTTACGTTTCAGTAACTCTGTTTTTCTACGTTTATTGAACGTTATTACTTTACGTGTTTGAACAGTTGAAAGGAGTATTTAATAACAACGTAATTTACGTAACTTCGAGACAATCAAATAGATTAATTATTTTTCAACGTTGTTTCAACTGATAGAAAACATACATCAGATACGTTGAAAATATATTGCTTCGTTTACTTCATTTCTGCAGAATTTGTCTTCTTTGAACAACTTCAACGTTTATTCAACTATACATATACATTGTAACAAATACGTCGCTGTAGCCACAATTATGAAACTTTTTTTTTGGGGAACACGTTAACGTTTATTCAACTGGATGCACATCGCAACAAATATGGTACTGTAAACTCCATAATGAAATTTGTTCTTATCGTGGTTTTTCAACGTTTATTCAACAGAACTAAGAAACAATTCGTAAACGTTGAATGTGACACTATTCAACAACCCGAAGATTTTAGAAATTAATTTTCTACGTTTAAGTTTCCCTTTTTTTCTACGTTTAATGAACGGTATGGAATTACGTGTTTGATATGTTGAAAGAAGTATGTAATAACAACGTAACTTCGCGTAACATCGAGAAAACCATTTTGATTGCCTATTTTTCTAAGTTGTTTCAACTGATAGAATATTATATCCATGAGATACGTTGAAAATCAATAGCATTGTTTACTTGATTTCCGCAAAACTATGGTCTTCTTTGGACCACTTTAACGTTAATTCAAGTGGATACATCCATCGTAACAAATAGAACTAAGAAATTTTGCATAAACGTTAAAAATGACACTATTCAACAAACCGAAATAACGCATACTATCTACTTTCATCTCCCATTTATTGAGTATTTCTCGTTGAAGATTCGATTTGAACTTTTTTTTTAAACAAATAATATCTTACTCATCAGTCATTGAAAAACTTAATGAGTATTCTCGATTATTTCATAATTAACCACTCATTGGCAACGCTGTACGATGCACCGTCAGATGGCGTGATCACGTTGACGCTGAACGTTGATTGATGAACAGTTAGTTCTACCGCAGCCGCCATCGATAGTGTCCTGGCATTTCTTCTTTCTTAGGGTTATGTGTGCATGTGTCCGATTCAACCAGAGGATAATTTGGTAAGGACCTACCTACCTTGTTGATTAATTGTATATTGCACAAACGTCAGATGTTTCCTTATAATCTGTAATATTATATTTGGCACAGTCGTCTTAAGAAGGTTGTAAAGTCTGCATGGTTCTTTACAGCAATTAGTATCAGCGATTTATCTGATACAGTATCAATTCTGATGGTATAGAACTATGGAACCTCCCATACGTTATTCCAATTTGCTCAAATCTATATGTAGTAATTATATTTCAAAGCCGTAATTTGTAGTCGATAAATCTAATTGAGATACGTTGATAAAACGTGTATAAAAGGTAGATAATTAAACACGTTGGAAATAGGTGGATGAATAAACGTTGAGTTCATGAAACGTTGATAAATGGTAGATATCAAACTTGTTGAACATGGACCAGGTGGACATAAGCATGTCGTGCATTTGAAATTTTTCAATTCTCAAGAATAGATACTAGTTTGGTATGCAGATAAAATGACGTTCATCAGTGTATATATTATTTATATATTTATTATTTGTTAGGTCACAAGATTGAAGTCAATTGGTGGCACTTCTCCTGAAGATCACAGTAGAAGAATTTTAATATTCATTTCAACGAATTAGCTGGCTTGCCTCTACAACTGGAACGACAGATAAAAAGGCTGTCAAGAAAGAGTTTGAAGCAGCAGATCACATCCAAATAGCAGATACTACAAAAGACTGGTTATATTTTGCGAAGAAACATATGAATGACGCCATCAACTCTAAACAAAAATAAGAATATTTTATTTATATTAATATATATTTCCTTTGATACATCCAATAAGCATAGGACATTTTGAATCACGTGATGAAGTGATCTTTGAGTTACCCTCTGTCTGAATTTATACCAAAATAAAATAACAGTTATTACTAAAAAGTATGTTTTCAGCATTTCCAGTAAAAAAAAGTTCATAAGAAGAAAACCCAATATTTTTTTGGGAACCATGTTTTTTCTCTAATTGATCTAGAAGCAATGGATCACCCTGTATAGAGATTGAATACTGGTAAGGTTTATTGAACGTACAGTAATTGCATTTTGTAACGTTTGTATAACGCATATTCTTTCAACATCCACCAGTTAAACCAAAAGAAAAAATTGCAAAATATATTAAAAAATTTAAATGACTCACCTTAAGGAAATTACATTTGCCAATCTAACTCACCCTCCGAGCAATAAAAGATATAGAGGTGCCATTTCTATATGCACAACACACGTTGTTATGAAAGCTGCATGTCACTATCCTTTGTGATAGTTTGTTGGTGAGGGGTAACCTCCAAGTTCGGAGGGGAAGATTTGTCATTGTTATGATATTCAGATGTAAGCTTAGAACCAGTGGCGGCGAGCTGATAAATTTTTTTCGTGATATATTTTTATCTATAGACGACCACATGCCTGGTTGGAAAGCACGTGTGTTGTCAAGATGTTAATCAAAAATACTTTATTGTGCGAAGAATTAGATTCTTGCTGTCAACGCATAGAATAAGGTCATTCAAACTGAAAAAATGAATGAAACTGCCGAAGTGAACAACAGCTCTACTCTGATGTAGTCTTGATTTGGTCACAGGGTGGAGAGGTGGCTTATTGTGAAACGTCTGTCCAGCTTGAAACAAATTAAAATTTTGGATTGCATTCTTCTATTCCTTTGCTGAAGTAGTCTAATTTTTTGTATCTGATGGATTATAGTTCTCCTTGCTACTTTTGAATACTTTTTTCTGGTATCATCTATGTATCATCGGTTCCACAATCACGAATTCCTCTAAAATAAATAAATTTCAGACACACACACATACCTGTTATAGTTGCAGATCAGTGAAGTAAATTCCATGGAAAACAAATTCAAACTAAAAAAAGATCACTGAACTTTGTATCAAGTACTCGAAACACATTCCAACAAGACTTCACAATCTTTATGAATAACTAGTTAATGTTATGAATAGAATAGCTTGGTAAATAAATCTATGGCTTGCACTTCTATTTGAGGCTGTGAATCCTATAGGAAAGCCTATACCTAATTGGGATTCCTCAGAAAATGTCATTCTTCAAAAAAAAATCCTGCATCTTCCCAAACTCTGAATTCACTATCCAAACTGTGCTTATTTCCATTTATTTAAGAGGGTCATGAAAAATGAGAAGTAGAATACAAAAAAGTGATTTATATATGTATTTGAGAGAAAGTTTTATATAGAGAATCATAGCCTTCTATGATAGAGTAAGTTATACTTTTGGAGTCTTTCACTTTTCATTTACGGATTGAAGGAATTCAATGAGAAATCTGGAATTGGGAGTACGGGCTCTCTCAAAATATTAAAAACAGGGTTCGGAGGATATATATCCAGTGATATATATATCATGATATATATCACGATATACATATATCATGATATTCATTACTTGATATATATCTGATATATTCGATAATTTTATTAATTAAATTAAAAATGTTTTCCATAATTCTAAACATCCGAAAATATCTTGAAAGGACCTTTTTTTCTTCTTTCGGTTTGGTTCAATCGGATTTACGGAATCGCTTGGGAAAACAAAAAGCCAGTAGACTGGTTTTTATGTTCAAGTGTATGAATCAAAATATAGATAAAAAGAAAACCAACCTTGACTGGGCATGGAAACCAGCCATATCTGAAGATTCTGACGTAATTGTCAATAATAGGAATGATATTGATATTAATATTTCATCTGATGAGGATATACCAATATCAATGTTGACATAATAATGTTAATAATGTTATTTAAAATTTAAAATCTATTTGTTTTTAGTTTTTTTCTTTTTAATTAGAGTTATCAAAGTTAGAAAAAGGTTTTGCTGTTTGGAAAAGGTTTTTAATTGTGTGTTTGTGTTGAAATGATAAAATAATGTTAAAATATGTTTATTTTATCAATTGTTTTTGTTTTTTCTTTTCAATTAGAGTTAGAATAAACCGTTTTGTTGTTTAGAATATAGGTTTATGTTAATGTACTTGTGTTAAACAATAATTTGTGCTAGAAACAATGATGTTTTTTGATTAAATAATTAAATTTTAAATATGATATATATCGGATATAAATCCGATATATATCGGATATATATCATATGATATGATATTTTTATAAATATCATGATATTTTCGAACCCTGATTAAAAATAATACTCAACCCATTGATAAGATTTTAAACTTGCGATGATTTACAGTTTTCCATTTACAATAAAGAAGTTTGTGTCCACGTCTAGTTAAACCCGAAGCGCTACGCCACTGAAGAAATTTCAGAACGATTAATCATGAAGATATATGTGATATTCTATGTTTACTTACGTACAATATTTCAATAAATAGTGTATTTTTGCCTAAAAATCGGGATAAAATTCATTGAAAGTCAACTCATTCAATACCACTTAACAGATCGATACGGAATACCAATTGAATATGGGTTATGCCATGATTACCTTTCTGGTTTGATTTGACAAGGCGATAAATAAGTTAAAAACGGACGTAAACAAATATGATCGCCAAGTTAAGAGTGAATATAATACGGAATTTCAGCCTGATCAAGGAGTATAAACGGAAATATCCTACCCTTTCTTAACACGACTCGGGCATTGATGTAAACAACCTCGGGTATGTTGCTTTCAAGAAAGAGATAGAGAAGCCCTCTCTATATCTTTTGTTGCTCGGAGAACTCACCCTGTAGGTCTTGTCGTTCAATTTTTAATTTTTCACGTCTCAGTGTGTTGCCTTAAGCAGTGAATACTTCAAAGACTACTTTCTCACCGGAAAATGGTGCATTTAAATAATCACCACACCTGGTATGATAGCAGAATGTAAGATTTATTCAAGGCAAAATTTCTATTGGTTTGAATTTATTTCAGTCCATTGTATTGGTGTGATAAAGCAATAAACCTTATCTTGTGTTAATTAATTCTCGACCAACTGTGAATGAACGGAAATTATTATAATGAAGTCTAGATATGACATGGTCGCATTAAAAGATTGAATTGCAATGGTGGAAGTCTAAATTTACTTACCGAGTCTTAGTTATGGAGTTGTATTAATAAAATTTAGTAAATGCAACAAAATTAATAGAGCTGTTCCAAGAAATCTGAGTAACAGTATTTGCTCAATGTTCATTTATACGGCCAATTAATGGACAATGCCAATTCATAAAATTAAAACTCTACAATAGACAAACTCCTTGTGTCGCTTTCAGATGGACATACAGGATATTCAAATCACTAAAAATGAAGCATGTTTTTGATATGTTTTCTGAAAAAAATAAAAATAATAATAAATTATTCAAAATAAGGGTGGACACTTTTTGTGTATTGTGGGAACCGGGGAATGTAAGAGATTTGCAAAACTATTTTTTTTGTGTGGATACAATACAGCTTTTCGATTTTCCTCAGTGATGAAAGAGAAATAACTATACAGTGCGGCTTTTTTTAGTCCCCCCCTTTTAACTTTTGAACGGTTCCACGTACAAACATAAAAAAAAAACACTTGGAGGGTTTCACCAATACGACTTTTTTAAACAAAAAATATGGTGATTGCTCGACAGAGGGCACGGGTGGATCAAGTGTCACATCGTTGAAATAAAAATTCAATTCTCTTCACAACCATCTAAATATTTTTGAATTTTGTTGAGAATTTTTTTCCCAGTTTCGATTTTAATGCCCTTCGAAATTTTCGAGTTGATGTGCCCCCAGCGCCATCTGTCGAGTAATTGCAATGTTTCTTCTCTCAAAAAGTAGTATCGGTAATACCCCTCAAAATGTTTTTGGTTTCATTATTCTACAACAAACCATTCAAATTAATCGAGGTATGAGTAGTTTTCAGACCCGCATTTATATTTGATATTTCGAATTTTAATTGCAAAAAAAAATTAACGTAATTAAAAAAAAGCAAATGGTTGTAAAGATAATTAACTCTCTTTTCATCGATGTGATACTTGACCCCCTATGATATTTAAAAAATTTGAGTTGATGTGCCCCTCCGCGCCCCCTGTCGAGCAATCACCACATTTCTTGTATTAAAAAGTAGTATCGGTGAAACCCTCCAAGCGGTTTATTTTCCAAATTCGTACGTCTAACCGTTAAAAAGTTAATAGGGGGTGGCTAAAAAAAATCCGCACTGCACGAATTTTTTCCCAAAAATAATATTTACAGAAAAAAGGAAGAAAATATATGAAACAGTCTTTCTTTGTATTTGGAAGAGAGCAACTGTATTGATGTATGACTTCGAAAGTTTCTTACTAATACACATGATTTTTTCAGCATATTTGCTTATTTTTTTAATCTCGTTTCATAATTGATGCATTTTTATATTGTGATAAAAATCGAAAATGGAAATTTTGCTATGATTCATTGAAATCATGACTACATTTTTTGGCATATTTAACTCATTTTCAATAGCCATTTTTCAACAGAAAATGTTGGTGTATGCATCACAACTGTTCTTTTCGGCTATTTATGAAAAATTCAAAGTCGTTCAAGTTCATTCACGTTTGTGCCTGTGGATAAGGCGGGTTTTCATTTTCATACCATTTAGATTGAAACTACAATGGATATTCCATTGTTGAATGCTGAGAGCCATGAACTCCCTAAAATTATTCCAAATGATCAAAATAATGCTACGCTATACGTGCCAAAAAGTAAACCAAAACCTTTTTTTACTCGAAACTCCGTTTTTTCAAATGGTACCAAAATCGTACTCTGACGTCATTCGAAAGTACCATCGATGGGGTATCCATCCATATTAACTTTTTTTCTGTATAACCAATACGAACACGATAATGAAGTATAGACAAGTTTAAGTATCTTGTCGGTTTAATAACAATAATGTATCAAGGTGGCTATGGAACACAAACAACAATTTGACATTTCGACTTTCACGGAGTTCTAGTCAATATTCCATCCAACGGATAGAGCTCCTGAATCTCGAAGGCTCAAAGCATTGGTTCAAATATAAGTAAATAATAACAGTTAGGTTTTCTCTCACAATTTAATTAATAACGAAACAAAATAAAAAAGGGAAATCTTATTATAGCTGTTCGAAATGTCCACCACCAACATCCAAACATTTTCGAGCACGTTTGGCGGTATTTCGAAAAGCATTGTTCAATTGTTGAGGCGTTATACTTTGAATGGTTTGTCTAATTCGTAAGTCTAGGTCATCGCGGGTCGTTGCGTAGATTTTGGAAACGATGTTTTTCAAGTGACCCCAAATAAAAGAATCTGAAGGGGTTAAGTCAGGTGATCTTGCAGGCCACCTAACAGGACCATGTGTTCCGATCCACTTTTCCCCAAATCGGTCACGAAGGTAATCCGTCAAGATGCTACTATTGTGCGGAGGTGCACCATCCTGCTGAAAGAACAGTCGATTTTCCAGATTTAGCGTTAAATCTTGTTACGGGTTTATTTTGCACTAGAAAACCCTTTCTGTTTTAATACAATAACATCAGAAATTATCTGTCATTGATATACACTTTCCGCTCTGTACGCCACTGTATTCTTCTTCTTCTTCAGATTCCTCAAAATGACAACTTGATCGTTGTCATGTATAGCTTGTTCCGAACGTTAGTACTTACCTTTGCTGTACTAGTTTGAGCGGACATGAACCGGCCTTACTATTGACAGTTATCAGTTGTTCTATTTTGCGGTATGACAGCGTTGTTTTGTAAACACACTTATGGTTAGTCTATTGTTTTGTGCTTAGAACACAAAACCGTAACATTCCTACTCTATCTCTATCTTGTGTCATTGAGGTACCTACTTCACATTCGAATACTTGACCTTTTGTTTGTTTGTTTGTGTTTGGTTCTGAGATTGAGAGGCTGGCGTTTTCATCTTGGTTCGGTTGGCAACACTGAATCTTAAGGTGTTCTTTTCATAGCTCCTAGTAGCTCGAGGTAGTTCCTGGACTGTTCCCACCGAACACTAATGAACAAGAAAGCGCCTTGTCCGATATTGACAGTTTTGACTTTGACGTCTGAGATATATTTTTCTCTTCCTTATTTGATCTTGATGAGTGACTGACCTATTTTGAAGATTTCCAATTAAAGTTTGATCATCGTTGATGGATGTTGGGAAAATTCATATCAGGAGAGTTTCTCATATTGTTTGCGAATTTTGAAGCTATATATTTTTGAGAAATATCCGTTCGCTTTGCGGATTTTTGAGGTTAGAAGTCACTTCATCATTGTGTGAAACCACTGGAACGAGAAACTCGCTATCAGACAGCAAACAGACCATCAAAGCTGTTATCAGAACCCTCCCACTTAATAGAGGTTAGTATTTGCATTGGGGCTCTACTTATGGCCTCATACAAGTCTAATCAGAAGTCAGACTGGTATTGTATATTCTAGGGTGCTCCTCTGCTACTACCACTCTGCTACTACTTGGCTACTGTTACTGTTTCGTCGCTGGTAGTGCTCCACTACGGTTTATTGCTACTACTCTGCTACCGTTTATTGGAGTTCCACTCATGTGATTGTTCCACTGTTCCGTTGCTACACGATTGTCTTTCCACTATTCCACTGCTGTGATTGTTCCTGCTCAACTGTGGTTGTCCCGCTGTATATCTGTTGTTCAGCATTCCTTCGCTATTTGTCCCAGCTGTACATGTACGTTGAATGATTGTGTCGTACCCACTGTGCAAATGTATACACCAAGGCACTGATGAACTACAACCACAATAATTGGTGAACTGGCATGCCTGAGAATATCTACATAGTATCAGATAAGTTTAGAATAAGACTGCCCTTAAGGCGTAAGTATCCATAACTGTAAGCTATCATCGTGACGTCACAGGCATAGCCCTCACTGGAGGTTTCATATTGATATATTCAAACGATACCATACTCTCAATCACAGCATTCACTTGAATTCATCTTGGTGGTTGATATTTACATTAATTTCATTTTCTATTGTATGGTGAGCTGAACTGTGCACATACAGGGTGTGTAACGATCAATATATTTTATTAGTAAGGGACATGACTATTTCTTTTATTCTGGTCCAAGTTATCTAAGCGTAAGGAAGACAAAACCTCTACATATTTATATATTATTATTATACCATTTACAGGTATCTATTGTTTAATATTTTAGTAATATTAGTGCAGTGGGTTGTCCCATTCCATCAGGGTGGTTTCGGATTTTTCACTAGCGATAAATCCGTGGCGCTCCGGAAAATTCACCCCATATTTCAATCTTATCGAAATCAATTTTTATTGTCGAATCCACGCCCACTGAGCTACTGGGTATGTTAGAGGCCTGACACATCATTGCACATTCACTGTTCTCCTTTCCTAAATTTCGCCCCTAACAATTTTCTAAATAATCTTCAATTTCATTTCTGAGGAGACTTAGGTATCTACCACCATTCAAAGGTCCATCAAATATTATGGGACCATTTATTCAATCTCCAACTACTCCCAGTCATACATTGAATCCAAAACGTTCTTGGAAATTCCCCTGCCTAAATAAATGCTGATTCTCTTGCGTCCAATATCGAGTATTTTGTTTGTTAAATAAACCAAGATTGGTGAATCTTGACTCATCGGAGAATACAACTGTTTTGAGGAACTCATTATTTTGCTGTACATTATTGCGTAGTACCCACCTGCAATATTCCATCCTTCTTATACTATCGTTTTCGTAGGAATGTTGATGTATTTGATATTCATACGATCGATTCTTATATTTTTTCAAAATTATTCTGACACTTTCACGACTGGTTGCCAATTCGAAAGCGATCTCCCTAAAGATGCGTTTACACCAAAGTTGACAACAGATTGTTTGTAGAAAACAAAAAGTTGTCAACTAAAAGTTGCTCTTCTAAAAGTTAGAGTAACGAGTGGAAAACTTGTTGCCAAAGAATTAGTGCGAAGGGGGCACTAATGTCAAGGATGTCGGACGAAGCCACTGTACAAGAGATCCCTGAAGATATTGGGTGAGACCCTCGTTGAAGGCTAGGGATAGGTACAAAGGCAGTGACAAGATAGCTGATCTCCGAGAAGATGACGTCGATCCGTTGAGTGGTGAGCTGAGCTGCGACGGGAGTGTCAAAAACTTTCTAAGAATGACCAGTAGTGACTTTGAGTATTTCATTTCAATGATCGGACATAAAATCAAGAAAAGTGACACAAACTACAGGAAAGCAATACCTGTCCATGAAAAGCTAGCAGTAACATTACGGTTTTTGGCTACTGGTGATTCGTACACAAGTCACGGTTATTTGTTTAAAATCTCAAAAGCAACCATTTCTCTGTTTGTGATTGAAGTTTGTAAGGCCTTGATAGATGTGCTGAAGGATAATATCAAGGTGAGTCAATAAACGTTGCTTATATACAGGGTGTTTCTCTGAAATTGGAGCGATAAATGAAGTGGGAAGTAGAAGATGACAAAACGAAATGAAGCAATACATTTATGTCGAAAAAAAATGTTTTGGGAGATATTGAATTTTAAAATTTTCAATTTTTTTTCTCTGTGATCGTTCTTGGTGTCGTTTTGTCCGAGAAAAAGTGGAGACTCAAACGCCCTCCATATGACTGATTGCGAAGCACCGGCACTAATCTTCTCTTTCTTTGCCTCTCTTCGGAAACAGGTAATTGAGTTCTTCATCTTATTCTGAACTTCAAATTTATCAATTTGCAGCAGAGCTGCAATTTCCTCCCAAGCGTAGTTTTTTAAGTTTTTGTCTTTAAATGTAGGGTCTTTTGTGTTCCAGTGAACCCCTCTCCGGTAAAGTTCAATGAGTTCACTGGTTTTGGTTCTGGTCCATTCGTTCTCACTACAACCTTCCATCTTGACACAAACAACGAAAAAACGAAATCACCAAGAACACCTGCAGCTGAAGTACACACGTTCAATGACGATCATGGGTCATAGGTTGCGTTGGGCGGGGGGGGGGGGGGTGCTAGCGCCCGACGTCACGCGCGTGGAGAGGGAACAGTCCTCCACTAGTTTTCTACAAGTTGCTTGTGCAAAGCGCGCAGCAACAAATCTTCCACTTTTAGTTGTCAACTTTCCGGGAAACCAAAATTTAGTGGAAGATTTGTGTCTCCACAAGTGGAAAACAGAAAAAGTTGCTAACCAACATCAGGCTCTCTTCTGAACTGCTCTTCAAGACGTTTGAAATAATTTCGAACCGGACATTGTCATTCAGGGTATCTTTCAGAGTACAGCTGTTGAGCAACAATTGGATTTTGCCGACATTCCCCATACAGTAATAGCATATCCAGTTTTTTGTGTCTGTTATAAACTGTTGGCATTCTTAACTTATTTCTATTATTAACCCGATCAATTCATTAATGTATTCAGTGACTAACTGATAATTACAGATTATTGGTGACAAAGAAAAAAGTTGATATGGATGGATATCCCATCGTTGATATTTTCCCATATATTTCTTTTTTTAGATTCTTTAATTATTTCCGCATTTGTATATGGCTGCAATTAGTCGCACAAAGAGAGATTCTTCATCCCAACGTACACTGGCTGTCTATACATGTTTGAAATTCAACACTGACATCAAATCCACTAATTCGGATTAAATAACAACAGATTTTCCTTTCATCATAACAGCACTAACATCCTCCAAGAAGGAAGATGAAAAGTTGATGGCGCACTGCAATTTCATGCATCGTTCTCATATCCGCCTAATTGGTACGACTAGCAAAGTGTGCAGAGGTAATACCAGTGGGCACATTAAACGGTATATCCAATATGAATCTCCGCTTGAAATTATGATGTACGGCGATAGTTGAAACGTTGCGGTAGCCGAGAAGAAAAGGACTCTGCGTGGGCATTTATGTTCCACATCGCTTGTTTAGCAAAACTTGCCGAATGTAAATCAAATTTTTAATGGTGTGAGCTTGTGCAGTCAGTACTATCATAAATTAATTGGTGGATATCTATACGTTACGGGTAATTCTTGAATGGAGTTATTGACGACGTGAGTTCTGTGATATATGAGAATTATTTTGTTGCAAGCGCAGCCTCGTTGATCAAAAATACAGAATGAATCTGCATGCTTTCAGAGCGCAACGTGAAAAAAACGCCTTACTCATCAGTATCAATCATAATTTTCAGCTTCTACTAGCAGAAGATATGATCTAAATGATATAAATGAACTCAGCTTGGAATTCAGTTTAGAAAAAAGTAATATATTTGCTATTTGTCAATAATAACAGTTTTTTGTTTTAATGAAACGAAAGAAACACACTTTTGTTTGTCATATTTCCACTAGTTTTTTTTATTTTCACTACTGGTTTCGGGTTTTATCCTATTATCAAATATAAAACTAACTAATACAATTGAACTCCAAAACCTACTTATATAGGGAGTTTGCCAATGAACTGGATGTAGAGGTACCTAATCAAATGAAATTAAATGAACAGGTGTGAAACGATATAAATTCAATACTGGAGGCTGTGGAAATTACCTGGGTTGTCAAAATTATAAATTCAAAAGTAGATACCTTCATAAATCGAGTTGCTCTTGAGGGTTCTATATTTCGGGTTTTTAATTTTCCCCGCATTCATTAAAGAGATCATGAATTTCCACAAAATAAACAAGTCATCAATTACACAAAATAACAGTTCCACTTGTTGTGCTGATAACTTTAATCAATAAGTGTATTAAACTGTGAAAATGTTTCAAATTCTACAAACAGAAAGAATTGAAATTATTTTAATTCATGGAGAGGTTAGAAAGTGCGCACGAAGAGCGGCATTGCTTTTTAATCAAAGAAACTCAAATTGAAATGTAAATCACTGGTTCGGTGAAAACATACAAAGAAACAAACCCAGAATACTAAATGAAGAAGCTCAAATTGAAAATGAACCTTCCATGGTCTGAAAATAAAAAGTTGTTAATTTAAAGAAATCTGTACAAGTGTAGAGGGGCAATGATCAATTTTCCCCGATCAGTTACTGCATTTAGAAGACTGTTGTTTCGAAAACAGTTATTTAATTTCGTCAGTAACGTATTGTAAGCTAAAGGATCCCGCAAACTCCTTATGGAATTTGGGTCCCGGTGGATTTTTTTGAATTTTTGGTGTGATGTAGTCCATGTAATTCTCAATCGATGTTACCAGTGCGCCAACCCAAAAAATTAACAGTTTTGCTGCTAGGTGGCGTTGAAATCACCCCTTGCGCAGATTAGAGAATTTAATTTTGAATATTTTTATTTATTTTCAAGATATTCGCCCAATTAATTGATATTCAAAAATCATGAACTACGCCCTACTAAGAAGTCAGCAAACTCCACCAATATTTTTCTTAAGGGAAGAAAAGGTGAAACGGTTTCCTCAATTTGAGCTGATTAAAAAAAGTATTTACAAGTAGTCGGGAATTAATTTTTTTCGTGTTTTAAAATAGGGGCAGGGGGAGGTTTTAGATTTTCAATTTATAAAAAATAACACAATTGATCAGTTCTAAACTAAAATACGTAGAGCTACTTTTTTTCTTTGGTGTCTTGGCATCAATTGCTATGGTCATTAGCCACGTGTTCTGGATAGGCCTTGTTACTAACTCCATGCGCCACCTTAGGAGCAGCACTGTTGATTGGAACGCAACAGTGAATCGTGCAGGACTCACTCCAGTCCAGCCACGACCAGCCACGAGATTTTAATAATTTAATCGGTCAAATTAAATTAAAAAATCCCAGCCGCAGCTGGGGCTCGATATCTGGACCTTTCGAACCAAAGTCAGACGCTGTAACCACTGCGCCACGCCCAAACATACGTAGAGCTATTATTTCCGCCTATAATAATGAATAGTCTATTCTGAGCAAGGTATGATTTCAACGCCCCCCAGCATCAAAACTATTCATTTTTGGGGTTTGTCACCCAATTTATTTCTATTCAAAACAACTTGAACTGCATCATATCAAAAATTCAGAAAAATCCATCAAAATTTTTTCGTTTTGTGCCATTTGGGGGGTGGGAGAATAATTTCAAAAAATTGCTATTTCCCTTATTTAGGCATATTTAAACATTTGATACATTTGAAGACACTCGAGAAATATATTTTTTGCGTTTGAGTTGGGGGAAAAAGAGGAGAGGGTAATATTTTTTTTATAAAATAGCACAATATTGTGCAACAGTAGCAACAATGAAACAAGTGAAAATAATGTTACCGGGTTCAAAAATAAATAATCTAATCTGCGCAAGGGGTGATTTCAACGCCCCCTAGCAGCAAAACTGTTTATTTTTTTGGGTTGGCGCAATGGCAACATTGGTTGAGAATTACATGTACTACATCATACCAAATATTCAAAAAAATCCACCAGGACCCAAATTCCATAAGGAGTTTGCAGGGTCCTTTGCCTAAATGACGAAAAAACAATTCAAATTGACTAAAAATACTTCTCTTTTCAGATAACGTTAACGTTTCGGAGACAAATTAGGGTTATGATTATCTTGTGGCCGAAAAAGATTTCAGTACATACCCACCGTGATTATGCTGACAAAGTATTTCATTGTTGTTGAATCTGTCTCCGCGTTATCAAAACTCGAAGTATGCAAACTTGCTGAAAATTCTATTTTTATCAGTTTGGAAATGAAAAGATTTGTTTTGACAAAGTCAAATGAAATCAGCCAAGATTTTTTTATGATAACATTTGCTATCTGCATACAAATAGGGTGTCTGGTATCAATCAATCAATCTGTTATTTCTCAAAATTAAGCCAAGAAAATGGACAAAGTGATAAAGAAATTACAATTCAGAAAAAGTAAGTGAAAAAATGTCAACAGACATGCAGTTTACCATGTTCTCAAATTGCAAATTCCAGTGAATGAGTAAAACAAAAGCAATTCAGTTGTGACAGTTCCTATTCAAGCTGATCAAGATGCATGTCATCAAACTTTATAATGCTTGTGAACATAAACAAGAATTAATTACGAAATTCAAGAGCTTGCTACTTGTTCCACAAGAAGAGTAATATTTTTGTCCCATATGTGGAAAACCCTTTGCCTTCGTTGACACTACATCGAGGCATGAGATATTTGCATTCTATAAACACTTATTTCTTGGGATTTTCCATACAAATCGTTTACATTTTCACTTAAAGCTATCAGATAATTCCTTTCTACTTAAAACAGTGCAATCCGTTTTATATTTGCTAGGAAGACTACAGTTTTCCTGTTTTTTCTGAAGACAAGGCGGTTGGAGGTTTGGAATATTTGGGATTTTCCAATCTTTGGGTGTCAAATGCAAGTGTGGCATTGATAAGGAACAATTGGAAATTTCTGAACCTGTAGAAATTGTAACGCTCCTCTAACGCGTCACAAGATTTTGGCGGTCGCTATGATACACCAAGTATTCGACTCCGGTCAGACTCAAGTGGAGATGGGAATGGGTGCATAACATTTTTTATAGGGCGCCAGGCGACTTCTCCCTTCGAAGACTCTTACTATAAACCACAAATCATCTAAACTGAATTAGTGCTAGTATGTCAGGTTATACCTCCAATAAATCAGTTCGTAGCAAGGGAAAGCAAAAATATTAACTCACAAAATTAACCTCATATTAACTTCAAATTACATAAAAATTATTTATCATGTAGGGAAGAATAAATGCAGAATTATCATTATCAATTCAAAATAAGTCACCCGGTATACAAAATTAACCCTTGGCATAAAAAACAACTTTAATTCTATCCGTATTAAAGCTTGGGCCCAAACCTAATCACCGGTGTAGGTTGTTAATTTTATACAGGTTATAATTTCAAATAGACGCAAAAAAGAAACCATCCCTGGAAATCTTGTGTGCTATATGTTCTATAAAATATGTGCCCAACAAAACATCAATAGAACGGAAGAATTTTTCATATTTTCAAGTAATCTGTGTGATGCCAAAAATTCCGTAGAAGAATCGCATAGCTTGTATGTTGCAGATGAAGAGGAGTACTTATTAAGATTTGTAAACTAGATTAAAAAATTTTCATTTCATAAAACCGGCCCTTTTTAGTGCCACCACTTTTCGAAAAGAATTCACGAATATATATGAGGATGTATTGATATTTAGTTAGCCTAGACCAGTTCCCTGCATAAAAAAAATACTGCGTTACCATAGCAACGAACAATAACTCATTAGAAGTGTCAGTGTAAAGTTTGACGTAAAAAAAGTAAACCAGAGTTACGCAATAAATTAAAAGAAAAAATATGTCCACCGAAATTGTAAAAATAGAAAAATTGGAGTATCGAGCCATCATCAAGTACTTGTATTTAAAAGGGTTAAGAGGTAAGCAGATTCACGAAGATATGCTAATACTCTTGGTGATCAATGTCCTTCGTATGCGACCGTGAAAAATTGATCTGCAAGCTTCAAAAGAGGTAAATTTTCCATTGAAGATGATGACCGATCGGGAAGGCCAGTTTCTGTGTCACTCCCCGAAAATATCGATGCAGTGCATGACATGATTTTAACAGACCGTCGAATTGGGCTAAAACGGATATCTGATGCACTGAATATTTTAAACGAATGCGTTCATCATATAGTACACGTCAATTTGGACATGAGAAGAATTGCTACAAAATGGATCCCCAAATGTTTGAATGTTGACCAAAAGCGTGCAAGGGTAGTAGCATCGCGTTCGATCTGTGCTCGATTTGAAAACGATGTAGACTTCTTGAACTGAATTGCTACTATAGATGAGACTTGGGTACATTTCTACGATCCAGAAACGAAGCAACAATCGATGGAATGGCGACACTCCGGTTCTCCAAGACCTAAGAAGTTTCGTGTCCAAAAATCTGCTGGAAAAGTTCTTGCTTCAGTTTTTTTGGGATTGGCATGGAGTAATCATGATTGATTTTTTAGATAAGGGTAGAACAATAACTGAAGATTACTATTCGACATTACTGACCACTCTACGGGAAAAAATTAAAGATAAAAGACGCGGAAAGCTATCCAAAGGTGTTTTGTTTTTGCAGGACAACGCCCCTGCACACAAATCTCATGTTGCCATGCAAAAAATTCGTGATTAGGGTTTGAATTACTAGAACTCCCCCCTTTTTCACTAGATTTGGATCCGTCCGACTATCATCTCTTGCCTCAACTGAAAAAAAGTTTAAAAGGTCGTAAATTTTCTTCCATCGAGGAGGTAATAAAAGCTGTGGAGGTCTGGTTTGCAGAGTAAGAAGAAACAGTTTTTTTGAAAGGTCTAGAGACATTGCAGGTTCGCTGTAATAAATGTATCCAATTAAGAGGAGAATATGTTGAGTAATAAAATATTTTGACATTGAAATTTTGTTTGTTTCTATAGTAGGCTAAGAATTTTTCATTATATCCTCTTACACTATCCAGAATTCCGATTTTTGGTAGTTTCATCTTCTGTTTTTTGTTTTTCATCATATAATAATTATCAATTATGTAACCGCTAGCTGGCGTAAATTCATAAAAATAGAATTTTCTACTCTTTTCGACAAAAATGTGATTTGAGAAAATTTAACAACTTTTCATTTCACTCTTTTCTGTCAATTTTTGACATTTAATAATATTATTGGTGTCAGACTTCGGGAATTTCAATGATTTCAATTATATTTAAGAGTATTCTGTTTATTTTTTCATTGTCAATTGGATTTGTAATGCTTGAAATTTTATTTTTTGTTTTCCAACATGTGTTGCAAGTGAAAAAGAAGGTAAAAAAAGCAATCAATACGCCTGTGTTTGTGTATACCAGCATTCTGCAATTATTAAGAAAATAAATGGGTTCTAGGCATTTTCCCAATTATTTTGGTTGGTATTTTATCGTTTTATATGAGCCCTGAACCAACAATAAAAATTTTGTCAAAATCTGAGAGGCTACCGTTTTTTTTTAATTTTTCCTTTTTTTTGATTGCATCACGGACATCTCGTGCTTGTTTGAATATTACGCTCTTGAATGAATCATGAATCTATAATGATTACAGACCACTGAAGCGGAAAATAAAGCGCTTCATTTACCAGTAGCTGCAGCCGTTGCAAGCTGTTAGACGCACTCATTGACAGCTTCACCACTAACCAGGTTCCAGCTCAATATTTCTAGTTCCTTTCGTATTGTTGTGGAGTTGTTTTCAAGGTTTCAGAAGAATATTATTGAGGAGAATACTTTATAATTAGATAAGAAATAATGGAAAAGCAACAAAAATATACGTATACTTACCTAGGAGAGACGTATACTTACCTAGGGATGGAGCAACGCCGCTCCCAAGAGGTATTCACAGTTAAGAACTCTCTCCGCGGCAAGTATCAGCATAAACTCCGACAGATCTGGTCATCAGAACTGTCGGGGAAGAACAAAGTTGCTGCAACCAATATGCTTGCCATTCCGATCCTTCTCTACTATTTCGGAGTGATGAAGTGGACTAAGGAAGAGCTGCGACAACTCGACGTTAAAACTCGCAAAGTGATGCATCTCAATAGGAGCTTGCATCCTAAATCGTCCGTTCCACGGTTATACTTTCCCAGACAACGGGGAGGCCGTGGACTTTTGAGTTTGGAGTGTATGCATAACAGAATGGTTCTGGATGGGGCCTGTAAAGTCATCAGGAGTTCAGATCCCCTTCTCTGCATGGTCCGCGACCATGAAAAAGCAGGGATTGGAGCATTTCTTTTTAAGGCAGCAACCCGTGCGGCCGATGAACTCGGTCTCGTATTCGACACTGAACGGGCTAACCCAAACTCTTTCACCGAGTTGGAACCCGTTCAGCAAAAAGCTCACATCAAAGCTGCGGAGACAGAGGTCCTGCTACAGCTACATATGGATAAGCCAATGCATGGTGTCTTCTTTCACAACATCGAAGACCTTGGCTTATCCAAAAGCTTGACCTTTGCCTTCCTCAGGTCGAGTGAGCTAAAGTCGGAGACCGAGGGATTCATAATGGCCTGCCAGGATGGTGTCTTCAACACCCTCGTCTACCGTAGTCGAGTGATGGGTATAGACGTCCCTGACACCCGATGCAGGGCATGTCGTGGGGCACCTGAGACCATAATGCATTTGCTATCAGCATGCCCATCTTATGCGGTCTCAGCCTATATCCACAGGTATAACGCGGCGCTACGAGTGTTATACTACCATCTACGACACTCGTACGGTATAGACGAGACACCGGTGTTGCCTTATGTTCCGGGGGATATTGAGTCCGTGGTGGAGAATGAGAGGTGCCGGATCTATTGGAACTACTCATTCCCCACCCTCAGACAATAAGCCTGATGTTGTCCTCCTCGACCACCAAAGTAGAACGATATTCGTCATGGAGTTTTCCGCTCCTGGCGAAATGAATATCGTTCGAAAAGAGGAGGAGAAACGGACTAAATATCGAGATCTTCTCTTTGAACTCCGCAGATTATATCCGGACCATTCTGTCAAAATGGTGGTTCTGATCATAGGAGTCCTTGGTGGAATGATGGACACACTGCTCTCCAACTTGAAGATAATACCTTCTTGCCGTAATATGGCAGAAATCTTAGCAGCGCGAATGCAGAAGGCCGTCATCCTTGGTTCGCTCCGTCTACTCAGGGCACATGATTCTCGGACCCAATAGTCACTCACCCTACGGACGTAGGGAGTGGTTATTGGGGTTAACGACACCAGCGCGCCCTCCGGATGTATCGGAGCACCGGAGACAGGGTCTGACTGGTACATTCCCAACGGAAAAATAATAATAATAATAATAATAATAATAATAATCGTCTTTATTAACAGAATGATAGATATACAAAAATTACATTTTCATTTTGGTCGTTATGGAGCGAGGTTTAGCATAAGCTACTCTTACACCGAACTCCAGAACGATCATTCAATTAAGAAAGAGTAGTAAACTTAAAATAACTGAAATATAATATAATATAATATAATAATTGTAGAAATCGTAAGAATGTCGCATACAGCAGATCTTCTAAGGCAGAGGTTGTATCGAGATGAACCTAGAGGTCATTTAGAAGTATATTCTTGAACCAAGATTTGAAAGTGTAACTACTATAATTTATCACATCGATTGGCAAAGAATTGAATAGTTTGATAGAGTTATATGAGAACCCTTTTTGGAATAGAGCAGTTGATTATATTGCGAAGAACTTTGTGAAGATAAAAGAAGTCACCCAAATTGAAATACTCATTACCTATTCGAATAAAAAATGCAATCTGAAATAAAACAAAAATGAGAAATCAATCAGCGTATTACAAAGAAAGCGTCTGGAAATTTCAACCAAGTTTTCACGAAAGATTAGTTGAATAAAATTGTTTCAAATATTAAGTTCATGTAGTCAAGTAAAGCTAGATATTTGTTTGATTTATTTTTAAAATCGATGGACCTATTCATTGTTCAAATCACATGGAAATTAAATTAATTTCAGTACGATTTGCTTCACTAATGACATTTTTTTTTCAATTCGTTGACGCGACTAAATATTAAACAAACACTGTAATGTCCTTGTGTCAAGTGAGCAGTCGGTAATTTAGAATTCAAACAGACAAATTGTTCACGGTGAAGGAGCAACGGAGTGCATAATCACGCATCGCGTAAATTTAATTGCATCTATCAATCGAGATTTGCTTTCGTTGAATTCTTTGCGAGGAAGGAGCCTTGGGATACAACAGGCGTATCATATTCTCTGCTCGCCTAGAATGGTAATCAATACGTGCGAGCTGATTTTCGTTTCATACTTCACCCACCTTCTGGATGGAAGGATGCTGAAGCTTTAAGAATCTTTCAGAATAGCCAAGTTTTCATATTAATAATAATAATTTAATTACCATAAATTTCCTATGGGATAATAAGACTCACCTTGAATACTTCAAAATCAGTTGGACGTGGAAAAGTTTTGGCGGCAAAGACTCCGCCCTCAGTATTTGAAGTGAGATTTGGTAAATTCTGCTCAATTATTTCCCTCGCCACGAAATAGACTGATCATTTCCACCATTTTTTAAACAGAGTCTGTTTAACCGCTGATGAAGGATTCTTATGGAAAATGGCTTTCGGTTAAATTCACTGATTTTTTGGTATGTTGACACAAAAAAATCGGCCTACTAGTTTTCGATATACAGGGTGTCAAAGATGAAAAGTGAAACTTTTTGCTCAGATTTTTTAACATTTTCGAGAATTGACAAAACGCATACTTATTCTGGGAATACCATGCCTTAATGATGGTACAATGTCTTCTAGATCTCGTTTTCATTACAATTTTTTGTTCTGTGCTCTACAACAGGGTGAACAAAGAAAAACCCAATTCGACTAATTTTTAACCTACGAGTGTGCGTTTTCTGATGAGATTAAAAGATTTAATTTAGTCTGAATGAACTCCCTCAATCTAGGTCCAAGTTGACTGAAATTATTTTTTTATACAGGGTGGTTCGAAAATATGGGTACGTCAACCCCTCGTTTTTAAGTTTGGATAGGGGAGAGCATGTCATATTTACACCAAAAATTGTTCAATGTTGAGAACAACGCACAGTTATTTCATGTATACAGTGTGGTCCACTAAGTGTGCAACAAATGGGAAACTTGTTTATTATCGATTTCTCAGAAAATTTTATTCTTGACAAAAGTTGGTTCATGTTCCAAAACTATACCAAGTGTACCTGAAATGGCTTTATGACAAACACCATACAGGATAGGCCAAAAAATATAAAGTTCGTACAGGAGTAAAGTACCCTTATTTCAAAAAATATAGAAATATGTTGAAGAAAAAAGTTGCTTAGAATTAAAAGTTATGTTCAGATACGAAGTTATGGCCTGCTATTCAAATTTTTCTTTTCGTTTGGAAAATATTGAATTACCCCCGTATGATACATATTTATACTATTTTGATTTAATCTATATGTGAAGTAGCCGCAATCAAATCAGTTTGGAGAATTTTTTATCAAATTAAAGTGTATTTGTAAAATTTATTTGGATTTGTATTTTTTTGGGTGACCGTCAACTTCATGTTTGTTGCAACGATATTTAACAGAACTCTAGAACAAAACAAATACTCTTTTTAACGATGCAAATATTTTACTAAGTAAATGTTCACATGAATAAACTGTCAATAAAAGTATAAAATTTCTGTTCTTCTGACAACAATGCCTCAACTAGAACAGATATTGAAGAATACTCCAAAATCTATCGCGGATAGCCACGAACAAAAAAGAACCAATAAGCGATAGTACAGAAACTTACAGTAGGTAACTGAACAGGTGCTAACAATAAAAATTATCGAAGCGTCTCTGTATGTCCACCTACTCTTTCGATGCATCTAATTGTTCGCTTATAAAATTCGTTTACTGTAGATCGCAACACATTAGCGGGAATAGTTCTGCAATGAACTCGTATTAAAGTTTCAAGCTCAGCAACATTATTAAACGGGCGATCTCTGTAGACTCTTTGTTTTAAGTATCCCCATAAGAAATAATCCAGTGGTGTAAGGTCTGGAGAACGAGGAGGCCATCGAGGATCGGTATTCCGTCCTAACCATTTATTACGAAATGTGCTATTCAGCCACTGAGAAACATTTCTAGTAGAATGGGCAGGACATCCGTCATGTTGGAACCATACTTTTTGCCGTTCTTCTAATACCACATCATCCAAAAACTCGCCTATTTCAGTTTCCAAAAAGTTCAAGTACCTGTCACCATTCAAATTCTCTCGAAAAAAAACGGACCTAGTAATGTATCATTTAATATACCACACCAAACGTTTGTTTTCTGATAGTATTGATTTTTGTTGTCAATAAAAAAATTTGGGTTGACATCTGACCACCATTTTGTGATGATAGAACCCCATTTGTTGTAAAAGTCGATTCATCTCCAAACAGAATACATCTATGAAAATCTCTTTGTTCTTCTATTTCACCCTGAATCCACATGGAAAAATCATATCTCAAATCATAGTTTCTTTCTTGCAATGTACAAATGAATGTAGGTTTGTAAGCATGGTACTTATGTTTCTTGAGAATACGCTTCACAGAGGTTTTTTATGCCGGTATAATCGCTAATTTCTTGGGTGGACCTTCTAGGATTTTCTACTACTGCTACGTCAAGCTGGTTTTTTTCTGTGCATAAAGGTTTCGTATTATGTTTATATTCTAGTGAGCCGGTCTGTTTCAAATTCTTTAAAATTCTACTTACATTTGAATAGCAAATTTGTTTGTCTGGTCGCCGCGCTCGTTGAAAATATTTGCAGCTTCGCGTAGTTTTATAACCATCACCACAGAAGGGTTGAGTTGAGTAGGAATTGACTAGATTCGTCTGGTCATGACTAGACTTCGCCCATTTGCCCTCTGTATGTATTTTTTTTGAGGACAAATAAAGACAAATTATTATTATTATTATTATTAAAACTAATTCTGCCTTTTCAGTTAACGTTAACACTACTACTAAAATATGAAAACGTTTGACAGGCAAATTTCACTATCATACTACAGTTTTATTTTCGGGCGTATGTGTTTTTTGTTTATGGCTATCCGCGATAGATTTTGGAATGTTTTTTAATATCTGTTCTAGTTGAGGCATTGTTGTAAGAAGAACAGAAATTTTATACTTTTATTGACAGTTCATTCTTGTGAACATTTACTTAGTAAAGTATTTGCCTTGTTAAAAAGAGTATTTGTTTTATTCTAGAGTTCCGTTAAATATCGTTGCAACAAACATGAAGTTGACGGTCACCTAAAAAAATACAAATCCAAGTTAATTTTACAAATACACTTTAATTTGATAAAAAAATACTCCAAACTTATTTGGTTGTGGCTACTTCACATACATATTGAATCAAAATAGTAAAAATATATATCATACGGGGGTAATTCAATATTTTCCAAACGAAAAAAAAAAATTCGAATAGCAGGTCATGACTTCGTATCTGAACATAACTTTTAATTCTAAGCAACTTTTCTGTTCAACACATTTCTATATTTTTTGAAACATGGGTACTTTACTCCTGAACGAACTTTATATTTTTTGGCCTATCCTGTATGGTGTTTGTCATAAAGCCATTTCAGATACATTTGGTATAGTTTTGGAACATGCACCAACTTTCGTCAAGAATAGAGTTTTCTGAGAAACCGATAATAAACAAGTTTCCCATTTGTTGCACACCTAGTGGACCGTACTGTATAGGGTCAGCAAATAGGAACGGTCCAAGTTTCTTAGAAAAATGCTGTTTTTTCAATAAATACCCTGTATTTCGAAAAAGAATCAGTTAATTTTCATTAATGTTTGTTATAATATTGTATTGTTTGAGGAGTCCGAGATATTCCCGGATATTCTCCGGACTCGTTTGACGAATATATACTTTTGAATGTACGGGTTTTATTGATACCCCATATTATCCATCGGAGACCGAAATGGATACTTTCGAGCAATTCTTCTTGTTGAAGAATATTCCGAGTAGAAGTGTGCGGTACCTACTTGGTGAACATTTTTTTAAATCGTTACATATGTGGAACATAAACTTAACGTCTTATGAATGATGGTCAACATCATATCAATACGTATCCATTATTCGTATTTTTTGAGGCAATAAGTCCCAATTTTCAGCGTTGTATCAACGTCATACTTCAATGATGATACTTTCATTATAAGCCAAGCTGTAGATAAAAATACTTGGCACTTTTCACACAAAATAAAAGACGCAAACGGCCTATATTACTTTTTATATCGAATGATTCAATTTCAAATGAGTTTACCCTCCTGCTCTCTGGAGATTAGATAGGAAGCGAGTAAGAATTTGGAAATTTTTCGAACCCTTTCAGACGTGGACAGTTACGACGAAAAGTAAATTCAGTAGGGAGTACTCGGATCCCATCCCCTTTCTCGAAAAAAGTTGCGAAAAATCCGTTAAAATTGTAAAAAAACACCGTATCCCTTGATTGAATTTCGAATAATTTCCAATAATTTTTTTTTACCAAATTCACTCGGGATTTCAAGTGCGGATCTGGAAAATTTTGAATGATTTGATGTAAACCAATGGGACAAAAACATATTTTGAATGGTATTACCAATACTACTGTTTGAGAGAATATACAATTACAATTACTTGAAAGATGGCGCTGGGGGTACATAAACTTGAAAAGTTTGAAAGGCAAAGAAACAGAAATTGTCTAAATACTTATTGAAGAAAATGAAACAGATTTAGATTGTTCAAAAGAAAATTGAATTCTCTTTTCAACGATGTTGTAATTTGACTCCCCATGCTATATGCAATAATAACTTCATTCACACACACACAAATTAATACAAACAAGACAATGACTACACTTGTTTCGCGAAGAAATATTACATTAAAAATGTAAATTTGAACATATATGAATGTGAAAATATAATAGTATAAAGTCATGAAAATATAAAAATTTAAAGATTATAAGTACAGTTTTTTAAAAAATATATAGAGACGCAAAAAACATGTAAATATGAAATTGTGAAGGTTATAAGTACAAGAATATAACAAAGTCAAAAATATAAATGGGTAAGTAAATATAAAGATTCAGAAATATGAAAACATAGTAACATAAAAATACAAAAGCTCAAAAATGTAAAAACGGAAATGTTAATATGTAAAAATGTTTAAATATAAAAATGTGAAGATCTAAAAATTTTAAAATGAAAAGACATGAAAATACGAAAATATCAAATGTAAAATTAAACTAATTGTAAATATAAATTGTAAATGATATTACTGGACGTTTTCATAGATATCGATGCAATTATAAATCAGTAGGTATTTATTATTTCAGTTCATTTTCTTTGAGGTACGATTTCAATCTTTTTTTTGAATGCGAACAGACTTGTGATATTCTGTATTGCCTCTGGAAGTGTGTTGTATGAATTTGGCCCAATGTAATTATATGATCTCTGGCCAAGGGACTTCGACATATGCGGTAATAGGTATTGATATTCATGAAATGCAATTAAATAGTACAGTTAAGTTAGAAAAATATGAAGCTGAACAGGATAAGCTTTTGAAAGCAAATAAAACAATGGAAAAGCAATATGAAATATTGGATCAGCAATCAAGGAAGAAAAACTTGAGGTTCATCAATATGAAAGAAGAAATTAATGAAATCACAGAACAGAAGATAATTATGCTTATACAAGAGAAAATGAATATAAATATTCTTGCAGAAGATATTGAAAGTTGTTATAGAGTTGGAAGAAGAGAAAATACTAAGACAAGATGTATTCTATTAAAACTACAAGCTCACAGCAAGAAAGAAGAAATTTATAAAGTGAAGAAACATCTTAAGGGGGCAGGAACAGTGATCAAAGAAGATTTAACACAAACCAGAGTCAAAATTCTACAAGAAGGTATACAAAAATTTTCGATCAGTAACACTTGGACCAAAAATGGGAAAATATTCGTGAAAGCAAATGGAAGAATTATGAATATCCATTCAATAGACACTTTGAATAATACATAATAAATAGTGCTTACATGAAAAAATGAATGAATATTATGTTTACTGGCTATATAACTAAAAATAAAATTGAAATACTGTATTTTTCCATTTTATACAATTTTTCAGTGGATAGGGAGAGCACCATAAGCAAATGAATATTGATGGAGTTGAAACCTTGACAGAGAATAAATGTGAGAATACTTTCAACAAACTAGATTCTGTAGAAAAATTAAATAATAACCAAAAAGCAGACGGTGATTGCTGTATAAGTGTATGCCAACTTAATATAAGAAGCATCAACAAAAATTTTAACGAATTCTTAATACTACTAGAACAAATAAAATTTGATCATGACATCATTCTCATTCTAACCGAAACTTGGGAAGTGGTGAGTTTGGATGAATTCAGTATACCAGGATACGTAGCGTATTACAGTGAATCAAAATTCAATCAGAATGACGGGACTATTGCATTCGTTACCCATACTGTAACACTATTCAAAAACCAACAATTAACATTCATAAAGATATCATGTGATATAAATTCATTAGCCTATGATGTTTTGGCATTATATAGACCACCTTCGACAGATACAGACATTTTTTTAGAGTCTTTGACAAATGTATTGAGCGAGAGTGTACGAAAAAATGTTACTAATATATTTACAGGTGATATTAATATTGATATTCTCAATTTCCATGCAGCCGATAAAAATAAGTACCTTGATATAATGTATTAATTTGACTTTATTAATTACCTTTCTGCCCCAACTAGAGAAAACTCATGTTTGGATCATTTTTTTGTCAGGCAATATAAAAATACTAGCGAAAAAATTTATTACACGGTTTTGGAATATCATATAACGGATCATAACCCCATATTTTCAAAAATATACACTAATTATCATAAAGAAGAGACAAAAAATATTAAAGAATCCCATTATGAAAGAAGGAACAATGATTATCAAAACTTGCAACATAAACTAAATTCCGAAAATTGAAGTAGCATTCTCAATAATAAAGAAGTTGATGATGCAACAGACAAATTTCTAACACTTCTGAAGAAATACATAGTCAACAGATATAAAATATTTACCTATCAGAAGAAAATATAAAACACTAAAGCCTTGGATTACACATAGTCTCATAAAGTCAATTCGAGTAAGGGAAAAACTTTACAAACAATATAAAAAAGATAAAAATAATCAAGAATTAAAAGAGAGACTGAAGAAATACAGAAATACATGGAATACATTAATTAGAAGTTCAAAAAACAACTATTACAAAATGCAAATTGATGAAAACTTCAATGATATAAAGAAAGTATGGAAAATTGTCAATGAAGTTACAGGTAAGAAGACTAAAAATACAACATCAGTAGACAAAATTATAACAGATGATAATTTACACATAACCAAAAATGTGGATATTGCAGACCATTTCAACTCCTATTTTTGTGACATTGGAAAATCAATGGCCGAACATTTACAATGTAATCCACTCTCAGTTGATAAGACTACAACCAATAAATCTATAAGAAAATCAATATTTTTGTCTCCGGTGACAGAACAAGAAATAATCAATCAAATAAAAACCCTAAAAAATAATGCAGCGCCAGGCCCTGACTCCCTTAAAGCAAGTACTATTAAACAAATTGCTGTTCAAATTTCAAAACCATTAGCATATATTATAAACCTGTCAATTCAATTAGGACAATTTCCCACATCATTTAAAAAAAATATTATTTCACCTATATTCAAATCTGGACAAAAACATGATGCTGGGAATTATCGTCCAATATCTGTCATTAACAATTTCGCCGAAATTCATGAAAAATGTATAAAAACGAGACTAGCAGAATTTTTCAATAAACATAATATAATATCAGAACGTCAGTATGGATTTAGGGAGGGCATTAGTACAAGTGATGCTATTTTTGAGGTAACGAATACATTGTACAATTCAATTGATAAAAGCAAAAAGGTAATCGCCGTTTTTGTAGATTTAAAAAAAGCGTTTGATACGGTCTCCCATGCGCTTTAACTGACAAAATTAGAAGCATACGGTATCAGGGGCAAAGCCGCTGACCTTGTCAAATCTTATTTGACAAATCGCACCCAAGCAGTGAAAGTTAACCAAACTATAAGTAATGAAAATATAACTATTTACGGTGTGCCACAAGGGACTGTATTAGGGCCGTTACTTTTCAATATTTATATCAACGATATCCTGAATCTACCATTGGGTGAGAATACAAAGATTGTAGCTTATGCCGACGACACTGTCGTGCTGTTCAGCGGTGACTCCTGGGAGACCGTAACGAGACATGCTGAAATTGGAATGAAAACAATTTATAATCAGATGTAGAAGAATGTACTTACTATTAATTTACAGAAAACAAAATTTATCACTTTCTCGTTAACAGAAGCAGGATATCCAAATATCGGTAAAATAAAAATACACGACGAAAATAATTGTACTGATATTTGTGACTGTCAAAATGACATTGAGGAGGTACACGAGATCAAATACTTAGGCGTATTTATCGACCGATTTCTGAAATGGAACAAACATATTGATCATGTTAAAAAATTACTTCGATGTACTCTACCAAAATTCAGAATATTATCGAATATATTATCGCAACAAACTATTTTTACGATCTATAATGCGCTAGTGCAGTCAATTTTAGAATATGGTGTAGTAGCATGGGGGGCAGCTCATTCAACGCATATGGAATACTTAAATATTGTGCAAAGACACATACTCAAAATAATTATGAAAAAGAACCGGTCATATATCCTACTCAATTATTATGAGAGGCAAATGTATCTACAATTAAACAATTATTCCAAATTAATGCACTATCTATAATATATTGAAGCGGAATTTTCGCCCTGTATAATTTATAATCTGTCTATAACATCATCTTGAATCTAGTGAGTAGTTTTTGTTCATTTGATAAAACCGAGTTGGATACGAATTGTTTCGATTTGTTTATCTGTCAATATGACGTGTCGAATTTGACAGCACGCCTCACTCTGAAACTGAAAAAATGTCAATTTTGTTGTAGACAACTCAACTTTCTTGGTTATGTTTTGGAAGAAGAGGATTTTCGGCCAGACCCGAACAGGGTGCAGGCTATTATAGATTACCAGGTTCCCCGAAACGTCGTCCAGCTTCAAAAATTTTTGGGTTTTTGTCAATATGACCGCTCTTTTTGCCCTAAATTTTCTGCTACTGCAGAACCTCTAACCTTTTTATTGCGAAAAAAAAATCCGTGGTCGTGGGGAAAAGCACAAAATGACGCGTTCAATCGAATTAAAGAAGAACTAAAAAATGCTACTTTGTTGTACTATCCTGAACCTCATCTCCCTTTTCACCTCGAGACGGACGCCAGTGACCTGGGGGTTGCAGCACAACTTTTTCAAGTAGTAAACGGTAAACGGAAAGCCGTTGCTTGGTCGAGCCGATTACTATTAGATTGCGAGCGACGGTATTGCAGCTTTGAAAAAGAAGTATTGGCCCTAGTATTCGCAGTAAACACTTGGCGCGTTTATCTTTTGGGACGCGAATTTGTAGTCCATACCGACAATAAGGCGGTTACATACTTAAATACCTGCCGCTTGCTTTCACCCCGAGTTACGCGGTGGGCATTAGCTCTCCAAGAGTTTGATTTCAAGATAAAATATTTACCAGGAACCGATAATATCGTAGCAGATTGTCTGTCGCGATATGCTTGCGTTCGATTTCCTACTCCGGAAACTAAATCATTTCAAGTTTTGAGTTTGAAATTACCAGAAAACTTCAAACTTTTATTAAAAGATATAAAACGTTATCAACTAGATGACGCCAAATTACGGGATATACGCGAGTGTCTCGTTGACGATTTGTCTCTTCAGGCCAAATTTGTGATTCATAATGAAATCTTGTATCATTGCAAGAGTGATGAAGACAATAATTTATTATGCGTTCCAGAAGCACTTCGGAAAAATTTTGTCGAGGCTTTTCACGAGGCTCTGGGGCATTTTGGGTCTTATAAATGTTGGTCTGCCCTCAAACATGAAGTTTGTTGGACTAATATGTCGCGAGACGTGAAAAGGTTTATTAAAACTTGTGAGATCTGCCAACTGTCAAAAACAGCTGCATTGCCAAAACCTCCCCTTAATCCTATTGTAGCCACATCGAAAGGTGACATAATCGCGCTGGACCTGTATGGTCCTCTTCCACGTAGCCGCAGTGGTGCATGCTATTTGCTAGTCATTGTAGATCTTTTTACTAAACATGTGGCCCTTTATCCACTTCGATCCGCCACTACTCGTTCGTGCTTACATCGATTGACAGCCGACTATTTTCCCAACTGTGGAGTACAAAAAAAAAAAATTCTGATCAGGGAACCCAATTCTCTTCACTTAAGTGGAAAACCACTCTCAATGCACTCAATGTGCAGGTTATTTATACTTCTGTCCGGCACCCCCAAGCCAACCCTTCGAAAAGAATAATGAGGGAATTGGGTCGCTTATTTCGTGTCTATTGCCATGATAAACATACCCGTTGGGCATTCGAAGTCGTTAGGTTTGGTAACTTTCTCAATAATGTGGTTCACGAAGCAACTGGCTTTACTCCCAACGAACTTCATTTCGGAAAAGTGCGAGAAAGTATTTTACCACCGAGGCTTCGACCACCAAACTCCGATTTCATTGGCTGTAAGGATAAATTAGTATTGGCGAGAGAAACATTAGAGGGTAAGGCTGCTCGTAGAAAAGCACGTAATCCGGGTCGACCACATACAAATTTCAAGTCAGGTGACTTGGTCCTTTTGAGGGGAAATACTCGATCATCCGTGCTCAATTCAGAGACTAAAAAGTTTCTGCTTTTATTTGAGGGTCCTTTTCGTGTAAAAAAGTCTGTAAGTTTTGCCACCTACGTTCTGGAAAATCCAGAAAGTGGCGTAGAACGGGGCATTTTCCACGCCAACCACCTGAAAGAATTTCATGTTAGGGAATAAAGCCACCAACCTAAATAAAAAAGGATTGGCGGCTTCGGGGGAGCAGTTGAAGCGGAATTTTCACCCTGTATAATTTATAATCTGTCTATAACATCATCTTGAATCTAGTGAAGAGTTTTTGTTCATTTGATAAAACCGAGTTGGATACGAATTGTTTCGATTTGTTTATCTGTCAATATGACGTGTCGAATTTGAAAAACAGCCGTTGGTTTCAGAAGGGTCCAAATATTTGTTATTACAAATAAGCGTGATTTTTGTACCTGGTGTTTTTCTTATTCCAGGTAAGCTAAATTATAGTTAGTTTCATACCTAGTATACCAATGAGCTGTTTTGTATGTAAAGAGATAGTGAATGTTTTTCTTATTCCATCACTGATCATATTAATAAATTCATCCAGTCTCCTCCAGTCTCTGATAAATATCCCTTGAGACGTTCTGTTTCAATATAAACTCCCCAAATATTATACAAAATATGAACATAAATATGAAACCAGAAGTCAAACAGAAACTCAACTGCAAATTCCAAGATTACAAAAAACAACTTCCCAAAAACATGCAATCTACATTGGCATACATTTGTACAACAGTCTACCTGATGCAGTAAAAAAACTAAAGGATCACAAGCAATTTAAAAGAAAAATTAGAAAATATATCATGACAAATGAATCCACACATTAATGAACTATTTGTCTCTGTCAAGGAAACAATTAAATATTCAAATTTAATTAGATATAGTTTTAGG
Source organism: Chrysolina oricalcia (assembly GCA_944452925.2). NCBI lineage: Eukaryota > Metazoa > Arthropoda > Insecta > Coleoptera > Chrysomelidae > Chrysolina > Chrysolina oricalcia. The sequence continues at coordinate 9,562,934 of OX101814.2, read as the reverse complement.
TTTAGCTACAATTCTTGAACTTACCTAATCAATATTATGATTATTATTACTTATTATCCTTACCGTCAAGCACAAACCTTAGGTTTTTTTGACGGTATTTACCATTATTTTATAAATATGTACTAGCTATTGAATAAAAAAGAATTGAATAGAATTGATAAGTATGTGATGGCATGTTCGCGGAGAATTGCATCTGATGATATATAATAGCAACATTGTAAAAGTGAATGTGTTTCAGGTCGAAAACCATTGGTTCCTAATAAACTCGTTCGGATAGGTATTTTGGTTCTTTAGAGAGAATCAGTTTAAAAAATCTTCTCTGTATGACTTCCAGTGGTTTGAGATGTGTTTTCAATGCCCCTCCCTAAGCTAATATACAAAACCTCAGATGACTTTTGACTAGAGCATAATACAGTATTTTAAAGCGTTTGTTTAAGTGACAGGTATTACTTTTTTCAGAAATTTGAATTCGAACAAAATTGTCTGTAGTTTCCTGACTACATAATTTAAATGCAAATCTCATCTTAAGTGGGGGTCAAACATTACACCCAAATATTTTATTTTAGTCTCAGGCAAGATGGTTATTACCTCATTCTGCAGTGTTACGTCGATTCTGTCGAATGATGGAAGACATTATTTATTACTGGTATAGAAGGGTATGTAATTGGTTTTATGATTTATGTTTAAATTGATGTGCACTCCCACTCCCTTTATCGGGCAATCACAATGCTTTATATATCAAAAAGTAGTACCGGTGATATCATTCGAAATGGTACTGTTCCATGATTGTACGTGAAACCGTTCCAAAGTTAACAGTGGGGGGGGGGGGGGTAATGAAAGCAGCATTGTATATATTCTCTGAAGGTAATTTAACTCTATTTCTCTTTCTCACATGAATAATTTAGACGATATGAAGGAATGTTCAGAGAAAAATGTGGGGTAAATTTTTTTTCGATTATTTTCTCTTTTCCTGAGCGTGTAGCTCGAAAACGTTTGGGAATTCATGGTTTTTGCCAATCATCCACAAAGGCTACTTCTTCCAATTGAACCGGAAAACTTCTTCAGCATTTATTAGGACTTTCTGAGATAAACACTCAATTATATATCCAGCGCCATCTAAAGGTTCCAGACTATAGCATCTACTTCGGAAGAGTGGATTATGTAATCCATTTTCAATTGTTTAAATAATTGTCTTCCGTCAAAGTAGTATCGATATGGTTCTCATGAAACGTTGGCTTCGTAAGAAGTAGATGCTATTGGGAACCTAGAGATGGCGCTGGATACATACTTCGATGTTTATCTCAGGAACTCCCAACAGATGCTGAAGTTGTCATGATCTGCCAGAAATACTACAGTTTTTGAAGTTTTGGAAAAATACTCGGAGAGTATATCTGGAGGCGAGAGCTCTAATAGGCTCCGCCTACCAGCACTTTTGCGATACCATTGGCTGACTTAAATGTTCGGCAATGGTATAAATAAAGGCTCAAATGGCTGTTTTAGGCAGTCATCCAGGAGCATTCCCAGGACAATTCCCAGGAGAGAAGCCCTCACTTCTGGATGGCTCAGTAGTGTGTTAAGTGTAAATAGTATTTCTGGTTAGTGAGTGATCTTCGGCTTGGCATGCGAATTAATGGGACCTCGTTGGTTGGCAACACCAACAATATCGAGAAAGAATTCGTATGTCAGACGCGTTCCTGCTGGTTTTCCAAATAAATGAAGAGCTCCGGAGTTGCTGAGATTTTGCGACGATGCTGTACTTCGGATAGGTGGTACTGAGCTAGCCGGAAGAGGTGAAACATCCTGTTTCCTACTACCTGAGTACACGCATTTGTTGACATGGCGCCCAACGTGGGGCTAGTAAGCAGGAGTTTACGACCGTTTCCAGTGGGAGACGGGGCCCTCGAAGAACTTAACAACTTTTCCAGTAACCCGAACTTGAAGATGCTTATCGGAAAGTTTTCTTGGATGCACTTTCGGAATGATTCTGAAGCGAGTTATGCCAGTGGAATCGAGGATGCTCATGTCCTTCGTGGGTTCGATGGTAGTGTTCCATTCCACAGCCAGCCAGTTGTTCCCAAGCCAGGAGGCTGGGGTAATTCGACATAGTGAAAGCTACCTCGCCAACGGTTGGTTGTCCTAGCCAGTGGGCAAGGGCGAAGTGAATATGGCCCCTCTTTGGAAGCTGGATAATGAGCGAATGTGGATATATGGCACATCCCATAAAAGTTTCGTAAAGGAGTAACCTGGAATTCGTACGATAAGCCTGCAACAACATCTGCAAGATTTGGATAGCCAGTAGCTGTAACATAGTTCTTTTGTTTTATTTTTAGGTACACGTTCGAGAGAACTGGCCCTTTTCAGGGCAAATCCAACGACGTTTCATCCGCATGCCAAGCGATCCCTTAAAGAGGGGGCGTGTCATGATCTGCCAGAAATACTACAGTTTTTGAAGTTTTGGAAAAATACTCGGAGAGTATATCTGGAGGCGAGAGCTCTAATAGGCTCCGCCTACCAGCACTTTTGCGATACCATTGGCCGACTTAAATGTTCGGCAATGGTATAAATAAAGGCTCAAATGGCTGTTTTAGGCAGTCATCCAGGAGCCGCCCGCGTTCCTGCTGGTTTTCCAAATAAATGAAGAGCTCCGGAGTTGCTGAGATTTTGCGACGATGCTGTACTTCGGATAGGTGGTACTGAGCTAGCCGGAAGAGGTGAAACATCCTGTTTCCTACTATCCGAGTACACGCTTTCGTTGACAAAGTGGTCTTTCGGTTTAATTGGGAGAACTAGCCTTTGCTGATGATTGGCAAGAACCATGAAACCGGTACGGAGGTGTTCCCCCAATTGAATCAAAAAATAATTATACCTATGTTATTGAAAGAGCTCTGCAAAGTAGTTCTTGTAGAAAACTCTGCCAAGAATTCAAGAGATGTAATGCAACGGTCGTAGGGGGTAGTAGTTGTTTTCATGTTTTTGATATCTTAGCGGAAAAACCCAAAAGTGGATACAAGTGGGATATTCTTTGCCCCCCCCCCCCCTTAGGCGCACCTCCTAAATGCAAAGACTTTCAATATGTTCACTCCCTAGAAGCATTTTGAAAAAGTTTCTGAAGGAATCACTTAGTTCCCTGCTCCCGCACTCTACACCCCATTTTGGGACATTCGTTGACTGGATTATCAAATTCATCGAAAGTTTCTGAGTGTTTCTAGAACAATTCACGACGCTTCCGTTGACCAGGTTCGTAACAACATTGAGAAGTCATTGTAATCATTCAAGGATTATTTACTTGATAATGGTGAAGAAGTCAAGCGTAACAAATTAATCAAGATTCTGTGGAAATTAGACAACAATTTCGAATTTCTTCATCTAAGAATTCTACAAGAATTTACAAAAAAAAAAAATCAATCATCATTCGAAGTTCGAAAGGTGATATTTTGTTAGTTGTATAGTTTTATCAAAAAAATTATTTATGGTCGACCCAAATGCTCCTCACAATAATTGCCATCCTTTTCATCGGAAAGTTCTATTGTATCTTGATGAATTAGTATCCTTTGAAATCGACCATTGTCATCTTTCATTCTGATGATAAATACGAGTAATTGTTTCAGGAGAGTTGACAAAGAACACGTAATCTTTTCTATTCTATCCTCCATAAAAGTCCATCAATAAATCCATTCCGCTGAAATTATCTATAAAAATTAATTATTGTGCAAACGTCGCGGAATACCATCCTTGTGACGTAGCGAATTTAAAAGTTGTTTATACTTATTTGTAAAGCAAAGTTCCGTTAATGTTGAAAAGTTTGCTTCCTACGAGCCGATATTACTCTCAGCTGAGGCTCCCACGTTTCCTACGAAAAAGGAAACGCCAAATTTGCTTATTACATACTCAGACCATGTGAATAATTAAAGCTATCCAAGGTGATTCACACTCTGAAAAATACTCGAAAAGGCAAATCCGGGAGAAACAATTAAAAGAAACACCGTTGACGAATCAAATAAGGAAAATGTTTGATCGTCAGAGCTGATAACGTAAGTTTTTCGATAATGGAATGGTGATTGTTGAATGTTGAACTCTTAATGGTAGCCATGACCCACGACCAAGCTGTCGCATACGAAGAAGTAAAGGAAATAAATTACTAAATTGGTGATTTTTCGAAAAAACTGTTCGATCATGATCTGGAAAACAGTTTGCATCCTGGACTGATGACAGAAAAGTTTAAGGAATATTAAATGGATATACAATTATTATTCGTTTATTTATTGTTTCTTTTCTATTCTTGATTGAATACCAAAAGTGTTTTTTTCCAAAACTAAATAGGGTTCATCACCTAGTTATGAGACAGTTAGGGTTTTGTTCGATTTGAAATGAATATCACCCACTTATTTTACATAAGGTTTGGCAAATAGTACTAAAATGAAGTCAGCTTTCAATAAATATTGTTTCACTTTTAGTCATCATTGAATAGGTTTTAATAAATACTGGAAAACATACCAGCATGTCAGCTATTAGACTTGAATTATTGTAGTCCTTGGACAGTAGAAAAAACAGTCGAATGTGTACCTATTATATGAAGGTATAAATAAATAAAGAAGTGTCAAAGCTAGAAATATTTGAATAAACATTGATTTATATTCCCGCTCATAATTATAGAAGAGATCGTCGAATTTACTTAAGTGAACATAGATTTCAATCAACTGCATCTTCTCTATCTCTGTAGTTTACTCCATGACTTGTAACTTTCTGAATTTGATTTATATAGTTTTCGATATTATTTGTATTATTTTCACGGCCTTAGTCCCACTATACATATCATCAATATTTTGATCTCTTGTCTCTGTATCTATTCCAGAACTGTGATTGTCTTCATTTTCAGTTTATTGGCCCACTTCTTCTTGACTTTCTTCTGCTTAGCTCATATAGCACATGAAAAAATCATGATTATCGTCTACATCAGGTACGTGTTGTCTGTGTTGTTTTGGGAATGTAGCGATGATAATACTTTGTTTGACTTTTGAGTATAAGTTTTTTAAACACTTCACCTCGATAGACTGTTCCTTTCCTCTCTGTTTTTTCTTCGTTTTCGTACCGCTGCTTCCGTTTATTTTCCCGTTCTGATTTTTCTGATAATTCCAGAAACTTTAATGAAATTTGGAAGATCTTCCTCATACTTTTGGAGCTTGGAGTCGAAGGTAATTCTTGTGTAGCTTTACTTGATGAAGAAAAATTTCCATCCTGCTGAAATTACTTCATTGAATTTCATGTTTTGCAGAACATGAATTTTGTTTGGCATTTTCGGTTTTCTTGTGCTTTATCAGTCTTTATGGGCACTTCTTTCTCAATCTGAGATGTTTTCTCTGGTTTTTCTGCTTTATCATTTTGTTTTGAAGTTCTTTTATTTCCTTCAGTTTCTGCAGCATTCAGTATGGTTTCAGCAAGTTTACCATTGTTTGTATTAAACATTTCATCGCCTTCTCTTCCAGTATTTTCGATTTCCTCATTATTTATTGCTTCATTTCCGTTCCTTACAGGTTTTCCAAAAACATCAACAGTTTATAAAGGACAACAAATTCCTATTTGAAATTTTCTCCACCTAATATGGCATCGATCTCTTTGAATGTATCAATACATTGATGATTCATTAATTACTTAACGAGTTTAAAAAAAAATTCAAATCCATTGTGCGCATTCCGTTAATCACCTGAAACAACATCCTATTTTCGAATTTGAACGATCTATTGCAACTTTCACTTTTTTGCCATATTTTTGATGACAAAACTTTTTATATACTAGTAGCTCTGATATGCGACTAACTTTCAATTACGAATCATCAACGAAAATATATTTTTCTCTAGAAATTGAGAATTACCGCAAAGTTGACGAATTTTCAAGTATTCTCAGTATTGAAATGATTTTTTTGAAAACATGGCTTATTTTGACGAATGTAATGAATTATTAAACGTTAATTTGGAAGGTGGAAGGGAAATTATAAGTATGAAATTACCGGCTAAAGAAATGGAAGAAAGTTCTGATGGTGTGTATTTATTTTTTGTCCTTCAGATTGAACTCCATTCCAACTCTTGAATGTACAGACGCTAATGAGTACGTCGAAAATTCGAAGACGGAAAACATAATAAGTATGTGAAGGATAAACAAATTGAATGAACTTTGTGAGACAGATGTGAAGAAACAAAAACAATGCCAATGTTCTGGACAGGACTGGCATGCAAAATAAATAAACATTTTGCAAACCTTCAAAACCAACAAAGACAAAAAGATTGAAGGGCACTGGCAATCAATAATAAATTGGGAGTTTTTCACTCAATTTGATGAAGATCGTGGATATAAAAATTCCACAACTTCTCCTGACTATTTTCTCTCCACAAGTAAAGACAGTGATGTTGAAAAGGCAGAAGAGAAGCAGGCTACACCAGAGAAGGAGAATGAAGCACCAGTAGAGAAGAAGGAAAAAAGATTGTCAGTAGGTCATTTTACATAAGTGTATTTCTGGTATTCCTTTTATAGTGAACAGGCCTTACAGTGGCAGATTCACATTGGTGATGAGATATGTTGTTACAAAAATGGTGTTGCATGAACCACGAGATGCAAGTGACTGGTAATGGTTATTGTTATGCTAAATAATACATATAATACTATGACCAGGTGTTTAAACTTAACATAACATAATATAACAAACTTCAAAACCCTTACAGCCATTACTTATATGACAGGTACCATTGATCGATTGATTGAACTCATTTTTAGAGTTGCAGATTCCCTGCAAAATATTTTCGCATTATTGACATCAATGAAAACAAAAAATAACAAAAATAAACTTGCAGGAGAATATTGTGAAAGCCTTTTTCGACGTATAAACATGGAACGAAAACCGTTTTGAATGCACCGATACTACTTTTTGAAATAATAAACATGGTGATTTCTTGATAGCGGGAAACACATCATTTGAAAATTTTCGACAACGGACGAACAATAGTATTGACGGTTCAAACTATATTTCCATCTCTTCCAACAGCGCGTTTAGTAAAAAGGATGAGAAATATCTTATTGACCAAAACATGCAAGTAGAATATCAGCTGAAGTCGCCCTTGAAAGGACTCGGTATTGTTATGGTTTTCTAATGGTTATAGGTAAGAGTTTTATTTATCCCATATTACAAATATTTTGTGTACATTATTATGAAAAAATCATCTCCTTTGGGCCCTGTAATGAAAATGTGGGTTCCATTAACACAACCAACAACATTGGGGAAGTTGTTTCCTCACAGAACACTAAAATTACGGACTGTTGTCATTAGTGCTTCAGCCTTCTGGCCATTTGATGTAATTATTTTTGAACACGCAATTTTTTCCACAGATTTTATAAAAACTGTATGAGCTTATCCCTCTAACCTTATCTATCAGCTACAGTTCTGAAACATTCTTTGTTTGCCATCGTCCATAGTGTCATAAGAAATGTCTCAGTGGGCTGTAATGGGGGCTTCCCGGTACTTGAGGTTTTCTTAGTATCGTCAACAGCACTCCTTGAAAATCTTAAAGGTGACTTAAATTCAAATCACGATATATGTAAATTAGGTATTCAAAAAAGTTTCCTATTTCTGCATGTCTATTGAGGCTGTTATAAACACCGAAAGTAATCAATTCATCATCTGATCTACTCGATGAAGATGAAGATGATGTTGCAGGACACTTTGAAAAAGAAAAAAGCATAATCTCCAGGTGGTTGAATAAATTCCGATAATTCCACCAAATATAAAAGTGTCTGAAATATTATGGATTTCATGGAAATTACGTCATTCTCTTTCACCACAATCCACCTCGACCACACCAATTTGTTGTATATAAAAACGAGACCACACCAGTGCAAATATCTGTTACTACTACCATAGGCGCTCGAAACGTACTCACGTCTCAAATTTTTTTTAGTGAATAAAGTTATCGAAAACCTAATCTCCCACAGTCATTTCATTTTTCCACTCAACTGATAAAAACTTATATTTAATTAGAGCTCTAAACCATCAGATGGTGAGTACGAAGTAGCTTCATAGAAACAATTACCCTTCAATACATTCCTAAAAATGTTTGACGAGAAATATCACGCCAGACTTTCAATTCCATCAATGAAATTGAATGATTCAGAAGGGTCGAACCCGTGTTATCCAAGAAGGACGCGACCCAGAGATCAAGTAGTGGTTCATTAAGAATTATTACTGGGCAGTGGCGTTTGCGTGATAAATATAGTGATAAATATTCCCATCTTAGTGTGTTGATGTTTAGTTTTTTATTTCATCTGAAGGATGATTGAATTTACACTTTTATGGTATAAGCTTGTGTTATGTTTCAAAGGTGAGTCTACTTTTACATCTTACGTTATAGTGGTGTTGATTGAGTTCGGGTTTCAAGAATCGTGTCTTAATTTTCAAAATCAAAATATAGTAACTCATAAATATACAAAGATATCATAGTCAAGATGATCGATGATTTCAAAACTTACCTGCAAGATTCATTGATTTGTAAGTTACCAAAAATCCGTGTATCATGCTTTTGAAAAATAAAAGTTCTTTGGGATTCAGCCAATGCAAAATTATATTTTTCAAAATAGAATGAAATGATCCAAAATATTATAACTGCCTAAAGATCGTTAAACTGCACTATTTGGATGTTGTTTCCAGCGCATAACATGGTCTAGCTAATCTACCATAAGTCATTTCAATATGTTTGGACCAGTTAAGACTAGAATCTAACGTTAAACCTAATATCTAATCAGTTCCAGACGATTTCTTGTTCCTCAGTTTGAATAATCAAATTCAATAATTCAGATTCACAAAATGGCTATAAAAATATCATATATGGATTCATATTTATGCTATTTCCATTCTTAATGTTCGTATAAAAATAATTGTCAATTGGAATTTCACGAATTAAAGCCTGTGGAGCTTCGATGAAAAAATTATTCAATTCGTTCACGATGTCCCCAGGGTCTTTGATAACTTCGTCATATTTTTGAATAACGATACTGTCACATGACTTTTTACTTCTCTTCGTGAATTCAGAATACTATTCCCCACAAAGTTTTTCGATTGTTATGGTGAAATTGGGTAAAATTTGTTTTTTGTTTCGTAAACCAATTTCAGATGCCTTTTTTATTGCTATCATATACTTCAGATAAAGCAGGTTTTTTTCCTCAATGAACGACTAGATTCTTCAACGGGATCGTCAATCCACCCCCGTTTATTAGTATTCAAATGTATTTTACGAGTAGGGAAGGAAATTCCGAAATAATGAAAGAATATGTATAGCATAAAAACGATTGAGAGCGTCATCGCACTGCCCATATTCATGAATATTATTCCTTTCTGGCTTTTTCAATGAAAATTCCAAAATTTTCTATGCTATACTTCATTTCAGTTTTTGTGGTTGATTCCAGAGAAGAGATTTCGTTAATTTCTAAGAAAATAGCATTATGATCGGATATTTCACAATCAGTAACGTAGCAGGTTTCTTCATTATTACAGTTTGGAAAGATCTGGTCAACCAAAGTACAGCTGGTTATTGACATCCTGCTTAAAGTTTTTATTTGGAGTGAGGGAATATGATGACATTTCTAAGATGCGTGATTCTGGTTGGTTGAGGTAAGAACAATTGAAATGTGTGCATTTACTAACACAAGTGCATAGTTCTGGAAACTGGTTCACCAGAACATCTCCACAAACGATTGAAAATGTTTTCAAAGATCAACCAATTTTCCAATCGCAATAAGTCTACTGTAGTCATTCCAAAACATAATACATCGATTATCAAACGTAGTTTTTTCTATAATGCATGCAAAAATTATAATTCACTTCCTAACAAGTTTCTCACACTCTCAACAATTTCAAGAAAACATTGAAGAGTATCATTAAATCTAGGTAGTAGATCTTTATAATTATTTATTACTGAAAACAAGCCTTGCCACACTCATTAACGTTATATTTTTTAGTGTTGAATTTAAATTATCTATTAAATATCTTGGTTTTTATTTGAGAAGTTTCAGCAGTAATGTTCATCATGATACTGTTTTCAATTCACACTATACGAGGGTGTATTGATATCTAATTAGCCTAGACCAGTTCCCTGCATAAACAAAATATTTCGTTACCATAACAACGAACAATAACTTATTAGAAGTGTCGGTGTAAAGTTTGACGTCAAAAAAGTAACCCAGAGTTACGCAATAAATTAAAAGAAAAAATATGTCCACCGAAATTTTGAAAATCGAAAAATTGGTATCGAGCCATCATCAAGTACCTGTATTTAAGAGGGTTAAGCGGTAAGCAGATTTACGAAGATATGCTTAATACCCTTGGTGATCAATGTCCTTTTTATGCGACCGTGAAACATTGGACTGCACACCGAGAGAAATCCAGTTATACAAGTTTTTTTTCAAAAAAATCTTATAGCTGCTAAATAAACTATTTTAGCAACTAAATGTTATCTGATCAATGTAAAATGTGAAGGTTTTAAACGTTAAACGGGTCTTTTTTTTCAAAACACTCATTTTGTTTTGAAAAGGTTACCTTTTAGATTCAATAAAGGGCACGATTGTGGTTAAAAGATGGAATTGAAAAAACAAACTGTTTAGCTACTATAATTCACATTTTAACTGTTAAAAGATACCTTTTAACCAGTAAATGGGTGTCGTTTAGTTCTGGAAATGTAACGGATTTTTCCACCACCTCTGATCATGCACCTTCTTCGTCACACACGTGTTTCCTATGATGTTTTATTTCACTCACCCATAACAGGCCGTTTCATCATCGGGTCATCTGCGTCATTTCAGTTCTTATTGTCAATCAGTTCACGTGTAGATTTGGTAGTGTTGTGCAAGTGCAGAAGTAAAGGTTAAATACACTTTGTGTATAGTTTGTTTCTACAAGAAGTAAATTTCGGGTAAGTGCCTACCTGAGTGTGTGTGTTTTCAACAGTTGTTTACAATGATTTTATCCATTGTTATTACTTGTGGGAGGTTAAAATCAAACAAGTAAGTATTGGGCGAGCTTGAGGGATGCTGCATTCTTATTTCAGATAATATTCATTTGTACGAAAATTTTTGACAGTTTGGCTGGAATTGAATGAAAATTCAATTTTTTTAGGAACTGAACGGGTTCAGTAGTACCTAATTCCGGTTCGAACAGAAACGACACAAATTAAATATTTTTCAAAAGGAACATCCTATTATTATTTATAAAAATACTTTTATCTTATGACGTGATGATTATTGTTAGATGATTTTTTCCTATGGGAACCTGAGTTTCTAGTTCCTACAATTTGCAAATTGAATGAAATCAACATTTTTAATATCTGTCGATTTCTTGTAGGGTAGGGTTGCTACAAATTTTGCCACATTCAAAATCTTGGCTGGTGCAAAAGTATTGTAATAATAGGTATTTATTGTGTGAGTATGTTATTTGCTAATAAGATAAAATGTAATAAAACATTTTATCCACAGCTGGAATGTTATAAACACAAATAATTTTCCTTAATTGAATACTCATTTTTTGATGTTCATGAAAGCAGAAAATTTATAAAATATATTGTTCGAGAAGGATACCTTTGACAAATGATTATGTATTGTTTTATTGTATATTGAAAATCAGGCAGTGTTTAATGTCTTATAGACTGGTGGCAATAATTTTTGTAAAAAATAAAAAAGTAACAGGCAAGGACCGATGTGAAAATGTTGTTGAGGTTCCAACTTTGAGGAAAAAAAAAATTTAAATACGACAACACTCAAAATGGTGAAATGGGGATGCAGTTTACGGGTTGAAAACGGTTTTATGCGATTTGCGGAAAAACGTGACCACTTAGCGGAAAATGTTCAATGGAAATGTTAGATAATAAAAAAATCAAAAACTTTTGTATTCAACACTTTCCGTCATAACCTCAAATTAACCGTCAAAATGTCAAAAAACCAATTTTGCCTATTGAGGCACTGATCGTAACAGACCAGTGTATTTTTTTACCTCATGAGACGATTGTACACAGAAACATGATGTGTTTACAACAAAGCAGCTGTATAAAAAAGTGTTAATTTCATTTCCATGGATATAACTTGGGATTGGGAAAGAACGTTACTCATAGGAAAATCATATATAGGTATAATAAAGAATATATTAAATACAAAGTAATAATAAAAGCCCCAATTTAGCTTTTCATTTTTGAAACTGCATACTGTTCTACAGAATTTCAGCCATGTGGTTACTCATTTTGTTTTGTAAGAAAAATAGTGAACCTACTACTAACACAGACTTCTATGAAGTATATGTTTTCAAACCTCTGGAATTTTACATTTTATTGTAACGAAACACTTTTGTTGTTGTTGTTTTGTTGTTTTTTTCGTTAACCAGCTGCCGTCCCCTTACGAACGGCAGCCCTCAGAAGTCGAAACTTGTGCGAGCTAAGGATTAACGAGGTCTTACCTTTTTACGTGCGATTCCTAGCACTTTCTCGGGACATCAGAAAAAGTTTTGCAGTCGCCAGGGTTTGAACTGGCAGCTAAAAGTGATTGAAACAATGTCGCTTTAACCACTCGGCTTCATTTGATTTTTATTAATTATTCTTGAGCATGAAATAAAATAGTATTTGAAAAGTAAGTAATGATTTTTTTTTTGTTTCAGATGACTAATTCATTGTATGATTTGGAGATTCTTCCCTCTTGTCAACTCTATCCGTGGTTACTAGAAATAGTGTCTTTTCAATATTCCCTGATTTAAGAAACACTATTTTATTGGTGATATGTAAGTTTTACGACCTTTGTTATGATGACTGATTTTTTCTTTCGTGGGGGATTTGAGGACATGAATTGAAGAAAAATCTATTTCTTTAAAGCTGTTTCGTTAATTTATTTTGACATCTTCAGGGTACTGTAAGAAACTAAAATGGGATTTTTTTTATTAATAAAATAGTTGAAAAAAAAAACAAATAATAATATACATATCAATTTGCCATTAATACTTTTCTAGAAACAATCACTGAACTATGTTCTGGTAACAGATAAATCTTCAGAGTAGATCAAAGTAAATTAATAATAATTCAATCTAAATTTTAAAAAAAAGTAGTAGTAGCAATTAGTAGTATATTATTATTTGTTCTTTTCTATTGTTTTAAAATTTAAAAGAAACATCCCCTATTTGTATCTTCCAGTGCTCTGAAGATGTCAAAATGAATCGACGAAAAGTTGACTTTGAACAAATAGAGTTTTCTTTAACTTAAGGCCTCAAATCCCCAAAAAAAAAAATCAGTAACTATATTTTAATTTCCTTAATAAATGTTGATCAATTTTTCAATGAGTTTCATTCAATGCTGAACTGTCCACCGATAAGTATAGACAACTAATGTGTCACTATTTCAGGAAATAATTTAAATCAAATATGACGAATCTCTATAACAAAAGTAGCTTTTTCACGATATTTATAGGATTGAAATTTTTAAAAGAGTGCTTGTTGAATTCTTATTCTGAAGATATGACACTGGCACTCACCGTGTTGCAACTTCTGTTTAACCTATTTTTCGTAGAAATTCAGAATTGATTATACCTACTCATGAAATGGCAAACATTTTTGCTTCCAAACACTTTGTTTCTGACCAAAACGTTTTTGAATAGCATACGCATGAAAATAACCTTCCTCTAGACCTCTGATAACATCATTAACGCCAAAACACCTCATCAACTCCTTTAATTTGAAAAATGTCTTATAGCACATGTGGTGATATTGAAGAGTTTTTGAGGATTAACAGTTGGGCAAAATTTTGAAATTTCAATAATTCAATTTTGATAGCCTTTACCTTCATGTGTATTAATTATCCGAATTTTATGATGTACTTCATGCAATATTAAAACTGTTTGAGTTTATAAAATGATGTTCAACAACTGTAAATCCTCAGAAACTCTTCAAAATCATCTAAATCGCCACATGTGTTATTTGAAATTTTGTGGCAGTGTTTAGACGTCAATGAATGCTATTTTCAGAACTGTATCTACAGTAAGAAATTATTTTCATGCAGGTTATTCAAAAACCGTTTAGCTGGTAAAGGAAAGTTTTTGGATGCAAAAATGTTTATCATTTGATTGTTATACATTTATTTTTTAACCACTATAAGATATAGTATAATAATGAAATACAAATCATTTAAGTATTACATCAAAAACAAGTCATCTTGAAATGAGTATCTTTTCAATTTTATACAGTCGTCATTTAATATCGAAATGTCAAACATTTAAACATTATATTGAGGACAAGTAAGCTTTATATAAGCATCTTTTAATTTGTATAATAACTTCATATAATATTGAAACGCCAGTCATTTAACCATTATATTGGAAGCAAGTAATTTCGATATGACAATATTTTCATTTTTATACGAGTGTTCTTTAAAAGTTATACAACTTTTTTGAAAAAAATACCCTGATCATTCTGAAAAGGTTACTATGTTGGCGCCTATTCAATTCAGAAATCTTTTAAAGGTTATACAATTTTGTATAACAGGTAATAGATATTTCTCTCGGTGCAAGCTTCAAAAGAAGTAAATTTTCCAATAAAGATGATGACCGATCGGGAAGGCCATTTTCTGTGTCAGTCCCCGAAAATATCGACGCAGTTCATGACATGATTTTAACAGATCGTCGAATTGGGCTAAACCGGATATCTGAAGCACTGAATATTTCATACGAACGCGTTCATCACATAGTTCACGTCAATTTGGACATGAGAAAAATTGCTGCAAAATGGATCCCCAAATGTTTGAAAGTTGACCAAAAGCGTGCAAGTGTAGTAGCATCGCGTTCGATCTGTGCTCGATTTGAAAACGATGTAGACTTCTTGAACCGAATTGTTAGTATGGATGAGACTTGCACACATTTCTACGATCCAGAAACAAAGCAACAATCGATGGAATGGCGACACTCCTGTTCTCCAAGACCTAAGAAGTTTCGTGTCCAAAAATCTGCTGGAAAAGTTCTTGCTTCAGTTTTTTGGGATTGCCATGGAGTAATCATGATTGATTTTTTGGATAAGGTTAGAGCAATAACTACAGATTACTATTCGACATTACTGACCACTCTACGGGAAAAAAGAGAAAAGACGTGGAAAGCTATTCAAAGGTGTTTTGTTTTTGCAGGACAACACACCTGCACACAAATCTCATGTTGCCATGCAAAAAATTCGTGATTTAGGGTTTGTCATCAAGTTCTACTCAGTTTTCTCGAGTTGAATCTGCAAATAACGTTACGAACTGTATCATTCCAAAATTACTTCAGACCTTCTGTTTGGAATTCATTAAACTTCATTTTCTTTTCTGACAAACTGCAATTACATAATTAGGATACATTACAAAGTATAATATACAGCCTCTTTAGGTTTATTATTGATAATAAGCCAAAAGTAGTTTAATCGTATAGAAATTATTGTATTAAGTACTTATATCGAGTTTACATCCAATTTTTAGACCAGTGATGAGACCCATCCTGGCGCCCCGACCCTGACCAAACCATATACGTTCTCTCAGTCTGACCAATTACCACAAGTTCATTCACAAATAACAATTACCGTGTACCTTGTTGCAAGTCCGAGATACTTAATATAATATAAGTTCAACTACTAAAAAGGCAATAATAAATTAGGACTAATAGGTAATTATTGAAAATTAGCTGAATAATAAGACGTTCAACATGTGATTATGTATTTTTGTTTGATTTTCATCTGTTAGTCATCGATGTCTTATTAGAATCCATGAGCTTATCGAGTTGTTGGTAAATATGATTATAGCGACGCCAAAAGTTTAGGCACGAACTGAAGCGATGAGGTATCTCTGGAAGCAATTATTGAATACCATTAAAGATGTATGACTTACCATTCACTTGTGAAGATTCTTTTGAAATATTCTCATTCATGAATTGGTCATCAATATTGTTTATGATTCATTTCTGATCAAGCATAAGGTAAAAACTGATTTGATTCCATGTGTGCACTTATAACATAGTTCTGAAATGTGATGAAGAAAGATTTACAATACAGAAACTGCAATCTTCCGGGCATTGCATCAATACCATTTAAATTATCGAATTATTATGTATTTATTATTTGTATTTATGTATACAATTGAAGACAAAGAACTGCCCCTTACGACTGCTTAATCACCACTTTCCAACACCTCATAAAGTTTTTCTACAAGAACATACTTTGCAAAGAAAATGAAAATAATTTGATTCATTATTTGAATTTCAAGTAAAAAAATCCATCCAAACAACAGAACTACGTCAAATTCACACTCGACTCGCGTTTTGCTAACACAGCATCTCTAGCAGCTGAAAGCTCAGTGAACTACTAGTTTTATGTAACTCATATTTAAACTATTTCTTTCCTACATCAAATTATCGAATCTAATTGTTTGCCTTATTTTTTAATACACCATTGCTACCACTTATCTCAGTAGTCAAATTCACTCATCATCAAATTGCCTACCATTTTTGCCTACATAATTTTTGTAATTTTGTTGCTCTGAATTAATTCTGTCCTACTTGTTTTGGATTTGATGTCAATAATTATTTTCTTGAAAATTAATGACTTATGACTTCATTGTGAAGAGAAGAAACCGTCATTTTACTACGAACTTGACCAATGGGCTGCATATACGGAAGCCGAGTTGGCTCAATTGTTACTGGTAGACTAGTGGCACAGCACACGTCCACTTCCAACATGTGTACACGTTCACTTCCAACATCTTGGAAGTTGAAATACTATAGCAGCGTTAGGGTGAGTTCCCAATGCTACGTTTTTGCGTCGCGCCGTCGCGCATCACGCATTCTGATTGGCAACTTCTGCATTGAGGTTATGCGTAGTATTGTATTAGCCTGTTCGTTTTTCATGCTCACAATGATTTTAATTTAAATGCTGAATTTAGCAATAATTGGTCGTTCGTTTGTCCCGAGCAAAGATCAGAGAGTGTTCTTTTGTCAGGAGCAAGTTTCCACAGATCACACAAAGCAAGCTTTCTGTTTCAAAGAGCAGAAATATTTAAATCAAAAGTGAAAGTCAATAAATTCATGGAAATCTACTCTTTGGTCGATGGTCATAAATTGGTCAATTAATGGTCATAGAGTCATGACACAGAATACTGAACTACAACTAACACAATGCCAAACAAAAGGGAAAAGTCTTGAGGGCTCATTCAAAAAACAGTCCCAAACAATAAACAATTGAAAGACTGGGTGAGGAAGACAGGCCTGTCCTTATGAAAGGTAGATAAAGTAGATCAATTTGTATTATTGTAGTAATATTCAATATAAGAGTAGATTTATGAAGTTGTTAAAATCAATTAAAATTGTTTCAGTGAGTTGTGTCAAAAATACTTTTGAAAAGAAAGAGCATTATTCCACTCCTACTTCTCAATCTCAAAAACAGGCCTCCAAAATAATTCCACACTCAATTTATTGTTTATCACGGGAAGTTTTGCTGTGACGTTGTTATTTTTAATTTTAACGAAACTCATATTTATTTTAAATTCGTTGATTTATTTTCAACTCACATAAACAAAACTTCAACTACGCCGAACCAAACCTCAATGCAATGCAAATAGTAAGGGACGTAAGGGTGAGTTGTGACTTGTCAGTTCCCAATGCATCGTTTGAATTAGGCGTCGCGTCGCGCATAATGCCATTCTCATGCATTCCCATTGCCAAATTGGTGATCGCCTCGGGAATTTGCCAATCAGAATGCGCGAAGCAAAAATCAAAAATGATGCATTGGGAACTCACCATAACGCTGTCAACTTCCAACATGTTGGAAGTGAACGTGTGCACATGTTGGAAGTGGCCGTGTGCGGTGTCACTTGCCTGCCAGTCACTAGTGAGCCAACCCGGCCACCGTATGCATAGAATCATCAACTTTCATCCTATTTTTACAGTTGTCAATTCCCAGACTCTCGAATGCATCGAGATTTTGTCAATGTGTCTTGTGGTAATTCGGTTGTTGAACCTTGGTATACAAAGAAATCGTAAGCAATACCGCTGGCTCCACAAAGAACAAAAATTTTGATTCCCCATGGACAAGGCTTGTTTTTCACATACTGTTTTATTTCCAAACGCCCAGTAAATGGTACTATCTGTTCATCTACACATAGATTTGTTTCTTTTGGCAATTGAAGACATCGATTTCTCAGACTATCTAGGATTGGTCGAACTTTGAAAAGTTTGTCTATGCAACCTTCTGGCTTTTCAAGATTATTTACAATATGTAAATTTTTTCTCAATTGAAAAAACCTATTACGACTCATCGTGTTGCGAAAAATATGTATTTGGAATTTTTTGTTCCAGTACATTCTTATCGTCATGAACTTATCTAATTAATTTTGAACTTGTGTCATCAAATCAGTGGTCGTGATCCAAAGCATATTGGGCAACACTTGATTTTTCTGGTCTTGAATATCGGATAATGTTCTCCTTGCCGTACTTTCATGGCCCTTCGAGTCATAAATCCCGGCGTTCCTTCTTCTTCTGTCTTATCTTCGAGAGTACCCAAGATTTGTTGTAGTTTATCCCTTTCAGTCCCAACTTTTTTTGTTCTTTCAAAAAAATTATTTTTGCATTTAGTTAACTTTAGGGGGTTACTTGGTACAACAAAAAACGATTTTTCAATTTTTAAGTTTGACAGTTAACGATTGACAGGATGTCCATCATAGCGGACATTGGGGCTATATTGAATATTAAGGTTAAAAAAATATATAGTATTCTATTTTGTTTTTATTCCAAAGTTACAAACTTACAAAGTTACAAAGAGTGGAATAAATCAAAATTGTTTTAAAAATTATTCTGAGTGGAATTTTTTAAAACAATTTCGATTCTTCACAAAGCAAAGGTGTACCTTACACTTAGTGCAAAAAACATGCGTTTGGCCTTTACATGATAATTGTTTGCACCTTGTTGCTTCCTTTTCGTCGTCATACTCGGGAAAATGATCCACCATATCTTGCTGAATTGCTCTTATTGGTCTTACTTCTATCATTTTCCGATTTTGCGTCAGAGGTGAATTATCACAGGATACTTTCGGCCGACCAGCACTCCTCTTTATTAGGGGGTTTCCCACCGAAATTAAAGATTCACCAATGTTTAATTTAAACTCCAATAAATCCATTAAGTCTTTTGGAGGAGTGTTTACATTATTTTTTCGGTATTCCAACCAACTGTTGGCAAAAGCTACATCAAAAGCATGGAAAATAACCCGCAATGTCCACTTTCTGGATTTAATGAAAACCCGATAATACGATGAAAGCTGGTCCAGAAGGTATTGTAAAATTTTATTGACTCTGGTCTCTTTTTTCTTCTTTTCCTTTTTTTCCATCTTTCCACGATATCTTCTCTGCCTTTGCCAACAAAGTTTGAACCAACCGTCACAGGTTTGTTGTCTTGCCATTTACATAAAACAACTGTTCCCTCATTGTTGACTACTTCTTCACTGTAGCCTCGATCAAGTTTTCTAAAATCTTTATCTGATGTGAAAGGTGGTTTCTGGAACCTTTCTATTCTAATAGTTCCTACGGAATATATACTTTTTTTATATAGCTCTTCAAATAGTAGGTAACTGGAAAAATAATTGTCGAAATAAACAAAACTATTTGCAGATACATCTTTTGTAAGATGAAGTACTACTGATGGTCCCAATCCAAATTTTGTCAATGTGTCTTGTGGTAATTCGGTTGTTGAACCTTGGTATACAAAGAAATCGTAAGCAATACCGCTGGCTCCACAAAGAACAAAAATTTTGATTCCCCATGGACAAGGCTTGTTTTTCACATACTGTTTTATTTCCAAACGCCCAGTAAATGGTACTATCTGTTCATCTACACATAGATTTGTTTCTTTTGGCAATTGAAGACATCGATTTCTCAGACTATCTAGGATTGGTCGAACTTTGAAAAGTTTGTCTATGCAACCTTCTGGCTTTTCAAGATTATTTACAATATGTAAATTTTTTCTCAATTGAAAAAACCTATTACGACTCATCGTGTTGCGAAAAATATGTATTTGGAATTTTTTGTTCCAGTACATTCTTATTCGTGGCAGCGATAAGCAACCCATTAGCAAATGTAGTCCAACTAGTCTTTTTATTTCTACTTGATTAGTTGACTTCATCTGAATACCATTCTGTAAGCTGTAGATATTTGTCATTTCAGACATATTTTCAAAAATACTCTCCGGAAAATATTTCAAAAAATAATCTATAGGATTTTTGTCTTCGCCTAAATCGGATGTATTTTGGTTTGCAGTAAAACCTGCGGCTCTGACACATTTTTTTCTTGATATAAATTTTCTTTTTGACCAGCGTATATTTACTTTTATTTTTTGTACTTTTCTATTCGCTGATTTTGTTTTTTGAGGTTTTTTTGTCCTATCAGAAATATTTTCATCCTAAAACATAAATATTATCTTATAGTATTATTTATTCTATTGGTCTCAAAGTTTTAGCTCACCTCAGGAAACTCTACCAACTCAACTATTTCTCTATCAACTCCCGTACTTTCAATTATTCTGGTTTCCTCAACTGTCTCAATTTCCTCTTCATCATTGCTTCCCCAATCCGATCCATTTTCCAAAGAACTGAGGATACTATCCGTTTGCTTTTCGATTTCTTCGTCATCAAATGCAAGCGATCGTAACAATTCCTGGTCATTGGGATCATCCAAGTTAAAACCTAAAAAATACATAAATTTAGGCCCAATGTCCATTTCAGTGGACCTACTTTTCAAACAAATGATTTCTCAGTACGTAACAGAGTTAGGCAATTGTTTCAAATTCACAATAAATTTTAATGGTTATTCTAATATGCCCTACGCCTTTTAGATATTTGTTGCAAAATTTAATATCAAATAATTAAACTTTTACTTACAACGTTTTTTGCTCCCTGACGCCGCCATTGCACCTAACACAACAACTGATGATTGAACCCAACGGTTACCAAATTTAGACTGTTTTGTTGTCACGTATTCATTTACGAACATAGACAGAACCTACCAAACAGATGGGTAACGCAACCAGCAATACAAAACACTATTACGGGTTGCCGAAATCTAGGTCCAATGGACATAGGGACTGAAAGGGTTTTATACAAAGTTTTATATACCACCTTCATATTGAGTGAGTTCTGAAACTACCTTAAGGTAAGTACAGACCGGCCAACATTTGGCCAGATACGTGTCATCATTGTTGACAATGTATCCCACCAACTCGCAACATAGTGCCGATGTTGGGCAACAAAATATCAAAGAGTTTTGTTGCGTGTTGAATGTATCCGTGTTTTCAATTTTAAATGGAAAACATCGCTCAGTCTGGACGGTGTTGTCAACAAGTGATGTTCAATCAGAGTATAGAGGTTATTTTCGCTGCTTTACTTTGGCATTATTTGTGACATAGGAGAGTGTTATTGTTATTGTTGTTGTTTGTTGTTGTTATTTCCGTCAAACCGATTGCACCCCTACGCGCAACCCTCGGAAGTCTTCGAGAGACTGTGTAGTCGTTGTTATCCCTGCAGCCAACATGATATGGACCAAAAAGAGCAAGTGGCAGATCTGATTGAAATGCTTGGTAAAAATTTGGTTTACTGGAAATTTGTTATGAAAAAAAAAATGATTATCGCAATTTCATGCCATTAGGCGATTCTAAGGGTGCCATTTTCGTTTTGCGAAATGCTTTCTTGCCAAGTCGGTCACTTCGGATTACTAAGACTATGACATTTTGAGCAGATTATAATCAAAAAGGTCTTTATACAAATTTTGATTGGAGAATATAATTTACTGGAATTCTGATACGAACATATACTGAAGTGGACATTACTCTTTTCAATCAGGTAGTTCTTGCTATGGCTTTGCAAAAATACGCTGTTGCCAGGTTATGGATACGAAAAATCATTCAGAGAAGCTTTAGACAAATTTTCAATGGGTAGTATTAATATAAATTATTAGCCGATTCTAATGATGCCATTTTTTGATTTGTTGCCTTATTACCGGAAACCAGGATTTGTGAATTGATATTGATAAGTGGATAATATCCTATTCAATCCAATGATTTGACATTTTGACTTTGTGGAAATACGTTGATGCCAAGTTATGGACACGGGAAATTATTCATAGGACATTTTGGACACAACCTAACCTAATCTAACTAACCTAGATATCAAACTTGCTGATAATTCGATCACTAATTAGTATGAAAAGATGAAATCACGGAATATGCTCGCTTTGCTCGCATTTTTAAAATTAACCAGATTAACACCTTCAGATTTCCAAAAGAATTTTCAGAAAATTATTCGTAAATATTAAAAATGAATATTTATATTGATATTCTTTGACCAAAATTTCCACAATGTTTTTTTATATACCCAGCGTCCACAACTAGGCTACATTGGCGCAGTTCTGCTAGGTTCTAATTCTATTCTGCAATTCATCTGATTGAATAGTATGGTATCTACTTGAAACTATCCTGGTATCAGATTTTCAGTAATCCAAAAAGACCTAAACTTGGTAACGGCGCATTTCTGCAATACAAAAATAGTACCATTAGAATAGGTTTAGGGTCCATAATCGAGACGTCAATTGTTTTGTTTTCCGAACTGACCAATTTGGCAACAGGACATTTCCGCAAACAAATAACCATTATAATTAGCTGAAGACCCACAATCTTGACGTTCAATTGTTTTTTCATATCAGATTTCCAATAAACCAAAGTTCAGTCAAATGCTCATCCCATTTTGTAAAAACTGTCGCTGCCACCATCTTCTTCTTCGTTTCTGAGAATGCGAACTTATTATGATAAAACCATCACTAATAACACCAGCAGCAGTAGACCGGTCCATTTTAAAGTCAACGCTGCGTTTGGTATACTGTTGACTGTTGACCACATGTGTCCAGCTACAAGTTGTTGTGTTCAACAAATATGTTGCCAACATCCGACAACATGTTGCCAACAGTTGACAACATTTTTTTGTCTGGTTTGTACATAACTTTAGAAACCTCGAGTAACTTGAGGTTCATATGAGATGGAGACTTTTTTATACCACCTTCATATTGAGGGTTCTCAAATTACCTTCGAAACCTCCTTGAGGTTCATATAAGATGATGACATATTTTGGAGGGTTTTCCTCTTTTTGATGAGTCGAAGAGTTACGAAGGGTTTTCTTGAATCTTTGTTTCCTAATCAGTTTGTAGACCAAGTCCACGGTATTGTCGTTATCTCAGTAACCTCCCCCTGATAATCATTGTCTCAGTTTCAAATATCTTTTTGTTGAGTGGGAACGACAAGAGTCGATTCACCAAGAAGTTGAGTCCGGCAATTTTTTGCTGTGTGCAAATTCAAGCTGATTTTGGTCGCTTCTAATTACAGCTTTGATCCTTTTTCCGAAGTGTATAATTTCTGGAATTTTTTCATATTTTTCCGTCACTCTTATTTTCGCTGCAGCTAATAGGAGTGTAAATCCTTTTTTTGTTTACAGTGCCGATGTCTCCATGCATCAAATCTTCATCGCAAATGTAGCAAAAGCAATATAACTTTTTGCATTTTATATGAGGAGTCACGCCCACAAAATTTAGTTTCGTTGATTCAATTTCCACTTTGCAATGGGTTTTTGGCAAGTCCGTCATTGTGGATTAATTTTTCTTCTTACTCAGTAGACAAAACAGCAAATAACTATAATACCTATTTATCATTCATTATATCAAGATTTGATTAAACCATATTTCAGTTTATATCAATGTTCTTCTTTATTATAGAGCGACTGAAGCGACGTTGCCAATTTGAAATTTTAAAGAATTCAATCCTCGAAGCAGATAGTTTTCCTTCTCTTAGTATTTCACTGCACCGATTCAGTAAATTCAAATGTCTCCCATAACATTGCTGCTTGTCACCATTTGCCAAATTTTCACCGCAAACTAAATACACTTGTTTTCCATATCGCAACACTTTTTTGAATGAAGCACAAATTAATCAACCCTCACACACCTAAACAAAAACATAACAATGTAGAACGAATCAGTTTCAACCAACCAGTACAAAATTTAACAGATGGGCCTAATGAATAATCAAGTAATTAACTGGACCACTGTAGAATAATCCCTTCATAGTGTTCCGCTTTGGTTTTGGGCCATTTCTTACGTTTCGATTGCTGCAGCTGTTATATAAATTATTATAATTAATATTAATGCTCTGTTTATCGCATGAGGTTGCCAAGTTTCATATCCACTGAGACCTGTATTCTCTTTACTTGCAACCACAATAAAAACTTTTGTAAATTATCTGAATGCTTGGGTGTATTGAAAATAATGTGATAAATAGATGATTTGTTTTTAAGACATGGTTGCAAATGTACACGTTAATAGTTATTTAATCAACTAGGGTATTAATGAAGGCGATTAATGATCGAGATATTTTAACGCGTGAGCGAAGCGAGCGCGTTAATGTTCGAGATCATTAATCGCATTTTAATATAGGAGTTGATTACAATACTTTTCCGTCGACCTAATGATAGTATGAAAGAAAATAAAAAAAAAAGTTGAGAAATTTTCTTCAGGATTCGAACTCCCGATCTATACATCCGGATTGTCTTCGTTCACTCGCATTTCACCTCTGCGCTACGGAGCCTGTGTATAAAATGTCGCGTTTTGATGAGTTGAGTATTTGCTACATTTTCCAAAATCACTTGCTATACATAATATAGAAAATTATTAATTTTCCATAGATTTTTCTGCTTTTATCAGGCAATAAACTTAAAGCTGCCACTTTAGCGGTTTCCGCATCATCTGGCGGTATCAACGTGAAATTATCTTCAATATTCATTATTTAGATTGGAAAATTATGTGTCAACATTTTACAGCGCACATAAAATCTGAATCCGTTGATGTCTGGTAGCCATGCAACGCGCAAAATCATGCATTTACAGAGAAATCGATCATTAATGACAAATTCAGCAATATTAGGGGTCATTAATGGTCGATTTCGATTGCATTGAAGCATATTAAACAGACATGTTAATACGAGGTCAGCGGAAAACATTTTTTTACATTTGTTTATTCAATTCACAGAACTTTGGTAATTTTTTTTACTGATTACAATGGAAAACTGAAACAAATGAGATAAAAACAAGGTTCGGTCACATTTAAAGGTTGTAAACTTAATGCTTATTTGAAATAATTATTATTAGCAGTATTCCTAGTTTGCAGAATTTTTGCAATTTTCAGTGCAAAAAATACAGTACAATGTTTTTTGTCATTTAAACAAGGTTCCGTCCACAGCCTCTTCAAAAATGTTATAGTTTGTTTTCATTAATGCACATAACACTTAACATACCACTGACGTTTTAAAACTATAAAAGACGAAGTGTTTAAACTGGACTTCAATTCCAAGTTTTCTCGGCCATCACACTACATATGTAATAGATATTCTAAAAACTGATCAGAGATATCTTAGATCTCGCAAAACATTCATGAATCCACGACACACAAAAAGTATTGAAAAACGTTTAATTGAGTTGAATTACCAGCTATAACATAAAATCAGAACTAGTGGAATTAGCGCTAGACATACCCGGTTCGTATACATTTTTAACATGGAATACCTGCAAATTGCCGAAGATAGCCCGGAGGGTCCGACCAGCTGATTGCAATCTCGTGATTTCGTATGCACACAGAAATAAGTAAGGAATTTATATACGCTATTATGGTACAGATCGCTGCTAATGTCGTCATTTGCCCATTGGAATGGTTATTGCTGTAAGTGTTGTGTTAGTGGGTACGCTCGATGCAAATCAGCCATGGGAGAACTGGAATGTTCGATCGGTTCTCAGAGCGAATGAGCAATTTTGACAAAATTGTTTCAAGGGACTTATTTTATTGAAGATTTTATTGTTCTTTTCAACAAACCAGATAAATATGTACCATGCCCTTATCAATATATTCAGTTCAATTGGTAATATTGTTTGTAATAATCCTACAACCGTCGTTGTGTCGGCAAATAGGCAAACACATAATAAACTTAATATGAAAACAAAAGTGTTTTTAGAGCAATTGTTTACTTGGTGCAAAAGAAATCATCTTATAATCAATTCAGAAAAAACTGTATGCATGCAATTTACAGGAAACAATGATTTTCACAATGAACAACGTACAATTACTTAGCTATTAAAAATAATACAAAATTTTAAGGCACAAAGATGAGAAGCGACATGAGCTGGAATTATCTCATCAAATATATCTGCTCCAGACTAAACAAATTCTTTTTTGCAATTTAGCCGTTCATTCAATAATGTCATATAATATAATATCAGACAGACCGTGTATTTGTTTTTCAGAAAAAAATTCTACGCATCATGTTTGATTTAGATTATGGGGCACCCTGCATAGAAACCTTCAAATCCAAAAAAATTATCACTTTTATCGAGATGTACATCTTCAAAATAATACTGTATATTCGACAACATATTGCAAACTTTATCAAACATTGTGATGTGCATTTATCCCCAGAAAGAAATAACAATAAAATATATAGAAACTGTACAATATGCTATCCACGAACATCAAATCCATCGAATTTACCAAACACTTCACTGCTTACTGACATCAAAATATACAGGGTGGCCCATCGAGAACGTACCGCAAGGCATTACAGGCTGGGAAAGAACTTTTCGATAAAATCCGAAAACAGGTCAAGTTTGTTTGTCAGGGGGACACATTTTGACGTAACAAGCATAGTAAAACCTTCAACTTCCTAAGTAGGGGTGAACCCCAACATTGATTTCAAATGGGAAGGAGGGTCAAGCGACACCTCTGTAGAAGGGGCTTGTCATGCCCTATACAGTGCTGCTTACATTTTTTAAATCAGAAAATATGGAGCGTTGAAACTGCAACCATCATGTGGGACGAAAAATACAAAAATCGGTTCAATTGTACTTTATTGCAATAAGTTCCTTCAAATGAATTCGCTGTTTTTGCCGATTCCCTATTTTTGCCGAAGCAAAGATTTTTTTAGGCTCATTTTAGAGAGTAAAAAATGAATAGGATTCATTTCTTCACGTTTGAATTAGGTCAAGTAGTTGCTAGATACCTGTCGTGGTTGAATTGTTTACGAATTTTTGACTTTAAAATTTACTATAATGGTGTATTCAATTGCAGACAGGTGGAAATCATTGAGCTTTTTTTCAAAAACGATGAATGTGGAAATCGGGTTGCGGAGTTGTTTAACCAACGGCATCGTGACAAACATGCCTCTAGAAAAATTGTGCGCGACTTGGTGAAAAAATTTCGCGAAACAGGTCCCGCATACCATGAACAGGAACTGATTTTCCAACAATACGGAGCTCCTCATTATTCCCAAAATGTGCGTAATTATTTACATGACACATTTCCAGGACGATGGATAGGACGACGAGACCCAATAGAATGGCCACCTCGGTCACTTGACTTAAGTCCTTTAGATTTTTTTTGTGGGGACACATCAAAAGCCTCGTTTACAAAACACCACCAGACACATTAGAACACTTGCGACGAAGAATCATTAACGTACGTCCCGAAGTGACACCCCAAATGCTCCCGAATGTACGACAACGGTTTGAAAATAACTTATACCACTGTATGCAGATTGACGGACAGCAATTCGAACATTTACTTGACTAATAAATGAGTTTTGAAGTACAATTGAATCAATTTTTGCATTTGTCGTCACACGTTATCGTTGGAGTTTCAACGCTCCATATTTTCTGAAAGAGTGGATCGATTTTGAAAATGTAAGTAGCACTGTGTAGGGAATGACAAGCCCTTTCTAAAGAGGTCTCGCTTGACCCTCTTCCCATTTGAAAAAACTGTTGAGGTGACACCCCTACGTTTTCGATGGGCCACCCCGTATAAGAAATTCCTCAGTGGGCAAATTCAAAATGTTCAATTTAGTTACTGAATCTAAACTATTACTTACCAAGTATTTCGGCTTAAAATTTTTTATTTCTCTCATAAGATTGTAAATGAAAGCTGCTATTATTGAAACTGGTGTGTAAATGAAACTTACACAGGTCGGATGGGAATGTTGACTTTGTATATCTTTAGAAGTCCGTATAAACAGGGCATGAGTGGGTTATTAGAAACTAAGTTTAATGGTGAATTGTATCACTTGAAAAGGTCACTTCTTACATTGATGTATGTTTCGTACCCTTTATTACATATTATGAAACCACTTTGCCAAAGGAACCCACACGATTCTTATGAAAAATGGGTCCCAGTCGAATTGGCTGTAAATGTAGTTGATGATGTCCTGGTCAAATGTCCCCATGGGCACAAAGATCTAATCGACAGTTTTTGAGATACAGGGTGTCAAACATGAAGAGGCAGAGTTGTTAGAAAATCAATAATGTGGTGATTATTTTGTTACAAACATTTAATGATAATAATTGCAATCTTAATATTGTCGATACAAGTTTTACTGAAAAGTTCTAAGTCTCCGTATACAGGGTTATTAATAATTTCATATTTTTTTTGTAATTCCTTGAACAAAATCAGTCAAACGCAAAAGGTCGTAGACTTGCAGAATATGTATATATCATTTCATTGTGATATTGGGTGATCTGAGGTTACTATTATATATTTGATTTAATCGAATGTAGTAACACCGCACCTAGTAACACCGTGCTCTTCATATGTTCATTTTCTGTATTGAAATAATGCTGGATATCTGCGATACATTGATTCGTTGTAATATACAGGGTGATTCATTAAATGTGACGACGGGCTTTATTATCAGATATAATAAAAGTTATCAAAAAATAGTTAAATCAAATAATTATAACATATTCACCTTCAAACTCAATATATTTAACTTAAATATGTATTCAGATTACACGTACAGGCAATTACAAGACAAATAGAATTCATTTATCAATCAATCAATCAATCAATTTATTTCATGAACGGCAGTGGTTACATAAATATGTACATGTAAAATGGTGAATTAGGTACAAGAAATAAACAAAAATCCTACAAAAGATAATCTTGTCCGTAGGGATTGATGTTAATTTTAATTTCTAATCCTGAAGGTGTTGTTTGTGCTTTCTCGAAAGAGTGAAATTAACGGGATTTCACTGCTTACATAAAAAGTGATAAATATTATTAATAATTCTACATATATAAAATATGGTTAGTATGAATAATAAATCTAAACAGTAATAACACCTTTCACATGATAAATATTGAAGAAAATTATGCATATTTATATAAGTTATGGTTAGTAAGTAGTATAGCAATAAAAAGTAATAACACAATTAACATCATAAATATTAACGACAAATTTACAAATATACGTTTATTTTTTATGATTCATAGGCGTTTTTCATATCAATAAGGTCATGTAGTTTCATTCGATCTATACTCGTGATATATTTCTTTAATTTTTTTTTTAAATATGAAAAAGGAAGATGATTGTCTAAGTTCTGAACTCAAGGTGTTGAAAAGTCTGGGTCCAAGGTAATAGTAGCATCGTTGCCCAATAACTTTATAGGATAAAGGTATAGCTGAATTTTTGTTGGTGTTAGCTCTTGTCTGATAAGAGTGCGATACTAAAACAAGGCAGTCTTTATTTCTGTATTGGTGTATTAAGATTTTTTGATAGAATAGCTGTCTGATATCAAAAAGTTTTGTTTCATTGTAGAGGAGATCTGTGGAGTAACATCTATCTTTTTTAAATATTATTTTGATCAACATGTTTTGCAAAGTTTGCAATTTCTTTAAATGTGTGCTAGCTACGCCTCCCCAGCCTAAAATGCCATATGAGAGCCTGGATTCGACGAGTGCAAAATAAGTTGTGATTAAATCAGGGATATCCAGTATCTTTGATAATATTCTGAATTTATATATTAATCTCCTGAGGGAATTTGTAACGTTGTCGACATGTATACTCCATCTCAAGTGTGATACCAAGGTATTTGATTTCATCAGTTGCATTGATTTCGAAAGTAGTTCCGTGATTGTTGAAAGATAGTTTTTCATAGTTGGGTAAGTTGGAAGCATAACAACTCAGCGGTAGAAACATAGTCTTTTCAAAATTGTAATTGAACCAATCTATCAGTTGACTGAAATCTTCTTCAACGATACGTTTCAAGTTGTCCCAAGAATCTGCGCTATAGAAGATAGCCGTATCATCAGCGTAACTAATGATGTTTCCACAGGTTTGCAAGGTGAGTAAGCTGTTTATGTAAATCACAAAGAGGAGTGGCCCCAGAACTGTTCCTTGCGGAACTCCGCAAAGTACAGTTCTTTCTTCACTCATGCATCCCTTTATAATTACGACTTGTTTTCGTGAGTCCAAATATGATTGAAACAGTTTCAAAGCGTTTCCTCTAATGCCAATACACTCCAAGTCTGCCAACAACTGTTAATGGTCCACAGTGTCAAACGCCTTGGCTAAGTCGAGAAACAAACAAAGTGACACCCCTCCTTTATCAAGTGCATCATACATTTGTTTTGTTAAGGTAGAGATAGCATCCTGAGTTGATTTATTATTTCGGAAGCCAAATTGTTTGGCAGAAAGGATATTACATTGCGTTAAATAATAGTCTAGTCTGATTTTCAAGATCTTTTCTAATATCTTAGCAAAATTTGTTATCAATGATATTGGTCTGTAATTTGACGGATTTTTTTTGTCTCCCTTTTTGTGAATGGGCTTTATAGTGGCAGTTTTGAATTGTGATACTACAACTCCCTGTATATTTATGCTGATTTGGAATTTTGTCAATCATCTAAAACAAACTTTTGAAGTTTGAAATAATACTATTGAAACTGTTACATCAGCTAAAAGGCTCGGGATGACAGAATTGGGACGATTATTGCTACAAGAGTAAATGCTGTACAAGATGGAACAAATGTCCAAAATGAATTATAATTAGTGACTCATACGGTATGTACCGGCGATGAAGATCTTCATTATCTGTCGAATATGGGGCTATATTTCTAAAAGGATTAGATCATGTGCACATCGTTCAGATATAGCAATAAATCTGACGAGAATATACCACGAGAGTAGTTTTGGTGACAATGAATTTGAATGTTTATACACATATTAAAAATGCTTGATGAATAATAAAATGCCCTAGATCGATATTATTCCACTTGTAAATCTGGTGCTCGGAAGTGTCGATACCTTCCACATAACGATAATTTTTTATGCTTTTTGTGGTATGCATCAACATTTTCAATGCAGTAGTCTCCCATGTGAAAGCGAAAGCTGCATCATCATGCCGTTGACCAGGATCCGATATAAATATCGACCAATTTTATTAAATTTTCTACTTTATGATCAATGAAAATGAATGAAAAAATAAATCTAAAATGGAAAATTTTGGGTGACCCTGTATGATAGTATTCTCAGATCATCCAATAACAAAGACTCTTCTTATCGCCCAATACTGAAATCGAATAATATTTACTCATTTTGCAAGTCTATGGGCTTCTGCGTTTGACTGATGAGTTTGTTCAAAGAATTCCATAAAAATTTTAAAATTGGCTAATAGAAATAGAATGACCCTGTATACGGAGTATTAGAACTTTCCATTGCAACTCGTGTCAACAATATCAATATTGTGATTAATGTCCTTAATAACTTTTTTTCTAAAGGTATAAAGTAACAACCCTGTCTCCGCAAGATAAAACCCTGTATCTCATAAAATGTCCATTAAACCTCGTTGTGCCCTTAGAGACATTCGATCAAGACATCGTAAACTACATTATTCTGAATTTTCAGGTAATTTTTGCACTAGAACGGTGCAGAGTATACATACGTTATACCCTAACCTTATTCTCAATAAATTCTGAAACATTTTCAATTCATTTTCAAGAACACATATTCGTTTGTATTTCTGTATATGGTGAGTATAAACAATGTTATATAGAGTTCCTGTGATCTCACCAATACACTTAGGACATATTTTGATTTTTGCTCAAAATACTGAAACAATTCAAAAAATATTAATATGTTCATATAACGGTAAAATCGTTATTTACCGTTTCAATTTCAATACCATTATAGACCGGCCGATAACGACACATTTGTTGAAACGTTTTTTTAACGTATGCTTTTTTAGAATTATGATTATTATAGGATTATAAATGTTCTCACCAAATATCTAAGACTGCTCTCATGCAGCGGCGGCACCAACCAATTTAGAATTTGCAAAAAAATTGATATCTCTGAAAGATTTTTTTATGTATGCAAAGTGGTTTTTCCGACAGTTTGAACTGAAAAATCCACGAAAATTCTCTCGTGTAGAAGGCCCCGAAATTGTCGACTGAACATGTAAAAAAGGTGGTATCTCAAAACGATTTTTTAACGTATGCTTTTTCACAGGAAGACTTTTGTTGTTATATGGATCACAAATTTCAAAAAGCATACAATCGCGGCGTGCACATGCGTTGCAATTGTTTTGTTAATATGCAAATTTTTTGTAATAACTCGGAACGATTATTTAACACTTAAAACCGGGTTGAATATAAAGTTCATATGGCCCATTGACAGTATATTCATTTGCATACTGTTCTGGCGTGTAGAACTATTCAAAAGACAATTGAAAAGTTGCAAAAATTTCGGCTATCTTTGAACAATTATTTAACGTATGCTTTTTCACAGGCTCATTTTTGGTGTTATATGGATCACGAAAATTGAAAAGCATACTCTGCTCTCGTGTAGAAGGCTTCGAAATTAACAACTGAACATATAAAAAAAAGGTGGTATCTCAAAATGATTTTTTAACGTATGCTTTTTCACAGGCTGATTTTTGTTGTCATATGGATCACATATATTATAATAATAATAATAATAATAATAATAACATGCCTTTATTCATCACATACAACGGTTAACAATTGCAAGGGTTAACAAGTATGATGAATGGGCGGGGTTCAGCTATTAAAGCTGCTTTTAAACCCAACCTTGGACGTACACACTTAATCTATAACATCTACATATAAGTCCGCAGACAAGTACAATATCATATACATATATTCATATACACACATATATACACATACACATACCTTCAATAATAATTTATGTATACATAAAACATGTAAATATATTAAGTTCCAAGAACTGAAGTAGATATAAATTGATATTTTTTTTTTTTTTTTTTTTATTATAGTAACCAAATGTTTTAATAATAAGATAGGGTTAGAACCTCATTACACATATACCAAAAATCATTGCAAGAGTCATCAGAATAGAAAAGAAAAGAAAAGACATACTCTTCTCTCATGTAGAAGGCTCCGAAATTAACAACTGATGATGTAAAAAAAGGTAGTATCTAAGAACAATTATTTAACGTATGCTTTTTCAAAGGCCAATTTTAGGAAATTGAAAAGCATACTTTTCCCTTGTGTAGAAAGCCCTGAAGTTATACCATGTGACACAAATTCATGGTACACCCCCTTTTTCCCTTTTGTTTCTCTGGCTATATTTCTGAAATTTACAATATTGAATATGCTCACTAGACGACACTTTTTGGCATATTTGTAAAACAAATTCAACTTCCGGTTTTCCCGGAAATAACATCAAGTTTCGATTTTCGAATGGGATATTATTACATGATCGGTTAGGGATGATCATGAGGAATCCACCGATACCAGGTTTGATGGTGTTATCTCTAATGACTACGGAGATATTGCGATTCATTTTATCCATAAGCTCAATGAGTAGCAGAGAACAACTTTTTCTGGCAGGTCCATCCAACTCTCTCTCCCACTCATTGAGCTTATGTATGAAATAAATGGCAATATCTCCGTAGTTATTGGAGATAACACCATCAAACCTGGTATCCATGGATTCCTCATGATCATCCCTAACCGATCATGTAATAATATCCCATTCGAACATCGAAACTTGATGTTATTTCCGGGAAAACCGGAAGTTGAATTTGTTTTACAAATATGCCAAAAAGTGCCGTCTAGTGAGCATATTCAATATTGTAAATTTCAGAAATATAGCCAGAGAAACAAAGGGGAAAATGGGGGTGTACCAAGAATTTGTGTCACATGGTATAACTTCAGGGCTTTCTACACAAGGGAAAAGTATGCTTTTTAATTTCCGTGATCCATATAACACCAAAAATCAGCCTGTGAAAAAGCATACGTTAAATAATCGTTCTTAGATACTACCTTGTTTTTCAGTTGTCAATTTCGGGGCCTTCTACACGAGAGAAGAGTATGCTTTTTAATATTTGTGATCCATATAACAGCAAAAATTAGCCTGTGAAAAAGCATACGTTAAAAAATCATTTTAAGATACCACATGTTCACATGTTCAGTTGATAATTTCGGCGCCTTCTACACGAGAGAAGAGTATGAATTTTTAATTTTCGTGATCCATATAACATAATAAATGAGCCTGTGAAAAATCATACATTAAAATTTTTTTTAACATTACTGGATTTTTTTGGAAATATTATTACTATTCTTTTCATTGATGTACATACCAGAATTGTATGCAAATGAATATTCTTCATTATTATCACATCATTAATCACTATTTCAAAAAGCATACGTTAAATAATTGTTCAAATTGCATAAATTATTTTGCAACTTTCTCAGCGTATGCAAGTTATACACTTCCGTAATGTATGCTTTTCGTTTTGGAGGCCCATTTACACAATATCTTTCACATAGTTCAATTGCATACATTAAATAATTATTTCGAGTTATTACAAACATTTTGCAAATTAACAAAACAATTGCAACGCATGTGCACGCCGCGATTGTATGCTTTTTGAAATTCGTGATCCATATAAGACCAAAAATCTTCCTGTGAAAAAGCATACGTTAAAAAATCGTTTTGAGATATCACCTTTTTATTTACATGTTCAGTTGTTAATTTCGAGGCATTCTACACGAGAGCAGAGTATGCTTTTTAATTTTCGTGGGTTTTCCAGTTCAAAATGTCGGAAAAACCACTTTGCATACATAAAAAAATCGTTCAGAGATATCAATTTTTTTTTGCAAATTCAAAATTGGTTGGTTCCGCCGCTGCATGCGAGCAGTCTTAGATATTTGGTGAAAACATTTATAAACCTGTAATAATCATAATTTTAAAAAAGCATACGTTAATAAAACGTTTCAAGAAATGTGTCGTTACTGGCCGGTCTATTACTACTCATGTTGAAAACAAAACTGAAAACGCATTCATCTAAGAACATGAAATTTCTTGAAAACCCATACCTACATTTAATGATCCTAGAATCGATGTTTCAATACCTCCAATAAGATAGTAGACAATCAGTGTTCTCAGAGGGCAATTTCTGCGTTTCGTGCTAGAAAATCATGAGGAAGGCTGTCAATTGTTCTGATTGGCAAATTGCGATATGTTTATGATTTTGTCGTGTCTGAAGTGAATTGAAAAAATTATACTAACACTATATGCCCTGGAGAATATAATTTGTGTTATGGTTCGTTCAAGCGAGTTTGTTGAGTGTTCCAATCAATCGTGAAAGTCTTATGACTCTTAAGTACCTGATTAGAACATATTTACCTCGATCTCTTTTTATCCGTTACGAATGGAAGTGTGGAAAATTGGTCAAACTACAAAGAAATGTGTTTCCTGAGTTGAGAAAATATTACTTCCGATTAGGAAATCGAAAGAAATTCCTTGACTACTTTCATTTCGGAACGTCCATCGCCTTAACATAGAAATTATTATTATTTTCAATTGATTATGATATTTCTGAGATAATATGGAAACAAATACAAAATTATGTTTTTCTCATTGCCGCCACACAAAAAAATTCGAGTCTTAGATATGAAACATTTGGTAGCCAAATAATCTTAATTTGATTGCCTGCTTGAAGTGTGTTAGACCCAAAATTCAATTCATAATCTTCCTGTTTTTTATTATTTCTCTGTCTTACCTTTGTTATTTTTGAAAAACCATCCCATTGTGTTATGAGTCTATTTGTCAGCCAATAATTTGGTATTATTTGAGGGTGCTCATTTTTCTTGCTAACACAGTTACAAGGTAGTGGATCACAAAATCCCATAACTGCAATCTCAAAGTGACATTGTTGATATTCTCGCATTAATTCCTATTCTTCAATATCTTCAATAAGCTTCAACTTATCAACATCTACTATGCCCTCATATATCCCCACATATCCTATAACATAGTCGTCTGGGGTAATGCAGTATCATCTCAAAGTCTACTGTTATAACAAAAGATAATAATACGCTTGATTTTCGGAATTAAACGTACAGACTCTTGCAAACCATATTTAATTGAAAACAATATCCTCACTGTGCCATGTATATACATTATGAAATCACTGTTGGCAATCAAATCACAACTCTCTAACCTCCCGACAAGTGGGGATAATCACAATTATAATACCAGACACGGTACTCGTTTGCAGATACCACAACATAGAACTACCATATTCGAAAATGCCCCCTCTTTTAAAGGGGTACAACTATACAATAAGTTGCCTGAAGAAATTGCGAGTGAGAGGAATTATAGAATATTTAAAAAAAAATTGAGAAAGCTTCTAATCAGTAAATGTTACTATAAAGTAGATGAATTTTTAATGAATGACTGTAGTGCCTTATGTATTTCAGTGACTTATATTATACTCCTATATTTTACTACTATTATATGTATTAAAGACGTATATTGTACTCTTATAATATGACCTATGAATATTATTCAATAATTTTAAAATTAAGTACTCTTTATGTGATATATAGATTTTATTTATACATTGCTGTTTTTCTTGACCGTTTCAATATCATTTGAATGTGATCTTACTGGAATAAAAATTATTATTATTATTATTATTGTTCAGGTAGCTCTCGAAAAATTTATCCGACGTTCCTCTAAAACCTTCGTTTTTCAGGACTGTGAGAAGTTGAATATGATTTACTGTGTCGAATGTTTTTGCCAAATCAACAAAGATACATAGTGATGGTTGTTTTTTATCAATAGAGTTGTTAATCATGCCTGTTAATTCGGCAATTGCGTCAACGTGGATCGATTTTCTCGAAAACCGTATTGGTTTTCTGGAAGTAGGTTATACTTATTGACAAAACTCAGTACTCTTTTCTGTAGTATTTTCTCGAATATCTTCGCAATCGTGGATAATAGGGATATTGGTCTGTAGTTGTTCATATCTAGTTTTTCACCGTTTTTGAAAAGTGGGGTTAGTGAGGGACTTGTTCACGAGATGGCATAATGGGACAGAAATTTAATTTTTAATTTCTTTCACGATTTCTGGCCGTATCCCGTCAATACCAGGAGATTTTTTATCTTTGAGGTCGTTAATGATTTCAATAATCTAGTCTATATTTGTTTCTGACATATAAAATGAATTATTGGATTTTTTCTGACGATTTTTGGAGTTTTTGGTATGAGTTTTGATTTTATTTGCCATTTTTTCCCGAATTTCTGTGAAATGTTCATAGAAAATGTTTGATATTTCTCGAGGGTTTGTCGTTTGATTTCCTGAGGAGTTGTTTATTTGTTTTTTTTTTCTTTGGTATTGGAAAGTTCTTTTACGCATTCTCATACATTTTCAATGAGGAAGTATGTATCCACTTCCGGTTTAAGTAAGTAGTAAGTAAGTAAGTAGGTTATTGAATAGGAAAATCCTAATATTCACAATACATAGTTTAATTTTTTTTTTACAATATAAGATTAATAAACAAGTACTATAACAAAAACAATAAATGAATTCAGGTCTAAATTTAGTATAGAATACATTGTTAAAAATATACGAAATAAGATTGAGAGAAAAAATACTACAAATAACAACACAATACGATAACTGACTTAATTCAGCTGAAAATTTATAATAAAATACAACTATATTTATAACAAATCACAGATATTTTGAGAATGTTTTCTTAGTGTATCTTCTTAGTGTATCACAAGCTTTAATTTCATTTGGAATGGAATTATACTCAACTAGAGACTTCGTACGAATAATGAGTTCATACCTTTACTGGTATTAGATCTGTCGATATGGAAATTGTTTGCACTTCTAGTACAGCGTTCGTGGACCTCATGATCGAACTTGATGAACTGTGTGAAATAAGTTGGCATCAAACCTTTGACAATTTTAAAAATGAAGATCATTGCCGAGAAAGTCAACCTTTTGGTTACTGATTGCCACTGTAAAGTCTCTAGCATATGTGTTATAGGGGTATATCTATTACATTTTAGGATTAATCTCATCCCACGATTCTGAACTTTTTGAAGAGAAGCTTTACTGTTATTGTCTAATAGAAACAGTATTGTAAAACAATAATCGAAATGCGGTTGAATGATACTATTAAAAACTGTCAATCTTGCTTTCATTGATATCTGAGCAGCTATTCTTGAGAAGAGAAAGAGTATTTTAGAAATTTTTTTCTGGATTGTTATAAAGTGTTCCTTGTATGTTAAATTTTCATCCACTACAACCCCAAGGTAATTGAATTGTTTTACAATTTCTATTTTTTTATTTTCTATAATTAAAGTTATGTTATCTTTATCTATATTTTTTGTCCTACTGTGATTTGAAATGATCATAGCTTTTGTTTTTTGTACATTTAGTTTCAACTTATTTCTCTTCAAGTATTTTTCAAGATTAATTAATTCGTCATTCATTTTTTGAACAGAGGTCTCCATACAATCACCACTTCCTGCCAACAGAGTATCATCTGCATAAAGATTAATAAACTCACAGTTAACAGAGCAGTTTATGTCATTCAAGTATAGTATGAATAGTAGTGGTCCAATGACACTACCTTGTGGGACACCTATATTAATCTGTCTTCTAGTAGAGAAATGGTTATTTATTTTCACAACCTGTTTTCTATCACTCAGGTAGCTTTCCAACCATTTCAAAGCAGTTGATTTAATTCCATATGATTTTAATTTCTGCAATAGAATACCTCTGTCTATTGTTTCAAATGCTTGTTTCAGATCAATGAACACTGCCACAATATACTTTCCTTTATCCATCAATTGGTTCCAACTAGTAACAGTCAGTTGTAAGGCTGTTTCACATGAATGTTTACTACGAAAACCTGACTGGTTTCCTAAGAAGATATTATTAATATTTATGTGTTCAATGAGTTGGTTATATGCTGCTCTTTCAATCACTTTCTCAATATCTAGTAACGTGTTGATTGGTCTGAAATTCATTGCATCATTTGAATTTTTTACTTTTGGTATGGGTATTTTAATGGATGTTCTTAGCTCCTTTGGAAATATTCCTGTTGAAAAGGATGTGTTAATAAGATTTAATAGGTGAAAACCACAAGTGTCAATGGTATTTTTTATTACTTGATCATTCACCAGAATGGTCCAATCGAATGGTAGTTTTCCTTGGACCAAATTCAGGAAGTCTGCTGATATATTAAATTTTTGGGGTGATAAATCCGAATTTGAAACAAATAAACAAACAAAACAGTTGTTGCGTGATATTCGCAAAAATCTCCAAAATGTTCGCATCATTTTACTTTTCTGCCTCAATTGCGAAACTATGCATTTCCCTCAATTGCGAAACTATGCGTTTCATGAACAAAGTTGAAGAAGTCGTAATTTTCTATAATTATGTCAATAATTTGTAAAAGAAGGACTATCTGGTGAGGTGCTAGAGCAAGTTGAAAGTTGCGTTTCTTTTTGTTATTTCCGTCAACCTATTGCACCCCTACGCGCAACCCTCAGAAGTCTTCGAGAGACCTGTGCAAGCTAAAGAAGACGCAGCCCTCACCTTTCATCGTGTGATGCCATGTCCGACATTAGATCAAAAACGGGCTTTTGCGGAAATTAATTCATATATAGAGTTTTTTTCTTAGAATCAGGAACAAGAATCAAAGAATTTCCCACCTGTCCGGTAGAAGAAACATTCTCTGATTCGAGAAAAACTACGCCCGATGGGGCACTCTGTGCTAGTTTGTCGCAGTCTCTCCTAAACTCATTGATCAGAGGGAAATAATGAATGCCAACTAAAATATTCCTCTTAAAAGTCGACAGGAAAAGAATCATATCCATAATTTGACCTGTTGATTGTACTGTTTTTACTGAATGTCTATTTATAAAACCTAATAATTCGTTTTCTGCAACTAATAAACAACAACCTTTTTTTGATTCATTCTGTCATGTCATGTCTATCTAGAATGTCTGATGATATAAGAGACGATCTAACATTGATGATTTTAGTGAATAATTCCTTGTTTCTGTATTCTTCTATTCATACTCGCCTGTACTAAATAATTAGTTACTAATATTCATTCATTTTATCACAAGACCTATGGATTTAATCGATTAGACTTTCAAAATATTTTGAGCATGATATTGCTTGGAAAATAGTTTAATATACAATAATTTAATTAAAACCCGATACGGCGAAGCAGTCGAGGGTTTTCATTTTAAAATTATTGTGTAATAGACTGGGAGATGGTGACAGATTCCAGGTGACGATTTCATCGATTATGCCTCTGAGACCAGTGAAAGATATTGTCGTATATTTAAACTCTAATTCACTCTAAAATAATTTATTTAACGAAATACAATGATTCACAATGCTCTAATTTATATAACAATCACTCTACTATTTATATTCGACTTTCACTTCACTGACTGTCCGTCTGTCTGCTGCGTCGTTCTTTTTATATTCACTGTTGACTTCTCCGAATGCTCTAGAATTTTCCATCGAATCGTCCAGATTCATCGAATCGTCCAGATTCTTCTCGGTGCACAGCGTATCGAAGGTCATATGCGGCCTGCGTGAGTGTTCAGGCCCGGCATCGCCCACAGCTTCGCCACAATATGAAGATTCTGACCAAAATGATGAAAAATTTGAGCGGTCGCCGCGTGGCCTTCTTATAAAAAATTCGATTTTCATAATAGTTATTTATGTATCAAGGGCGTAAAGTAGGCGTTTATGGCCTTAAACGCATTTCACGCACGTGATACATACAAAATTTTATGCACTAGCGGTTTTATAGCGCGAATCACAAATACTGACTTGAATTGCAATGGTCTACACGTTTCATACGTTATGCATACAATAATTAAGGGTAACATAATATGAGGAATGTGAAACTATAGAAGCTGAGTGGTATATAGGAGAATCTATTTCAAATAAATAGATCATCACCGAAAAAATTGCTAACGATTATGAACAAATGTTAGAAAGGGTATTGCTCTATTGAACTGAAATGATTCTAATTCGTGTTAGGAATTGCATGAAATGATGTGTGAGTATAGACAATTTGAGAATTTTGTCTACTTTACGGCCCGCCGGGCCATAATGCGCCCACGGGCGGTAAAGTGCCACTTTACGCCCGGCGAACCGGGCGGTAAAGTGTACTTTACCTCCCGCTAGTGCATAAAAAAATATATGTGCTTTATGACGATTTTATCGCCACTGCCATGTACAGTGCATCCCATTTTCGGTGAAACAGTCAGGTTTCTCGCTTGTTATTTAAGATAGAGCCTTGCGATTGTCACGTTCCTGTGATACTTTTTTGTGAAACTCAAGTTGGCCTAATCAGATTTTGCATAACTGTTTCCGTTTG
This sequence comes from Chrysolina oricalcia, assembly GCA_944452925.2. Taxonomy (NCBI): domain Eukaryota; kingdom Metazoa; phylum Arthropoda; class Insecta; order Coleoptera; family Chrysomelidae; genus Chrysolina; species Chrysolina oricalcia. Next base: position 9,521,328 of record OX101814.2, on the reverse strand, counting down.
TGAGATACATGGCGATTTTGGAAATTCATACTTTTCGGACCCCTCCTTTATCTCCGAAGTTATTAGAAATAATGCTGAGCTCAAAACTACGACTGATACAGAAGTCGGCGTAGAATCCAGTCGCGTACTCAATTTTTTTCTCGGGGTATGGTTTTGAAGATACGGCACAAACTTATATTTTTTTCGATGGAACACCCTGTATGTTATTACTTCGTTGAATTCGTTATTTTTCATAGTGGGCCATGGATTTCCCATATAAAAGAAGAATCAATTGGATAATTTTCATTTGTGATTTTTTTTATAGGAGAGTAAGCAAATAAATATTAACACGAAAAACAAAACCTACCTAACAGCAACAAATAAATAAAACAAAAATTCATAATACAAATTGGATACAAAAAAAAACCCAATTAACTCATTAAAATGTTCAAATTGCTGTCCATTTTCCCTAATACATAATTGATAAACCTTTTCAATACGCCTGGGTGCATTTATTATAAAAGGGCGGTTTTGTAAATACCGGAAAGCTGCCTCTGTTGATGCCGGGACTGTTATGTCTGTTACTGTATATTTTATTTTTCAAATAGCTCCCTCCACAAGAAAGAGTCTAATAAAAACAGATCAGGTGACCTTGGAGGCCACCTGATGGGTCCATGAGTTCCAACCCAACAACCCTGCCACGAATAGACCCCCTCAAAATTCTTAAATTACTCAAGGAATTGAGGCTTGAGGGGCTGCTGTGAACGAGAACACCTTGAGATAGCAGAAGAAGATGGGGCCCTATAGATCTAATCAGGTCGCAGCGCATCAGTTATCATCCACACTTACCATTACCTTTACCATCTGGTGTGTTTCTTGATTCAGTCCAACAATTTTAAACCTTGGGTTCAGCACCTTTTTTTCTCCAATTGCATAATTATTATCAAATTTGTTTTGAATTTAGTCTTTGAGTTTGTTAAAATATTTATTTTCTTCTCTTCTTTCTCTTCTCTTCTTTATTTCTATTCTTCCATTTCTTGTTTTTCTTATGGCAATTTTCAGTTTGAAAATATATTTAAAGATATCTTTTCCCGTATATATTGAATATTGTTTTGAATTCGAATTGATCAAAATGGTTTCAAGAAGCGGGTGATTTTTTATTTCTCTCTACTAACTACTATTCGGAAATATGTGGGAATGGAAATATTTGATTGTACATACATTTGTTTTTAACTCTTCAATTTTCTTATCATTTCCACACAGACATCCAATATCGTATTTTTATCTACAATATTTATGGTAATCAAATCATAATTACATTTAACCACTCATTTTCTTTCTCAAGTCGACTCTTGTATCCATCTTTTTCTGATAATGAAAGTTCTTTATTTTCTAAATTGAAGAAGAACTGGTCATGAGTAGCAATGAACACAATCAGTGAAAAAGTCTCAACCTCAAATTTCCAAAAATATACGCGGATACTAGTGATTTATGAGGAATAGATTGGGTAATTCCCATAGCAGCTGTGCTACTTTTTTGAGCGGCTTCGTATTCTTCAAATATTATATCATCAATTCAGTTCTCTCTAGGTTTCCCTTCATTAGTGTCAGATATAATAAATCTATGAACTATCTGACAAAGAAATAAGAAGTACTTGATCAAGTTGAAAAGAACGGTAATTACCTGGATGCTGGTATCTATTATTCGAGATCATTGGACAATTAGCGTTTGACAGCAAAATGAGATGTTGAATATTAGTCTGTCAACTGCAACCACTTTCGTGAAATTATTTTCTTAAGAAACAATAGTTGTCAAAGGCAAGTTCATTTAGAATAATTATTGAACTGTTATAACTTGATCTAATGACAGTTAATTTTGTTCGAGCAGTTAGATTTAGTGGAATTATTTGAATTTTTCCAGTCTAGTGCTAAATTGTATTTATTGGCTTCATTGAGGTAATTTTTTCTATGTTTCTATTAGGCGCTTTCTTGTTCGACTGTTTGTTTGTCAATTTGGTACAAATTTTGCAATTGATTTTGAAATAACTTCCTGATGAGCTAGATACCAATTTGGAAAATAGGTACCGGGGAATCTACCGTTACGGGTTAGTTTGGGTTTACCAGAATTTAGAAAAGATACACTGTTACTGTTTCAGAAAATGTAAGAATCAATTTTACTATCCAGTTTAATTAAATAATTTCCAGATATCAGATTGGAAGACTGCAATAATTATCCTGTGCATGTAACATAATCCAACCTTGGAGAGTTCTGAAATGGAAGATAATTACCTAGATATTGGAAATATCGCAGAACTTAGAATTTACCGAATCTAATACCTTTGTAATTCGAAATCCATAGAGTTCATCACTCAGCTTTTGTAGAATTCCAGTTTGTGGTTGCGAATAGATTCCATAGTTCTTTCAATTAATCACCAATTCATTTGGATTGTAGTGTCGGTTTGGTGAATTTTACCAAAAAAAAATAATTGTACCAGATTGTTAAAAAAATTGTTATTCAAGTCAACCGATTGCACCCCTACGCGCAACCCTCAAAAGTCTTCGAGAGACTTTTGTGAGCTAGGGAAGACGCAGCTCTTACCTTTTAACGTGTGATGACATGCACGAGAACGATTATCATGCTGAGATTTGATCCCTCGATCCTTCTCTTGAAAGGCTAATGCTCTACCAGCACGGCCACCATGGCCCAGATAATGATGAGTAACTCAACAGTTGATGATGAATATAGGTAATTTTAAAGCTCAACTTACTGTTGAAAGTATTAAAAATTGAGTAGGTACTGTAGAAAACAAATAAACGTAAATAAAAACCATGGTAAACATCTATGGAATTGTGTGAAAGAAACTAACGGCCATCAAACCAAAGATGTTCCAAAAGAAATAGAAGACACGAAAAACAATGTTTGAATGTTTTAGACGATGTAGTAACTTGATTACTTATATTTCGGACGTCCATCATCTTAATGGTTGAAAGATTTCTATCTCTTTCAAATTTTTCACAACGTTTCAATTGCTTGAATCCGCAATCGTCTTCTGGTGAATAGTGACAAAATCAGATGCTACGCGACCTTTTATAGGTCTATAATTAAGTGTAAATACGCGCGGACTTGTGGCGCGCGTGGTTTCGCGCTTATTCTCCCTCCAAAACGGTCCATGAGCGGTTTCCATACGTTTTTAATTTCCACGCTTGGTTGACTGAAGGCACCATTGGCTTCTATGTAGGTGGTTTCCATAAATTTCCATTTGAACCAATGTTTCTCTCTATGAAGAACACTAGCTTCGTCCCAGAGAACTCGGTGGTGTTTTGTCCAGGCGTGGTCAGCAATTCCCGATTTTGATGTTTCCCCTCGTTGAGTCCACTTCTTGTGTTCGGCTATTCTTACTGATAATGGCCTCTTGGTCTCTCCGAAATAGGAATCTCCACATTCACATGGGACTTTGTAAATACAGTTTTTGCTGGATTCTGTTGTGTTCTCTGGTTTCGTCTTGGTGAGGAAGCTTCGTAAGGTACTGCCGGATTGAAAGAAACTCTTGATGTTCTATTTATTTCCGATCCTTCTGATCTTCTCGGAGATACCCCTGATATAGGGAAGAATGAGAACGGGGTTTTGTGGTCTTTCTTCGGTTGTCTTGGTCTTTTCGAGTTGTTTCCGAACTTCTCCTATGAGCTTCTCGGAGTATCCGTTTCGGCGTAGGTCCTTTTTTATTTGGTTAATTTCCGCCTCCAATGACTCCTGGTTGTTGGAAATAGACAATGCTCTCTCCACCAACGTTCTTACGATTCCCCTCTTTGTGGAGTTTGGGTGATTAGAGCCGTAGTTGAGGTACTGCAGAAAATGTTGGCTGTTGCTGAGTTTATTTGTGACACTTGCTACCAAGAATTCAAATTTCTAAAAAATAACAACGAACACCAAAAACTCCACAATTATTTGTTCCATCATTGTCAAATGACATTTTTCCGAATAGAAAGCATCTAGCTGTCGAATAATATTTGTATATTCTATGATAATTTAAATTGAATTTTATTGGTCTCTGTCCTGTTTCAAGAATTAACAAGAAGATGGAAAGCATTTGGCTTGTTGAATAATACCACTTTTTTTGTTTTAAGGACAATCGTACTGAATAGGAAGACCAGCCCATGAATCTTTATGATATATTAATAATGATTGATGTTAGTTCGTAATATGCGATGTATTATTCGAAAATGTTTGCAGATTTTTGCTATATTGGAATTAAATATTCAGTTTATGTTTGAAATTTATTTTAATTTCCAATTATCAAAGAGAACTCTGTACACCATTGAACGAAATATCTTAAGGTAATGAAGACAAGGACATAATCTGTTTACACTTATAAACCATATAATTTTTGTTTTACGACTGAACTCCACAGATTCAATTATTTTTTCTAGTACCTACATGAAGTGTGCTGGACGATTCTTACCCAGATAATACGGGTTCAATCCGTCTGCCACTCAACCAGAGTGGTTAATAGAGGTATAGAAGTGGATGGAAAAATGTTGAGGATTTTGGAAACGTTGGTTTCTTCAAAAATTTGAGCAATATATCTCCACTTCATCAAAACACTTTATTGCTAAAAATACTCATCTGAAGACTAACATCAGTCTTGATGATGCTAGTTTTATTAGCGAAACATAAATCGAGTATAGTATAATGAAGTGCTTTGGTGAACTCGAGAAAAATTTCTCAAATTGAGGGACGATACATTTATGGTGTGTTGAATAAAAGACAAAATGCACCTTCCTAAACAATGAAAAATATACAGTTAGGTCCTAAAGTAAAGGATAAATTCATTTTCTATGTTATAATCCGTTTTCAAGAAAACCCCGGAAACATGTCAATTTGTATATTCGTTAAGATACTCTGTGACATGAAAAAAAATCGCCGCTCCTTCACCCCTTCCAAGTGGAAGCCATCACCCCCAAATTTTTTCAAATGAAATAGACGGTCGAGCGATACCTCATTTCGAAGGGTATTCAATTGTCTTGTATTCAACAGCCTTGTATCACGTACGACAAACAACAGTTGGTAAATGAACAAAAAACATTCATGGTGCATTGAATATACAGCGAATTTAATAGTATTCGTGATAATTTTTAACATTTTGAAAACTCATATTGTTATGACGCAAACATTCAAAATTCAAAAAAATAGACATGGCTGTATAGACAATTGAATACCCTTCTAAATGAGGTATCACTTGACACCCTATTTCATTTTTAAAAAATTGGTGGGGTGGCTGTCACTTTGAGGAGGGTGGAAGAGGGGCATTTTTTTATGTCACAGAGTGTCTTTTCGAATACATAAATCGATGTATTGTCGTGATATCGAGCAATGCCATTTGAATTGTTTTGGTGAACTGATCTACTGTTTCTTGTTATTAATTGATTAGGTCATGACCGCAGGTCATTATCAAGTGCGAGTTTGATGACTCGCAAATTGTATGACCGTGACAGTGCACACCAAATAAAAATAAAACATTTCTATCTATATATATATATATATATATATATATATATATATATAATATAAGGTGATTTGCATCAGGGGAGATAGTAATAGACTCCCATAGAGGAGAGAGCCCTGACTCTCAGTTAGCCTTACAGGCTAGGCCCTTCTGGCCTTAGCTGCAAGTATTGGTTTAGTGATAGTTTTAGGTAAGAGTTGTTTTAAGTATTTTATCATTGAGTATCCCGTATTTCAAATGTATATTTGTCTTTCCCCCCGTATCCCAGTTGTTATTTAATAAATGTTTATGCACTGTTGCTACTCCTTGATTTACTATAGCTACCATCTGTAGCTACTAGTCGCAATTAGTATAAGGGAAACAACCCCTTATACGACTCAGGATGTCACCCCAGCAGCCCTAGTCGCGACAGTATTTCAGGGTTCTTCATGAATATAAGGTAGAAAATTAATTTATCCGTTACCTCACTGTATAAATTCATGATAATGTAATCCCACACTATGAAATTTCATAGCAAATTCACATCAGAGTGTATTTTTCAAGTTAGAAAATAAAACTGTAATATTACAATATAAAATTTCACTGCAAATTATTCACGTTAGAGAATCAAGTCGTAATATTACAATGTAAACTTCCAATGCAAATTTTTGTTATGAGGTAATATAACAATGTGAAGTTCCATCGTAAAATTATGTCACAACGTAAAGTTACATCGAAGAAGTGCACAGAGTTATTCAGAGTGAATATTCAAGGTGATATAACACGTGGTATGCAAAATTCCACTCGAAGGTAAATTCCCGTTAAAAAGGGCGGTAATTAAATTGCCGCTAGTGGAGCGATAAAATTCTTTCAGTGTAGGGTTTTCATTAACAAACTATCTTATAGAAATTAGTATAGACCATTTGCGTCTTTTATTTTGTGGGGAAAAAACCTCTATAACTTGTTCTAATACGTGTTCCACTACGCTAAGTACAACCGGCGTTTTTGAGAATGTTGCAAATTTCTGTATCGATGCGGGTTATCACTTGGGCACCATATGAAGTTGCTCAGAACTTTACACAAACTGAGTATGTGATAGATATCGCTGCAATAAACAACTGTTTTCTACAAAGATGTACCGAGAAATAATACATTCTTAAGATACAAAATGTTGAAAAACCGATATTTTTTTAAATTTCAACATTCTTTATTTTGAGAACGAATCATGTTTCGATGCACTTTGATGAACAAGTGTTATTTATTTTGGCAAGATCTATCAGACACCCAGTTGTTGTAAAGTTCTGAGCAACTTTACCTGGCGCCTAACCTGCATCGATGAGGAAATTTGCAAATTTCTCAAAAACGCTTGACCCTAGCATAACTGAACAAAAACACCTTTTTTGTTTAGAAAAGGTATAGGAATAAGGTCTGAATATAAAAAAATGTTCTGTTAAATAAATAATAATAAAAAATAAATTACGCAGCGCCCTCTAAGTGCTCCATAAAAATTAATACCAAATTTTGATTTTTCTCCTCAAAAAAACCTGTTCATAAAATTCTGTGCAAAAAATTAATGTTTTGCAAAAGTTATTCAAAATAATTGAAAATGAAATTTCAACTTCAACATCATATTAACTTTTTTTTCTTTGGTGTTTTGGCTTTGACTGCTATGGTCATTAGCCATGTGTCCTGGATAGGCCTTGTTACTATCTCCATACGCCACCTTAGGAGCAGCACTGTTAATTTTCAACGCAACAGTGAATCGTGGAGGATTATTCCCAGCCGACACGAGCCTCAATCATTCAGACTTTCTGAAAATGAAAAAAGATCGCACCGTCTGGGAATCGAACCTGGAACCTCTCGATTACCAGGCGGGCGCTTGACCACTGCGCTAGCTAATCCCCGCCCTTATATTGACTCTTTATCTTGAAATCAGTCAAATATTTAGCCTTTAAAGTTTGAACAAGTGGTCAATGATTACCCGATCACGAGACTGTGTGACGATAGTTTTTCCTCTGTCGCTACTTGTCTTTTCAACTGCACATTCAAGGAAACATTGTATCTGCCGCGAAACAAATCTTGTGTTTTTCTCGATATCAATGATTATTTAAATTGCCATTTTCTATATATAATGCTTTTGTCATTTATTCGTTCGTATCAGATACAGCTACGATAATGTATTGTATAATGGGATATTATTACGAACAAATGGACTTCGATAAATAACTCCCCGAACCATAAACAAAGTTTAATATTATGTTACCTGTTATATTTTGTCTGCTACTACATTATTATAGAAAATTAATTAAGTGACCGATGTTGAAACTGTCTGTTTATGGAATAGACCGTATTGTTAGGTACTTAGACTGATACAGATAATGTATCTATTAACGAAATGTGTTTTATTGTAGTGTTTGGTAGATGGAGTGGTTAGATATTGACTTCAGTGATAGTTTGAAACAATGAGAAATTGTTCTCAAGTGAAACTGTATATTTCTTTCTCGAACAAATGTCGTGGACTCCAGAGGATTGCTCGTAAGGGCGCGGAAGGATGATGGAAAGAACAAATACTGTCAGTTTCAGTCGTGACCATTTTTGGAGGCTATGTTTGAATCATCGGAGTAGCACTCTCAATTTTAACTTTGTTTATTGAATTTGCAATGCATTGTACAATAAATAATCGAATTTGAACAGGAATTTTGAATTCATAAGTTAATATATGATAACATAGGCTATGAGACCTGTGTGTTATCATATGATTTGTCAACATACGTACTCAATTAATACTCAATTAATGAGTACACAATAATGAGTGAAAACCTACCTGCCAGAAACAATTCTAAACGCTTAAAATGAGAAACAAAGTAACAGGATAGGAGCTGGTGGAGAATGTTGCTGAGGTTTCAACTTTGAGGAAAAAAAAATAAACACTCAAATTGGTGAAATGGGAATGCAGTTTAGGGGTTGAAAACGGTTTTTTGGGGATTTGCAGCGAAACATGACTTCTTAGAGAAAAATTTTTGATAGAAAAGATCACCTTTTCTCACGAGTGTGGAAGTCTGTGGCACGAGGCTGGAAGGCGAGTGCCGCAAACACACGAGTGAGAAAAAGTACTTTCCCCACATGTTTCACATTATACTTTTCCTACAAATGCAAAAATTTAAAAAATACAAGTTATGTACCTCAATAATTATTTTTTCCTACAACTGCATAATTACAATAACATTAAAGTATCCTACCTCTTGACAGATAAATAATTTTCTTGAGTGCCAATTCATACTTTTTTTGAAATTTCCATCAACAAATCCAACGTTACTTTCGCAGCTTTTTCCAATATCTCTAGAGGAGTATTATTATCAAAATCGTCAGTATCCATATTATTTATTATAAATAAGTATGTCTTATTGAAATAATATTCATTCGAAATTTCGATTTTTATGGAAGCACGAATGAAAACTATCTGAGGAGTTTAAAAAACTCCTGTAATCTGACAGTTCTGATAACTATCTGAAAATAAACAGCAGCCAACTACCTAGCCAACTAGTTTTTGTCGATTTTTCAACATAACCTCAAATTATCCGTCAAAATGGCAAAAACCTGATTTTTCACAATTCAGAAGACAGCTAGTTTTCGAGTTATGAATATTTTTCGAAAAAAATACCTACATCTTCCACAAACATTTGTTTTGGTGTTTTTTGTATTTCGAAGGTCAATAAGTGATCATTTTAGTTGTTGATACGTCTACTTTCAAATGGTCTATGTAACCTGATGGTTTATTGATCGTTGAATGCCTAAAATTGAGAAAAACCGACAAGAAGTCTCTCAATTATGATATTCTCAATATTTTCAATGATTTTCAATAGTTGTAGAAAAACAGTAAGAGGCAAGGACCAGGTGGAAAATATTGTTGAGGTTCCAACTTTAAGGAAAAAAAGTTAAACACGAAAACACTCAAAATAGTAAAATGGGGATGCAGTTTAGGGGTTGAAAATATTTTTTGGGATTTGCGGCAAAACGTAACCTCCTAGTTTCAGTGATAGTAACCATATTACTATCAATAAACTGAATTGATTTGTTTTGATTTGTATTTTCGCCCGAATGCCTTCAAAATGCTCCTTCCTCGTTGGTGGCTTTCCAGTTATTATATTTTATTTTGTCATAATAATAATATAATAATAATAATAATAACATTTTTAATTTATATTTTGAACATTATTTTAGAAATTGAATTAGTATAAAGATTGTTCACCTTGAACATGGCGTAAAATCAATTTTTGTTAAATTCAGTTTGTGTTTTGAGGTTTGAGATGAAACCGTTGCGTTGTATGGAAATCTTCATACAATGATAATACGAATGATTTTATGTTCGTTCTTGCACGATTTTCAATTCATAACAAGAAATTTTCGATTATCAACCTTTTACAATGCAAAAAAACACTATAGGACTATTGACAAATGAAGTTTTTTCACATAATTTCTTATGAATTAGTCTGGCGCGGAGGTGAAGGTGTTAATTGCCTCCTCCATCATTTCAGAAAACAAATTAATAATGCAGGTGAAGAAAATGGACGATTGGAATATAATCCGATATTCAGTAAAACTTGCCAGGGTGGTAATAAAAAGTGCACAGGCACGAAATGGTTGACACCTAACATTGAAAACACTGATCGATGCCCCATAAGACTATATAACGAGCTGATTTCACAACGTGGTCAAAATATACCAATCGATAGACTTTTTTCTACCCCCAATCCTTTCCGGAAAGAGCCGAAGTGGGCCAGAATGAAATAGGCAAATGGTTGAAAAAATCAGCAGAAAAATGTGGTCTCGACACCAAAAAACGAAAACTTAGCAATCATTCAAGTCGTTCGACTTTAGTTTCTCATATGGTAGAGAAAGGTTTTCAGGAACAAAAGGCTATTAAGATAACAGGCCATGTCACAGCATCTTCGCTGAAGCTTTTTCTACACATTGATGCGGAGCGTCATAAAAATATTTTGGGAAAATTAAGAACAAACACATCAGCAGCAGGCATTGCTAGTACATCGACTGCCGAACACAGAGAGAAATAAATGTAAGTTTTTTACACAATTGTGAATAATTTCAGCACAATTTGTTTCTAAAAAGTTAACAGCACCAATTTGTTCATTTTTCTTCTATAATATTGTACTAGAGATATTGTGTATAAACGATACACTTCAGTGTTGTTTTATTCTGAATAGTTTTGTTTTAATTTTATACACAAAATATACAAAATTAATTGGTATGTTGTGCGACGAATGTCAACAACTTGTGTACTGTTTATGCATAAATTGTAATGAATGGCAACAATTTGTGTACCTGGTTTGTACAAATTGTGTATATTGTACATATTTGTGTACAAAGCAAGTCCAATTTTTATAGGTACCATTTATAATTTTAGAATAGCACATAACATCCAAACGGAATAATATAAGAATAAGCATCAGTTTCAACCTGCTCGCTTCTTCAGAACTTATTCTGTTCAGAAATTACAATCTTCATTTTCCAGAAGGTTAAAATAAAATTAAATGTCATTCGCATAATGTTTATTTCATCACAAAGAACTAATAACAAAAATAACTGAACTATAAACTCTAATTACAAATAAAATAACAGAAACACAAAAAACCAAACAGAACATAATTGAACCATACATTTTGTTATTTTGGGACACGTTGAATAATAATAAAGTTTAAAGTAATCTTTGTGTCAAACTATATTTATTCAAGTAGGAAGTAGGTACGAGGATGCACCTTTCAAACTGTTGAAAATAATGAAAATGAGTCAGTTTGTAGGTTTCATGTTATAACAAAAATTAATAGCAATACTAACCTTCAAATATTGGTATGAGTTTGCAAATAGTGTAACAAATGGAAGATGACACAAAACCACATACATATGAGAAAATAATTAATAGTAGGTAAGTACACTTAACCAGCTTCGCCCTTCGATCAGCATAAAACAATCAAACAATGATGGACTGGACATTTGGATTGCCGCGCATGCGTATTTAGTTGGGTGAGACGACGCCTTGGTCAAATTGTGGCAGATTACACAATTCTGTTGAAATAGTATACAATTTGTGCATATCAAATAGAAAGTACACAACGGGTGTAAGATGAGTTCAATGCGTTGTAGATGTTTTCCATATATATTGTGTTATGGTAGATGTACATATTTTTGTGTATTTTTATGCAATGTGGAAGTGCATGAATACTATATAAATTGACTTTTATTGAATATTTATTGAATTTCACAAAACGCGTGTGATGAAAGCATGGACAATTGTGTAAAATATCTACACAACAGTGTCTTACACAACGTTGTGCATGAACCTGCTGCAGTCTTTTCTCTCTGTGCATGCTCAACTTCACGCAATGTAATATCAACCAATGACTTGGAAGAGACATCATGTGTTTCTGCTGCTCGATCCATTTACAAAAACTGTGTTTTTAATGATTGTACATTTTCTAATAATTGAATTTCCTTGTTTTCTCCTCATGTTAATGAAATACTAATGTATTATATTGTTCTTCCTTTGGTTTGTTCAATGAATAATCTCTCCAAATACAACTCGTTCTTCAAATTTAATGAGATAAATTTTCATTTTCAAAACACTCAACACTTTTTTATTTTGAGACAAAAGCATTCAAATAAACTGAATTAGATAAAATCACGAGTCCGTAGGCCGAGTGATTTGTTTTAATTATTTTACAAAATAAAAAAGTTTTCGTGTTAAATAATAATGTATCGATAAAATTTGAGACTCGTGGTATTACCTTTGATAATTTCACTCGCCGTATGAAACCCTCAATTCCGGCAATATTAGGACCAATAAGGGACGTATTCCTCGATAATACGCAGTTCTTTCCTTTCAAGACGGAAATTTCCCTCACGTGTAAAAACGTCCATAAGAGGAATGCTCACAGCGATAATTGCACTGTAGGACTGTAGTGACGCGTTCGCGTCACGGCAGTGCAATTATCGCATTAGATGTCAATTCAAGTGAAGTCGCGCGATTTTAATGTCAGAAGTGAGACTTCAAATGTGTCATCTACCTACTAGTGTTCATATCGCGATTGCTACGGAAGTAACTGAGAAGCTTACGGACATAGCAACGCTAATCTGAAGTAAACAAATATCATTGTTTTCATATTTCTCGTCCAAGATGCATATAACTCCTGGTGGAATTACTTATAGCTGTGAAATTGTCATCCAAAACTATTGATGTACGGCCTGCTTGATTCATGACATTTTTATTGCGTCAAGAGAGTTTACTCAATTTTAACATAGATGGCAGGAAAATCATTACCGATCATGATGACTTGACATGTCGTTTTGACAAACGCATGCTGCGTCATCGACATAACCTCAAATTGAACCATGTCATGATTGTCATGTCGAAGTCGAGACTCACAAAAAATGCTATACACTACCCTAACTTTTACGAATGACAGAAAAACACAAGAACAAATAATTAACAATAACCCAACAACTAAAAACGTCGCAAAACTACCGAACTGAGCGAAAAGTATTAAAAGAACAGAAAAATCACACGATAAATAACAATATGCAATGTAATTGACATATAACCTCAAAATAATGTTAACGTTCAAAAACTCAAAAAATTTATCTAGTAGGCACTTTGGATTGTTGGAAACTCCACTATATTCGACTTTAAGCGTCATCCATTGACGAATGGAACAAACTCTATTGACGCAATTATTACAGGATCAAGAACTTTAGTTGAAACAAAAGCGAATCAGTAAACGCACCAGGAGTTATATGCATCTTGTTCTCGTCTGAAATGAACCGTTTCGGAACTTTTAATGAAGCCGAAATCGATAAGAATATCAAAAAACGACTCCAGCGAATACTAAGAAAAGTAAGAAGTTTATTTGGAATCAGTTGGATTTTTGTAAAGCAAGAGGGTATAAATTAGAAAAAAACACGCCAGTATGCGAAATTGCGAAAATCTTGAAGGACTGGGCTCATAACATGAAGAAAAATAATGGTGAGGAGTACAAAGAAAGCACCGTGAAAACTATTTGGAATGTCACCGCCAAAATGATTATGGAAGAATACTTCCAGAAATATGGTATGGGAAGCTTGGTATATAATGTTACTTATAATAATTGTACTGTTTATTATAACATTAAATAATGAAAATTCATTGTGCATTCTTGAAATTTTCACTAAACAAGGACGAATTTTTTGATTGGCTAAAAGAGTGAGGTGTGAAATTTCCTACCGAATACCACTCGTGCATTGAAAATTAACCAGATAATTCTGAAAAGAACGTGTTTTTTTTATAAAAAACCGCACTCGGTTATTTTTTTCGTTGTTTCAAAAAATTGCCCTCCTCTTTCGGAGTCGGGCAATTTATGCTTTGAAACAACGAAAAAAATAAACTCGTGCAGTTTAAAAAAAAAACACGTTTTTTTCAGAATTACCGGTAATTTTCAATGCACTTGTGGTATTACCCCCGGAAATACCACTTTGTCATGGCAAGCACGTATCCAAACAACAACGGAGAATACAATAATATGATCCTGCTACTAATATCAATGTCAGTCTGACAGACTTCATAGGCATTGTCTATAACTATTGAAGTATTCACGATAATGCAACTTTTTTAACTCTGCTGATTCGTGAAATTATCACTTATAATATCACAAGAGCTTAAATTGTTTCCGAAATTTTTTTTGAGGGCACGAATATTTTGAAAATTATCCCGAGCCGCGAAGCGACGAGGGATAATTTTTTCAAAATATTCGTGCCCGAAAGAAAATTTCCAGGAATAATTTAGGTATTCGGTAAGAAAATTTCACACCATAATTTGGAAAAAAGTTATCAATCCAATCTGACATTTTAAATTAATTTCACTGCTTGTCAAGTCCACCATGTTTCGTTAAATAAAAAATATTAGGTACCACCTTTAGTTACACCAAATTCTAAAACTCAAATGGGTATTAGATCAGGCTATCACCCTTTCATAATTTTAGGTTACTAAAGGTGGTAAAAATGTATTTTTTGATGAAGTAATTCATAACACTTTTAATGTAAAAAATATAATATTAACATTGTTTGTTGCAGTAGGTGGCCGTGATATAGGCGGCCATGCTTTTGACAGATGAGGTTTATATTGGTAAATTACATTGAGTTACTGTATAGTAAACCAGCAAACAAAGATATTCTTATATAAAAAATTTATGTAAATACTGCAAAGAGTTGAGTTGAGTGCAAATATGTCATCCAAAATTAATATATTTAACGAATTTAATTGAAGATTGTGACCAAGAAGCGTTAGAGTCGAATGGTATGTTTACGAAAATCCAAGAAAGTCTGCTGCAGATGTCAAGTAAATATGGCCTTTTGCGTAAAAGAGATTTGAACAATATTGTTTCAAAATATTATATATATATATATATATATATATATATATATATATATATATATATATATATATATATATATATATATATATATATATATATATATATATATATATATATATATATATATATATGTCTTCAAACACAGACAGCTAATTAATTCGTCACCTTACTATTCACCATTAAGAAGAGAGGATGGGTTAGAATTCAAGCAACATTTAAATCTTACTATGTTTGTAGATCCTACGTTTTTTGAAATATAAATTGTTAATGCATAATGATTAAACAAATTTGTGTTTTCTGTTTAATGAAACTTTATAGCGAATAATAAATAATAATGTTGATTCTTATAGAAATTTTGCATCATTCACAGGTATATCCACAATATATAATGGTTGTAGATCATATGTTTACCTTTTCAACTGTTGGAAAATTTCTACTCAAATATCGTGGCACCACGAAAAAATTACCGGCAATTTTTTTAGTTTAGTAACTAGTCAAAATTAAGGCATCTTATTGGTTAAAAAGTAGAGGTATGAAGTTGAAATGTTCTGTAGTAATACCACAAGTGATTCAATTTTCGCAATAAGTCTGTCGATTAATTTCTGAACGAAACTGAATTGTTTCGAGAAAACACCACGAGTCCGCAAGACGAGTGCAATTTTATTAGACTATTTCACGAAGCATTAAAAGTATTATTATAAACATGAACAATCGATTCATCATAACCATAATCAATCAACCAAAATCACAAAAAATGTATTATCACTATCAATAATTTATTATTTAGTTACGATGCGACTCATTTTGACGTTTTCGCCTACAATTATGATCTGTCAAAATGTCAAACTTTGCTTTGTCATCTATGGTTACATCGTTGAAAATACAAACGTTGACAGACCAATCAGAAATGAGAGACAGCTGGTGTTTTCGCGATAATACAAGTTGTCTTTGATTTGTGATTTGTCAGATTACGTGAATATCTTAAGAAGAGTGGAATAGTCAGTAGTAATACCACAAGTCATTGAATTTTCGCGATAAGTCTGTCGATTCATTTCTGAACGAAACTGAATTGCTTCGAGAAAACACCACGAGTCCGCACGACGAGTGGTGTTTTCTCGATACAATTCAGTTGAGTTCGGAAATAAAAGACAGACTTATGAGATAAATTTAATCCCGAGTGGAATTTTATTAGACTATTTCACGAAGCATTAAAAGTATTATTATAAACATGAACAATCAATTCATCATAACCATAATCAATCAACTAAAATTACAAAAAATGTATTATCACTATCAATAATTTATTATATAGTGACGATGCGACTCATTTTGACGATTTCGCCTACAATTATGATCTGTCAAAATATCAAACTTTGTTTTGTCATCTATGGTTACATCGTTGAAAACACAAACGCTGACAGACCAATCAGAATTGAGAGACTACTGGTGTTTTCGCGATAATACAAGTTGTATTTGATTTGTGATTGGTCAGATTACGTGAATATCTTAAGAAGAGTGGAATAGTCAGTAGTAATACCACAAGTCATTGAATTTTCGCGATAAGTCTGTCGATTCATTTCTGAACGAAACTGAATTGCTTCGAGAAAACACCACGAGTCCGCACGACGAGTGGTGTTTTCTCGATACAATTCAGTTGAGTTCAGAAATAAAAGACAGACTTATGAGATAAATTCGATCCCGAGTGGAATTTTATTAGACTATTTCACGAAGCTTTAAAACTATTATTATAAACATGAACAATCGATTCATCATAACCATAATCAATCAACCAAAATCACAAAAAATGTATGATCACTTTCATTAATTTATTATACAGGGTGGGTCACGGTCGATGGTACCTTAGACGTTTACGAAGAACGGGAAATAGGATCATTCTGAAAATTTGGTTTCTCAAGTAGTTGCTCTTGGTCTATCGATCTAAAATATTTTCAGCAATGCAGCGTTGCCGATTATACCGGAAAGTAGCAGCATCTTTGTTATTTCAAATAGGTCACACTGTATATTACCGCATTCTTGAACTTTTCATTCCTTTCTGATTATTTTTGTCATTTACTACCCTATACCTATCTCTAATGGTTTTTGAGATATTGGTTATTTTCCATATTTTTTATCCAATACATAGCTCGAATTGAATGTTTATTTCTGCGGTATTTGGATTCTTAGGAAGTTGCAATTTTGTGTTTAGTTCATCAAGATCATGTACATTGATTCTGCATAGAGAAGTTTGTTCTGCGTTATACAGGGTCGTTCAAAATTCATGATCTTACTGCTAGATATGAAAAGGGTTAAAAGTGCGTTTTTTTAAATGAAACATCCTGTATATTATGAAATATTTCGAAAGATGACTAAATTCCCTTCGAATTGATATATCATGTTCCTATACCTAAATAGCTAGAATTCCGAGATAATAGCAATTTTCACTTGTAATCTCCCAAGTGCTTGAATTATTGCCGGAAATTTTACGAGTACCCAAATGAATTTTCTTTGAAAATTCATGTACGAGATAAATTTATGGCAATTAATTCAAGTACGAGGGGGATTTGGTAAAAAATTTCACATCGAGAAATGAAAATCATCCAACAATTCATAAGAAATAACTAAAGATGGTTTCACCTGAACTATTTATAACCACTGAAATATTGATATGTAAAATGCTATTATCTCGGAATTCTGGCTATTAAGGTATAGGAACATGACATATCAATTCGAAGGGAATTCAGTCACCTTTCAGGATATTTCATAATTTACAGGATGTTCCATTTAAAAAAACGCACTTTCAACCCTTTTCGTATCTAGCAGTAAGATCATGAATTTTGAACGACCCTGTATAACGCAGAACAAACTTCTCTATACAGAATCAATGTACATGATCTTGATGAACTAAACACAAAATTGCAACTTCCTAAGAATTCAAATACCGCAGAAATAAACATTCAATTCGAGCTATGTTTTGGATAAAAAATATGGAAAATAACCAATATCTCAAAAACCGTTAGAGATAGGTATAGAAGAGTATGGGGCAGAAGTATTCAGAAAGGAATGACAAGTTCAAAAATGCGGTAATATATAGGGTGACCCATTTGAAATAACAAAGATGCTGCCACTTTCTGGTATAAGCGGATATGCTGCGTTGATGAAAATATTTTAGATTGATAGACCAAGAGCAACTACTTGAGAAACCAAATTTTCAGAACGATCCTATGTCCCGTTCTCCGTAAACGTCTAAGGTACCATCGACCGTGACCCACCCTGTATAGTTATGATGCGACTCATTTTGACGTTTTCGCCAACAATTTTGTTCTGTCAAAATGTCAAACTTTGCTTTGTCATCTATTGGCGAAAGAAAATAAGATCGCAGCGCCACCTATAGCAAGACTTTGAACTACGAATCACGGACAAAGGTTTTTGACTTTACACGTGTTTATATGGCGTTTTGACGATCTGTACTCCTATTTTCAAACAATTTGTGAAAACTTGTTATTTCTATAACTAAAAGGTGATTGTGTTTCTATTGAAAGAACGTTTCGGTAAGGTGATTCAAAGGTATTTCATCTCCGATTAGTTTTGAATGCTTCTGCAATTCAAGGTTGTATGGCGTTTTGATGATCTGTTCTACTATTTTCAAACAATTTGTGAAACTTTGTGATTTCTTTAACTGAAAAGTTATTGTGTTTCTATTAAAAGACTTGAACGATAGTTTCAGTGTAGTTTACAAATATTTTAATTGATTTTAGAGGTCATGAATTGCGATCAATTATTGATCTGATTCATTCATCAGTCTGTTTGTCAAACTAGCATATACTTCGATATTATTTAGCCTGCCAATTTTCAGTTTCAAAATCCATGCTTTCCTTTGGTCAATTTCTTCAATCTGGTCGAACCAATTGGTGATTTTTTAACCTTGCTTTTATTTTTGGGGGAAATTTGTAATATCCCACATTTTCCTTCTTGCCATATGTCCTGCATTCTGGGACTGAACAACTAAGATTGTATTTTCCCATATTTGGCAGTCAATCAACAGTATAAACCAAAAAAATACGAACAGAAATCGAGTATGGAAATATCCTTAATCAACAGAATGAATCAGATCAATAACTCACAAATCATGACTTCAAAAAACACGTAAAATATTTGTAAACTACACAATCAACTAAAATCACAAAAAATGTATTATCACTATCAATAATTTATTATATAGTTACGATGCGACTCATTTTGACGATGTCGTCAAAATGTCAAACTTTGTTTTGTCATCTATGGTTACATCGTTGAAAACACAAACGCTGACAGACCAATCAGAATTGAGAGACAGCTGGTGTTTTCGAGATAATGCAAGTTGTCTTTGACTTGTGATTAGTCAGATTACGTGAATATCTTAAGAAGAGTGAAATAGTCTCAATAAATATTACTTGTGCTCACAATACTATCGATAATTCCGTCAGAAATCTTAAACTCGACGCTTTGAGGTAGCACCACTCGTCCTAAAGCACTCGCAATTTGATCTCGTTGATTTCTGACAGAATTACTATCGATGGTATTGCGAGCGCTCGTGGTATCACCTCCGAAAATGCCACGACCCGGAAGTAGTGTTTTAGGAAAGTCATTGGTTTAGATTTGGAAAATAGTGATATTTGATTGGTTCATATAATATGAGAGAAATTGTCATAGGATCCGAATTGTAAAAAAGCATGAATATATGACTTCAATTTTTGATAACGACCAAAAAAAGATATTCAAATCATTTCAATTCACCATTCTGACTGAATTTCCTAGATGGTCACATGTATGAGTATGCATGCACCTTTAAAGAAAGTACCCCATGCGTACTACGTTACTGCGCTACTGGTCAAACAAATGGTACAGACGTACAGAAAGACACATTGTTTGGTCACACCATCTCGGACACAATGGTACAAGAATAGGTCCCTATTAAGGCTATAGAATAGCTCTAGCGCTGGTACCATTGTTCACCTTACTTACAAACAGTAATAAATTAGTTATATTTTTATAAAACGTTGCTTTTACTTTATAAGATCTAACTTCTAGCTCTGTATACAATATGGTAATAAAGCAGAGCGGTAACTAAATGCGTTGAGATGAATATCGTTGGTATTTTTAATATGCTTGCCTATTGTATTGTTCCTTCCTAATGGGTTGGACTCTTTGGAATAGCAGCTTTTGTTTTAATGACTGCTGGATATCTGCATAAAAAATGGTACTTACCAATACTACGTATATTCATGCAGTAATATTTCCGATAACTCACCGGCTATTTGTTTCTTTCGTGCAGGAAAGGTGAAATAAATTAAGATGTTCTTTTCCGCGGTCATTAAACGTCAGTATTTTCTGAAGATTGTTTTCAATGAGGTCAATAAGGATATATTCCAGAATATCATCGAACGTTACATCGACAATAATGCTTATATGTGATTCAGACTTTTAGATGTATCATACTATACTGGGTGAATCACGAGTATATTTTTCTTCAATAAAGTACTCAACATTAATTTCGTCAAACCCCAAAACTTTGCCCATATTAAAATCTAAATAACTTTTTTCTGCTTTGAACAATTTGAATTCTGTTTACACTGTTCGCTAGCTTAGTCCTTCAGCTATAGTCTTGTACATCTTTAAAATATTAAGTTTTTCAAATAAAATTCCTACAGCGTGTTACCTGAAACTGTGCAAAATTTCATAAGTTTCAAAAGGATCTCATGCAAATGAAGAAAAACTTTTTATTTTCAAATTTGACAGCAGAAACATGAAGATGATCTCGGTACCTAGCGACATTCATTGAGTTGTCTTCTTATCTCTCTCATTTACAGAGTGATCCCAAAAAATTAACCCTTTGGTTTTTCAGCCATAACTTTTTTCCTCGTCAACCGATTTTTAAAATCTCAAGCTCATTTTGAAGCTGAAATTTTAGATGAAGAGATCAGAATTGACTCAAGATGAATATTGAAGATAAAGGATTTCTTCAAAGGTGACCCAAATCTGAAACACCCTTGAAATCCCGGTTGTGAGGAGAATTGAATGAAAATCAACTTGTTTCCGGAAGGATCACTCATTCCAGATACGTCAAGATCTTTCTTGCTTTCAGCTGTCAAGAATTGTACGTGAGAAAGCCCAATTGAAACTACAAGTTTTTGGATATCAGCCCATTGTTTGCCTGAAATGCATGGCCCGTAACCAAAGTAACAAGAATCACAATAAGTGACTGACAAGCCAGGTTAAACATCAATTTTAATTCGTGTGAAAGCAAGTGGCTTACTTATATCGATGCCGCATCTAACGTCCAACCCGCTGGGACTGATAATAATAATAATTATAATAATAATATGTTTATGTCACTTGTTGAAAAGTACAAAGAGAAAATATCTATAAGTACAATAACAAGGAGTACGTCGATTAAAATATCTAACCTATGATGGTGAGATACATAATAAACATAAAACACACAATAAAGACTCAGGAAGGTGTATATCAAAAAGTTATCAATAAATAAAATCTAGGATTAATCAAAACATGTGTAGAAGGCAAGTTTAATTAAAATATATCGTCCTCTAGCATTATAATAATGAATCTTCATAGCTTAGGATTAGGATTAGTTAAGTATATGTACCTGGTCAAGTCCACTTAAAATACATAGTCCTAGCGAGATAATATTGAAATTCATCAAGGGTGTAGCAATTTTTCCACGATGACGGAAGTATTATCTACCATCCAAATTGCCAATCTGCTTGGAACAACAGTTAGATCCATCCAAAGAGCTGTGGATATTCAGTACCGACCTAGGACGCCATGAATACACCAAGCAATAGAGCATAAAATGAGTGAGTTTTCCATGAAAGACAGTCCGTGAATATATTGTGTTATGTTTTCGACTCGCAACTGTCATTTATTTATTTCTTATAAACATTTAAATAACAAAAAAAGTATTTTTAAAATTGTTTTGCTTATAAAATAAAAACTAAAGGAGCAGTCTGGTTGCTCTGTTGTCTTATTTTGAATCTCAACTTCAGAAATGAACTACTTTCAAGGTGGGATAACCTCAAAATTTAAACGTATTATCCACGTTCGACATCAGTGGAATTTTATTTTACGATGTATTCACTTATTTCACTCTCCCAGGTCGTACCTATAGTCCTCGGAGGGCGTGACATTCCTCTGACGTTCGAAAATCGAACGCAGTATTACGAGCAGGCCGTGAAGTTTAGGATGAAGGAGTTCGACCAACAAGTGGCAGCTATTAGGGAGGGCATGGCAGGAATAATTCCTGTCCCTTTGTTGTCCT
This sequence comes from Chrysolina oricalcia, assembly GCA_944452925.2. Classification (NCBI taxonomy): domain Eukaryota; kingdom Metazoa; phylum Arthropoda; class Insecta; order Coleoptera; family Chrysomelidae; genus Chrysolina; species Chrysolina oricalcia. The sequence continues at coordinate 9,499,133 of OX101814.2, read as the reverse complement.
TGATGACCGCCGAATATATGAAACAGCTGGTCTGCGGCTTGTCCCATATATCCATCATGACTTTGAAGAAAATTGTTAGGTAAGCTTAAAAAAAATTTTTCACGTCTTGGTATTCCGCAAGGATCTGTACTTGGGCCTCGGCGTAAATGTGTTTAACCATCGATATTTTTAGGTATAGGGAGTTAGATGAAAAACATGGCTGTGGAGTATTTTAGAAAGTTTTACTGATGGTGAGAGAGTTGTATTTATGAGGTTCGTCTCGGGCAGATCGAGATTGCCAACTAATTAAATAAAATTCCTTGATAGATATCACTACCCGTGCCACGTGACACATTCAACCAATGAGCAATCAAAGCAGGTGGCGGCACCGCGACCTGTGAATACGACTTCCGTTTCGATCATTTCATCCAGTTTGACCATTTGGGTTGGATGTTATGAGGCTATGCGTACCTATATAAATGTTAGTTTTGTGGCTAGTGGAAACTTTCTAAACAATAAAAATGCAATATCGAAAATTGAATTTGGCTCATAATGGTCCAGTTGTGAAATTGAGTGATATATATTTTGGTCTTCTACAGTTTTGTGTCTAAAAGCGAATGGCGATGTTTATGTTTTCAATCAAACTGCAATATGCGTCACTACTTACTGGTTTTATTGGGAATAAAGTTATTAAAACTATTTTCATATAAATCCATTATTTATACCTAAATTGTTCGTAGTTGTAAATCTATGCTTTGTTTAATCTATTCTATGTTGCCAAAATGAAAACGGCTTCCATTCTATATTTTATAACCAAGTGCAAAGTGCAGATTAGAACTCAACCTCCAAGTTGATAGAAGAATAGTATTCATTATTGAAATTCCGATATTCTTGTCTAAACCTACTCCTATATTTCAACAAAAAAAGTGCCCATTATTGAAGCAGAAATATTCTTGCCTCAACCAAGTTATGAAGCAAGTGTTCACTTGTTTCAAAATATTTTCCCTGTAAGTGGCCAAGAGGAATCCGTCAAAAAATCAAACCAATATTTGGTTGGACCTATTCAAGAATATAATCTGTTTGAATTAACGCAATTATGCGTTGATGCAAAAAATCCTTTTTATCAGTGTACTTTTTGTACCTGTGTTTAATCTATTATTTTTATCATCTATCATGCTCTAGGTTAAGTTAGGCTATGTTTCAACATTTAACTATTCTTATACAAATTAACATTTGTCTGTGAAGAAAATAAATGCTACGTATTTACTCACTAACTTACTTATATGAATTATCTTCTTCAATTTCCGAACAGCGCCACGACAATGACAAATACTCATGTACAAATATAGAACAGGCAATGAGGTCGCTCTCATTCATAAATTGCCCCAATTATATCCAACACCTGAAGTCAATTGTACGTTGAACCTCCAGACGAAAATCATTCAAGACTCGAGAATGATGGTCGTCCAAATAGGGATAAATGGCCAGTGCACGTTAATGGGACTTTTGAGAGTGATGAGTTGTGTTGGCTCCGGGCGGAGCATTATTTATTACTACCATGGTATTATGGAAAATCATCATGTTCTTAATTTAAAACTTAGATAATAGATGAAGAGGAATATTCAAATTACTGCTGAAGAGAAATGTCGAGGTGAAAATTTCCCAATGATAATAAGTCATGTTGATGTTTCAGCGTTCATTATATCGTTGCAGAGAGAATACGGAATAAGTAATTGAAGTCAAGGTATTGAATGAATAGTATTCATTTTGCTACTCAAGCCATACAAAATTATGTACACGCAAGAACTATTATACACCAAGCTCTAGACAAAAATTTAAAAAACGCAAACTATGCTACTTTTATAAGATAAGATACTTTTTATAGGATAGTTCGTAATTGAAAACCCCAGTTTTCACCGCAGCAAAATCACTCAGCATTTGGACACCATATTAAATTCAGTAATCATAATTTCAGTCCATATAGCAATTCAAATTTTTTTTAAAAAGTCAACTCAATAAATTTTAATAGACTAGATTATCTTGAAGATTTACAAATAGACAAAGAATTACAGTGTAACAACCTATGTTTAAACACACAAGTTCAATTAAACAGATCATACATTCCTCTACATAGGAGATTAAAATAGTATTCATTTATTGAATAATTTCTAAATTTATTGTTCTTTGCTCACTATGCAAACTCTCACGTTCTGTAGTCACAAAACATTGTCATATATCATAAATTCACCTGTAACTCTTATTGGACAGAGACCTTATGTCAATGTCACCACACATCATCTGTCAGTTTTCAATTCTATCACATGTCAAAATTTATAAAAAAAAATTCTTTGTTCTTTCCTGCCGTACCTCGTGGCTGATGGCACAGCACAAACATTTGCATTTTTTGTAATGCAAATTTGCGGAAAACTTTAAACAAAAACCCCTAATGGGTATATGTTAAGTACTTAATTTTAACATGTATGTATGTCCGTTCAAACCAATGTTAACGATGGTTATGTCGACTTTTTATAAGACTGTATAAATACTTGACGAGTAAGTAATTAACTTTCTTATTCCTTATCTCCATTATTACTTACTTGTAGGTATAGCACTGATAATGGCGTAACAGCCGAAAGCGCTTTGCGATTGTAATAAATTTAACTACACGAAATACAACTCTATCATTGCATTAAAAAAATTACAACTTTTTTGTTTTTTTGCGAATATCCCAAAAGGTATTAGAGAAATCATTTTTTCGGCAACCATCCGGGAAGTGTTCACTTCCCGGACACTTTTTCTTTGGGAAAGTAGCACTTCCCGGCCTAGTCCGGGAAGTACGTACTTCCCGGACTAGGACGGGAAGTGCTCGAATTTTAATACAAATATTAATATAAATAAGAATTCAATTGCCTCATGCCCGGTGCATCTTTCCATGTATCCTGAAATTTTATTTTCAGGATTTCCTTCATGGTTGAGTCGCACCATGATCTAGAAACCCCTAGCATATGTTCTGGACCAATAGTTGGGCTTTTCGCACCTTGTCTGGTCAAATAATCAGCATGTTCGTTTCCTGGTACTCCGGTATGACCAGGGACCCAAAGTAGCCTTACTTTATTGGCGGCATATAGTCTTTGCAGATCATCGATGCATTCAGACACCAGCAACGAAGAAACTATATGATATGAGAGCCTTGATCGCTGCTTGGCTGTCGCAAATCACGATATGCATGATTTGCTGGCCGCGGAAGCCTCTGTTGTGATTTTCTTTCACACAAGCGAGTATGGCAAACATTTCTGCATGAAATACAGATGCAAAAGTTCCTAGAGCGTAACAGAGTTCCGCTTTCGGAGATTGCCCGTATACCCCGGCGCCGGCTGACTTACCCATCCTGAAGCCATCTGTGTACCAGATGATCCCCTTATAGACCACAAGCCCAGGCTTAATTTCAGGGGGTGATTTTATACACCACTGGTCATATATAATGTTGAAGTACTGGTCGAGAAACGAACGTTAGGCACTATGCCGTCAATTTTCCGCGGTACAGGTGAGTGTACAGGCGAGTTGAAATGTCGTAAAAAAGGAGGTACTTTTTGATTACTTTATACATGACGGCACTATTCTCATCAAAGAGGCAATGAAAAAAGAATGCTCTAAAACCCAGTGCCGTCAAAAAATAGCAGTACAGGGAGTCGGATTTTTTTTTTAATCGGCGATTTTACCCCCCTCCCCAGTTAATCGAATACTTGACGGTGTTGATTCAGTTAACTTTGCCTTTCCTTAAAAAACTATAATACATCTATGCCGTCAGAAAAGGGTGGTACATGGGGTCAGAAATCGTGAATCAAAACCCGATTTTTACCACTTATGGTGGTGGTCATTTATCATTTATTCAGTATTCTAAACATGGTGCCGTCAAAAAATTATGGTTCTTGCAGAAATAAATAAAAAATTACTAAAATTTTAGAACAAAAAATTAATACGGTTTTTTTAAGCAGAAACTACTTATAATGGCTTTATAATTATGCTACCCAATTGAAATACAGAATAAATATAAAAACGAAAAATTTAAAATAATTTGAAAATTGCCAGCACATTTATAAGAGTAGCACTTCATTAAACATTAAAAAACAGAAAAGTTGATGCCGTCAATTTTTCCTTGTTATATTTCATGCATTTGACGCGAAATCTCTTGCTACTTTTGGCTTATTTCACCTACCATTTTGGTCATAATTATGGTCAAAAATTACAAGACGACATTAACAATATAATATTGACCATATTGAACAGTAATTTAAAATTGTGGTGCCGTCAACATTAAACGGAAACTCTTCGTAATAAGAGAATTTCAAAATTTTAACGATAATCTTGGTAATATTCGTTTTCGGTCCAAAAATCGAATAGCGAACTTTCATGCACTGATATGTGATTTATCATCAAAAAAGTAGTATAAAATATACTATAAAATAAGTTATTAAAGATTTGAATAACAATGTATAAATCATTAATATTTTATGAAAGATTATAAACTAGATAACTATTATTAATTGTCATAAAAAAGGCATTAGTCTTTCATAAAATTTTGTTAAGTATTTTACATATCAATATTTCAGTGGTAGTATATAAATGTATATAAATAGTTCAGGTGAAACCATCGTTAGTTATTTCTTATGAATTGTTGGATGATTTTCATTTCTCGGTGTGAAATTTTCTTACCGAATCCACCGCGTGCTTGAATTAATTGCCGGAAATTTTTCGGGTACATGAATTTTCTTCACTAGGGAGATTATATTCTCTAAAAGTGGAGAATAGATAGGAGATGTCAAAGTGGGGATATGTATGCGCACATGGACTACGCTCCGTTTTTAGTGCTCAAAAACTGGCGGCAATTACACGCGATGGACATTCAAGTATTTAACTCTTCAATGGATGGTCCTCACTTCTAGCGACCTAGAGACACTATCAACATATTAGAGAATAGGGATATGTCTGGCTTCTCAGGAAACGAATTTTGTTTACAACGTTCCATTGTCTGCGAGAAATTATTTGCTGCCATAATTTGCCATAACGTCATTTAAAATAAATTACATTCTACGAAAAAAATAATAATCTTAACTTCTGAAAAATAAATTGAAATTCAACTAACACAAAAAATATCTGATATAATAAAGTTTTTAAAAAACACCTTGTTGTGCCAAACAATAGCTGAATCTGTGATACAGAGATAATCTCATATCACGGAGTAGATTTGGCGTAATGTAGGCACAAAGTTGGATAATTTTGCCCCTTAATTCATCAGGATTTGTTGCTCTCTGAAATGCATGTCGATACGCGGATTCTTTCAGATATTCCCATAGAAAGAAATCATTTAAATCTGGTGATCTGGGAGGCCACAATATCATACCACATGTAGAAATTAAGCGATCACGAAATGTGTTTTAAAGAAATTGTGTCACTGGTCGTGACTCGTGACATTGTGACTCGAACAACCATTCTGTTGAAACCAAATGTCCCCAAAATTAATAGGAAGTAGCTACATTGTCGGACTAATTTGATTTCGACATGAAAAACGTATTTTTCAGCGTATTGTACCATATAAAATTGACGGCATAGTAAAATATGTTATCTTTGAAGGATATAGCACTGAAACAGCTGAATTTTAGGTTGTATGAAATGACCACCCCCACAAGGGTTAAAAATCGGGTTATGATTCGCGATTTCTGACCCCATGTACCACCCTTTTCTGACGGCATAGATGTATTATAGTTTTTTAAGGAAATGCAAAGTTAACTGAATCAACGCCGTCAAGTATTCGATTAACTGGTGAGGGGGGGGGGGTAAAATCGCCGATTTCAAAAAAAAAAATCCGACTCCCTGTACTGCTATTTTTTGACGGCACTGGGTTTTAGAGCATTCTTTTTTCATTGCCTCTTTGACGAGAATAGTGCCGTCATGTATAAAGTAATCAAAAAGTACCCCCTTTTTTACGACATTTCAACTCGCCTGTACACTCACCTGTACCGCGGAAAATTGACGGCATAGTGCCTAAGGTTCGTTTCTCGACCAGTACTTCAACATTATATATGACCCGTGGTGTATCAACTCACCCCCTGAAATTGTGCCTGGGCTTGTGGTCTATTAGTGGGAATCAGGCCGTGCAAAATCCGCTCCCCGTCCTTCCATTTGGGAATGACTGACTGCAGCCTTTTGCTGAATCGTATGGCAGGTAAGGAGCTGTCACCCGGCATTTCAAGACGGGGACAATCCCTTACCGTCTGATTCCATAATCGAGAATGTCCATACAATCCCTCGCGCCATTGGTTAGAAATGTCTTTTACAGAATTTGACTAAGATGATTTTCCTTAAATCGTCGCATTTAGAAAGATTTGTTTATAACGCGATTGTGCAAAAACCTTGAACCACATATTATTATCTATCAGTTTCCGCAATTTTCTTTGTCCAGCTTCAGATTTATAATAATTATGAATATTTGGAAAATGTTCTCTTTTTCGAGATTTTCTCCGTGGAAAATGCACCTATCCGGTAGTTTGAGAATCCATCTTGGAGGTTTTATAAATCTCTACAATTGTTCCATTCACTGTAAAATGATTCCTTGAATGATCTTTGAGATATTTCCAATAAACCAAAAAGTAGAAAAAACCTCTATTGTTTAGTCTATTAGAAGATGATCCAGATCGTCGCTTTGAGTTTTGTGAGGCGATGATGGAAACAATCAACAAGCACCCAAATTTTGCAAGAAATGTTATTTTTAGAGACCAATCAACATTTTGCCTCAACGGATATATCAACCATCAGAATTGTAGGGTCTGGAGCAGAAATAACCCACACTGAATGAGGGAGCTCCACACCCAGCACCCCCAGAAAATAAATGTGTAGGCTGGAATTTTGGGAAGAAATATCATTGGACCTTTTTTCATTGACGAGAGCTTCACTGCTCAAAAATATTTACATCTACTGCAACGTCAGATTCTACCTAGATTGCGAGAATTGTTGTTTTGAATTGAATATCAATATACAAAACTTGTGGTTTTTAACAAGAATGGTGCTTACTTCTTTGAACCATACATTTCCAAACAGATGGATTGGACGAAGAGGAAGCATAGAATGGCCAGTCCGCTACCCGATTTAACTTCTTTCGACTTATTTTTGAGAACATTTGAAACATGAGGTTAATATGGAACAACCAGCAAATTTAGAATTCCTACAAAATAGAATAGGTCAGGAAGCTCATTCAATCACGTCTCAAATGCGAACTAATTTCTACCTTAAGAAAATTTTATGACTGCTTGAGATAGTATTCAGTTTCGGTTATTCCATGTCATTCCTTACTTTATTAAAAAAGAATTTAATTATTGAAAAGTTTATTCATCGAAAACCATTTTGTATAAAATTTCATGATATTTTCTCAAGCTCTTTTGAAAATATTGAAACGTTCGCAGATTCACGTAATCTGACCAATCACAAATCAAAGACAACTTGTATTATCGCGAAAACACCAGCTGTCTCTCAATTCTGATTGGTCTGTCAGCGTTGGTGTTTTCGACGATGTAACCATAGTTGACAAAGCAATGTTTGACATTTTGACCGATCATAATTGTAGGCAAAAACGCCAAAATGAGTCGCATCTTAACTATATAATAAATTATTGATAGTTATAATACATTTTTTGTGATTATAGTTGATTGATTAAGGTTATGATGAATTAATTGTTCATGTTTATAATAATACTTTTAATGCTTCGTGAAATAGTCTAATAAAATTCCACTCGTGATTGAATTTATCTCATAAGTCTGTCTTTTATTTCTGAACTCAACTGAATTGTATGCGGACTCGTGGTGTTTTCTCGAAGCAATTCAGTTTCGTTCAAAAATGAAACGACAGATTTATCGCGAAAATTCAATCACTTGTGGTATTACTACTGAAAATACCATGTTCTCATATTTCAAAAACCACATCAATTTAAAATTTGATATTTGGAGACATAAGTAATGAGGGTTCGATTTATTGATTAAAATGAAAATAAATATGGTGTTCCATTTGAAAATATTGAGTTACCTTAATATCTAAAAAACTGTTGATTAGAAAATACAACTGGAAAAGGGCAATTTTTTCTACGAAAAAATACACTTATTCACATAATAAAAAAGGACACTTTCGGATTCAGAAGGAAATTTTCTATAATATGAAGTAAAACTCGCGGGATTTCGCATTTTTTAAATATTCCTATTCCTCAAATGTAACTTGACGAGCCGATTCCGTATATCACCTCAAAAAAATTTTTGACGAAAAAATGCACTCATCTTAATCGACATTTTCTAAATGAATTAGAATTCTGATTCAAAAAACAAGTACATTTTCGGATTCAGAAGTAATTTTTTTAAGATGAAGTAATTTTCGCGGGATTCCGCATTTTTTATATATTCCCAAGCGATCAATGTAGAAAAATTAAAAATAAGAGTCGAAAAATGAAAAATGATTTAGCATTCTGATTCTAAAAACAAGTACATTTTCGGATTCAGAAGGAAGTTTTCTATAAGATGTGATGATATTTGCGGGATTGTATTTCAAAAATATTCCTAGGCGACGAAAAATGCAATTTTCTATATGGAAGGATATCCAATTTTGAGAAAATTTTTATTTACCATTATTCGAAACATCAAAAACTTTCCTCAGACGTAACTCGACGAGCTGATTCCGAATATCACCTCAAAAATTGAATTTGACAAACGGGTAACAGGAGAAGGGGCAATTTTTTTTTTTTAAGAAAATGTACCCATCCGTAACCCATTTCGTGTCGAGTTAGTTAGCCCTCTTTAGCATGATGTAACCAAGAGTGAAATTGTGCAACACTTGATTGCAAACAAAACAACAAACATATGGAGTCAAATAAGGAAAGGATTTTATGAGGCAGACTTCTCAGTGGGTAGTTAAAATTGTAGACACGTGTTTAGGGCTAGTTAGCCCTTGTCATTACGATTTAGTCAAGTTTTAGGATCTAGGACACCTTTTTTGAAACATCCAGTGAATGCAAGCTTACGTAACAATGATTTGTTTGTTTGAAAGTGGTTGACAATGTATTAGTGCTAGTGGAATTCTTCTGGACTTCCATTGTCTAGAAACAAAGATAATAAATTCTTTGCATGTGTTTGAGTCACGACGTTTCAACAGTTAACATCTACTGTCGTTATCAAGTGTGTGAATGCGACAAGGTATATCGGATACTTATTATATAGCCTGCAACTGATGTACCTGCTATAAAGGTAATTATGATATTCGTGCAGTCTCTCTCAGGTCATCAATGTTGATTAATGTGATATAAAGACCTTTTTTGGTGAGTGTTATTAGATAGATAGATAGCTAGATAGATTGTTTATTGTATCTGAGAAAATACATCTCATTACAAGAGGTTCGGTTACATTGTACTACGCTATGAATAGTTGTATACTTATTCGGTTCAGGTTTAGTTCGGTATTCTGAAATAATAACAATGATAATAATAATAATAGTAGATACATAGAATGAATTACCTACCTACTCAACCAAATCCATTTCAAAACCTACAATACTATAAAGACACAAATAAAATCCAGTTTGATACTTTATTTCTCATTGATGATGTTAAACTTTCAAAAATATTCATATATAAAAATTAATGAGAACTCAACTGATTGCCTTCTTCATTTTCACAGAAAGACATATTCATTATCAAATACCTCAAACTTCAAATAATATGCATTTTGAAACTGTCCCAATTAAACAAGAGACAGTCCCATCGATTATTCTAATCTATATCATATTCCTCTCTGGGTTTTAATTGCCAGAGACCCTTAATTGTAACATTTCGAATTATGTAAATAGATATGAAGTTAAAACTGAAAAAGACCTCGAAGCTAGTGATTAAGAATTGCCTAGAACCGGCCCATTGATGGTTCTTTATGACAGCAGTGATCAATTTATTAGGTAGCCCCAGTTTAAAGAAGACCATGTAATTGATGATCGTATAATCTAGAATCATTAACTTCTTGTGGAAGAATAAATACATGATTTCCACTGAAATTTGAAAAAGGTGCATCCTTTACACTTAATTATCACATGTAAAATTACCGCCGCCTGAATTCCACATTATCCTATGAAAGAACAACAAATGTAAAATGAGTTTCTAATATTTAGTCCAATTTTTTTCTTCAACCATATAAACAGTTTTGTATCTCAAATTATCATAAACTTCGAGTAACCAAAACAAATCAATTTGGGATATTACTCATAATTGCGAAACATATTTTTTCTGCACCAGTACTATAAATAATAATACACACACATAATCCGTTTTATAATGAGATCCATTATGATACAGATTTCCAATCAATAGAATAATAGGCAAATGTTTATTTATTCCAAACATAAAAGCGAACTTGTATTATGTATTGAAATTTTATATTCGATAAATAAATATATTATTATTATAGAAGCCCATGACTTTTCATTGGTATTAATAAATTTGGTAATTTCGAGAAGCAAATAGCAACATACTTAAATCTGCCTGATCCAAATTTATATACAGGGCATTGTTTTTAAAGGACATCTGCAACAGGGTTCATCTGTGGTTCTACGTGATAACCTCAGAAAGTTTCATTTACAGAATTGTCATTTCTAAATCATTAATGAACGTCTTGTCCATGCTGTTTCGCTTTCAGTAGACGAAAAACATCTTCCCTAGGAACACATTTGTTGTTGATAAAATTATGAACCAGTATTTGGTAGGATGTTCCAAATGGATTAATTGCCTCTGTGTTCATATCATGGAGTACATTAACGGTTAAGAACATACTCCAAGATTTTTGACAAGTCATTATGAAGACATACCCCACTGTAACCAGTATCATCAGCACCAAGTATTTCTCGGACAATTCTTTATTCCTAGCTCTTCATGCTCTTCAGCTAATTTCACGTGGATATAACAGAGATTGCGCTGGGGCCTACAGTTGCAAAAAGACAGACCTTAAAAGTTCTCTCTGTGCGCCAATTTATATTTTATGTTTCATCAAGTTTTTTATTTTAGAGTTAATATCAACCGAAACCGTCATTATTATTCCTTTATTATTATGGTCATGCCCTACAGACAATCTTGTTAGTAATATTCAAGCTTTATTTTTCAATTCTAATTTGCATCCGGTTTCATTTCCAAAACTGATATCCTAAACTTCAGCACATTATCATAGGACAAAATTCACCTTTCAAAATTTCGTCAAAAACGAACATAAAATATCTTGGTGTATTTCTGGACAGCAACTCAAAATGGGATATACAGATAAACAAACTGGTGAAAAAACTGAGATTCACCCTACATAAATTCAAATATTTGAATAAAAGACGTGATCAAAAGCAAATGAGAATCCTGTTTTATGCGGAAAGTCATTTACGTTACGGAATATTTAAATCCGTTAGAAAGAATACATAATCACCTAGTGAAAATAACATACTCCCTTCCCATTACATTCTCAACAGAAGAACTATACAGGATGGCCCATCGAAAACTTGACATGGGGGTTTTGGGTTCTAATATCGTAGATCTGGAAAAACGCTCGGACAGGTCGATTTTAGTTTCGAGGGGAACATTGTGCCCTCCTACAGGCAGCACCGTCAGGTCAACCCTCGAGCAGTGGGGTGAACAACCCTTGAAATTTGAATAGGGAATAGGAGTCGAGTGGCACATCGTTGGAAAGCCCGTTGAATTCTCCAAACAAAACGGTCGGCAGTTTTTCTAACGGAAATGAGCCATAATTAAGTTAAGAGTAAAATTCACTTACATTAGTCTCATCGTAACAAATGCTCGAAATGCGCACCTCCAACTTCCATGCAATGATACAGATTTTGTTGAAAACGTTCTCGTACATTTTGGAGCATGTCTGGGGTGATTTGGCGACATTCTAATGTGATTCGTTGCCGTAAATCTGCTAGTGAAGCTGGTGGTGTAGCATAAATTCTGCTTTTCAAATGACCCCACAGAAAGAAATCTAAGGGAGACAGGTCTGGTGATCGTGGGGGCCATTCAATAGAACCTCGCTTACCAATCCAATGACCAGGGAAGTGGTGATCTAAATATCGCCGAACAGGCATAGCATAATGCGGAGGAGCACCATCTTGTTGAAATGATGGTAATTTTCAATAATATTAGTTAACATTGGTTCAATTGTGTCTTCAAGCAGTTCCAGATACATTTCCCCTGTTAGATTGCCTTCTAAGAAGAGGGGGCCCACGATACGATCCCCAAAAATACCAGCCCATACGTTTAATTTTTGAGGATATTGCTTATGTACCTCATGAAATATATGGGGATTCGAATCAGCCCAATATCGACAATTATGGCGATTAACTATACCGTTTAAAAAAAAGAACATTCGTCACTAAAACAAATGTTGAACAGACACTGAGGATTTGCAATCGCCTGCTCACTTAGTACCTCACAGAATTGTAAACGCCGATCAAAATCATCTTCATTCAGTTCGTGTGTTAATTTAATTTTGTAAGGATGGAATTTATGTAGTTTTAAAATACGCTGAATGCTAGTTCTTGAGATACCGGAAACAGTTGCTAGCTGTCTTGTACTCAACGTATGGTCAACCTCAAAATTGCCACTGTTGTCGCCTCATTTCTTACTGGCGGTTCGATTTGCCGTTTTTTATTTGCTACCGATCCCGTTTCTCGGAATTTTGATACTAATTCAGACACATACTGCCGCGACACAGTCCTGCCATATTGTTGATTGAACCGTTCCGCAGCCCTTTTCGCACATCTATTGTTTTCATAATACAGTTCAATCAACGCAACCCTCTCTGCCACTGTATACACCATTGTTTCGTTTTAATTTCGACGTACGATACCACACACGAATGAAACTCACTTGTAGTAAACACGTGAAAAACAGAAACTGCATGCTCTATCTGTTTGTTCTATTTTATTAAAAAAATTTCATGGGTACCGCGAAAAAAACTGAGCAAAAACATTCACAGTATCGTAGCAAATAAATGATAGATTGCAAAAACTGGCAAATGAGTTTTCCAGAGACGTACAAGTAAGCTCTTAACTCTCGTACAGGTTTATTCCTGAATTTATTTTTTCCCAAACGGTTCATCCCAACTTCAAAATCGGGACGCCGTTGGATAGAGAACTTAACGGGCTTTCAAAAGATGTGCCACTCCACCATTATTCCCTATTCAAATTTTAGGGGTTGTTCACCCCACACCTCGAGTGTTGCCGTGACGGTGGTGCATGTAGGAGAACAAACTGTCCCCCTCGAAACTAAAATCAACCTGTCCGAGGGTTTTTCCACATCTGCTATATTATCACCCAAAACCCCGATGTCAAGTTTTCGATGGGCCACCCTGTATACAGAGACAGGCCACTTCGACGTGAGGCAACTATACTTCATGAAAACTGTAGCCAGATAACACATTCATAGAAATGAACTAAGACTCCCAGACCACACTTACAACACTAGAAACAAACAACTTCTTCGTAATACCTCGACCACACAAAAATACCTTACAGCATAGTTTCGTCTATTTAGGACCCAAATTATACAGCCTCATGACAACCGACCTCAAACTGATCACTGCATCACTGCCCGAAATATGTTCATCTCCCAGTAGTAGAAGTGGATTAAACAAAGACTTAATCCATCAATTTGTTGATGTTACAAATACATATTATTGAAAAATTCAAGCTATATGAATAATATATTGTCGGTGTGTTTCTTTCTTAAAGAAGCATTTTATTGACCAAATCTGTTTTAGATAACTTGTATTATTCGTTTTTTTTTTGTTACATTTAAAACGTTTTTTTTTTTATAATTGAACAAGTTCATATTAAGATTCACATATATATATATATATATATATATATATATATATATATATATTGTCAAAATTGTTATTTCCGACAATGTTTAATATGTGTACAGGGTCCTGCAACTGCGCTCCGGTGGTCCATATCTTCTAAACGATGCAACTTAAAAATTTCTTACGAATGCAAGCATGTTTCCTTCTTGAGAGAGTATCTTTGGAAAATATTCCGAAGTATACAAGGTGACCCAGAAAAGTTCACCAAACCAAACTTATGTTTTTTGTAATGTCACACCCTATATTTCATCACATGGTTGAATAGAGATTACTTTAACAAAAAATATAGGGTCATGTATGGTCATCAACGTTATTTCCGGAGATATATCGATATTACTTTAAAAAAACACAAGGTATTCAACACTCTGTAACTCCTCGTGGAAAAATAATTCTAAAAACTTTTGGAAGGCGAAATGACCCCAGTATGGTCTAGATTCTGTAACACGACACACAGTTGAAATTTCATTGAAAGATATCTTGGTTTTTTCAATTGGAAACATATGTTATTCTCAAGGTGAAGTAAATACCAAGTGTGATATATCATTCGAAAGGAAAGTTTATGGCCTTTCCAATACCGAAATTGAATATATGGGTTTCCATTTGAAAAAACAAGATATGTTTCAATTTGCGTTTCGATCTATCTGGTACACAAAAGATAATGAAATTTCAACTGTGTGTCATGACAGAAACTAGACCATATTGGAGACATTTCGCCTTCCATAAATTTTTGGAATTATTAGTCCACGAGGAGTTACAGAGTGTTGAATACCTTATGATTTTTGAATGGTCAAAGTAATCTCTATCTAACCATGTGATGAAATATAGGGTGTTCCATTACAAAAAACAAAAGTTTGGTTTGGTGCACTTTTCTGGGTCACCTTGTATACTTCGGAATATTTTCCAAAGATACTTTCTCAAGAAGGGAAGATGCTTGCATTCGAAAGAAATTTTCAAGTTGCGCCGTTTAGAAGCTATGGACCACCGGAGAGCAGTTACAGGACCCTGTATAAGTTCATTTATATTTTTGTTTTTCTGTTCTTATTTTTATTTCTGTGTAAAAATAGTAAAACTGTGCTAAATGAACATTCGAATGTCTGAACCATGTAAAACCAGATAGATACTGAAAAGCTTACTAAAGTACTTATATTACTAGTACCTACTATATAATAAATTGGAAAAGAAATACTACGCCACTTTCAAGGACCTTCCTTTAGTAGTTGCAACAATTTATTTACCATTTCTATATATATATATATATACAGTTTTTATCAACTTTTCGATATCATAATGTAACTACTTTCTATGTGGCAAATAAATTATTATTATTATTACCTAAATCTTCAATTTTGTCTGAGGCTATGAGACAAGCGTACTATTCAGTTATCGGTCCACAGAAATATTTCAAATTTGACGTTATATCATAGGATCACAATATATGAGATTGTTGATTTTATTGTAAATATGAACAAGATGTCAGTTGTGGAATCATCTACGACTGAAAGACAATCTAGTCGCTATTTTCCATCGAAAGATAACCTCTCTTGGAGGGGATTCATGTTGTAAAGAGAAACATTCTCAATTAAAAATTGAACCAAAACATGACTCCTTTGGATTGTATTGTAACATTCTTGACATAATCCTACAGAATGAGACAGAAGTGTCTATTTTTAATAGAGTGCCAAAAGAAATACTTTCTGCAAGGCGTGCAAAAAAGTACAGACCTACGTTGTATAGATACAGGTAATACCACAATGCCCACCATTCTCATTTCAATCGTTTTTATTAAACATTTCACCATCATATTCCACCCATAATAATTTTTTACAAGATTGATATCAATAGTACAATTCTGTATGTTAATTCCAAACGATGATTTTGGTAATACTGAATCAAATGGCTTTTCTTGTATAATATCATATGTATTTGTGGTATTTATTGTTTTTGTTATATTTCTCTACATAGTTTATTTTTCTAAATCTTTGCCTCTTGATGGATGGAACAGCAAGCTCGAACCTAGTTTAAGACTAGGTGAGAGACTGAATTCTGCATTTGATAGTATTCATAGTTGTCCTGTTAAATATCTGTCTATGTACCTACTCCATGTATGTTTTGCTATCAATAAAATCAATTATTATTATTAATAATATTATTGTTCTCGACTTCAACATTCCATTTTTCTTGACATCACCCTTGAAATACCGTTTCTAATTTCCACTGTTACTGCCAAAATAATGACAATTGGAAGTTAATAATTCAAAGGGTATTTTAATTTTTTTGAATTTTTGTTTTGAAAAAATCATTTTTACAAGTCGAATATAAAGCCTCTTTTTTGCACCTGCGAAAAGAAGAGCAGCTTTATATTCTTGTTGTATAAATAACTATTATTGTCTTCAAAGTTTGTTCGTTCTGTACATTCGTGTACATCTGCACTTTTGGTACGTAGATGTAATTTCAAATGATTAAAATTATCTGAATGAATATATAACATAAGAATAACTTTTTATTAACTTGTCAGTAAAGTTTGCCACCTGATACGTAGTAGTATATCATCTGGGTAGCATAAATTGTAAATCGACACTTTCAAAACTGCTCCATTCAACCGCGTTTCAAATTCCACTAAGGTCATAAGATTTAGTAACATAATACAAAAGTCGCATGTAACAAAAGCATAGCACGTTTGGATTTACTGTTTATCATCATCAACATCCATTCATTAAGGAGATTAAATTTTATCTCAAACTATCAGAAAGAACGGACTTAGTGGAAGTATGAGTTCCGGGAAGTCAGATTTCGTTTTTTGAATGCAACCAAGATAAACATGTAACTCGAGATCACAATATTGTTCAGCTCTTGAATTCCTAGGCGCTCACTATTAATACGAATTTTCTTTGTGAATACTGCTTTTTGCATCACTCACTGATGGTCGGCAAATTGAATTATACTGCACTTGTGAGTAAAAGATCCGGATAATCTGATATTTTTTTGGAAAATTGTTAGGAGCAATATAAGTGGTGAAAAGCCAAGTTTGCGTACTCCAAAGACTTACGAGGATGTATTGATATCTAGTTAGCCTAGACCAGTTCCCTGTATAAACAAAATATTGCGTTACCATAGCAACGAACAATAACTTATTAGAAGTGTCAGTGTAAAGTTTGTCAAAAAAGTAAACCAGAGTTACGCAATAAACTGAAAGAAAAATATTTCCACCGAAATTGTGAAAATCGAAAAATTGGAGTATCGAGCCATCATCAAGTACCTGTATTTAAAAGGGTTAATAGGTAAGCAGATTTACGAAGATATCCCTAATAGCACCATGAAGTCCGATGGTAATCCATAGGACATCCTCTCAGGACATTCGGGACGTCCTTAGGATGTACAAAATTGGTACCGCGGACGTCCACTGGACATCCGTGGGAAGCACCAATGTCTCGACTTCTCACCAAAATTGGACGTTCTATAAGGATATCCAATGAACATCCACCTGGGATGTTAATCGGACGTCCCCGAATTACATCAATCGAAAGTACATCTTGGACGTCCTTAGGACGTGCAATATTGGTACGTCCTTAGGACGTGCAGTATTGGTACCGCGGACGTCCATTGGACATCCGTGGGAAGCACCAATGTCTCGACTTCTCACCAAAATTGGACGTTCTATAAGGATATCCAATGGACATCCACCTGGGATGTTAATCGGACGTCCCCGAAATACATCAATCGAAAGTACATCTTGGACGTCCTTAGGACGTGCAATATTGGTACGTCCTTAGGACGTGCAGTATTGGTACCGCGGACGTCCATTGGACATCCGTGGGAAGTACCAATGTTTCGACTTCTCACCAAAATTGGACGATCTATGAGGATATTCAATCGACATCCACCTGGGATGTTCATTGGACGTCCCCGAATTACATCAATCGAAAGTACATCTGGGACGTCCTTAGGATGTGGAGAATTATCACATGTTTGTTCCTACATCTCTTTCAGGACTAAGATTATGATATTGTTGTGGATTACTGGAGATAACAATTTGGATGGAACCAGATTTACTTACTAGGTAAGCTCAGCACTCTCCCAGAGTCATTCAATTCGGTTTTGTACATGTTTAAAGGATACACACAACTCTACTTGTCTTACGGAAACATCTTTTTCAAAACAGTGTTGAATAGGTTAGTAATAACTATTGAATAGTATAACAAAACTTTTATTTTCATTTAAAGATATAACTACACTGAATGAACACAAAATAACTTACAGAACAGTCACTAAACTAATTAATCACAAAAGACGATAGAAAAGCCGCCATAGCTGGTAAATACTCAACAATTGTCTGTCAATTCGTCAACACTTCACTTGAACACAAAACACAGAAAACAACTTTATGCACGGAATCCATACATAGAGGAATTGTTCGGTTTCAATCCGTATACGAACTAGAGAGACAAACATAAATTTTTTATTTTCATTGTTGTGAAACAGTGAATCTTATTGGCATAAGCACAAACTCGAGATTATGGCCCCTGATTACCTCAATGATAGTGAAAAGGGTTTTATTTCAGATGGGTTGTTTTCGCTGTAATGTTTAGCCCTATTGTAAATATGCGATCCATTTTATACCTCTTCTGTAAAACCACTAGCTGGGATGTATTCTTTGGATGGATGCACCTAGGAAACATTCCGAAAAATGTTCAATCCAGGACATCCCAAGGAAGTCCTCGCTGGGACATTTTCTGAAATTCACTGATTGGGGTGACGTCCGATGTACATCCATCAAGGATGTTCCAGAATGTACTCGTACCAGGACCACCATAGGAAGTCCTTTCGAAGACATGCCAAATACATGCCAACCAGGATATCCAATGGATATCCTAGAAAATTCTACAAAATATATCCGAACCAGGACATCCCAAGGAAGTCCTCGCAGGGAGATATTCTCAGATTAACCAATTGGGACGTCCAATATTCATTCATGCGGGCTGTTCCTAAATGTCCCGTACCAGGACAACCATGGGACGTCCTTTCAAAGACATGCCAGAATACTTACTAACAAGGACGTCCGATGGATGTCCTAGTAAACATGACAAAATATATCCGACCCAGGATATCCCAAAGACGTCCTCGCAGAGACGTTTTATACGATGTACCGATTGGGACATCCATAGGAAGTCCTTTGGGGAAATTCATGAAAATGCACTGAATCGGACGTCCCATGGACAATGATTTCAAGTCCCGGACATTCGGACATGATTTGTACCAAATAGGGACGTCCCTGGGACATGGTGTGCTATTAGGGATGCTTAATACCATTGGTGATCCATGTCCTTCGTATGCCACCGTGAAAAATTGTACTGCAAGCTTCAAAAGAGGTAAATTTTCCATTGAAGATGATGACCGATCGGGAAGGCCAGTTTCTGTGTCAGTCCCCGAAAATATCGATGCAGTTCATGCAAGGGCGGATCCAAGGGGAGGGTCATGCAGGTCATGACCCCCCCCAAGACCAGTCCAAGTTTCACTATTTCCTATTTCCTGGTAATCTCGATAAACGGAAGAAAATTCAACGATGCATTAATCAAGCAAATCAAGAGAAATTTCTACAACTATGCGAGATAGAAAATGTTGAAGTCTTTGGAAATAAACAAATCAAAGGAAATCCCTAATGCTATTGTACTTAATGAACAACTTTTAATTGTATAATAGCCTACTCCTGAACCCATAATATTGTTTGCACCCTTCTTGAATAAATTTTACCTAATCCTAATAGTTAATCAGAGACAGGTATAGTTATTAAGAATGATTTACTGACCGATATTTTGTAATAATGTTAGTACAGCCAGGTTAATTAATTTTGTTTGTATAAATGCACATGTATTGATGTAATATCTCCAGTTATGATTATTATGTGATGATGTGAAAATCGAAATTTATCAACGGATATAAAATCTTTTAGTGGAAAATAGTGTGAAAAAGTGTGAAAAAAATTGTGAGTGAGCAGTTAGGAATTATAGAATTCATATACCTTTCTTATCAAAATAATAAAAATGAAGAGACAGGCGACAATGAAGGACTTTCTTGGGTTTTGGTCAAAAATCCCTAAAACAAACAACAGTAGCAGAGACACCTCTTCTAGAAACTTCAGGGGAAATGAACATAACATAAATTTGGTAAGTATTTCTAACATTTACGATTCTATACAGAGTGACTGAAGCTCCGTGTATTTATTATAATAACAATCATATACGTCGAGAGAAATAGGTTGAGATGTGATTTATTCAAGTATTTATCAATAATTAACTTGAAGTATCACATCAATCCTAACCTCTTATAGTAGAAGATCCGAACCTAAGTCGACCTTCACCGAGCTGATAATAGAACAAAACTTATATTATAATAAATTTAATATATTAGAAAGGATATTAAAAATGGGTTTGCTAAAAAGATGCTGGAGGGAATATTTTTAATTAATTTTTAAATTATTATTATTATTTTTTGCAGACAACCCTATATCAACGTGTTCGCATGAAATAGCGGTTATGTTGATATAAATAAATAAAAGTTGGTATTATTACTTCACAATATGTACTCAATCCCCGATTTCACACAACATGTACAACTCAAGATCTATGAATGAGAGAATGAGTGAGACTCAGGTCAAAGTAAGTTAAATTAAGCAGAGGGCGGTAGGTTAAGTTGAGTGAAGTCAGGTCAGGGAAAATTGCATGACCCCCCCTAGGATTTCAGTCTAGATCTGCCCTTGAGTTCATGACATGATTTTAACAGACCGTCGAATTGAGCTAAAACAGATATCTGAAGCACTGAATATTTCATACGAACACGTTCATCATATAGTTCACGTCAATTTGGATATGAGAAAAATTACTGCAAAATGGATCCCCAAATGTTTGAATGTTGACCAAAAGCGTGCAAGGGTAGTAGCATCGCGTTCGATCTGTGCTTGATTTGAAAACGATGTAGACTTCTTAAACCGAATTGTTGCTATGGATGAGACGTGGGTACATTTCTACGATCCAGAAACAAAGCAACAATCGATGGAATGGCGACACTCCGGTTCTCCAAGACCTAAGAAGTTTCGTATCCAAAAATCTGCTGGAGAAGTTCTTGCTTCAGTTTTTTGGGATTGCCATAGAGTAATCATGATTGATTTTTTGGATAAGGGTAGAACAATAACTGGAGATTACTATTCGACATTACTGACCACTCTACGAGAAAAAATTAAAGAGAAAAGACGAGAAAAGCTATCCAAAGGTGTTTTGTTTTTGCAGGACAACGCCCCTGCACACAAATTTCATGTTGCCATACAAAAAATTCGTGATTTAGGGTTTGAATTACTAGAACATCCCCCTTATTCACTAGATTTGGCTCCATCCGACTATCATCTCTTTCCTCAACTGAAAAAAAGTTTAAAAGGTCGTAAATTTTCTTCCAACGAGGAGGTAATAAAAGCTGTGGAGGTCTGGTTTGCTGAGCAAGAAGAAACATTTTTTTTAAAGGTCCAGAGACGTTGCAGGTTCGCTGTAATAAATGCATCCAATTAAGAGGAGAATATATTAGTAATAAAATATTTTGACATTGAAGTTTTGTTTGGTTCTATAGAAGGCTAAGAATTTTTCAATATATCCTCGTATGTTAACAGTTTCATTGAACTCAAACAGATCCACAAACAAATGTGAAAGAAATTTCTCCGTATCTCTGAACTAAAAAAAAAATTGAAAAATTTGAAATAACTCCGAAAACTCGAAAACGAAATGAGTTATCAAAAATATGTTCATGAACAGTTTAATTGACTAGTACAGTTTTACAAAACGTTCTTATGAATTTTTTTCGTATTTTGAAAAAAAAAATGAATTGAGGACTTGGAATCCTCCTGTAACCACCTGTCGTGGGGGTGTAGCGGCAGACTTTCATATTTCTATTATACAGTGTGTCCCACTTATCATGCTCACTATCGGTATCTTTTTAATGGTGAGAGATACGAGGTCGGTTAAATGACACCAAATGTGGAGTTTATCAAGGCCAACTATAAGGTGAAAAAATATTTTGATAAAATCTATACATTCTTGTTTTATACGCAAAAAGCAGATTTTGATCATTTTCATGTCTCCTCCGGAACTTCTTTATTTATGAATATATTCGAATAGGAATTTCATATTCTCATGGCAGTTTTTCAGTGAGATTTCGAAAAAATATGAAATTTATACCAACTCTTCTATAATTTGAGATATCAGCACCAACTTTTATTTTTCAAATGTAGGTCACTAGGGTCTAGTTATGAATAACTTTTTTTCTCTTACAGATGATATGTCACAGTAATAGTTTTTGTTGAGAAAAACGGAGTTATCGTCATTTATACAAAAACAAAAACTATTTTAAAGTCGCCATCTTGAATTTATGAATTTTAACAAAAAAATCATGATCTCCGACCTCGAAAACCCCCACATACCAATTTTGAATTGAATCTGACCATAATCAAAAATCTCGTCCGCCATATTGGAGCCACCAGTTTTCATTTTTTATTTCAATAAAAATTCCATAGTGCATTGTCACCGGAATTATGAACATCTGCCAAATTTCAAGTTATTAGGTCCACCAGAAGTGGGTCAAAATTCACTTGCAAGATTTGATTACAGAAAGACACCGGGAAATGTGAAACTAAATAAAGGCTTGTAATAAAAAGTATTCAAAAAGTCTTTCCTTATTTTCTATACATCTGATGCTGTTTTGAACACTTGACTTTAAAACGTTTCTATTAGTTTTTTCAGTTTTTCAGTTTCGTCAAGTAGGCTTCAGAAACAAAGTAGGTGTGAGGGTGGTTTTTAATATCTCAGCTGGAAATGAATAACTTAAATAATGAAGAAAGATATGATATGATTTCATGTTACATAAGAAATTTGAGAAATTCAAGAAATGCAGCAAATGAATATTTGAATCGTTTTCCTGAGCGTCATCAGCCGCATGAGACTATTTTTCGTAGACTTGAAGTTGATTTGAGAACATATGGATCATTTTTGAAGCAAAATGAGGAACTAAGCGATGTTGCTGGTGTAGAGGAAGTATTAAATCAAGTTTCGCGAAATCCCGAGTCTCCCACGAGAGAAATTCAAAGGAAAACACGGATATCAAAGTCGAAAGTAAGCCGTATTTTAAGAAAAAGAAAATAACACCCATATAAATTACACGTTAGCCAGGCTATGAATATCGTCAAGAATTCCCATCTAGCGTATTGTGGACAGATGAATCACGATTCACAAATGAAGGAATGTTCAATAGACATATAATCGACACTATTGGTCAATTGAGAATAATGTTGAGGTTAAAAATCAGTATCGTTTTAATGTGTAGTGCGGAATTCTTGGAGGACGAATAATAGGACCTATCATATTTGAAAGCAATTTAAATAGACATCGCTATTTGAATATGCTTCAAATAGATGTGGAAAGATATTTGGATGAGATACCTATCAACTTGAACGAACGAATGCGGTTCCAGCAAGATGGGTGCTCAGCGTACAACGCTGTTATAATTTCAAATTATCTGAGAGAGGTTTCCGGGACGATGGATTGCTAATAGAGGTCATTGTTTATGGCCTGCCAGATCGCCTGATCTCTCCCCAACGGATATATTTCTGAACGGATGTATTTCTGAATTTTTTGAATTTTTTTAATAATTCTCATTAGAAGCCCTTATTTAGTTTCACCTTTCCCGGTGTCTGTCTGTTTGTAATCAAATCTTGCATGTGAATTTTGACCCACTTCTAGCCGTCCTAATAACTTGAAATTTGGCAGATGTTCATAATTCCGGTGACAATGTATTATGGAATTTTTGTTGAAGTTGGTGCTGATATCTCAAATTCTAGAAGAGTTGGTATGAATTTCATATTTTTTTCGAAATCTCATTAAAAAACTCCCATGCGAATATGAAATTCCTGTTCGAATATTTTCATGAATAAAGAAGTTACGGAGGAGACATGAAAATGATCAAAATCTGTTATTTGCGTATAAAACAAAAACGAATATATTTCATCAAAATATTTTTTCACATTATAGTTGGCCTTGATAAACTCCACATTTGGTGTCATTTAACCGACCTCGTATCTCTCACCATTAAAAAGATACCAATGGTGAGCGTGGTAAGTGGGACACACTGTATATTACACTCATAACTCATACAAAAAATATGAAGCTTGCAAAAATATTCCGGAAATTTCTGTCGTTAACTCCCGGGCTATCAGTTTTCTCCGTGAATTTACCGAACTGATATGTTTAATTGGTGGTTCCACAGGATCGTAGAACATTTATCTTTATGCTTATCTGGACTACACAAGTATACCATTAATTCTAACGATGCGTCTCTCATACAGGTTAACATGCATTTTTCCTCCTCATAAATCGATACGTGTCGAACATTTATAACTCACATTAGTAAAGTATCAGATGCCCAGTAACGTTTTCTGGTTTTGATAAAGGATTCTTGTTTCGAAAAATGATAAAAATTCCTGATATGCCTTTCCAATCCTCTACTCCAATGAAAGATTGGAACAGTCCGTCAATTTCTAATAAGAGCAGATGTAATCCACAAATTTTGGGATTTCATATAAGTAGGAGGCCATTCAAATCAAATGATTTTATAGGATTTACTTCAAACGAGAGACAATTCGTACAATTCTGAAGAAAAATAAGAAACACAAAGAATTCAAAATATGTAAAGATCAGAACTGTTACTTCGAATTCATAAACCTGCGTCGGCATTCCAAACAATTGATGAGGAATGACTTCACTGAGTATACTCGTAATATGGAAAATGAAATATGCACTAATTCAAAAACGTTCTGGAAATTCATCAAAAACAAAAAAAATAGTAATGTTAATATTCCTGGCTCATTGTACCTAGATGATCAATCAGCTGACCATGGTGGCACTATTTGCAATCTCTTTGCCAGTTTTTTCAAAAGTACATACATTCAACCAACTACGAGAGAAAACTCATCATTCACAAATCTGCCGCCCTTAGAAATCTAAATAACTCAAAATGACCTAGCGGTGGTCATAAACTCTCTAGACCTTAAAAAATGTGCTGGTCCCGATGGAATCCCAGTGTCATTCATAAAACAATGCGAAACTAATTTAATATCCCCTCTTGCACATATTTGTAACCTATCTCTTCGATATGGCATTTTCCCTACCAAGTGGAAAACTTCTCATATAATTTCAATCCACAAAAACGGTGATAGGCACAACATCAGAAACTATAGACCTATCAGTAAATTATGCGTATTCTGCAAACTCTTTGAAAAGATTATTTACAGTGAAATTCTCAATAATAATAAGACATAATAATTCCAGAACAACATGGATTTTTTCTTCTCAGATCAATAGAAACGAACCTGATGAGTTTCACAGACTTTTTACTTGAATCGATGGATGATCAGGTGCAGGTGGATGTCGTTTATACTGACTTCAGCAAAGCCTTTGATAAAATCAGTCACAAAATTTTAATAACTAGACTTGCTGAAGTTGGTATCAGCGACTTCCTCCTGAAATGGATATGGTCCTACTTGCATGGCAGAACTCAGATGATAGCACTAAATGGATATATTTCAGAACCCTTTGAATCATCCTCTGGAGTTCCCCAGTGAAGTCACCTTGGACCGCTATTCTTCATAATTTACATACATAAAATTATTACGTCTTTCAAATACTGCTCACTTCTACTTTATGCAGACGACTTAAAACTGTATCGCACAGTTAATGACCTGGGTGACTGCAGAAAGATACAAGAAGACTTAAACCGTTTTACATTGTTTTGTGATAGTAATAGCCTCTTCTTGAATCTTGAAAAATGCGTCTCAATCACTTTTACCAGAAACAGAAATAGATTTGACTATAAATATAAAATAAAAAACCATGAACTGATATCTGTATCTGAAGTGAAAGATCTAGGAGTACTGATGGACTCTATATTAACATTCAAGCCGCACTAGGAAAAAATAGTCAATGAATGCAATAAAATTGTGGGATTTTTCAAAAGGAGTTGCCAACATTTCAGAAATGCAAGTAAATAGCGAGAAGTGGCTATTTACTATGCTTATATACACAGGAAACTTTGTTTCGCAGCAGTTGTTTGGAATCTCCAGTACCAAGTCCACATAGATAGAATTGAGAGTACAGAAAAAATTTCTCAGATATATTGCATACAAGACAAATGTACAAATCACCACTGATGCGCCAATACAATACAATACAATGTAACAGACTTGGTACCGATTTTCAAACTGATGAAGGGACTAGCGCAGAGTCCACATTTATTCTCTACGTATACATTTATTCTCCACGTATACAACTGAGAAATTTAGAATTTTTCAAAATTTTCTTCAAAAAAACCAACGCTGCTCAGAACTCACCGTTATGCAGGATGCTTAAAACATTCAACACATTTTGTAATGACATTAAATATTTCGAACTCGATTTGAATTGTTTCAAATTTAAAATTAAACGGTATTTTATCGACCATATGTAAGCGAAATATAGACTTAATGATTTCACACTCATTGTATAACTAAATGTACTATTGCCTATTCCATAGTTACTTTCTGTTTGTTCATGTTATTTTTTTATATTCTTTTTTCTTGTTTATAACCCACTAAACTGGTTAATTATGTAGAGGGTTCTGTTTTTGGATTGTTCAATCTGTTTGTAATCCCTATTTTGGTAAATAAATAAATAAATAATATGTCATAATGCACAAATACAAAATTAAATTAAAATTAAGAACAAGTTCCTTACAAATACTCCTTCCTCTATGCTATAAAAGCATGATTCGGTAAGGTTATTGATTCGTCACTTAAAGTTTGAAACGATTGTTGTTTGTTTCTGAACTTTATACCAATATAATTTGGGCAATTTTCGAAAAGAGCTGTTAAATATTTTGGAGGCACTACTACTATCTATATGTAACCCTAGAAATATTGTGGACGAAGGCAGTTTGATACTTTTATTACTTACATTCACCACGTATTCCTCAGTAATTGTCGCCACTTTTGAGTGCGGTTATGCAAACAGTTTAATCAGAGTTTACAATCAGATAATTTCTTATACACTATATTGTGAACTGTCTTGATAATGTATTTAGGTTGACAGCCAATTCTTCCTGAGACTGCTGATGTTACTAAGGTTGTATCATCGGCAAATGAAATGATACTCTCAGAACTGATGTACTTGGGCATATCCTTTATGTAGCACAAAAATATTAGAGGGCTCAAGATAGATCCCTGAAGTACCTCAAGACTGATTTCATGTGTGTCAGATTAAAAATAATCGATCTTCACGTACATTTGTCTGAAATTTAAGTAGACCCAAGCCAAGCTGAAAATTTTCCTCGGAAACCAAGGTTTTCCAGCTTGTTTGTGGCCACATTTATGTTGATGGTATCGAAGATTTCCAGCGAAAAATGTTAAGATACAAGAGTTCCAGGGTTTTCAAAATCTATCACATTAGATTATTTAATTATGGGCCGTGGTGGTCGGCTGGTAGAGCGTTCGCCTCTCAAGCATAGGGCCCTGGGCTCGATCCACCGATTCACTGGTTTCGTGCATGGCATCACACGTCAAAAGGTAAGGGCTGCTACTTCCCTAGCTCGCACAAGTCTCTCGAAGACTTTTGGGGGTTGCACGTAGGGGTGTAACAGGTTTACGGAAATAGCAATTTTTAGAGAAAAATTAAGTATACAGGATCAGTAAAAAAATTATGACAAAAAAAAGTTATTTTTTTTAATAGAATACCTTATATATTATTCCATATTCTTCTCAGAGTTTTGAACAAAATTGATTTATCACATAATATTTTGAATTCAACCCTTTTCGAGATTTCCAATTTTGAAAATCGTTTTCTTAGAAATACTCAAAAATTAAATTTTATTCCAATAAGTTTATAGAGACGATTGGTTCTTAAGTTTTGAAATATGACAACATTGATGAATATGTCAAATATGAAATCGCCATCATAATGGACCCCGAACGAAAACATATGGGAAATTGGCCCTGGGTCAAATTGGCTGAATTTTTTTTTATGTTTTAGTGGGATGGGTCGTTGGTAAATGTGTGAGTTTGAATGATTTTTTGTGTTGTTTCTGAGATACAAGCGGCCGAAGTTCGTAGAAACAAAGAAAAAATCTGTATTGTTAGTCGAAATAAGACAAATTCAGGATGAAAAATTATTCAACAGAACTCGTTAACATGTCCAATTATGATCTTAATTAAGTATAGTACATTAGGGTGTAAACGGGGCCATAGTCAAAAAGTTTTTTTTCGAGATTTTTATTCTAGCACTATTCCAGAACCAACAAGTTATATTTTGGCAAGAAATCATAATTTCAGTCTATTCTAGCTGATAAATACGTGTTTTGTTTCTTGATGACTCTCTCTCTCTTTGAAATATGAATTTTAAAATTTTTGTATCATACTCCTATACTGAAAACAATGTACAGGTCGATTATTACTAAAAAAAAGTCTTGCTGTTGACTGAAAAAAAATGAGGTAGGTAACTTCCTGATGGATTCAGTTGTTCAATATTACCTTTCATTTAGATACAGGTTGTGTTACATTTTTTTCTGAGGTCATATACAAAGTTTTTATTGAACCTTTTCCATTTTGGCGGTCACTGTATATGGCGGCTTCAAGATGGCAGACTACTTTTGTGATCATGGTTCGATTCTATTCAAATATGGAATGTAAGGGTTTTCAGGGTCGGAGATTTTGAACTTTTTTGCTAAAACCTATAAATTCCATATGGCGGTTCCAATATGGCGGACGAGTCTTGTGATTATGATCCAATTCGATTGAAAATTGGTATGTAGGGGTTTTCATGGTCGGAGATTATGCATTTTTTTATCCAACTCATTAATTCAATATGGCCGTTCCAAGATGGCGGAGGGGTTTTGTGTGTCCGATTCGATTCTAAATTGGTAGGAGGGGGTTTTCGGGGTCGTATAACATGAATTTTGTGTGAAAATTCATGAATTCAAAATGGCAACCCCAAGATTGTTGGTGAGTTTTGTGATCATGTTCCGATTAGATCAAAAATTAGTATGGGATTTTCGGCGTTCCGATTCTATTCAAATTTGGTATGTTTTTTGGAGATAGAGATTATGAATTTTTAATGAAAATTCATAAATTGAAAATGGCAGCTCCAAGATGGCAGACGAGTTTTGTGATCATGGTCCGATTCTATTCAAATTTGGTTTGTGAGGGTTTTCAGGGTCGGAGATTATGATTTTTTTTAATAAAACCCATAAATTCTATATGGAGGCTCCAATATGGCGGATGAGTCTTGTGATTATGAACCGATTTGATTCTAAATTGGTACGTGATATTCTTAAAATATCATAAATTGAATATGACGGCTTCAAAATGTCAGATGAGTGGATCATGGTCCGGTTCGATTCCAAATTGGTATGTGGGGTGTTTTCATGGTCGGAGATTAGACATTTTTGTGTCCAACTCATTAATTCAATATGGCGGCTTCCAAGATGGCGAACGAGATTATGATCCGATTCGATTCTAAATTGGTAGGAGGGGGTTTTCGGGGTCGGATATCATGAATTTTGCGTGAAAATTCATGAATTCAATATGGCGACTCCAAGATTGTGGATGAGTTTTTTTATCAAGTTCCGATTAGATCAAAAATTAGTATGGGATTTTCGGCGTTCCGATTCTATTCAAATTTGGTATGTTTTTTGGAGATAAAGATTATGATTTATTTGTGAAAATTCATAAAATGAATATGGCAACTCCAAGATGGCAGACGAGTTTTGTGATCATGGTCCGGTTCAATTCAAATTTGATATGTGAGGGTTTTCAGGGTCGGAGATTATGATTTTTTTTTATAAAACCCATGGTGGCTCCAATAGGGCGGAATAGTCTTGTGATTATGATCCGATTCGATTCTAAATTGATACGTGGTATTATTAAAAATTCATGAATTGAATATGGTGGCTCCAAAATGTCAGATGAGTTTTGTGATCATGGTCCAATTCGATTTAGAATTGGTATGTGCGGATTTTCATGGTAGAAGATTATGCATTTTTTTTCTACTCATTAATTCATCATGGCGGCTCCAAGATGACGGATGAGTTTTGTAATCATTTTCCCATTTGATTCAAAATTAGTATATGGGGTTTTCGGGGGTTGGAGATTATGAAAATCTTGTCAAAATCCATGAATTCAATATGGCGGTTCAAATATGGCGGACTTGTTTTGTGATTAGGATCCGATTCGATTCTAAATTGCTATGTAGGGGTTTTCGGGACTTAGTGATTATGATTTTTTTGTCGAAATCCATAAATTCAATATGGCGGCTCAAATATGGCGGACTTGTTTTGTAATTATTCGATTCTGAATTGGTATGCTCCAAGATTGCGGATGAGTTTCGTGATTAGAATAAAAAATCAATATAGACTTTTTGGAGAAGGAAATGTTGAATTTTTCTTCAAAATTTATAAATTGAAAATAATTGTATTGAATTATAATTAAATAATTGTAAGGCGCATGAGTTTTGTGATCCGAGTCTTTTGAAAATTGTCATGTGAGGGTTTTTGAGATCGGTTTTCATAATTACATTGTCAACTTTAAAAAATCCAAGATTACGGCTAGGTAATACACATTTTGCTTGAGAACTATAACATTTGAAATAACATCGGGTAAAAAAAATTAACAGAATAACTCACGTCAAATATCTAACGAAATACCTTTTTACTTTTGAGTGTATTAGAATGAAAGCTTGTACCTACAACTTCAAAATATTTTTTTTTATAATTTAATCTTCACCAACTAAATTGATTTATATAGTTAATCATTTGAAAAGATATGTTGTTCCGTTATGAATAATGTTCTCAAGTTCATATTACAATTATAGTTGAGTTCTCTTGAAATCTTGAAATTAAATGTTTTCCAGATGAATATAGTATACTATCAACCATCTCAACAGGTGACAAAAATGTTTCATTTTACGGTTTCTAGAGGTACCGATCTTGTCGAACATTTTTGTTCACACTGGTTCGACACTGTTAACTTAAACAAAGAATTTGCTTCTTCAGTGGTACAGTCGCTTCTTCAAGACCACTTCTGCATCTTCCGTAAATTAGCAGAACAAAGCCAGCTGATTAAAACCAGTTCAATTATTCCGTAACGTTATCTGAATGTTTACTCGGGTTTGTTCAATTGTTTCCAGCGCGTACGTATCAACATGCCAAGAAGTGTGATATATCGTTCACGACTTCTTGATTTTCCCTACGGATCACTGGCTAATTAAATATAACGTATACTGGTCATACTGCATACCTTATGTCACCTTATCACATTCTCTCAATTCACTCGGCGCGATCCTTCTTCGTGTGGTCTCTTTCTTCCTGCCGCACCTGCGATATGCAGACTGAGAAGGGCGCACGGACGATAGTACAGTCGTAGAAGCCGAAAAAAGGGGTAAAACCGATAATGAGAGGTATTAAGCTGAATATTTGCGTAAACCTTTGTTTTGGCATTTTGAATAATTAGTCAAAAATCCCATGAAATCTTGTGTCCGCGTCTTAAGATATAGTCTAGTCAACATGTACCATTTAAAAAAAAAAATGTATATTCATCGAGAGTTACGATCATGGTGTCGTTCGATACGTAATGTCATGTAGAATGTTTAAGGAAAAGTCACAAAAGGGGCCGAAAATAATTGCAAAAGTTATAAACAATTAGGTGAGAAAAAAGTGGGGCTTTGGTTTTTTGGATTGCTCGAAGAATATTAAAGATTTTCGAAATGTTTAGAAATATCTGAAAAAACAGACCCACTACATATAAAATGATGAAAATATCCAGATTTATTGGTTATGTGTTGTCCTAAAGAAGGGTGGATTTTTTGTGAAAAAATTATGTTTTTACTGCTTGTAATTGTGAAATATGGGTTGATTAGTGTGTAAAGAAAGGGCCTATCAAAAGAAGGAAATACTTTGAGTGATTTTTGACTGAAAAATTCGTGTTTGAAAACGCAGAAGCCCGATAAGCTTACCTTTACCCTGTTTCTTACTTACCATTTGAGTTTTCTTGATAAAAATGCAGTGCCACGACGCTATCACTTCCTATCGCACAGTAAACATTGAACTGCCAAGACTCTTGAAAATTCAGTTTCCTGAATACATGCTGATTTGAGTC
Source organism: Chrysolina oricalcia (assembly GCA_944452925.2). Lineage (NCBI taxonomy): Eukaryota > Metazoa > Arthropoda > Insecta > Coleoptera > Chrysomelidae > Chrysolina > Chrysolina oricalcia. The sequence goes on along the minus strand of OX101814.2, from coordinate 9,467,033 downwards.
ACTCCAATAATGGCAATTATGTCGGTTGAACACACCATTCTTTGTAAATTTAAAGGACCCCGCACCGTTTTAATGGGAAATTGGCTGTCGGTAAATTTTCTCGAATTTTTTATATATTGTAGAACTCGTTATGCTGATCAATTGTCTCCATTGCGCGAGTGTTCTAAATTCATCGGTTTAGATCATACAGGGTGCTGAAGTTGACTTTTCCAAAATTTCAAATGACCATTGTGAATCCATTTCTTCGAATATGTGAACCAACTCAACCATGCATGGATCATTTATATGGCCAATACAAATCCACTATAGAGTATAATAATTCCTGCACATACCCACCATATACAGGATGAGTGCAAGGCTAGCAATTGTTTTTGTGATTTGGTGAAAATTGAGCGGTGGAATTTAATTCATTTCCAGATATTTAGAAGGGTACTGAGAACAAATTCTATTGATGGTATTAGCATCTCCTGAATCGAACTGCAATATTTTACACAAGGTGTTTTATTTTTCTTGAAGCCGCACCCGCCCTGCTTGTTGATATATCCATATGCCTGGAATTCCAAATAACTTGGTAATAAACTCGATCGTTTATGATGAGAGTTTAATCTGCAGATGCACAAAATATACAGGGTCTTTCAAATATAATGGATTTTGCTGATGAATTCTTTGAAGGGTTCTGTAATTCATTTTATTCGTACATTTCGATAAACACGTTCTATTCGACATGTGTCATCGACATATTTCAAACAATTAACTGAGGAATATTGCAAATGATACGTATAAATCTACATTTACCACAAGTAGTAGAATAACTGTAGTGATAAAGGTAGAATTTAAAAAGAATAAAAATAAAAATATTGAAAGACACAATTGTGTAACAACAACCAATTTCATTATTTGCTATATAAATGTATGTGGAATTTTAGAATGAACCATAATCGTCTCCCAACAATGATATGCAAAACTTCCTATTTGCAAAACATATTCAATACTGGAATTCACACCTCAATGGGTGAATTTATTTTTGTTAATATATTTTAGAACTTACGACGCTGAATTATTATACTCTATAGTGGATTTGTATCGGCTATATAAATAATCTATGCATGGTTGAGTTTGTTCACCTATTCGAAGAAATTGATTCACAATGGTCATTTGAAATTTTGGAAAAGTCAACTTCAGCACCCTGTATGATCTAAACCGATGAATTTAGAGCATTCGCGCCATGGAGACAATTGATCAGCATAACGAGTTCTACAATATATAAAAAAATTCGAGAAAATTTACCGAAAGCCAATTTCCCATTAAAACGGTGCGGGGTCCTTTGTCTGTCCATATAATATTATCCAAAAATAATTCGTTTCCTTGCGACCAAGTTAAAACGAATTCACAAAATCTAACTTTTCGTGGAAAATCTGTTTCTATCAGGTGCTGAACTATGGAGAACTTATATGGGTGAAATTTATGTTTGCGCAGTATTCTGTTTACTGAGTTTTTTTGACAATCCTGAATCTCTTACAACTTGTCTCAAAGATATTGGTGAATATGCAGCAAAATATCCCAAAATGGCAATTTCAATATCTTCATCAACAATTGGCTTGTTTCTCTGCTCTCTGATTTGACGGATCCAAAGTTTTTGAAGTTTTCTATAATTCGTTTAACAGTATTTTGTGAGGGCTTCTGCTTCTGCAGATACCAAATAGCAAATATATCACATGTTCTTGAAATAACCCTATTACATTCGCCATAAATAATAAATAGATTTAAGTAATCTTCATTCGAATAATTCAAACGAGCCGGCATGATTGATTACAATGACATTTCCGTGGCAGTTGATTGTTTCCAACGCAACTGCGGGAGCCATGGCCAACTAAGAATAAGTAAACTCAAGAATACGAGATTTTCTGGAACTGAGACATGTTAATTCGCCAATATTTCGAAAACTGTTGAGTGTAGGCATAAATAACCTTATTCAAAGTTAGCGATGCCGAATCGAATGAGACTATAAAATTGGAGGGTTTGCTTTTGAAAAAATGGACTTACAATAATTTTTTCAACCGGATCTATATCATTTTCTGGCGAACGCCCTGTGTAACTCTAATCGAATTGATATCGAAATTCTACTGAACTGGGTCCTCTCCTACGAATAAATCGATACACAATCGAAAATAAATGATCATGTCCAAAAATTAAAAAAAAATATTTTTCAGCCTGCATAAACGCAATTTTCAACTTAAACTTTGAAATATTTCGAAAACGGTTAGACTTGGGTATAGGACATAATACATGAAACATGTTCAGAATCATGCGCAAAACCTAAAACCTTGATAATATACAGGGTGTCCCATTTAAAATAACGAAGTTGGGGTCCACTTCCGGTACAACCGGAAGTGCCACAATCTTCAAAATATTTTAGCCGGATAGCACTTATCAACAATAGTGAACTCCCAAATTTTCAAATTCGGCCCAACTATGGTTTTCTATCGATGCAGTTCCCCGAGGGACCCCCTGTATACTTACTCTAGAATGCTGATCCCGCCAATTTTCACGGAGCAAAGCATGCCGCGTATGTGACCCGTTTACGATTGTGCGCATGCATGTCATCAGTGTAGTTTAGGTAGATTGTTGCCAAGTTTGAAAATCATTTGGTGTTCCAATTCAGAGTTTTGTGTCATGAGGCAATAAAACCCATGTCATTTGTCAACGTATTCAGGACATTTTTAAACCTAAATAACCTTTTAGAGATAGATTCCTCCGAATTTTAGGCGCGAAAGAAACTTATTTAATAAGATAATGTACCCTTTCTTACTGTAATTATTATGACCGTGAAACGGTGCTTTTTCATCAACAGTAAGATTTATCACTAAGATCTGTCACTCTTGACAGAGATCAGAGACAGTTTTTAGAATTTCAGATTTTGTCTTGTCGTTTGTGTTGTATTTGTTGTCGTTGATTCTTTCATAATTCGTGAATTTGCATTATTTTGTTCCTTTAAGATATTTTCTAATAAAACCGTTTCTTCCTACAGATGAAAAATTAACTGTTTAGTGTTGTAGTGTGGAAGTGAAGAAAAAATACCTGATATAAATTATTTTTGGTAGATGACCTATGTACCTATGGTTTGTTCAAAATAGCTAAACAAAAAAGCTTATTATTATTATAGCTTGACACAAAAGGCATGATTCTGGTGTATGTCATTAGGAAGAGACCTCAATGCAGAACATTTGAGTGAGAAAATTGTAATTTGTGGCATTTTTCTCGTAAAGATTTATGTGAAAATTTATTTGAAACCTAATGCCGTACCAACACTGTACACAAATTTCAAGTATTAGACACTCCGCTTATAATATGTTCTGACTATTCTTGAATTAGTTCTTGATTCCTACAAAAAGCACTGATCTTAATAGAGTCTCCTCAGAAATTTAATGTCAGTATGGAAGTGCTTTTCTTTGATGATAAGAAAAATGCTTCTGGTCTCACTAGTTCATAAACCCACATCATGGAAATTGCACTCAAGTAACACAACCAGAAATAATCGTAGAAATATTATGTTGCTATCTTCAAACTATTTTAATTAAAATTAAATGCAGTTACATATTTTGACATGAATCGTTCTATAAATATGGATAAATACGGAAAATTACATACTCTTTCCAACTACGATATCGAAAATTTAAAAAATTCGGGGAAAAGTCGAAAAGTGATGAAAAACCAGTTTTTATGATATTTTTGACATTTTCAAGGCTTTTATCTCAAGAACATAGAATGGTGCCATCATGGAATTCAGCAGGAATATATGGGAAATATATATCATATACCTATTCCAGAATTCTTATCTCATAGGTAAAAGTGTTGTTAAAAGTTCGGATTAGTCCGCAAGGCGCATGTGCGTCATTCGTGTTTTTTATAGCAGGTCCGGTTTAAGTAAAGTATTAAGGTACTGATGAAGATTAACAAACATTGTTAATTCTGAATCTCGGGGAATAAAGTATTGGAAAACTCAATGCTAGTTAGCCGAATTGAATACATCTTCTCACATATTTATAATCCCAAATATTCAGCAAAAGCCATCAGAAAGTAGAATACTGTTACTATTATTATTTATCGCTCTGAAGCGACTCACTGATTTTTGGTATCGCAATCACTTTTCAGATGTAGATAAACTCAACAAAAAACTACGGAACCACCCCAAGTAGTCGGTGCGAATTTCAAGCTGGCACTAGATTGGAAAATAAATTGGAAGCACAAGAAACAATGAAAATTGATTTCAGCTAATATTATGAAAAATTTAAACTCAAATTTGTATTTATAAAATTATAATTTTTCTACGACCATTAAGAAAAATGAACATTGCAATTGCGTCTTCGATTAAGAAACCTACCACGTTGTAACACCGATTTTCATTTCCCACGGGCTAGCTGTATCGAAATATTTCATTTCCTACGACTTTCATGAACTACTAGACTGTCATTATACGTAGGTATTAACGAATTTTATGAACATAAATAATAACGAATCAAGTTTGTTTACGTCTGTCTAATAATTTGACATTTCACATCAGTAGATAATTACAAAATTCGATTGAAGAAATTAAGTTATTAAAAATGATTTGCGATAGTGAGGATGATTTCACAATCAAATTAATAAATTTATATCAGAAGCTCCTGATAATGCCTATCTTCTGACAAAGGTATGATTTTCTTTTCATAAAACCAGAATAATTTCAATGAAAAGATTGATTACAATCGGATTCTATATTTTTGAATAGTTGACAGATACTTTCTATACAGGGCAATTCAAATTCGACACCCACCATTGGGATCTCCTAAACTACAGGAGATACGTCGAAGCTTTAATTGCGGCAAAGTTGCGTATTCTGGTGCTTAACAAAATACTGTTTTGAAACTTGGAAAATTCCGAGTATTTCCGGATATATCGGGAAAAAACTGAAAATCGGAATTTTCGTTTTTATTTTTTTCTATCGTTATTTGACAACATAGCTCAAAACCAAAAGTACATTTTCATTGATCCCTTTTTTCAGCTACACGTTTTCATGTTCAGATTTACTATCCGACGTTTCGTCTTCTGGCATTCATCATCAACGTTTTTTTTCTGTTATGGGCGCCATATTGTTTTTTTATACAGAAAAATAGTGATTCTCATTCTGATTTCATTGATGTATTATTTGTTATAATTTGCACTTCTGAAACCACAGATATTAAAAAAAAATAACTTCATCTGAGATGGTCATGACTCCATCGAAAAATTTTTTTTAATAAACACTAGTTTTCAGAACTCATTAAACATCATAAGTTTGCACAAATACTTCAGTCGAAATGTTCTCATTCTCAAATGAAGAAAAACGAGATATGTTGAAACTTTATTATAAATTTGATATAGGAATAGGTAGTACGAAAACAATACAAATTCATTTTGAAGTATATCCGGAAAGACAACAGCCGGATAGAACATTATTCGGAATTTTGAGCAACCGCTTGGCTGAGTACGGTGCATTTCAAAAAACAAGAATGAAATCATGAGCTTGTAAAAAATGCACAAGGAGTATTACAACAAGTGCTCGAAATGATGGCCTTCCTCTTGAATACATAACCGAGCTCGTCCTCTCAAATTAAGAACAGCCCTAACAATATCCCTTCTTCTGATAGACCTGAATTGCGTGACGATATTGTCTTTAAGTTCATAGATTCTGTTCTTTAAAGTGCCCCACAAGAAAGTATCCAAAACTGTAAGGTCAGGTGACCTTGCCGGCCACCTCACTGGTCCAGAATTTCCTAACAACCTAGTAGGAAATCTTTGGTGTAAATATTCGCAAACTGCTCTTTTATTGTGAGGAGGAGCCCCATCATGCTGAAACCAGCAGCTGTTATAATTAACAAGGAGAAACGTATCCATATATTCTTCGAATTCGTTTCTTAAGAACCGAAGATAGGTTTCCCCGTTCAAAGTATTAGAGAAGAAATGAGGTCCAAGTATTTGGTCGTCATAAATTCCAGCCCACACATTCAAACGAAACTGAACTTGTGGTCTGACTTCTCTGAAGTGTCGTGGATTATTTTCACTCCAAATGTGCTCATTATTTCCATTAAAAACACCACAGTTCGAAAAAGTACTTTCGTCGGTCCAAATAATGTTGTTCAAGAAGTTTGTAAGGTCTACCCTACTCGAGAGCCAGCTACAAAATTCCATCCTTCACTCAGGATTACCTGGATGTAATTTTTGTGAAATATGTATCTTATAACATTTCAAACCACTTTTTTTGAATTCCCTCCAAACGCTCGTCTGTGGCATATCCATTTCTGCCGAGACTTGATGTGTTGATTTGGAAGGATCTGCATTTATCTAAAAAAGTACCAAAAATAATTATACTTCTTCGAATATGGAAAGAACAATTATTTTACCTCGGCTAATAAGTTACATCTAATATTTTGTTCCATTCTGCTTCCATATTTCATTTTGGTTTCAGAAGTGCAAATCATAACAAATTATAAATCAATGAAATCAGAATGAGAGTCACCATTTTTCTGTATAAAAAAACAAAATGGCGCCCATAGCAGAAAAAAAAAGTTGATGATGAATGCCAGAAGACGAAACGTCGAATAGTAAATCTGAACATGAAAACGTGTAGTTAAAAAAGTATCAATGAAAATATACTTTTGGTTTTGAGCTATGTTGTCAAATAACAATAGAAAAAAATAAAAACGAAAATTCCGATTTTCAGTTTTTTCCCGATATTTCCGGAAATACTCGGAATTTTCCAAGTTTCAAAACAGTATTTTGTTAAGCACCAGAATACGCAACTTTGCCCCAATTTAAGCTTCGTTCGACGTATCTCCTGTAGTTTAGGAGATCCCAATGGTGGGGGTCGAATTTGAATTGCCCTGTATAAACACGGTACTTGGATTACTCAGTGGGTAACGTTATAGCAACAGTGTCAACAAAATTTTTCAATTCAGTGACATTTCAATTAATGTTGACAGATAATCGCCCATTTAGTTTCATCAATTTTAATAATGTTAATATCACTTACAATGTTAATTCAATCAATAAAGATTTATAATGGAATATTTCCTAATTTTTGTCCTAGTTATTAATAGTGTAGCTGCGGTAAAGTTTGATTTTTACTTTATGTCCCTAGGGATTTGAAATGCAACTTTATCTCCCTAGGGACTGAAAGATACATTTTAGTCTCTGTTATACGGGACTAAAGTTGGCACTTTACTCCCGGAAGTGCAAAAATGTATTTTTTTCACGATGAAAAAAGTAAACATTTACGCATCAATAGAGATGCAGAAATGTCAAGTTATCTTGACAGTTGTACAAAAAAAAGTTATTATACTTGAGTTCATATCAGAAAGTCGGCAAACTTGCATGGGTTTCTTGCACGCCATTGCCTTTCAGGTGTCTCCCGCGCGATAGTGACGAACCAGATAAGTCAATTAGTGAAGATGCAGAAAAAACGCCATCATTGTCCGCTGTTGGTGTTCACCTTTTTGTGAACATTCGACTTTATTTACATTTCCAAACACACGGTGTGGCAGCTGAATTTGTTCCAGACAATTTATTGTAGAAATTGATTTGTTTTCTACGGAGATTTGCTGTAGATAAGCCATTTTGAATGTGCTGAATTAAATTATATTTATTGGCTGTCTTGGGTGAATAATGTTGAATAAATAAGGCTGTGTCTGAAAATAACAAAAGCAACCAACCTCACTGGGATATATGGAAATGTTGTCTAGAGGAACTGAAATCTTTGAACACGATTCGACATTTTCTTTTGAATGGTTTTCGATTTAAATGTGATTTAGTGAAATTCGCAAATTAACCCATTTATTGCCAGTGATGCGTATATGCAATACTGCACTAATATTTTTCTTATGGAAAATGCGAGCACTTTTAACTTGAAACAAGGGCTAATACCATTTACCCAATGTTCAACAAAAGTGGTAGAGTTAGATTTGAATGCATTTTTTAATTTGTTTTTTTTTTGGGAACTGTTTTAAAAGCTCGATTTTTCTTACATATTGCTCCGAAGATATCAAAAATCAAATACGCATATTCATGTTCTCATTTTCTAACTTTTTATACTTTTATTCCTTCAACAAAATTCTCAGATACACCATAAAATTAAAAGCCTAGGTCCAGATGATCCCCATTTTTCATAAATAGGGCACAAATTACGCTGTTGCGTTGTCGCATCAACGGCCGAATAGATGAAACTCCGTGTCTCAAACATGTCAAGACAAGTTTTTTGCATCAGAATGAAATCGACACACGTGCAAGTTTGTTGTTAGTCTTAGCCTGATTCTTATCGAGTGCAAGTTACGTGTTATATTAGTAGTTGTTATTATCAAAAATGAAAAAGGTTCTTACGCAAAAGGAATTAGAGGTGGCCTTAGAGGAGACGGTAGAAGATCTTTGCGATGAAAATAAACATTATGTTGTGATTTACAGAGCAAATTGACGCCGTATTCATTCCACCGGAGGTAGATCAGCTCACAGACGAGGAAGATTTCTCAGAGGACCCGGAGAAGTTTTAAAATGGCCAGACTGGAGACATAGCAGGAACTTTCGAATTCCATACCGCACAAGAGGACATCTATGATGAATCTGACAACAAAACGTCAATAAATTCTAGAAAAAAAAGCAATAAGTCACGAACCGACTTGGAGATCTGGATCATTTTTGCAACAGAATGTTCCACTATCCAAAGAAGTGGAACACATTCAAGAACTGAGGGGCGAGTTGGAGGGTTTGTCACCATTAGATTTATTTTTCAAGTTTGTCGACGAGAACGTTATGGATTTGATTATCCAGTTTTCAGAAAAATACGCGCAGGACAACAACAGACACGAGTTTCTCCTGTCACGAGAACTGTTGAATTTAATCGGGATCATAATTTTGTCTGGATATCACAGTTTACCCCTGACAGATATGTATTGGTCTTTAGATGAGGACAAAACTGTAAATATTGTTAGAGACTGCATGAGTAGGAATAAGTTTAGATCGATAAAAATAAACCTACATTTCAGTGATAATAGATAGTAACCTTGATAAAGCAGACAAGTACACAAAACTCCGGTCGTTTTTTGATATAATGAATGAAAAATTCTTACAGTTTGGCATGTTTTCATTCAATTTATCCATTGATGAGCAAATGGTTTCTTATTTTGGGCGTCATTCTTGTAAGATGTACATAAAAGGAAAGCCTGTTCGTTTTGGCTTCAAGCTTTGGTGCATTACTTCTTCGAGTGGATACTTGTATAAGTTTATTCCTTATGCGGGAGCAACACAAAAAAAAGTGATACTGGACTTGGTGGGACAGTAGTTCTTGAACTTTTGTCAGGTGTGAGAAATTCGCAAAATCATAATGTTTTCTTTGATAACTTTTTTTCCTCTTACAAACTGTTGTATCTTTTGAAAACCAAAGACTTCTTAGCCACAGGACCGATTCGTGAAAACAGAACAGGTAAATGTCCTTTGGTTGCAAGTAAAGTGCTTTCGAAACAAGGAAGGGGCACTTATGATTCTCAATTTGAGGAATCCACAGAAATTTCATTAGTAAAATGGAACGATAATTCCATTGTCACGGCAATCAGTACCCATTATTATGTAGAACCTCTTACGTCTGCCCAAAAGTTATGAGAGAAAAGCGAGAAAAGAAGTGTCAATTCCACAACCAGCCGTAATTTCAGCATATAATAAATATATGGGAGGGTTAGACTTGCGATAATGGTGTGGCCAATTATAGAATCGGTGTGATGGGTAAAAAATGGTGGTGTCCACTATTTATAAATACAATCGACAGTACTCTGGTGAATGCATGGAAACTCTACAACATGGTAAATCAGAATAAGATGTCGCAACTGAATTTTAAATCATTTATCGCAGTACGACTACTAAAAACAAAGAACTTTGTCCCTAGAGCACTTCCATCAGAACCACCCATTGAAGTAAGGGTTGATCACTCTGCACATGTAATCAGTAGAACTGACTCCCGAAGAAGATGTCGTGTGTGCAGAAGTCAAACAATTTATATTTGTGAGCGTTGCACAGCTTACTTACATGCCGACTGTTTCCGGCAGTATCACTTAACACTACAGACCGATTTTTTTTTCTGATGGCACATATGTATTACTGTAATGTGTTTTGATGATTAAAATGTATCCATTGAACATTTCAAGTTTTATTTCTATCCTTGGCCGTAAATGGGTTATTTGAAGCACTAATGAGAACGAATCGTGCCTTGATTAGGTCGAATTCTACGAAAGCGTAGGTGTGCCACGAAAGTTTATTTTATCATTTCGTCTTTAATTTCGAAATTTCGACTTCAATGTCGAAATTTCGAGAAAAAAAGTTGAATTCCGAAAAAGAGTGTAAATTTCTATATCAATCTCGAAATATACAGAAAAAAGTCGGAATTTTGACATTAAAGACGAAATTTCGTGAAAATATCTACATTAATCTCGAAATTTCGGGAAGAACCTCGAAATTTTGAAGTGGTTTTCGTAACAAATTAAGCTGGTAAGTGAATAATTCATAATCATTATTTCGACATTTTCTCGAAATTTTTACTTTGATTTCGAAATTTCAAGAAAAAATACGAAATTCTGACATTAATCTCGAAATTTCAACTGTCGAATTAATACCGTTTTTTCAGTATTTTTGTGTTCTCGCGTATAAATGATTTAGTTCAGATGAAGATTTGTAAATATATAGTCCAAGAAACGAGGAAGCGGCCCAATGTTAAATGTGCAAAAATTAATATCCGAAAAATAAAAATATGAGCGTATAGAAAATAAAAATTCAGGATGAGTTTCTATTTCATGCGACTAGATTCTGATTACCGAACATAAACTTAACTCAAGAATTGAGATTAAACATATTATTATTATTATTATTTGAAAACAATTTTTATTTTCACGTATAACAATCGTGTTTGTAATAAGTGTAAAGTACATTTGAGTTATTAATATTAGTTACAAAACTCCTTTGGCTAATTGTGTAAACTTTCATACTTGATGTGTCTGAAAATGCATTTTTAATTCTTTTATCGCATTAACAGCTATTACAGTTCTCTTGATATTTCTTCGCTGATGCGGTTCGACTTTTACAACTCAGCTCGGCAAAGTTTATTTCAAGCACATCTTCGATTAAACATTCAAGTGCTCATCCAGAGATATAAAATTGACAAAATATTGTGATGGCAATCGCGCATTCATCTGATAGTTTCACATTGTAAAACTTTCAGTCTCAGTACTCTCTATAAAGATCGAATCACAGAACATAAATATATTCTTCTTATGTTGTGTGAAGAGAATTATATATTACAGCTGGAGTTTGTAACAGTAACCTATCCATTTCAGTGAATAGGACAAGAGTTGATATCATCGAATTTTACCTTAACGTCATTGGAACTTCGGAAATACTTTCCGTTAGTAAATTGTTCCGAAAAATATATATTTTGGAATTTTTTTTGCTAATGGAAATTGAAATAGTGTGGTTGGTGATTGGTTTTTAGTGAGAAGTCCTTGTTACTCACCAAGGAGTTCATTTGAACGCAAAAGTGAATCATGCAGGACTCACCCCAGTCGAGCCATGATATTCAAATAATTGAAATAAAATCAAATAGAACCATGCTAGAAACTTTCGTTTTTGAGCCTAGTTACTTTAGCAATAAAGTTGAGCAATATTTACAATTTTTTTTTCAGCCAAAATTGGAAAATATGCATGAGCTGAAATAGTCTTGTTCCAGGATTATAGTGCTAGTAATAATTTTCCAGGGTCGATATAGCTCGAGAAATATTTTACAACTTCCTTATTATGGACTCAGTTATCAGTTTTATCATCTGCATAAGTGGGTATTGAAGTATGACTCACACAGTTTGGAAATTTTGAAGTGTACAAAGTGAATATGAGTGGACCTAAAATTGATACTTGCGGTACTCCATTTTTAATTGTTCAGAATTCAGATTTATACTATTGAGGGTAACGCATTGTGATCTCAGACTCAGATAGTTTCTAAATAGATTTATGAAGTTGACAGAAAACCTGAAGTATTGCAGAAGGTTCAATTACATTTCGTGATTTAATCTATCGAAGGCCTTCGAATTAATTTTTTTTAAATTGTTGTTTTAAAATTGTTTTTTCCGTTAACCAGCTGTCGTCCCCTTACGAACGGCAGCCCTCAGAAGTCGAAACTTGTGCGAGATAAGGATTAACGAGGTCTTACCTTTTTACGTGCGATTCCTAGCACTTTCTCGGGCCATCAGAAAAAGTTCTGCAGTCGCTAGGGTTTGAACCTTTGACTGGCAGCCAAAAGTGATTGAAACAATGTCGCTTTAACCACTGGGCTACCTAGTTGAACGAGATTAAATAAGTAATTGTCATCTGAGGCTTTATGAAGATCATCAGTCACCTTTAAGAGCGGTAGCGCAGATGAAATCTTTGCGAAATACAGATTGACAGGTAGGTACTAAATTGCTGTCCTCGAAATATTTCTTAATTTGTTTATTGATATTCTAAAAAAAATCTAAACAATATTCGTGAGCAAGAAAAAATTTCCAGTTTTTAATTGAATCTCAAGACGTATTTGGTAAAAAAATTTCAAACCTCGCTATTTTAGCCAATCAAAAAATTGCTTTTTGTTTAGTTGCCATGGCATCTCAAAAAATTTCCAGAAATTTTTATCCTCCAACTATCTTACCTAATTATTAAGTATTCTCCGCACTATTATTCTTCTGAAATTTCGAAAACAACTTCATTTACAACAATACGAATAAAACTAGAATTATTGATTACTTATATTTCGGACGTCCATCATCTTAATGGTTGAAAGATTTCTATCTCTTTCAAATTTTTTTTCACAACGTTTCAATTGCTTGAATCCGCAATCGTCTTCTGGTGAAGAGTGACAATATCAGATGCTACGCGACCTTTTATAGGTCCATAATTAAAGTGTAATTACGCGCGGTCTTGTGGCGCGCGTGTTTTCACGCTTTTTCTCCCTCCAAAACGGTCATGAGCGGTTTCCATACGTTTTTAATTTCCACGCTTGGTTGACTGAAGGGACCATTGGCTTCTATGTAGGTGGTTTCCATAAATTTCCGTTTGAACCAATGTTACTCTCTATGAAGAACACTAGCTTCGTCCCAGAGAATTCGGTGTTGTTTTGTCCAGGCGTGGTCAGCAATTCCCGATTTTGATGTTTCCCCTCGTTGAGTCCACTTTTTGTGTTCGGCTATTCTTACTGATAATGGCCTCTTGGTCTCTCCGATATAGGAATCTCCACATTCACATGGGACTTTGTAAATACAGTTTTTAATGGATTCTGTTGTGTTCTCTGGTTTCGTCTTGGTGAGGAAGCTTCGTAAGGTACTGCCGGATTGAAAGCAACTCTTGATGTATTTATTTCCGATCCTTCTGATTTTCTCGGAGATACCCCTGATATAGGGAAGAATGAGAACGGGGTTTTGTGGTCTTTCTTCGGTTGTCTTGGTCTTTTCGAGTTGTTTCCAAACTTCTCCTATGAGCCTCTCGGAGTATCCGTTTCGGCGTAGGTCCTTTTTGATGTGGTTGATTTCCGCCTACAATGACTACTGGTTGTTGCAAATAGACATTGCTCTCTCCACCAACGTTCTTACGATTCCCCTCTTTGTGGAGTTTGGGTGATTAGAGCCGTAGTTGAGGTAGTGGCCTGTGTGTGTCTTCTTCCTCTAAACAGAGGTGAGGATTCCAGTGTCTGTTCTTTCAGCTTTCACATCGAGAAACGATAGGGTACTGTTAGTTTCCTTTTCCATTGTGAATTTGATTGAATCCCTCATGTTATTCATTCTGGCGAAAAATTCCCCAAGGTGTTCATCTTCATGGTTCCAAATGATAAAGGTGTCATCTACGTATCTTAGCCATAGTTTTGGTTTGTATTTTGCCTCTCTGATAGCCAATTCCTCGAACCACTCCATGTATATGTTGGCGATTACTGGAGAGAGAGAAGATCCCATCGGCAGTCCATCAACTTGGGAGAAGAAACGGCTCTTTTCTTGAAAGTATGAGTTGTGTAGGCAGCACTGCAGTAGTTCCAATATCACTTGTACGGGGAGGTCAGTCCTTTCATGAAGCTGGATGTCTTCTTCCAGTTTCCTCTTGATGATGTTAAGGGATTCTTCTATGGGGACATTGGCCCTAGTTCAACATCTTTAATAATGTCCACGAAGTGTTTAGAATTCTTGACGAACGAATTGCTAGTACCCTGTAAGGGTTGTAGTATCGGTAGGAGGTATTTCGCCAGGTTATAGGTCGAGGAGTTACGGGAGCTGGTGATTGGTCTTAATGGCATGTCGGGTTTGTGAATTTTCGGAAGACCGTAGAGATGAGGAGGCTTACTGTAATGTGGCGTCAAATGTGTCCGTTCTTTGTCTGGAATAAAGGTTTTGTACTTTGACAGAGTACTATAGATTTTTCTTTCTATCGAAGATGTTGGATCCTTCTGTAAGAGTTTGTAGTTTCCTGTTTCGAGTACTGCTTCTAACTTGTCATCATACGTCTGGGTGTCCATGATGACTGTGGCATTTCCTTTGTCTGCAGGGAGAATTTTAATGGTGGAGTCCATTTCCAGAAATATTGAGCCCAACTGGTTAGTGGTTAAACTGTCCATACGGATGCGTCTAACAGCATGCAGCGGCTATAGCCGCTTTCACGCTTCAGGTGATAGACGTCTGACAGGTATTCCAGCCGTTACAGAAAAATGAAGCGCTTTATTTTCCGCTGAGTTTATTTGAAGCGGTTCAGTGGTCTGTAATTTGGACCGTCTAGTAGACTTGTAAAGCACTTTTATGTTTCATCCAGCAAAGCGTTATCCGCTTTTCTCTGATAGACACATATTTTCAACGCGTATCTGTCATTGTGTAATCAAAAACCATTCATGGCCCACTGATGATGAATAAGTTGTTTTGTCTTGAATAATTTCCAAGTCAGATGAAACTAGCATTATTTCAATTTATTTTGTGTGAAATTTTCTTACCGAATCCCCCGCGTGCTTGAATTAATTGCAGGAAATTTATATCGTACATACATTTTTTAAGAAAATCCATAAAAAATATTAGGATAATGACGTTTATTGATAGTTTTTGAATTTAAACACTAGGCTTTGTATCTTAATTCAAATGGATAATAAATGTCATTTCTTGTGCGAGAATTCAAAAGTGAAAAGTATAGTGGTTTTTCATTTCTCATGAGAATTTTGCGTTTTGGGGAGAAAACCGGGATGGAATCAGAGAAGAAATTCAACATCTGATTCCAAATAAAACAAAAAAATCAGAGACAACCATTGGAAGCAATTTCGGAAATTTCATTATAAAAAATCTTGCTATATATACGAAAAGTTACGTGTTGAACAACTGGCAAGTATTCTAGAAGATTATTCATTTAATATGACTAAAGAAAATTCAGAAGAGTTCAAAGATAGTGTTGTAAAAGTAATGTGGAATTCAACTGCGAAATAACAAAGTTGAATTTGATCTGTTTTCTGACATAACCTTTACTGTTAATGCAATAGCAGCACGTGACGCCAAACATTGAAAACTACAAAAAGATCTAACAAAACAAAAGCTTGGTGCCTCGGTCTCAAGTGACGAAGGATATACAGGGTGTTTCATAATAAAATGCGCAGGACTTCAGGATGTGATAGCTCGTCCAAAAATATAGAAAAAAGTTTCTATTAACTTACGCTCTAAAATTCACCATTTTCGAGATACAGGGTGTTGAAATTTAAAAAAAATTATTGTTTTTTGCGAATATCTCTGGAACCGTTCATCGCACATAAAACAGATTTCGTAGGCATTCTCTACTCATAATAAGCTATGTTTTGTGCGGATTTTTTATTTTTTCAAATTCATAATTGGTGAAAATTTTGAAGGGGTAGTGGGTGTTTTTTCTCCAACTTCTGCTCCACTGGAAAAAGTATGATTTTGAGCAACCTACTTGAACCACCAATGTTTTCTACACAAAAAACGTACTTCTGGTCATAAGCTCTAAAATTGACCATTTTCAAGAAAAATCAACTTTCATGTTGAAAAACATGGTAAATTTTTTAAAATAATTTTTTTCCTAATAATACAAAATTTATTTAAACGTTAAAACAAGTAACAAAACCAAACGTTGACTTCTTAATTGCAAAATAAAAAAAAACAATTACAATCATACTCAGTTGAATTGTTGGAAATGTCCGCCGTTAGCTTCAATGCACGCAGCAATTTTTCGAAGAAAAAACATTATTTAAACAACATGAAAGTTGATTTTTATTGAAAACTGTCAACTTTAGAGCTTATGACCAAGAATACCTTTTTCGTGTAGAAAACATTGGCGGTTCATATAGGAGGCTCAAAACTGACTTTTTCCCGTGGCGTAGAAGTTGGAGAAAAAAACACTCACTTCCCCTTCAAAATCTTCACCAATTATGAATTTTAAAAAATGAAAAATCCGCACAAAACGCTTATTATGAGTAAAAAATGCCTACGAAATCTGTTTTCTGTGCGATGAACGGTTCCAGAGATATTCGCAAAAAAACGATTATTTTTTTAAAATTTCAACACCCTGTATCTCTAAAATGGTGCATTTTAGAGGGTAAGTTAATAGAAACTTTTTTTCATATTTTTGGACGAGCTATCACATCCTGAAGTCCTGCGCATTTATTATGAAACACCCTGTATATACTTTGGACTGAAAATTGACAAGTAGTAAGACGTAAGTTTTTTTTATAATGATTCCCACGAGTTAGCCTGGAGTGGCAGTGAATGTGCAGCAGCGAGTATTGAATACTTTGTCGAAGGTAATTTGATAACATAACTTGGACATTTCTATGGGTCGCATATATATATTTTCAATTTTTCGAATACATCACAAGGCGGTTCAAGAAAGTTAGCAGACAGCAAGTGGCTAATCACAAACATAATAATCCAACCATATGACCTGTTCGTCTTTTGGGGAAGATGATGAAAAGACGAGGTGATTCTATAAAAACCAATTGTTTCTTTTCAACTTCTTCAAAGGAGTGGTACAGGATTGTCCAGTGGGAAAGAACATGATTTCAACATGGTTTAAATAGAGTGCACAGAAGACTGGTGTTAACACAAAAAAGTGAAAATCACGAATCATTCGGCGAGAGCAACTTCAGTATGGCAAAAAAGGAATTGGGAAGCAGCAGTTAATCAAAATTAAAGGCCACTGTAACAGTCAATCCTTGAAATTCTATTTGCAGATTGATATAGGATTTCATAAAGAAATTATTGAATCTATGCGGTGTAAAATACTAGATTAGCGTATTTTGGAGTCTGAAATTGCTCCGACAAATTAGGAATTCTTGAGAAATTTCAGAAAGAAGAATTTCACGAAATACTGAATATTTATCATTATATCAAAATAAACACATTGATATAAAAAGCTTTGTGTAATACATATATATATAGGTGCTTATTGAAATAGAATCAAAATCTGTTAAGTTTCTGAAAACAGAAACACATAAATTTGCTCCAAAGCAACCATATTGGGAGAGTAGCAAGGTAGTAAACCAATGTTATTGTTTTTTTGAATCGTAACAGACCTAAATTTACAACGGTGACGTTGACGTACGTTAGTTACTCCTCTGAGTAATGATCACGCAAAATTCCATCTCGAAAGTCGAAAATAAAAGTGAATATCTATGATTAGAATGATATATTTATACTGGAATTGGCTAAAAATAAGATTTCGCTAAACCGATTTCTAAAACGAGATATCGATTCTCGACAAATCATTATACAGGTGGATAACGAACAAAGTACAGACGATGCTAATGATCATGTCTAATAGTATGGGAGACTGTGAAGCGAGGGTTCTTTTCAATTGTTTATTGAATTTGTCACAACAGTTTTCTATATCTTCAGAATGTTTACCTTCAGTCTGAAAAAGAAAAAAGTTAATTCAAGAAAATTTGTTGTTAATAAAATTATTTGATTTCGTCAATAACGTATCGTCCACTGTCTATTAAGTGAGTTCGAATTAAATAAAAAATACATCTCTTTCAAAAAACGTTGACGTTTCGGAGACTATATCTGCCTCCGTAATCAAATGAAAACTCTAGTTCTCATTAGGTTTAGAGAAAATGAGATCAGTATTTGACAAATTCAAATGAACTCTGACAAGAAATTCTTTACAATAACATTTGTTATCTCGATAGGGTGTGTGTCCGGTATATCAATCAATCTGTTTACTCTGAGACGGAGAAAATGAGAAAGTTTTGTCATTATCATCAAAATACAAAAGTTCAAATTTCCTCAATAATTTCGAGTGATCAAGTATCACGCGGCTTGAGTAAAACACATTACATTGGTAACAGAAAGTTTTTCAATAAATCCATGTTTTTCTTTTTTGATTAGGTTTTCGACTCTATATAGATATTTCAAAGATTTTTGAAAAGCCTGACAGTAAAGTTACCGGGCGATAATTTGTGATCTCATTAGGAGAACTAGATTTGAAAATGGGACATATTTTGGATTTTTTTCTTACAAATTTGGAAAGGTGTGCCTTCTCAGGGATGAATTGGAAATGACTTGAAGTGGTTCAGTAAATGCATATGTACAGTATCACTTAGCTGCAGATCCCTTCAAATCTTCAGGGTTGATTTGGTTTTCGCTTTTTGAATGAATTTAGGACCTAATTAATATTGATTTTCATCAGTAAAAAACTCCATTTTTGAAAGAACGTAATAATTCAAAATATTCACATGCAACCTTCGCCACCCAGGTAGCACATCATATCGGCTGAATCTTGGTTCCATATTGGGCCAATATAGATATATTGTAAATGAAAAATCAATATTGGTCCAATATGGGTGAATATTAAAAAAACAATATTATATTAATAATATTGGTGGAATATTGGTTGAACTAGTTTTGAATGTAGATTATCACATGAAATATTGGGTCAATATTGGTTGAATAATTTCTACCAATATCGATAATACAATATTGGTTATATATTGTCCTCCACATCTAGAATAAATATTGCAATCCAAATATTCCAGTCATATCGATTATAGAGAAAAAAACTTTATTGTATTTCCAAGTTTGATAACATATTGGTTGAATATCATTTCCACTTTATTTGACAAATTGTAATAACTCATATTGAGTCAATATTGGTTCAATGATATTTACCAATATCGATAAAACAATATTGTCTTCACATCGTTTTCAACATCTAGAATAAATATTGCAATCCCAATATTCCCCTCATATCGATTCAAGGAATAAAAACTATATTGTATCTCCAAGTGTAATTACACATTGGTTGAATATCATTTCGCCAATATTCAACAAATCTTATTAATTAATATTGGGTCAATATTGGTTCAATAATAGTTATCGATATCGTTAAAACAATATTGTCTTCATATTGTTTCCTACATCTAGATTGAGATGAAATTTGAATATTGGCCGAATATTCAATGAAACATATTTAAATTATTTCATGATCAAACCTGGATAAAAATCCGCTAGGTGGCTCTACATATTGAACGTCTTCTAAAACCTACGAAAGTGTATTAAATACTTCTCTTAACTTGTTTTCAAGACAGCTAACTCAGTGGTTAAGGCGATCAAAAGGCAGACTCTGGTGTCACCTTCATCAACTAAAAGACATTTAATAATTTACCAAGGTATATTGACGTCCTCCAATATAACCAAATGATATTGTACCAATATCGATAAATATTTTAAGGCCATTATTGCTTCAAGAATGTTTCACCAAAACTATTTTTGGAATATTTAAACAATATTCGACCAATATCGCAAAATGTTCACATTTTACTTCTCGACAATATAACTTTTGAATATTGTGCCAATATTGTCAGAATATTGTATCAGCGATATTGTACCAATATCGCCAAATATTTTGAGGCCAATATTGGTTGGGGAATATTTCGCCAATATTATTCAAGTAATATTGGACCAATATCGCCGAATGTTCACATTTTTTTTCTCGCCAATATTGCATTTCAAATATTTCGCCAATATGTTCACAATATTGTACCAATATTTTACCAATATAAGTGTGCTACTTGGGCATAAAGGCTACTTTAATGCATATTGTTGGGATGTCCAAAGAAATTGAGATTTTGTTGGAAAAAATATATAATTTTTTCATCAAAAACCATTGTTGTTGGTTTTAATCTAATTTATTCAGGAAATAATCTACCCGTATAAATTCACTCGACCTATGGTCTTAAATGAATTGAAGTCTCAAAATATATTTTGTATGATTTTGATTTTTGGCATTGCAGTATCGAGTTTGTATCAAATTTTTGTACTTTCAACTATTTTCCAAGCAAAATGCTAAAAGTATTTTGAGTTTTTAATTGATTTAATTCGTAGGTCTTGTAATATGAGTAATAACAGGGTTATTTGATGTTTCTGTTTTTTTCAGGCTTGTGGAAATAGCAATAATTTAAACAATATCTTGAGGAGCACTATATTCTTTATTTTTATATTTTAACATACCGGGTATTCAAAATGTTTTGTTTTGATTAAATGAACAGAATTTTGCAGGGTCGACTTCTATAGAGTTTTCTGTTTTTGTTAGGTACTGTTGGTATGCAGTTTTGATTTTTGTCTTAATGGACTTGATTAGTGTTTTGAATTGTTTGCTGTACACCGAAGAGTTTGTTTAAGTTTTCTTGAAATGTAATTTTCTATCTGATATCTTGTTTTATATCATTTGTGAACCAAGAGGGAAATTTCGTTTTAAATTTTGGCAAAAATGGTATGTGAAGATCAAATATTGAAAATGGTTTTCATGCGCAAAGCTTTATTAACATCTGAAATATACAGGGTGTTAATTAGGTACGTTGACAAACTTCGGGAGGTGATTCTTTGAAGGTTTTCAGCACGAAATGTTTTTATAAACATATGTCCCAAACGGCTTGGTTTTTGAGATACAGGGTGATAAAAATACATTTTTTTCAAGATTTTTTAGAGTTAACTTCGACATTTTCTACAATAATCAGTTCAAATTAGGCAAGTACATTCCAATTAATAGTACGCACGATACAAAATAATGCATTTCTCAAATAATTCACAGGGTCCTCCTTTTTTCAGAGTCAAGCTTTGTTCAACCCTTCAGAATTTTTTTTCCGCCGCCACTGACATATTATGAGAAAGGAATAATGAATGATGTTTCATTTAACATCTTTTTGCTCTCTTGATGTTTTTCATTTACTTGTACGGTTCAGGAGTTACAATGAAAATATTAACGCAAACATTTTCCAGTAACGCATAACATAAAGAAATTTGAGAAGCAAATAGTCTAACAAACTTGAAGGGTGATTCTTTGAAAGGTTTCAAGATGAAAAGTTCATATAAACATGTCCCAAGCGGCTTGGTTTTCGAAGTACAGGGTGATCAAAATACATTTTTTAGGAGTTTTTGGAGTTTACTTCGAAATTTTCGACAATAATCGATCCAAATTAGTTCAAATTGGACAAGTACAATCCATTCAATAGTGCGCATGATATAAAATAATTCATTTCTCGAAGTGTCATGGCCACTCTACAAAGATTAGCGCGTGACGCAATACGTCATTTTGTTCTCATTACACAAATAGCTATTTTCCGCTCGTGTAGAGAAAATCTAATGTTATGGAGCTCCCATACATTTTTTACCATAACTCAGGTTGAATATGTATTGCACAAAGTTAATTATGGCAAAATAATTTTGGACATTTTCAATAGTGAATAACTTTATTATCAAATACTAGAGCAAAGTAACATAAATTCCCTAGGAATAAAATTAAGTTCAGAAAAGGACCATTATTGAAATTGATATGTCAGAGCAGCTGCTGGAAATGGCCACCGCCAACTTCAATGCATGCGTTTATGCGCCTAACCATAGACTGGCGGACACGCTCAAAAATACCAGGAGTGTTTTTTATAATTCCGCATGACTCCTGTATGCGATTCCTCAGGTCTTCTTCACTTTGAACTGGAGTTCGGTACACTAATGATTTAAGGTGCCCCCAGAGGAAAAAATCAAGTGGATTCATATCGGGTGACCTTGGTGGCCAAAGTTGTGGCCCACCACGCCCAATCCAGCGATCAGAATAATTCTCTTCTAAATATTGGCGTGCAACCAATCTGAAGTGTACTGGAGCACCATCATGCATAAACCAAATTCCAATTCTTTCCCTCAGAGGGATCTCTTCTAGGAGTCCAGGTAAGATGAATTCAAGAAAATGTCGATAATGGTCACCATTGAGTCTATGAGGCAGAAAATGTGGCCCGATAAGGAAATTCCCTACAATTCCAACCCAAACATTCACAGAAAACGTCTCTTGAAAATGGTTTTCAATCACGGCGTGTGGGTTTTCATCAGCCGACATATGATTGTTGTGAAAATTAATAATGGCTTTACGGGAAAAGCATGCCTCATCGATGAATAATACTTGAGATAAAAACCATGGATTTTCCAACAATTTATTTCGAATCCAAGTGCAAAAAGTTAATCTCTCTGGAAAATCCTTTGGCAGAAGAGCTTGAACACGCTGTATGTGATAGGGATAAAGTTGTTGCTCTTTTAAAATTTGCCATACCAATACATGGGTTACGTTAAACTGTGCCGCAATTTTTCTTGTACTGGTGTCTGGATGCTGCTCAATTTCGTTAAGTTCAGCTTCTTCTATCTGAACTGTTCTAACTCTCCTGGGTCTTCCTATGAGAACAGCAGACCTCTTGAAAGTACCCGTTTCACGAAGACGGGAGTGAATATTGATGAACATTTGTGTGCTGGGAATATGACGTTGTGGAAATCTTTCTAGATACATTCGTCTGGCGGCACGAGCGTTACCATCAGCCATTCCATACATTAAGTGCATGTCTGCCATTTCTGAATTTGTATATTCAACCATTTTATCCAAAGGAATATTGAATGAATCTGCTTTTTAGCTTGCACTAATGAAGAATTAACAATGAGACAGTTTCTCAACTTTCGATAACTGTCAAGTTGTTGATATTTAAATAAATGAATTAATATCAAAGCCCACTTTGCAATTTTTATGAATTCAAATTGATTACAAAATTTTTGCGTTACTGCAGAAGAAAAAACAAACCGAAATTTCTGATAAAATAATGTACTCCGTACGGAAACAAAAATTTGTCTGATTTAGTTTTTCGGAGTTATGACCAGAGATTCATAAATGAAAATCAAATGTGTAATGATCTGCGACTATTAGATAAACCCTATTAACTATCTTCCATTACAGGATTACCTTTCGGAAGTTTTTTATGTTGAAAAGGAAACGTTCAATTGAAAACTAAAAAATATCTTTTTTTTAAATAACAAAAAATGTGTATGAGTTCTCTATCAAGACTGATGGGTAAAAACATTTTTAATCAAATATCTCAATGAAAATGCACATTTTTACCATCAGAATCTTCAGGTTGAAAGTTAAGGTTTTCCCAATATCTGTCAGATCTAGTTTAATATCCAGCGTACCGCAGTGACGGGGAGATAGTAGTTTTCTGTTAGATATCACAAAAAGAAATCACATCTTTACAATAACAAGCTTTTATTTAGCTTCACTTGTAACTAACTAACAAACAATTTAATAAAAGTTGAATTTGACCCACTTCTAATACTCCGATTAATTTGAAATTTGGCAGGTTTCCGTAATTCCGGTGACAATGCATTAAAAAAATGTTTGTTAAAGAACAAAATGGCGGCTCCAATATGGCGGACGAGTTTTGTGATTATGATCCGATTCTGTTCAAAATTGGTATGTGATGGTTTTTGGGTTGGAGATTTTCAGTTTCACTTAAAAAATAAACTAAAATGTTAAAAATGAAAAGTATAAAAAGAAAACATTTTAAAGTTTTTATACAATACACTGAAAAGGAAAAAATAATTAATTTCATTGTTTGATCTAGGTAATCTTGTACAGAAAGATTTTGATACTCACAGAATAACCTACAAAAAATGAAACAAATTATTTTTTCATTTTCAGTGCATTTGTATAAAAGCTTGTCTTTATATTTTTTATTGTATAATTTTTATTCATCGTAGATTTTTCTAATTCTGAAAAAATATTTCCATCAATTTACAATAATTGAAAATGTTTAATTTTCAAATTTTCTAATGTTATGCCACACTGGAAAATGTTTAAATTAATATTTTCATTATAGCCCCTGAACCGTACAAGTAAATGAAAAAATGCAAGATATCAAAAAGATGTTAACTGAAACAACATTGATTATTCCTTTCTCATAATATGTCAGTGGCGGCGGGGAAAAAATTCTGAAGGGTTGAACAAAGCTTGACTCTGAAAAAAGGAGGACCCTGTGAATTATTTAAGAAATGCATTATTTTGTATCGTGCGCCCTATTTAATGGATTGTACTTGCCTAATTTGAACTGATTATTGTCGAAAATGTCGAAGTTAACTCTAAAAAATCTTGAAAAAAATGTATTTTTATCGCCCTGTATCTCGAAAACCAAGCCGTTTGCGACATATGTTTATATGAACTTTTCGTCCTGAAAACCTTCAAAGAATCACCTCCCGAAGTTTGTCAACGTACTTAATTAACAACCTGTATTTCAAGAAAGACCAGTCAGTTTCGTACAAATGAGAATAGATCAATGGAAAATTGGCATATTTGAAATTATAGTTTTTGACGTTTTTGTTATAGTTCAGTTTGATGCAGGACGATTTTCATCTCACATAACAAACCCTCATGAGATACATGGCACTCTAGGTTGAAATATTTTTTATGGAAATTTTAATAACCTCAAAACATTTTGTTCACTGAACAAAAACGTATACTGAATATGCTACACCATAGAAAGCTGGGCAATATTTCAATAAAATTTTAAATTGGTGAGTCTATAATAGAGAATATGCAAGTGATTTAAATTTACTTGATTTTTTTACCTCCGATACTTTATTGTCTTGTCATTACACCTACACCATTAGTTTATCATTTAGTTTGTATTTAACTCCATAAAACTTTAATCAAAAAGTGCATAATATGCGCGCGGAATTCAAATTTGCGAAACGCATCTCTATTGGTCGAAACGAAGAATGACGTCACATGGCACGTTATGACATTCATCTTTTTCGTAGAAAATTTGTTTTTAATTTATATATTTGTAGTGTTTTACATTACATAGTGCGATTTTGGTCTAGTGACAATTGTAAATTATCAAGAGCAATGACTGAAAGTGGTTTTGTCAAAGCACAATCCGACAATACCTGAACTGATAAGTAGTAATAGTTTATCAAATGATAGTTTCCATTTTATAATTTAGGTGAGGCAGGTATTAACAGTGTTATCTCCCGCTTGATATACAAAACATTTATGCATACAAAACTTACTTCTGATCAATTCACTTCATGTACGAAATACAATGTACTCCCATTGAAAGGATCTTCACAACAATGTAAATGTGATATTGGAGATACTTCGCCTCTTCTCATAACCTTACATCATTGTTTACGTATTTTCGCCTCTCTTGGAAAAAAATACTTTATTTGGTGTACTCATAATTGTATTTTGGCATTCCGGTACTAGACAATACCTATAAAATGGTTTTTTAGCATTTTCCATTATCGTAATAGCGATTAAAACTACAAATCTCTAACCTAATTAATAACTGTCGATAGTGTCAATGGCCATAACTATAGAAAGGCTTGTTCATTGAAGACTGCTCTGGTTGATCGAGATCACTTTCATGTATGTTCATCTCTCTCTAACACTTGTACTGCATTTGTCTTACTCTTTTATATAATATCAACTTCAAGCAAGTAGAGCAATCAGAGTACGTCTCGACGAACGACACTGAAGAAGAACAACACTGATCGCGCCATGTGACGTCATCTACAGCGCGCGAAAATGGTCAAATTCAATCGGTATTTTATATATATTATTTTAAATATTAATTCCAAGACTTTCAACCGTATTTATATTTATTACTATGTTGTAACGAAGTAAAAAATTGATAAAAAAAATCTAAAAAATGCATATTCCCTATTGAATGCTCGCCACAATATCCCTAAAGAAGATAAATACAAAAACTGACAAATGAGACATAGTTCTATTCAGAATGTCATGTGGAGATAAAAAAGGTGACAATATACTGGTTGTCCCATTTAAGAATCTAAAGTTAAAGTCACTTTCGGTAAAACAGAAAGTTGTATGAACTTGGGAAATTCATGAAAACGCAGTTTTATGTCTTATGCAGATCCTTCAAAATTGATTCCATTATCTTCAAAAACAAATAAGTTCTAGAGGCCAGCCACCTTCCGCGGACACCCGGTATGATCAGATCTACCATTTCAACAAAATGGCTTGGTTGAAACCTGTGGAGTTCAAATAATCGATATAATTAATAATAATCATTATAAACTGGTACGTTAGTGATCCAAAAAATTGCTTCTCTAGAAATTTTGTTGGGGTTGGGATCAGTAGAATCGAAGAAAAACTATTGTTTTATGTCAACGTTTCGAATTTCATTAAATTCATCATCAGGGCTCTGTACCGATGAGTTTTCACAGAAAATTGTAACTATATACTAAAGTACATTATTAGAATTGAAGTTATTATTACTTGCCACGCTTCTCTATAAACTTTCGGGGAATCTTTACATTTTCTTACATATTTTTTTTTACATTTTTTTCAAATCCATATTTTAGTATTTCACTGACCCATTTTGATAATTTGTAGTAAGGGGAGCCTATAAAACTCACAATAGGTCTCAAAGGTGTATCTTTTTTATGAATTTTTGGTAAGAAATACAATTTTGGAAAAACACCATTTTCAGTTTTGAGATATTGCATGCATCTTTCATCAATATAGCGTTCTTCTTGCAGTTTGGTTATCAATTTGTTGGTTTTATTTTGTATTTTAGTGGTAGGATCTTTAGGGAGCATCTCATATGTTTGTTTGTCGTTCAACATTTCGTTTGTTTTGTTTAGTATTTCGTTCCTAATTGATGGATACATGTGTTATTGTCCTTCGTGCGTTGTTATCTACTATGTCCGTTCATTTTAAACATATTTTAAGGATTTTAACTAAGAAAAACAAAAAATTTGGGTAAGTCTTTCAAGTAATTACAAATCTTGTTTCTCGAAAGTTTATAGAGGAGCGTGGCAAGTAATAATAACTTCAATTCTAATAATGTACTTTAGTATATAGTTACAATTTTCTGTGAAAACTCATTGTTACAGAGCCCTGATGATGAATTTAATGAAATTCGAAACATTGGCAAAAAACAATAGTTTTTCTTCGATTCTACTGATCCCAACCCCAACAAAATTTCTAGAGAAATAATCATTATTACAATGATAATCAATATTATCATCATTATCATTATTTCCATTAGGAATATCCCAGTCAGGTCCTGTCTCCGGAGCTCCTACATACCTGGAGAGCGCACTGGTGTTGTTTACCCCAATAACCACTCCACACGTCTGTGACTACTGGATCCAAGAATCATGTGCTCTGAGCAGAATAAGTGAACCAAGGATGACGGCTTTCTGCATTCAAGCAAGCATTCTGGCAAGGACTCCTATGATCACAACCACCATTTCAACAGAATGGTTTGGGTGAAGCCTGTGGAGTAAATTTAGTGGTTGAGGACAACATCAAGCTTATTGGCTTGAATTTGCCAGAGGGTAGGGAATGAGTAGTTCCAATTCATTATTATTATCAGTATTATATGGATAAATAGTTTATGTAATCGTGTTATTGCTAAAATTGTTAACCTGTTGCACCCCTACTCGAAACCATCAGAAGTCTTCGAGAGACTTGTGCGAACTAGGGAAGACGCAGCCCGTACCTTTTAACGTGTGATGCCATGCACAAGACCGGTGACCATGCTGGGAATCGAACCCACGACCCTACGCTTGAGAGGCGAACGCTCTACCAGCCAACGGTTGTGTAACGAATGATCATTTATGACAAGTCAAAACCGTAATGAATGCAATTGGAGTGGCATGCAATGTCGAAATATGTTTAGTGATAGAAAATCTTAAAATTGAAAACATCAAAGAAAAATGCAAGATAAAGTAAATACATGTTTATAAATAAAATTGACAGTAAGCATTATGTATAAATATAAGCCATAAAGTCAGTTGTTGTTTAAAAAAAAATTCACAGTAGAAGCTCTTCAACCCTCCTGTTCAACATATTGGTTTTCAATTGTCAATGAAGAGCAGCTCCTAAACAAAGTCTTTAAAATGCTGTTTAAGAGATTGCAATTCTTCTTCGGTAATGTCTCGCTCGAAACTCGCTAACTTCACCGGAACACCTCAAATGAGTTATGTCTCTTTTGAATATGTTATCAAAGCCATGTTTTACTTTGTCGAGATTTACCCGAGGAGTCACAATCTTTTGTCGTTCAAGACTTACCAAACCTATCTATTCTTCTATTATTATTTTTTCTTGGTTCTCACTATGTTCTCTGAACATTAAATAAATAATAACCCTGTTTTTTCCTTCATTTGAGAAGTGATTTTATTTCCTTTGCGAACTCATACTGTTATATCACTTTGGTCATCACTAACCAATCATTGGAAATTCACAAAAATATCATATTCAGTCAGATATCATTCAAAACTATAAATCTTTGAATTAGTTCAATTCAGTCTTGTGTAACTATCCTATATTTTTGGTGTCAATTAAACTTCAAGTTTCCTCGGAGTTGAAAAATATGTTATTTTGGAATTTAACAAGGATTTGTATAAATTACACTTTTTTCGTGCCAGATAAATTTATATGTTTACAAATCTTTGTTTCTATTCCAAAATTCTATTTTTGTCGATTTCTCCACCGCAAACGAATGTCTTGGCATCAGTTCTATAATCATCTTGTTTCGTCCAGAAAAGCTGACTTAAATATACACATAATCACAACGAAATTGCGAAAGCAGTGACATCACAGATGATTTTAGCAGAACCGAAATAAGGATCAGTCCCTTGAATGAAAATTGAGAACATGGCTATCATTGATACTGTGTTTTATCAAAGAACAGTTCTGAAAATATTTGGACCACACATGGCAACAATATATTATTTTCCAGATATTTATTGGTTAGTGAATAATTATTGACAGCTGTGGAGGTAAAGCAGTCCCACTTTCCCATGTTTTTCCAATAGAAAAAGAATAAAAAAGAACTTCACTTTTCTGCTTTGTTTATGTTGGAGAGTTCAGCATTTTTACCGATTTCGGAAAATATTTAAAACCAACAATTTTCTACCAATCGAATGCTCTCATTTTGACATATTACCATGGCAATCCAATCGATTTCCGGAAGAAAAAAAATCTCCCATGACACCCTGGAATTTGACGTTATTCATGTGATTAGGCAAAAACACAACATATTTTTTTAGAGATTTTAATTTGTCTGAAACTTTCGCTTCATAAATAAAAAGAGATTTGACGAAAAAAAAAATTATATTTATTTTGCTACAATTTACGCTACAAAATCTGAATCATTTTCAAATTCTAACACTATTCAACGCAAGAATATGAATGCGAACACAATTCTATAGGCTCCATTCAATGCTTAGGTTTGAGTAAGTAAATAATATAATACCTGGATACTATTTTGTTGTGCTAAATTCTGGATTGAGGGCCCACAAATGCGGATTTTTACAGTAAAAAGACTTTCTTCCAAAGAGAACATAGAAGCATCCTCAACTATATTTGTTGGGCAAGACAATACTCTATGATATATCCTAATATCATCATTTGCTTGCAAAACTTTCATAAAGGATAACTCCTGTAATGTTAATTGTTCATTTTAAAGCAACTTTACACTCACTGCGTTAGGAAGAAAAGTAAATACGAGTATCTCCATAACAAACTGTCAATCAATGTCATCATTTTTTTAACACCGCCTTTGGCCTATGGCAATACGAATTAAACTAAAATTTGAAGTTTGAAATGTTCTAAATGTACTGAAGTATATTTTATGATAATGAGGTTGACAGAAATTAGCGTTTTTGCCATAATAAATATACATTTAGTTGAATATAAAAAAAAATTAATTTCCTCAAATCTCAGTAATGCATTTTTGAATGAAAACTAAGGTCTAATATGTTTTCGATAGAACAAAAATATTTGATTTTAGTAATGTTTTGGGAAACACCTAATTTATCTAGCCACGAAAATACTGAAAAAAAAGAACAAGTATGATTTTTTTAGGACACAAAACTGCATTCTTAAAAAATTCGTCTGTTGACTTTAGTAACACAAGTTCAGGTAAAACAAATGGCAATAAATGAGTTTATACAGTATGTTATATTTGTTGTCGCTAAAGTTTAGGGAAATAATCTCATTTACAAATTATTGACAACTATAATTATAAAATGTCGTTGCCATAAAATTGTTCAAAGTGTTTGTTAAATATTTTGGTGTGAAATTTTCTTACCGAATCTCCCCCATTCTTGAATTAATAACCGAAAATATTAGTTGTGCAAGATTTTTAAAAAAATCGTGCTCTCCAATAATTTCCGGTAATAATTCAAGTACTAGGGAGATCATAAGTGACAATTCAGTAATTGCTTGTTAGTTAGCTACCTGTGTTAATATTGAATTCGTAGATGAGAGAAATGAGAAAGTGAGGTTGGTTTACCTCCAGAGCTATTAATTGGTTAAGTGAACAAACCACTCAACATATTTGCCCTCTTGATATCACTACCCTTATCAAAATCCTGTACACTTCAAGAAAATATTTCCACGTGAAAACATAGATGCTTGTGAATTTGTCTTTGAAGGAGGAAATCCATGAATTCAATTTCTTAAATATACAAAATATCTTCAAGCCAACAAAACAAACAAGAGACAGAATCATAAATTTTTTAATGACATACCCCAACATAGAATCAACTAGTATACAAAACTTTGAACCTCTGTTGAATTTTATGTTAGGCGATAAAATAAATCTCTTTCTACTCTGTAATTATTGTGTCGTAGACAGTTATTGTCAAAAAGTATAGAAAGGATGGGAAATAGCTTTTTGGGCAAAACAGTGCAAAGAATCAACATGTATTACACTGTATCTCACTGGATCATGTGTATTTGAAAAAATGTTGAGGTATGTGGTGTTGAATTTAAAACACCTAAAATAATTTCAGTCTATAGATTACCTACAGGTAACTTCCATGATTTTTGTTTGAAGCTAGAGGAACTCGTAATAAGATCTTAACAGAGGCAATTCACAAATATAGCTCACTGGAGATATTTTCATATTTTGGCGAAAGAGCCCGATTCCGAAAGAGAAGGGCTCTTTAACTTTAATGTAGATTTTATTTCTCAATGTCAAGAAGCAAAAAGTATCCTCGGTATCATGAACAATTTGGACATCTGTCAAAAGTCAATGAAAGTACCCGAATAACCTGACACTCCATCACAAGAATTGATAATATATTAACATACATGGAGGCAATCACTCAAGTAGCAGACACCACTATGTCAGATCATAGACAAATAATTACATCAGCTGGTGAATGTTTTTCGAACCTCTTCCCAGTGTCTGGCACACATTGGACAATATTTTCTCAAAAAAAAAAATAAAACAAAACGCGCTTGATAGAATTACTCGCGTTGGGGGTGTTGTGTAAAATGCAAAAACTTGCGATGATATATTCAATCATTTTATAAAAATATTACTGAATCATTTATATTTTGCTTTTCTCTTAACAATATGTTAGAACAGAACCAAATACAATACATTATGGATTACCAATGAATTAAAAACGTCACAGTTGAAAGGATTTTATATTCTTCAAAAAAATCATCCTGATTTGAAACTCATGTACAAACAGAGGCTAACTCAACACAAACATCATGAGGAAAATACCAAAAAATCACAATTCAGTAACTTCATTCAGAATTCAGAATTGGTCGAAAACATTTCAAGTAATCCTAATTCGCAAATTATTCATGATGATCAACTTGTTAACATCCTCTGATGAAGTAGCCAATATATTCAACAATTTTTTCATAGCAGCATCCAAAAAATCAGCAATAATATACCACCATCAAATGAATTCCATAAGTTTGAGATAGAAGCCAAAAGTAACTTACAATCTATGGTTTTTCTATCATTCACGGAAGAGTTCAGTTATTTGGAAAGCCCAAAAAATAAGCCAGCATCAGAATCTGATGGTCTATCATGCTTCTTCATTTTAGAACCAATTGATAATATCATGAAATTTTTTTCGAAACAGGCATTTTTCCAAGAAAACTTTAAATATCAAAAGTTATTCCAATACATAAAAGAAAGCCAGAACAGAATTGGTCACCTACAGACCTGTATCTTTGACTCCATCAGTGTTTTCCGAAGAAAAACTTTGGTCCCTTGGTCTCAGGGGCGAATTACATGACTGGTTCAAATCCTTTCTCACAAACCGAAAGCAATTTTCAGTTATATCTCATAACAGAGGAATGAAAAGTTCACATTCCACATATCTCAAGCACCACACCTATAGAAACAGGAGTACTTCAGGGAAGTGTTGTAGCCCCTGTATTGTTGTTTCTTTGTGTGGCATATATAGTATATTATTTTGCTAAGTTTTAACTGATAAAATTGTCGTATCTCAGGAGTCACATGAGTTGAACCAAACAGCTTGAGGCAGTTGGTTTTCCAAAAATATATTTTACATAAACATCACAGAAACAGAGTTCCTTATCTTGCACAAATGTTTGTAGTTATCTGAATGAATGGGTCCGTTTTTATATTCACCAAATTGGTGTGGTGGATTCCATTCGACCAATCACCGCATATTTATTTTTGAATGGACAACTCAAAGGACGAGTTTACAATCCACCACACCAATGTGGTGGATATAAAAACATGCCCCTTATATGTCTACTAGTTGGTTGGTTGGTTGAAGACTGACGAGCGAGATGCCGGGCTTAGCTTTGAGGTTTCCTTTAACACTGAGACCAGGTGGGGACTAATGTATTTTTCTGTCGTCAGTGGTTCCTAGTTAAATAGGCCCGTGTTTTTCACCAGGTTTAGTAGTCTATTTACTAGGTGTTTCAGATTCATGCCTGTTTCTAGGTTGATTTGTCCGAATATTTTGTTGGGCTTGTTGAGCAGCGCGCCGCATTCGAAGATGATGTGAGACACTGTTTCCTCCTCGTCACCACAAAATCTACAGTCCACGGTTTCTTTATTTATCCCTATGTTGCGTAGGTGTTTTCGGAGGCCGCAGTGCCAGGTTAGTAATCCGGTGATCGTGCGTATCTTAGATCTGTTGAGGTTCAGGGTGTCAGCCGTCAGTGTTTGGCTCAGGTGCCTCACCATGGCTGTGCTATGTCGATGCCCTTCGATTTGGTCCCAATATGTTTGGTTTTTTGATTTCTTCTACTCTGATTAGTTTTGCTAATTCTAAATGCTGGTTCTGGGCCTGTGAATGATGATTCAGAAGCTTTCTTTGCAAGTTGGCCTATTTTTTCATTGTCTTTATTTCTCCTATGTCCGGGCAACAACACAAGTGTGACCTTGAAGCGGTTGTACAGTTCATTGAGTCTCTGAAGGCATTACCAGTCTTGCTTTGACTTTATCTGTATTGAAAGCAGAGCTTTTATAGCGCTCTGGCTGTCAGATAGAATCTAGATGTGTTCTCTTTCAAACCCATGGTCTAGATTCATCTGTATGCATGTCCGTATGGCATGCGTCTCTGCTTGGAATACTGTGGTGTTGTGGCCAAGTGGGACTATTACGTTCCTCTTTTGCCTCAATCCGTGTATTCCTACTCCTGTTCCTTCATCTGTTTTTGAACTATCTGTGTACCAGATAATGTTTCCAGATGATAGTGATTCTACTCCCATTCCACTTGAGCTGCGTTTTGAATGGTTTTTCGTACGAGTATTAATTGTGGTAGCATGTAGTCTGATATCATTTCAGTTCGGTAATGTTGACTTCATGGATAATTTTGGTGTACCCAGTTTGTAGTTGGGTTATCCAATTACCCCTCATATGTCTACTCAGATATATCTAGCAGAGAGTTTCAACGTTGTGAGGAAAGACATATGTATTTCTTGTTCTGTTTAAACATGATATCTAAAGGTCGCACATTACATTGAAAACTTCATGTTTTTATGATCAACAGCAATCTCAGAACTTACGAAAATTGACTTGGTCAATTCTCATACCATGCTACAGATTTATGAAACCACTCCCAACCGGTTGATTTGAGATCACGTTTCATCTTATAGCAGTTTATTTCACTCTATCTAGGAATGTTATATCTACTCGAAACTCCAAATAAAGTTTAGGATGGGTTTCCTGGCAGCTGCTATGTTTACATTACGGCCCTGTCCGACACGTAGCAAAACGAATGCTTGAAATTACTACCTTTCTAGGAGACGACGATCATCGATGACGTAACGAATAGTGATCAGTGCCAAAAACCGCGTGGATATCTACCCACCTAATTAGCAGGAAGGAAACCGAGCGTTCGGAACCACTCGGTTGAAAATAAAGTCAAACCTCCCAAGTAGGACGAATCAGTGTTCGAATTGTTGCCCACACATAAAAGTGATTGAAGGTGGAGGACTGTTTATATTATTGCCTACGAAATACGGGGTAAGTCAATGAGTTGAGTTGTGCTTTGTTGTGTCCTGCTCAACGCGAGATTTCATCCACAATATTTTTTCCTAATATAGCTAAAATCTTGAAATATCAATGAAATGTCACCAAAACGATCCTTATGAAACGATTACCTTTATTTTGGATACAAATTATAATTCCGCTAATTGATTTTTAGGCCCAATAGATACACTTGGTTGTACAAAAAACGCAATCGCAGCATATTTTATTGAATTTATGGTAAAATTATCCTTGATATAAAAGTATATTGGACTCACAATGAAAGGAATAAATGCTCGATGGAAAAGCATAGGCATTATAAAAACAAACAATGCATAAAAACTATAGGTGGTTGAAACGCATGCTCTCAAAGGTCTACGTAAGGTTGGTTCGGTCTGGTTAGATCAGTCTAAAAAATTACTCCTCGCGAAATATATTTGTTTAATTTCCACGCACTCTATAATGTCTACGTAGGGTTAGACTAAAAAATTATTCATCACAAAATATATTTGTTTTGTCGGACAACTGTTTTTTTGATTACTTATATTTCGGACGTCCATCATCTTAATGGTTGAAAGATTTCTATCTCTTTCAAATTTTTCACAAAGTTTCAATTGCTTGAATCCGCAATCGTCTTCTGGTGAATAGTGACAAAATCAGATGCTACGCGACCTTTTATAGGTCTATAATTAAGTGTAATTACGCGCGGTCTTGTGGCGCGCGTGGTTTCGCGCTTTTTCTCCCTCCAAAACGGTCCATGAGCGGTTTCCATACGTTTTTAATTTCCACGCTTGGTTGACTGAAGGCACCATTGGCTTCTATGTAGGTGGTTTCCATAAATTTCCGTTTGAACCAATGTTCCTCTCTATGAAGAACACTAGCTTCGTCCCAGAGAATTCGGTGGTGTTTTGTCCAGGCATGAGGGAAAACATCAAAATCGGGAATTGCTGACCATGCCTGGACAAAACACCACCGAATTCTCTGGGACGAAGCTAGTGTTCTTCATAGAGAGGAACGGAAATTTATGGAAAACACTAGCTTCGTCCCAGAGAATGCGGTGGTGTTTTGTCCAGGCGTGGTCAGCAATTCCCGATTTTGATGTTTCCCCTCGTGGAGTCCACTTTTTGTGTTCGGCTATTCTTACTGATCTTGGTCTCTCCGATATAGGAATCTCCACATTCACATGGGACTTTGTAAATACAGTTTTTGCTGGATTCTGTTGTGTTCTCTGGTTTCGTCTTGGTGAGGAAGCTTCGTAAGGTACTGCCGGATTGAAAGCAACTCTTGATGTTGTATTTATTTCCGATACTTCTGATCTT
The DNA here is from genome assembly GCA_944452925.2 of Chrysolina oricalcia. Classification (NCBI taxonomy): domain Eukaryota; kingdom Metazoa; phylum Arthropoda; class Insecta; order Coleoptera; family Chrysomelidae; genus Chrysolina; species Chrysolina oricalcia. The sequence continues at coordinate 9,431,075 of OX101814.2, read as the reverse complement.
CTCGGAGATACCCCTGATATAGGGAAGAATGAGAACGGGTTTTGTGGTCTTTCTTCGGTTGTCTTGGTCTTTTCGAGTTGTTTCCGAACTTCCCCTATGAGCTTCTCGGAGAATCCGTTTCGGCGTAGGTCCTTCTTTATTTGGTTAATTTCCGCCTCCAATGACTCCTGGTTGTTGCAAATAGACAATGCTCTCTCCACCAACGTTCTTACGATTCCCCTCTTTGTGGAGTTTGGGTGATTAGAGCCGTAGTTGAGGTACTGCCCTGTGTGTGTCTTCTTCCTGTAAACAGAGGTGAGGATTCCAGTGTCAGTTCTTTCAGCTTTCACATCGAGAAACGATAGGGTACTGTTAGTTTCTTTTCTGTCACTATTCACCAGAAGACGATTGCGGATTCAAGCAATTGAAACGTTGAGAAAAATTTGAAAGAGATATAAATCTTTCAACCATTAAGATCATGGACGTCCGAAATATAAGTAATCAAGTTACTACATCGTCTAAAACATTCAAACAACTGTTTTTTTATCATGCAAAAGTGATTTCAATATCATCAAGCAGTGCTTTGCATTATTTTAAATAGGTTACATTATGAAATTTCCATTGTGCGAATGTGCTATGAGTATCAAACACGTTATTCCTACCCACCAGAATAGTTTTCATGAGCATTACAAAAATGCTCAGAGAAAAATAGTCAAAAGCTTAGAAATAGTGAATGCAATTGCTGCTTTTCACACGGATGAGAGAACAAAGAATAAAGAAAATCATATAACAGCAACTATTTGAAAATCCTACCCTTGTAATGCAATTCTTACATTTGCCGACTGATTCTGGCAAATAAATTATATCTGAACTGAGAACCTATAACTGGTTCATACAGAGAGAAATAATTGTATGTTTCTCACAAAATCGTGAATAATCAGCACAATTCATTTTTAAACAGTTGACAGCACCAATTTGTTCATAATTCTTCTACAATATTGAATTAAAGATATTGTGTATAAACGATACACTTCAATATTATATTATTCAGAATAATTTTGTTTAATTTTATCAACCAATACTTGTGCAAATTCAATTCATTTCCTACTCTCAAGTCCAGTTCAAACTATTTATTTCTAGAGAATGAATTATGTAGAGATGACAACCACGATGACAGACAGCAGTTATTAATTTGACAATTATTGTATGTAATCTTACGTCAGAATAAACTTCGTTTCCTTCTGGTTCAGACTAGCTTATCAGGTTATGGGCCTTTTGCTGATTTAAATTGCCAATAGTAGGGCAAAGTTTATCAGGAAACCAGTACGGATTAAGTGCGAGTCGTAGGACTATTTGAGTATGGCAACTTTCAATACAGGAGGAGTTTCTATTGAGAAACTTCTTGGTCACGAGAATTACACCACGTGGCTGGAGACGATTCAGGCTGTTTTGGAGCTGGACGATCTATGGACTGGCGTTGTGGACGTGAAAGTTGATGATGATGGAAAAGTCATATCTCAAGTGGAAGAAGCGAAAGACAGAAAAGCGCGTGCGAAGATTAAATTAGCGATTGATCCTTCCCTTTATTCCCATCTCAAGGACAAGAACACCGCTTATGACTTGTGGAAATGTGTTGAAGATCTGTTTGCCGGCAAAGGGTTTGAATCGCAAGGTGAGCCTTTTGAGAAAATTGTGTAACATCAAACTCACCGACTGTGAGTCCATGGCTGAGTATGTGCATCTGATTATTTCGACGGCACATCAATTACGTGATGCAGGCTTCGCTTTCGACGAGGAAATGGTAGGAGCTTTCATGCTTGCTGGCCTTACAGAAGAGTTCAAACCCATGATCATGGCGTTGGAAAATTCGGGCTTGAAGATTTCAAGTCTTACTATTAAGACAAAATTGCTTCAGGAGAACATACCAAACATTAAAGAGAAAGGAGCTTTTTATACTAATCGTAAGAAAAATGTGATTCCTTTGCAATCGGAATTCCAACAGATTTTCGAGTACAGCACTGAAAATGACGACTTTTATGAAGAACAAACAGATGCAACATTTATTACGCCCACAATGCAATCGAATGTACAAGAGGAACCTTCAACAGAACATCCAAAAGAGCCTGAAACACTCAAGGAAGCACTTGCATCCCCTCAGGTACATTTTTGGAAAATTGACATGCACGAGGAATTTGAAGCGTTGCAGGCAAATCAAACATGGGACATTTGCGATCTCCCTTTGGGTCGAAAGGCAATCAAATGCAAATGGGTGTTCAAGACCAAACTTGATGTAGTCGGTAGAGTTGACAGATATAAAGCAAGATTGGTGATTAAAGGATGTTCGCAACGGAAAGGAATCGACTACGAAAATACATTCTCGCCTGTTATTCGTCATGGGTCTCTACGATTTTTGTTCGCTTTAGCTGCTCAAAAAAAATTAGACATTCAACAAATGGACGTCGTCATAGCTTTCCTCCAAGGAAAATTGAAAGAAGAAGTCTACATGGAACAACCGCCATTTTTTGTTGATCAACAGAATCCCAATAAAGTCTGTAGATTGAAGAGAGCTTTGTATGGACTAAAACAGTCAAGTCGTGTCTGGAATGAAGAACTAGATCAAGCCTTGAGAGCTTTCGGATTACAACGTTCTCATCACGATCCTTGTGTATATTTTCGTGTCCACGACAAGAAAATGCTCATTGTTGCCGTTGACGATATTTTATTGTTTTCGAATTGCGCCGAATGGACTATCGAAGCGAAAACCAAACTGAACAACAAATTCAAAATGAAAGATTTGGGAGCTGCTAATCATGTTCTGGGAATCAGAGTAATTAAATCTGATGCACAAGTGACCCTCGATCAAGAATTATACATAAAAAAAATACTGGATCGATTTGGCATGAACGATTGTCATGCAGTAACTACTCCAATGAACATTGCTGCAAGTATTTCTAGACAAGACTGTCCCGTTACTGAAGAGGAGAAAGCAAGAATGCGAAGGATTCCGTACCAGGAACTTGTGGGATGCATGATGTATTTAGCGAATTGCACAAGACCAGATAATTCTTATGGGGTCAATCTTCTTGGTCTCTACAGTTCTAATCCAGGATGGAATCATTGGATTGCCGCCAAGCACATGCTACGTTACTTAAAAGGTACGACCTCAATGAAGTTAACTTTTCATAGTACTGAGAATATTTGCATCAACGGATTCTCCGACGCCGATCACGCTTCAAATCATGATGACCGGAAATCAGTCACTGGTTATGTTTTTATGGCTTCAGGAGGAGCAATATCATGGTGTTCTAAGAAGCAACCAACAGTCTCCATTTCTTCGTGTGAAGCATAGTATATTTCTCTCTCAGCGGCCATGCAAGAGGCTATCTGGTGGTGAGGTTTTTCTCATGAATTAGGAATTGAATCTCATTTGATGATGTACTGTGACAACCAAAGTGCAATTTCCATAGCAAATAATTGTGGATTCAATCCAAAAACCAAGCACAACGACATTCGCTACCATTTCGTACAAGACATACTGGCACGAGGCGAAATTCAATTGGGTTACGTTAAAACCGAGAATCAGACAGCAGATATTTTCACAAAGGTTTTGGGAAAAGTCAAAGTTGAAAACATCCGAGCCCAACTGGGGCTGAAGTCTCATGGTTGAGGAGGAGTGTTGAGATGACAACCACGATAACAGACAGCAGTTATTAATTTGACAATTATTGTATGTAATCTTACGTCAGAATAAACTTCGTTTCCTTCTGGTTCAGACTAGCTTATCAAATTACAATCTGCCCATGATAATCCTAAATCAAAAATTGAAAAACGTCAACGCGTCCAAAAAAGCCTATAAAAGTCATTAAGTCATGACTGGCTGTATTACGTATTGATCGTTTCTGACGTCGTTTCTCTATGCACCAAATTTTTATTGAAAAAATCTCTGGATCAAAAATGGAGATTAATTCCTTCTGACTTTCTCAGAATTTTGCAGAACGCAATTTTTTTTGGTTCGCTCAGTTCGATGATGATGGCCAATTTCTTTAGCGAACACCTCGAAAAGAGAGCGATCAATACTTTATACCAATCATATGGTTTCCGGATGCATTGGTTTGTTAATCTGAATATTATACTATAAAATGAAGACTGTATCAGAAAGTTATCTCGAAGGGGCTGCCATGGAAATAAAATAAGTGAACAAAGAAAAACAGAACGGGCAGAAGTAGAAAAGGTTCTAATAATATATCCAATTTAGAATACCTACTCCTAGAGAAAATTGAATTTAAAATATTCATATCTGAAATCCAGTTTGAAATATTTGAAATATATATCACATTTGGTTATCGATATTTACTAGCAGGAAGATCGCTATATTGATTTGGATAGATTTGAGCCGTTCATGGAAATACATCCAAGAAACTGAAGTATCTTAATAATCACATGAATAGGAAAAAGATCGTTTACTTCTGAAAATAACGCTACAACTGAAAGCAGGTAGGAGAAATCATATGTTTCATTTCAATATTTGAGAAAAGCAGTTATTATTAATGTGACAGTTATAAATTAGATACCATATTAATAACTCATATTCTAGTTTAGACCTCACATAAGCGTTGAATAGTGTTTTAATTGTATCTGTATATTCTTGACTTCTCCGAAGTCCTTATTATAAAACATAATCCTTTGCTGATGGAATATTGTTGTTGTTGTTATTGTTATTTTCGTCAACCTATTGCACCCCTACGCGCAACCCTCAGAAGTCTTCGAGAGACTTGTGTGAGCTAGGGAAGAAGCAGCCCTTACCTTTTAACGTGTGATGCCATGCACGAGACTGTTGATCATGTGAGGATTTGAACCCTGATCTATATGGAAAATACATGGGAAATAAAAGTGAATTCGTGACCAGAAGTTATTCCAAGATCTGTTATTTCACTCACTCACTAATTGGATTATTATCAATGAAATAGAAAAGTTTACATTTTTTTCTTCTAGAAAATGGTGAGTAAATATATTTTGAAACATTCAAAAGCAAATGCTTCTTGGAGTACCAATCGAATACCACATCAATTTCATTTTGTGAATTTAAGCAATCTTCATAATTGTTGATTACTTTGTAGAGCTTTAGATCATTGGCGTAAAGAACTCTGGAGCAGTTTAATTGTTCAGCTATCCTTTCAATCAACTATAAAGAATAAAAAAGGCCCTAAGTTCGATCCTTGTGGCTCTCCCGAGCTGGGGTGTATAGAGAAGACTGAAAACTTTTACACTCTTCGTATTATTCATATCAAATAGATAACTGAATATTTCAATTAATCTTTCAGACAATCCAAATAATGATAATCGTTGGAGAACGATGTGAAAATCAATTTGATCGAACGCCTTTTGCATGTCCGTGTGGACTAACCAATGTTGATCGTCCGAAATTATATTTCTGATATACTTAGTGATAAATAATACAATATACTATTGTTTCAAAAAGTTCTGGGAAGTTGCATAATAGGAAATAGACCTGTTATTTTTTAACAGAGTTGCGTCTCTTTTTTTCAAGATAGGACAGATACGGACTGTTTTCCATACCTCAGGGAATCTACAGATTTTCAATGACAATATTTATTGAGATGATTTCTAATAAAAGTTATCGATGTAAAACTAAATTGTTAATAAAAAGCAGATACTTTAAAGAACCAATAGGATTTTGTTTTAGATACAAGTATTATGTTAGTTTCATAGCTAGACTGTTTTCCTAGATATAATGAGAACTTTGGTATTTTCGAAGTATTATGAACTGATAGAAAAACAAATTTATAGTAATAAAAATGATATAGGGGTGCTTAAAATAATGTAATTGGCGCATTAATATTAATGCTGTGATAATTCATACATTTATACACACACATCTGCACACATATACTCATACATAAACATTTTCGTTTAGGCAAGTCTGATTGTTCAGTATTTGGGACACCATTTTCATAATTTGAAAAAGGTAGATATCCATTTCTATCCCTACTAATGGACAATGGTGAGAAGATTATCATCGAAACATTCAATTATCATTTCTAAATAGATTACCCGTTTGGTGCTTACTTCTTCCCATGAGTTTCCATCCAAAAAAGTAAACGGTATCAACGGCATATGAGATTATTGTTCCTTGACAGTTCAACGATACCAGTTGATTTGAATAAATTATAAATAATATGGGACCCAATACTGTTCCTTGTGGTATTCCAAAAGTTATTTCTCCCTGGCTAATCATTGTGTTGCTGATAGGTTGAAGATATGGAGCAGAAAATATATCACTTGTAACGAGATTGTCAGTATATGGGTTGAGACCGCAAATACTTGATGATGCTGAAAGCAATACATAAAAAGATCTAAAGCGCCTTGCAGCAAGCCCCGTATCTGGCGTCAGGGACCTCTATAGTCATCACGTAGCATTGACCATTTTATAATTACCATTCAAGGTTTTTACTTCGTCTCATTGAGAATTCGGAGTACAGAAGACACAACATTCAAGAAAAACATTTGAAAAACCTAGCTATAGGAGAGTATTATTTTTCTTGGTCTCGGGATTTTAAAAAAAGTATAATTAGATCGAAATGAACCACCTTTCGGGCCTAAAATAAATTCTCTCCAACCCACCATTTATTATGATACTGTGAGCGACCTGCTATATCAAATCTAACCATGACGACGCCATGACGTAGAAATCGCGAGGGCGTCCAACGTGGGCTCAAGAAATCCTCTAACCAACACGTATGTCCGTCCAATTTCATTCATGTTTAGTTCGTGCGAGAATACTGTAACACACGAGGTTGGCATTTTTTTATTTCATCTCCGACAATACCGTCCCGCCAGTTAACGAGTGAAAGTGTTGTGATAAGTGCTCCTCAGAGGATCTGCGAAGATTTTTCCGGTGACAGAGTGACCTTTGGCGGAAGTGAGCGGGAAAATGTGATGTGCACAGGAGAACATAACCTCGAAGTAATTGAGTTTTGTTTTACCTTAATTTAAGGTCGGTTCTTGTGAAGTTTTAGTGCAAAATATAAGCGGAAATAGTCTTTTTCGCTCAGGAGAAAAGTTGTGAGAAAAACTTTAGTAGATGCTTCTTTTCAAATTCATAATTTGAACGGTTGTCAATGGTAAATGAATGTACCTACTTGGATGTATTTTGATGTTTCTTCGTATTCATGTTGTCACAAGACGCACTGAAACTTTTACCGGCAACTACTTCCTTCAGATTTCCTGAACTAATCACAGTGCCTACACTTATGAATAAATGAATATATAAATGTAATGATTTCATGATTTTTTACAATCAGCAGTAAGGAATTACAAGAAATTCAAGAAAACCATAATGCCATAAGCACTATGCTATCTTGGTCAGAACAGGGGTTTGTTAGTTGTAATTCTAAAATGAGTTCTAGTGTAACTACCTGTCGGATCAGTTTTAGGTTATGTTCACCAAGACCTAGGTTCAAAACCAGCTTCCGAAGATGAAATTTGACAGTGTGATTCTCATTTTGTTCATGATACTTGAAGGAAAGAGTTAATCATCGCTCCTTCAAACGGAACTTCAAAGATTAAAAGGGGATTTGTGTGTGAACCTAAAGATTGAAAAAAATCACAATACTTAACCATCAATCAATCCCTACTTTGTAGTTTACGCTATTTTTAGGTACACTATTGCCTTTTGTTCTCCATCGGTCCCTATTTGTTATTATTTGATACCACTAAAATGTACTATTTTTTCAGTGAATTAATTTTCACACTAGAGCGAAAAATAATAGAATGGAACAAAATAATTAATAATGAAAGTAATAAGTTATTCAATATCAAATCACATTTATCATCAATGTGTATAACACACTTACTGATAATGATCCCCGACGACATCTTGGATGAAAATGAATGTTTAATTTTTATTGAATCTTGTTGCAATTCTATGATCCAAAGTTCAGCTATGCCTTGAAGAGGTTCTCTAATGGTTACTTAATTTTTTCTGCTGTTCTCCGTTTATTTTTTAGAGAATTTTCTACATATCAGTTATCAGTATATCCGGAGGGATCAGGCCAAGCCATTTGAGAAATATTGCTATATTTTTAGGTATGGGTATAAAGGTGTTTGTATCAACTGGTTGTTCATAACATCGACGTTATCTATAAGTGATAAAAATACGTTTGTGATCTGTATTTTGGGGACGTATACGAATGCATCCGCGTATTATTTCTACCAACTTTACACCTGCCATATATCCGAAAGTGATGACAAATTCTCTTTGACATTTCGTCTTTGTGTATTGTAAAGTAGAATGATACGAATTTCCTCTATCCTCAATATTGTCCACTATTATTCTACATAACTCATCTCATCGACATTCTCCTACAACTCTAATGATTGATACAACCTTAAAGAGAAATTGTTTGAATCAAACCATTTTGTGATAATGATGAAACCTACGTTCACCATAAAAAAATATTCATCTTCCGCTCATGTCAAAAACGCTTCAATATTTTCCTTCTTGAAAATATGCGGTTTCTTTGGTTTGACTCCTTCTGATGCTACAAGATTATTTTACCTGCTTATTTTTACGTTTTTGTTCTTGGATAACATGGTTCTCATCATCGACTATTGACTCCATAATAACGATGGTTTCTGTACTTTTGATTTTTGTTAAAAGTAGGCCAATAAAACGATTTCTGTGGGTTGCATTACTCTCTATCGTCACACCATTTTTGCAATTGTTTGAACGTAGTCTAGAATTGTACTTGGAATTTTTCTGGTACAATACTGTTCATAGACAATTCTGCTCCTTCCTCTATGTCGGTTATCCTTCTCCAAATTCATCGATTTCTTTTGATTTCATATTCGCGAACGTTTCTACGTTTACCTTGTTCCTGTTATAAGATTTGAGTTTAAATTTTATAAACTCAATTAGGATAACTCAAAAATACCACAAAAAATATTTGATTTAAACTAACCATAGCCCAACATCGCTACCTTAGTAACGCCAAATACAGGAACACGTTGATCTAAAATATAACTGATATATACAGGGTGTCTGGTAAACCTTATACAATATTGAAACTGGTGATAGACCAGGTCATGACTGTTCAGAATATCGGAATTTCACCTCAGTAAAAGTATCACCGTTTTCGAGATAATGAGCATTCTTTAAATTTCTGAAAAATCACTACCTCATCTTGGATTTTTGAAAGCCATATCTACAAATTGGGACCAATTGAAATATCTTTGCTGCTGAAGATTACTGATGAGAGATGCTTTCAGATGTACAAAACAATTTCTCAGAAAACTATTCAATTTTTCAAGAAATGAGGGTAAAATGCCAGATTTGAGTTTCACCAATTTTTTTTACAACAGTTCAACATTGTTTGAAAAAAACGTAACCAAGTGGAAGTGGATATTCATTACAAAACAATGCCCATTTTGTCCAGACTCTACCATGGTATAAAACATACGATAATTATTTTTGGAAGGAGTACAATTTCGATTATATTAGAGTGTGATGTTATTCTGAGCTAAACTCAACTCCATTAGACTTTGTCAGTAACGTTTTTTTTGCTCCCGTTCTTGAACCTATTAGCAGCGTATATGATGGTCGGCTCAACTGCCGTCATTGTAACTCCCTCGAAAAGTTTCATCGAAATCCACCGATGCGTGAGGCCGTTACAGACAAGAATCTTCGGATTACCAGAATTTTCACTCTTGATTTTTTTATTTGTTCCCGTTCTTGGACCTAGCAGCCTATATGATAGTCGGCTCACCTGTTGTACATGACACCCTCTCAAAAAGTTTCATCGAAATTCACTCTGCGTAAGGCCGTTACAGAAACGAATCTTCGGATTTCCCGAATTTTCTATTTTGTTTTTGTTTTTACTACGTACCCATTTTAGGAGCGATCAGCCTGTATGATTGTCGGCTCCCTGATATCAACGCGATCCCCACAACAAGTTTCATTGAAATCCTCTGTGTATGAAAACTATTTTCGAATCTCGAAATACCTAATTTCATATTATTTCCATAATGTTACTTTCTGTTACTACCGCTCTACCTCGGTTGCTATTAAGCTTACTTGTTCCTTACAAAAATTTAAACAGAATCCATCATTGCATACTATGCAAACTATTGCATACTACAATGAAAATACTATTCGACTGTCACTTAAAATGTAATATGATATGTTTTTCATCATGTTAACATGTCTAGTTTCGCTGCCATATGATTCTCCACTACACCTTTTTCAATTGTAATTTAGAATGTGTAACTTGAAATTCAGATTAGTAACATGTAAATCAGAAACTGTAACTTGTTATTCAGAATTGTTAACTGTAATTCAGAAACCGTAACATGTAATTCAGATTCAGATTAGTAAATTATATTTCAGAAAGCGTCAATTGTAATTCAGAAACCATCACTTGTAATTCAGAAACCACCAAGGACTTGATTAGTAAGAGAAGGGAATATGAGAACAACGTAATATTTATTAGTGAACATTATTATGAATAATAATAATTATCGCCCAACGGGCATGTCTTGAAATGCTAAAGCTGTAGCATGGTGAATGGTGGTGTGTTTTGCAGCCCTACCACAATCGCATCCAACTATATGTAATATGTAGTAATTTTTTCCTGGTCAATGATTTGCTCAAGATACACAAGCCGCTGTTCTCCAACACCCGGACCTTGAACTTGGGGAACTCGAAGATTCTCTTTTACATAGGACTTTATTTTCGACCATATTGTTTCGACTGGGTTCAACATTGGGGAGTATGGACTCAAACGAAGAATTGCCTCAGTTCCATCCAGAAAATATGTACATACGGGTTGTTCTTGGTTTCTGAATTACAGTTGATACTTTCTGCATAACAACTAACGCTTTCTGAATTACATTTTACGCATTCTGAAATACAATTAACTAATCTGAATTACATGTTACGGTTTCTGAAATACAATTTACTAATCTGAATTACACGTTACGGTTTCTGAATTACAATTTATTATTCTGAATTACAAATTATACTTTCTGAAATACATCTTATACTTTCTGAATTACAATTGAAAAATGTGTAGACATATATCCATTCGTTCCCCATACAATATTTAACAGAATTTTACAGCTGAACAAGGCCGGGAAACGACATTACAATATTTTAAAAAATCTGGCTGTTAGTGCGGTCCTGACGTCGCGGCTGACAGCTCCGGCCGGCAGCTTCAGGTTCATCATTAGACTTTGTCATGTATTTTCATCCTACCAAGATGAAATGATTAAATAATTATGAGTAATAACGAATCAACTTCTTAGAAGCATTCAATGAGATGTGAAGGAGAAAATACTAATTCAACGTTTTTTTGAATCAACATACACTATAAACCACAATAACGATTATTCAACATCGCACTGAATAATATTATTACTAGATTTTTTCAATTCTATTTACAGAAGATCCGTTCATGCACAATGCTGTATTTTATTTTTTCATTAGGAAACTATTGCTTTTACGGACACAACACAGGAATTAGAAGAGTTTTTAATTTTCGACAAGGTTTCACCTCCTAAAAATTTTTGCATTTATTTGGTTACAGCCTGTCTATCTGTCGGTCTCTGAAACTTTGTCACAAGAATTTGTATTAATCGGTGCCATGTCGGATAATCGACATTTCATTTCGATAATTTTATTAGGCTTAATTACATGAAAAGTGAATTTTATTGACATACTATTCAATGCTACCAAGCAGTCTATTCTTTATTATCAATAATCATTTCCACGTTTCATCTTGATAAAATCGAAATAAAATTATTTTTGGGCGTAAGTATAAAAGTTGGTGGAAGCCTAGAATAAAACCACGCCTAATTCAATGGAAATCACTTCCTCCAAAAATAATTATAGTTTGTTTCATACCATGGTAGAGTCTGGACAAAATGAGCATTCTTTTGAAATGAATATCCACTTCCAATTGGTTATGTTTCTTTCAGACAATAATGTCAAAATTTTTTTAAAAAATTGATGAAACTCAAATCTTTCATTTTACTCTCATTTCTTGAATTTTTTTTCCACTTTCTGAAAAACTGTTCTGTATGTCTGAAAGCATCACAAAAACTAAGGTTAGGTAGCGATTTTCCAGAAATTCTTAAAATGGCCATAATCTCGAAAACGGTGATATTTTTAATGTGGTGAAACTCCGATATTCTGAACAGTCATGACCTGGTCTATAACCATTTTCAGTATTGTATAAGGTTTACCGGACACCCTGTATATAGTGTCCGCCAAAATGTTAGAACCATACGGGAAACTTTTTTATTGATAGTGTCTCAGAAAATTTCATTTCTCATAAAAGTTGGTGTATTCAATTAAACTAAATACGTGATTATCGGCAATTACCAGTGGCGTGCGGCTAAGCGGGAATCGGACGATATTCTAAATTCACCAAAGAGTAAAGTGACATTACTATGCAAAATATCGAAAAAATTGTTGAAAAAGATTGTTTACAATCAAGTGATATTCCCAGTTATCCAGTTTAGTCTACCTATTACCAATTTTTTTTTTTAAGGAACGTGGCTTTTTTTCATTGCTGATTTCTTGAATCATATTAAAGATTTTGTTAGATCAGATAATTTATGCTGATTTTATAATTCACTAATGAAAAATTATTTTGGATAATTCCCATTAAAAATGGAGGCCAACTCTTTGAGCAGTTATTAAAATTAGTAATTGGTCCACTGAACGGAATAACTGGTAATATCATTCAATTGTAAACAACTTTTTCATGATAATGTTTTTCCATATTTTACATATTGATGTTTACTTTCCTCAAATTACCAATTGCAGCCCTAAAATTTTGGGAAAAATGCAGTTTCACTATTTTCGATCAAAATGTATGTGCTATGTAAAATTTAAATTGAAATTACTAATATTTTTCATTTGGCAACATGGTGGCTCATCAGGTTAGGAGAAAATACCTTTTTATTACAATTGATTTGAAACCGCATACTAATAGGTTTTCAACAAAATTTCGTTAAATAACTTCAAAAACTCCGTTGAATGTTTCATATAATAAATCAATAAATGCATAGAGTAACCTGTGACAAGCACAACTGATCAAACAATATCATTAAGGAGGTCCACTTCTTATTTTACTTCGCTTCTTCAAAAGTAAATCAGGTATTTATTAAGTAAATATTTAAAGAACATGTTTATGATGATATTTAAACAAGAAGATGTTCCATTAGCTTTGGAATAATTGATCTTGTTTTATCAGTTGTGTTGGTTACAGGTCGCTCGATGCATCTGAATCTTATTTTAATATCTTAAGATCCTTCATTTTGAGAAATTTCTAATGCTATATTTCAAAGTTATCTAACGGAAGTTTGTTTGAAACCCAATAATGTGCTCCATCAAATTATTCGTAGTCTGATGTTCTTTTTTCCTTACCCGACGAGCTACCATGTTGCCGCCATTTCAATAAAATTAGAAGTGAAAATTTGAAAATGAAATTCTGCATAGCAGATACATTTTGATCAAAAATAGTAAAGTTGTATTATTTTAAAAAAATTAGGACTGAAATTAGTGATAGAAGATATCCATAGATCTCAAAATAAAAATGAAATTTTGTTACAAAAGTAACAAGTAACACATGGTTCTATTCAGTTTGTCATATGGAGACAAAAGAAGTGAAAATATATACCAGGTGTCTGATTTGAAAATCGAAAGTTTTTATCACTTCTAGTGAAACCGGAAGTTGCATGAAGCCGAGTTGAAAATATGCAATTTTCTGTATTATACAGATCCTCCTTTCATTCCATTATCTTCAAAAATAAAAGTTATGGATAGTAGATTGCAGTAAAAATAATATTGATAATATAGAATAAAAAACGTACTTACCCCACAGGTCTTATCTACAGATAAAAACTAAAACCAATACCAAGGTGGACACTTTTGTTTTGTGGATTTTTATTAGATCTCCTGTATAAGTACTTGACGAGTATCGCACTGATGATGGCCTAATATCCGAAAGCGCTTTGTACACGATGTACACGAAATACAAATATATTACCGAATATTATGTTACAAAAGAACTCGGCAGTTTCAAATATAATACTAAATTGCTTTCAACCCAGTTATTCTGGTTATGATTCACCAATTCTGGATAGTATCATGTTCTGTTCTAACGCGTGAAGAAACCAAATTCAAAAAAAGTTTATCTTTATATGACCATCCTTAAACTTTTTGCATCAGGAAAACCCGCATTCTACGGCAACAGAAATTCATTTGTCCTACATTTCATGAAAAGAAGGGTCAAATACTGTGACCTGCACTAACGAAGTTAAATTTAATTATCACTAATCAATGACATCAAGAATGTACTGAAACGACTATCGGTAGTGGATATTATATGTCTAAGGAGAATGAAAAAAACTGTCAGCCTTGTCGAAAATGGAAATATAGAGTTTTAGTTATATAATAGGTGCCGATATTTGGGACCCTATCAATCCAACAAAATTCTAGTCACGGATGCTCTACAGTCTCAATTTGATTGATCACACATCCAGGACAGTCAGTAATGACATTTGGTCGTTATAAAAACGATTTGCTCCATTATAGTATTGGCATTCGGTTTAAGATCATATAGTCCAGTCAACTGCTATTTTCCAGTAGAATTTTGAGAATCAAGGTCGATTTTCTTGAAAATTTGGATTTAGGTAGTATTAATAACCTTTTTTAATATCTACCCTACGCCGAAGCGAGCTTTTGCCCTGGGGGTGAACAACCCCATCTACCGCATGAAATTTTTTCAATCAGAATAACGATGGAATATATATATTGACCAATTCTAAGCAACCTTCGTTCCATAAAGTTTTTTTGTAAAGTTGATACTTTCCGAGTTATTGCGATTGAAACTGTGCATTTTTCATTGAAAAAACCAAGGTTTTTAACCGGTTTTCATGAATGACTTTAAAAAAATAAATTTCATCAAAAAAAAAATTCAAACAAAATTGTAGCTCATAAAAAACCTATTTAAACCCAATAACGACGGAGTTATTGTGAAATTTTTGGGGAAAACTCAAGGGCCATTTTTTAAGTACATTAAAAAACCTTCCAAATGAGCTCAGATAAAAGTATTTTACAGAAGAATTGACTGACTTATTACCAAAATGAAGTCACTCCTTGTTTTGTTTTAAACTCTCGTCATTACAACCCCAATAGAAATTAATGGCTCCCCACTGGCAAGTAACTTTATTTAGGAAAAGTTGAAATGTGATTTGACCGGCATTTTTCTTAAATAAACCAAAAAGCATACCTAATATGAACAAATGTCTCGACTGTTGATTTTTGGATTTTTTTCAATGAAGATGTAGTTTTTTTATGTTTGTATCATTAAAATTAAAGGAGATATGGCGGTTCAAAGTTTGCATTCATGCACTAATTGTGGCTTACACAACCCCTTTGAACTCACCCTTTTTCAAACATTTTTAATTAATATGAAGTTAAAGCCCTTGCAATTCTCTACAAAATGCTTTGCTTAAAAATGAAACAGTTATCGTCGAAAAACCAACTGATGTTTTTTAAATCTAATGTTAATAAATGTGTAAATAAATTTTGCAATAATATTTATGCATCGCACTTCTTTTAGGGGTAATTCTTGCATCATATTATAGAGTGTTAATTTGAAAATACGATGGACCAGTCCAGTACAAGTAACGGTAACGTTGATTCTGTCGCGATTGTGTGTCAAATTTGTTTTTTAAATACTTTCTAGAAATTTGTAAACATACTGATAAGGGTGAAGAATTATTTTCGGTCTCAAGTGGTAGCTTTTATGAGGGTTGAAGGGTTGAAAAATTTATTTTAAATCATTATTGAATTATTCCTAATTCAATATAAATGCAGTTTAAAATTATTTCTAATTACAAAAAAAAAACTTTTAAAAAGAATTATTTTCTAGTAATTCATATCGCCAGGGCAAATAATAATTTCATTTTAACAATAATTCAAATTTAATGATGTAATTTTCAATCGTTTCTAATTATTACAAACGCCTTTAATATACTAGTTTTAAAAATTACCACTCCTAAGAGGATGTACAGGGGTTGCATCTGTCTGATTGATTACAAACTCATTTTACACCATTTCAAGATGAAAATCAGAATGTGTAAACTGAAATTCAGAATAGTGAGGTGAATTTCAGAATGTGTTCATTGTAATTCAGAAAGGTGATTTGAATTTCAGAATGTATAAATTGAAATTCAGAATAGTAAATTGAATTTCAGAATGTGTTCATTGTAATTCAGCAAGGTGAATTGAATTTCAAAACGTGTAAAATGAAATTCAGAATAGTGAGTTGAATTTCAGAATGCGTGAATTGTAATACAGAAAGATAAATTGAATTTCAGAATGTGTAGATTGAAATTCAGAACTGTGAATTGAAATTCAGAATATGTTAATTGATTTTCAAAAAGCGTAATAACTTGTAAATCAGAGGTGGGAATCTGTGATCATATGCCTAATTTTATCTATTGGAGTTGGTTAACAGAGGCTTGTATACCTTGAAGAGATAAAGAATAGAATAGGTGGAGGAGATTGCGCAAGGCCTGCACAGCATACGATATTTCATGCGGCTGCTATCATAGCATTGCACTATATGGAAGTAGAACTCTGATTTTTCACAATCATATTTTTGTAAGGACGAATGAATTGAAATATCCATATAAATTAAATAAACTTTATTACTTGATGGAGGGTTCCATGTACCTATGGAAATTCTGCTGTGAAAAACTTTGTACTGAAAGATACCTTCTTCACGTGTTATACAAATGCATGGTCAAGTATTATAACTTTTTTATTGCATTATTTCTCTAAATACATATTAAAATTGGTAAATTATTTACTTTTGGAATCCAAATGGTGTTTTCCGATTCAAAATTTTTTTTTTTTAACTACAAATTACCTTTTCTGAATTTGAATTTACACTTTCTGAAATTCAATTCACTATTCTGAATTTCAATTTATACATTCTGACATTCAATTCACCTTTCTGAATTACAATTCACGCATTCTGAAATTTACTTTACTATTCTGAATTTCAATTTATACTTTCTGAAACACAAATTACCTTTCTGAATTACAATTCACGCATTCTGAAATTTACCTTAATATTCTGAATTTCAATTAATACTTTCTGAAATTCAAATCACCAATCTGAATTACAATTTACGCTTTCCGAAATTAACATTACGGTTTCTGATTTACTACTTGAAATGGTGTAGAATGTCATGTAGTCTACAAATGGTTAATTTAATTTTTTTTTTGGAAAAGAAGTCGTCTCCGACTTTGTGTTCTTTTTCCAAAAAAACTTGGTCTTCCACTTTGAATATGGACTTCTACCTTCTCATAAAGTTAATTTAAACTTTATTTTAACTAAATATGGGCTAAAATATACGTTTTTATTTTTTGAAATGAGGGGTAGTTTTCACACCTAAACAATCAAAAGCCTGGTTTGGCACAGGGTAGATTTTGATGGAGAGGGTCAGTATAGCTCAAATCCAAATTGTATTGATTCTCAAAATTCCACGGTTTAACAGTTTTTTACCGCTGATTAAGCTGGTATAATTATGGTATGGTATGGTATAAAACAATAATTTCCAAATATATTACCCCAATTTTGTATTTGGATTTAAAGCTTAAACTGAAATAAACAAGAGCCGTTCATGTTGTTCTATTTTTCCTTGTGTTTCTCAAACTACACCTTTTCAAGTAGTAAATCAGAAACGGTAATGTTAATTTCGGAAATAGTAAATTGTAATTCAGAATGGTGATTTGTATTTCAGAAAGTATAATTTGAAATTCAGAATAGTAAAGTAAATTTCAGAATGCGTGAATTATTATTCAGAAAGTTAATTTGTATATCAGAAAGTGTAAATTGAAATTCATAATAGTAAAGTAAATTTCAGAATGTGTGAATTGTAATTCAGAAAGGTGATTTGAATTTCAGAATGTGTGAATTGAAATTCAGAATAGTGAATTGAATTTCAGAATATGTAAATTTAAATTCAGAAAAGGTAATTTGTTAATCAGAAACAATAATTTGTAAATCAGAAAACATCATTTTGATTCCAAAAATATATGGTTTGCTAATCTTTTATATGTATGTAGAGAAATAATCCGTTAAGATGTGAAAAGTTATAATAGACGACGAAGTTATAACACATATATAGTGAGTGACACGCTAGTGAGAGCTCCCAGTTTAAGTGTGAATAACTCTATAAACCTGTAATCGTAATTTGTGGAAATTAATCCATGGAAATAATATCTACAAACAAATAGTGAAAGTGAAAAGTATTTAGCAGAATGGTTATCACAAGAGAGATAAAAGATGAAATTAGAAATGCAATGAGTAGCACCCTAAATACACTTTTAACAGAGGATTTCATAGAAACCATATCCGACAAAGTCACAAATAGTATTGTAAAAAGTTTGGATGATAAACTTGTCTTACTCGAACAAAAACTTAATAATGTCAGCGATCGTTTGAATAGAATGGAAAATAACAATAGTACAGTGATCGAGAGCTTAAAATTAGAACTATCCACATTAAAAACAGAAAATACCAAAGCCATCAAAAAGTGTGATAATATTGAACAGGACTCGAAGTTAAATATTCTGAGAGTTTTCAATCTCAAAGAAACCGACGGAGAAAACACAAAGCAAGAACTAATTAACGTGCTCAATCATAAATTAGCTGTTCATCTGAATGAAGATGACATAGTCATATGCAATAGAATAGTAAGAGGAGATGAAGGAAACAACAAACCTCGGGGGATCTTCGTAAAAATGAGAAATATAACAACTTATATATAACAAGAAAAAAACTACAACTGGGAACATTTATTGTCATAAAAGAAGACCTCACCAGCCGCAGACTGAACCTCGTCAAAAAAGCAATCGAGAAACTATCAATTAGAAATGTCTGGAATGCCTCAGGGAAAATTTTTGTATATAATAATAATAAAAAACTGTTATCCCTGATGAAAATGATCTTGATGAACTGTAAACTTATTTTTCATCTACCAGCTCAATCAAGTTAGAACAATAACGGGTCTTCTCACTGGTCACAGTCCAATGAGAAAACACCTGCACAAAATGGGTCTGTACAACGGAGAACTTTCCTGCAGACAATGTGGTAAAGGGACAGAAACAGCCAAACATATACTGTCAGAATGCGAGGCATTAGACCGCAAGAGACAGGCAATTTTCGGGAAACCCAATTTAACTCCCGAAGAATGCAACAGCCAGCCGGTGAAGAACCTGTACAGAATGGTACAGGGGACCAGAGTTACGGAGTGGGTGCTGTGAAACAAACAAAGAGGCTGAGGTGTAGCTGGTGAAAGGACCAGCATCCGAGGAAGGAAAAAAAAAGGTTACCTAAAAATAATTTGATTAAATTGGAAAGTTCTACGCTGAAAATTACGTTATTGTAAGAATACCTTTGTCATTAGATAGGTATGATCTGGCGCTTCTTTTATAAATTTACTAACTTCTTCGGGAGTAAAGGTTTTAGATTTTTTCGGTTGATGGCCCTCAGACTGACGTTTTGAAAATGCCTGCAACTTCATGTAAGTCTCTAGGTGGATACTATGGTAAATATTCGATGTACTCTTCAGCATAGAATAATATGCCCACAATGATGATGACTTGTATTTTTTAGCAAGTTCAACAAAATAGACTAGGATAACATTTTCAGAAAAAGACGATGTTTTTTGTGCCAGTTGCCAATCCATAAAACTTTTGTAAACCGCATCATATTTACCTTGTGACTTTTTAGGTAGGATATTTTCTGTAGCGCTAGCCGCTAATTTTAAAATGTTTGTCGGTGTACAAGACATATCTTCTAAATCAGATTCACTATTACATTTATCTTACCAGAGATAAGAATGTTCAGAACAAATAACTCAAAAACCGACAGACAGTATATCTACAAATACAGTGATAAGTAAATTTACAAATTGTCAAATTTGACGCAACGATTGAGTAATATTATTCCATCGAACTGTCATTATTATTCAATTCTATATGGTAATGCATGGCATTACTTGAAAACATCGCATATTTAACAGATTTATTAATTAATATTTGTGGATGAAATATATTATGGCTATGAACACGATACACGCAGACAATACTACGGGCCAGGTTGATTATTTGTCTTCTAGCTCTCAATAAGAAGTTACCCTCAATAAATATCACTCTAGCTCTCAATAAGAAGTTACCCTCAATAAATATCACATGAGAAGTAAAAATCGTACGAGTCTTATAATATTATGTATCTGTGAACTATTTATTGGTAGAGTTTTAGATAAGACTCCGTCAACTAGTAGAGAGATACGGTAGAAAGGAAACTTGATAGCCGTTGAATAGTTGAGAAAAAAGTCACAATGCATGATTAGATTTGGAAGAAAAACCTTGATGCCGAATGCAATCTGCTTTGGAGATATCTTATGCTGTGGTTTTATCTTTTATCAATAATTGATATAATTGAAATCTCATTATGTTAATCAGTCAACCTCTGGTGATGGTAACCATATTATCGATGGTTCACAATTCCTGAACGTTCCAAATATTTGATGTCAATATTCACGACTTTTTTCATGGTTTCCATCAACAAAACAAAAAGAAGCAGCACAATCAATAGATTTATATGTGGATGTCAATATTATCAAATTGAAGGAGTTCTGAAAATGAATATGAGTCCAGATTCACTGTCTCTTTTGGTATAAAAACCTTGCAATATCTACCCACTAAGCAAAGTAACATTCATTCAATATTTCAGTAACCTTTCATGGTAATGTGTAATGTTACATCAGAGTTTTCTGCTACCTTACTGCAAAGGTTCAGCAACTACTGAAACAGACGTTCAGCAATATTACAAATGGTATATGCCATTATCAATTATTCCAGCAAGGTTTCTACAACATTGCATATATAATATACAGGAAAATTGCAAATGTGATATTGAAAATGACGTCTTATGATAATGTTGCAGCAACTACTGGATTGATGGATGTAATTTTTTATAATTAGTAATTGCAACAAGGTTACCGCAACATAGAATATAAATTAGTGGAAAATAACATATTCAATATTTTTATATAGCAGCAACTTACCACCAATCTTGTCTATTCCTTTCCATAACAACAGTAAGATTTCATAAATTACCTTCCAGTAGGTTTGTTCGCTACTGAAGAATGTTTGGATTCTCACTACTTGCTACTAATATTGATAGAAAATGAATACAATTTTCATGGGAGACAGATCATTCAGTCTTGATGTGTCCTCTATGGAAATCAGATTCATCATTTTCTAGTCCTTAGAAACAAGCAGTGACAACCCAAAAAATCTTCTGAAATGATACCTAGTTGAATGTCCATTTAAATCTTGGAGATCAAAAAGACAAAAATGTGATATTGAAAATATCACTAATAAACAAATAAGTACTCATATTGAAATGTCATATTTAAAATCAAAATTTGTTTGGCCTTATCAGGTACCTGAAACAAAATAATCATTGAATTGAATGTGTAGCTTAAATATCGACATCTCGATCTACTACCTAACCCTACAAGTAACGTGTTTTTGCGAATTGTAGCCAAGCCATCACATTTATTTGAAATGCATCCTCTCTGATGCATGGAGATGAATTTCTCACTGCATCTGGAACAAAAATATTATAAATAAATATATAATTAGTCAACTCAACAATTATGGTCTTATTTCAATATAGAATGTACAATTGAACTTGTCTTTGATTATGACACTATTGTGCTTACATATTTGCTTTATATTCAAATTGAACTGACTCGAATTTTAAAATTTGTTTAGATTTCAATTCTTTGATTCTGAAATTGTCTTTTTTGTTGATCCAATTGCAAAACATGGCACAATGATTTATGAAAAAACGTTCAAGACTTGTTCCAATACAAAACTTTTCATTCAAGCCACCAATATATTGAAAAACCTGCAACTAAAATCGAGATGTAAAAGTATTCCACATCATTTACAAATGTAAAAGTACCTTTCAAATTGACACTACTACCAGATTTATTCGCAATATGAGGGAAAAAAAACACTCCCCTAATAAACGCAGAATGAGCATACCAGACCATCCTAACCTAAAATAATAATTGATGTATCGCCTTACCTTACATGAAGATGCCTTAAATTTATTAGCATTATCCATTATGCTGCTTCAACACTCAGTGAACTCTTAATCAAAAAACAAAACTGCAGAAGAATATGTACTTTACTTAGGTACCTAGGTTAAGAACGAATGAAAGTATTCAAAACGAAACTAACGCAAAGGCACGACATACAACTACAATATAATTTACAATATCAAAATGGCGCGAGGCGCGTGCTTGTCTGGGATCTGGGTTACTTGGTCGCCCCGTTAGGTGGCATCTCATCAAGACCGGGAAATTCAAAACTGGTTGGATTCCTGATAAATGGAATATTATTTCAAGTTTCTTTATACTTACCATTTAAAATTGTCCTAGCGTATGATTTTGTATATTTCTGCGATGATGCAATCGAAAATTGAAAGTGTATTGTGTTTTCTAAATAATGTCAATATTGTTTGTAGTTAGCTTATGTATGGTTGTAAATATCATGGAATTTCAAACTCAGTGCAACATTGCGATTTGAACTTGTTCGATAGTTCCAAATGTAACTTGCACTCACATTGTTCGTAGATAGATTCTGTATTGTTGCATTTACAATGAACTTTCATGGATCATGTAACATTGCACTTGAAACTCAATCAATAGCTTGCTTTATAACTTACAAACAACTTGTCTGTAGTTTATTCCGTTATGTTAAAAACTTAATTTCATTTTACGATGGCAAGCTATACATAATATTGTGGCAATATTTTGTAACATTACATGTTTAGTGGATATCTTTTGGTATTATGTTCTATCAGGACAAAATGATGGTTTCCTAAATAGAGTCGAAAATACTTGAAGGTTCATCCGAAACTAGCCCAAAATTAAAACATCAAAAATGATCTTCCCAAACAATTAACAGAAACAAATTAATTAATATTCAAATATAATATAGTATTAACTACCATATTTTTTGCTATTTATATTTGCACATTATAATCACGAGGGGCAGCCACCTGTCGCTGAGAATAAAAAAAACTTATAAAAACAATATTTTTTAATACAAGAATCAAAAATTTGTTTGCATGAATCAACTATATATTTGATTCGAAGAAATACTTTTTTAACAGAAGAATGTTGTAATTTATCTTAACATTTTGAAAATGATAGATAATCATAATATTTCCAAGGCCAATGCCAAAATTTACTCCAAATCATTGGAGCAGTTAGAAGATGAAAGAAATTGCGCTATTTTCTTGTTCTTACAAACTGAGGAAATTTTGAAATGCTTTTTTTTAATAGTTCTAGTAGATCCGGAACTTCTCATTCTCTCGGAACTTAAGGCAACACTGGTGTCTCGTCTATACAGTACGAGTGTCGTAGATCACATTTATCTAGTATAGTCTAGTTTTTGGATAAGCCGAGGTCTTCAACGTTTTTGAAGAAGACCCATGCAGAGGCTTATTCCTGTACAGGTGCAGCAGAGCAACCTCTTCTGCGGCTATTATATGGGCTTTCTGCTGAACCGGTTCTAACTCGGTGACAGAGTTCGGATCACGCCGTTTGGTGTTAAAAATGAGATAAAGTTCATCAGCCGCACGAGTTGCTACCTTGAAGAGAAACGCTCCAATCTCTGAGATTTCATGGTCACGGACCATGCAGAGAAGAGGATCTCCTGATGACTCTACAGGCACCATCCAAGACAATTCCGTTGTGAAGACACTCCCAAACTCGTTGTTGTCAGGGAGATATAACCGACAAACGGACGATTTGGGATGCAAACTCCTGTGTAGGTGCATCTACTTGCGCGTCTTTTCGTCAAGTTTTCGCAACTCCTCCTGAGTCCACTTTATCACTTCGAAGGAATAGTGAGATCAGAACGGAAATCATATAATATGTGGCAACATCTTTGTTCTTCCCCGACAGTTCTGATGACCTGATTATTATTATTATAAACAAATGATTTAAGACTCACTTATATATCAAGACTGATTTTTTCGTACTTCATTAGTTTAACACGCTTATTTTATATTTCAGGCGAAACAAAAAGAACCCAGGAATATCTCCAAGTGCTCGAATGTGTGGTATGGCAAACGATTCTCTCGTTTGCCTAGTCCATCTCCAAAATGTTAACGCTAACAATGCGAAGAGAAGATAGACCTCCAAGAGTTCCTGTGACTAACGCCAACGATGAGTTCGTAGATATTCTGCAAGTGCAGCAACTGCTCATAAATGAGAATCGGCGGGAACAGTCCGCGGCGGCCCATCAATCAGCTGGAAGACAAACGGACACTTTCGGTGTTCCAAGTTATTACTATGGAGGATATCAACCATCCACACAGCAAGCATCGACGAGCGTGGATGACTTGGTGGCGATGTGGTTTTCAGGATCTCCAGCAGCTGGTAAGTCTAATGCTACAATTTTTCAAATTTGGTACTCTGACAATACAGTGTGACCAGCACAGGAAGTCTCATCTTCCAATTCGATATGTATCGACTATTTTTCACTTTTCAACAGTCTTCTCGATACAGAGAGAACGGAGTGATTCTCTTCACAATGTCAAAAAAACTTGACGGGAGGAGACGTATGTCTCAGCAGACGCCGTCGCCTTATTTTGATAATGAAACATTTGAAATTTCATTCTAAGCTGTTATAATAGGTTTGTGTTGGTTTTAGTTGTGTCCTAAAGGTTATCAACAAAAATAATGAAATGAACATTGAGGATATTGCCAATCGTTAACGAAAATAGACGCGGGCACGAAAATGTACTATTTGGAAGGCGTCGATGACGAATTTGTAGAGAATTTGAATAAAGAAATATTAGCTTGCAATTTGTGCAATCTTTTGAGACAGATAGATTTGCCAAGCTGTACATAGGTGGAGCCATTGAGTTTTACAACTATTTATGGTAGAATAATTGACATCCAAGGTCAAAACGATACGGAAAAATTTTTGCCGGCTTGTTTACATTTTAGACAGTTATTGAATTCACGCAAACAATATGTAGAATTCCTTAGTTTTTGATAATGCTGATTGCGATTTCAGAAAAAATAGTATGTGTACCTCGTAGTAAAAGCACATTCCCAGACTTCAATGCTTGTTGGCCTCGGCTTAACGCCTCGGCCAACAATTTACATTGTCGTACGGGAATGTATTGCTTTTACTACTAGATACACAATATGCTATTTTCTATTTGCAGTTTAAGCCCACCCATATCAAGAATTTTATTTATTTGCTTATTTTGATAATAGTTTGGATACATCCCAGGTAGCACATCATATCGGCTGAATCTTGGTTCCATATTGGGCAAATATAGATATATTCAAAAAACAATATTATATTGATAATATTGGTGGAATATTGGTTGAACTAGTTTTGAATGTAGATTATCACACGAAATATTGGGTTAATATTGGTTGAATAACTTTTACCAATATCGATAATACAATATTGGTTATATATTGTTTTCCACATCCAGAATAAATATTGCAATCCAAATATTCCAGTCATATCGATTATAGGGGAAAAAAACTATATTGTATTTCCAAGTTTGTTAGAATATTGGTTGAGTATCATTTCCACTTTATTTGACAGATTGTAATAACTCATAGTGAGTCAATATTGGTTGAATGATATTTACCAATATCGATAAAACAATATTGTCTTCACATCGTTTTTAACATCTAGAATAAATATCGCAATCCCAATATTCCCCTAATATTGATTCTAGGAATAAAAACTATATTGTATCTCCAAGTGTGATTACACATTGGTTGAATATCATTTCGCCAATATTCAACAAATCTTATTAATTAATATTGGGTCAATATTGGTTCAATAATATTTATCGATATCGTTAAAACAATATTGTCTTCATATTGTTTCCTACATCTAGATTGAGATGAAATTTGAATATTGGCCGAATATTCAATGAAACTAATTGAAATTATATCATGATCAAACCTGGATAAAAATCCGCTAGGTGGCTCTACATATAGAACGTCTTCTAAAACCTACGAAAGTATATTAAATACTTCCCATAACTTGTTTTCAAGACAGCTCACTCAGTGGTTATGGCGATCAAAAGGCAGACTCTGGTGTCACCTTCATCAACTGAAAGACATTTAATAATTTACCAAGGTATATTGACATCCACCAATATATCCAAATGATATTGTACCAATATCGATGAATATTGTACCAATATAGATAAATATTTTGATATCATTGCTTCAAGTATATTTCACCAAAACTTTTTCTAAAATATTCAAACAATATTCGACCAATATCGCAAAATGTTCACATTTTACTTCTCGACAATATAACTTTTGAATATTGTGCCAATATTGTACCAATATCGCCGAACATTTTGAGGCCAATATTAGTTCAAGAATATTTCGCCAATATTATTCAAGTAATATTGGACCAATATCGCCGAATGTTCACATTTTTTTTTCTCGCCAATATTGCATTTAAAATATTTCGCCAATATGTTCACAATATTGTATCAAAGTTTTACCAATATAGGTGTGCTACTTGGGATATATCTTAAATTGATGATTACTCAAAACAACTTCAATGATACCAAACTGATAAAAACGTTTCGATCATATTTATTCATCTGATAAGTTTTGCTTCAAATTCACAGTAAAAGAATATTCTCAACAACTAGTAAAATCATTGAACATCGAAATATGTTCATATTTACTGATTTATTATGAGTTTGTTGTTTCATTGAAGGAATGTAAAGACTGCAAAGGTCAAATAAATATTCAAAATCGATTTTAAATACTTTGAAATATACTTTTCCTTCTACCGCAAGTATAATATGTCATCTTAGTAATCTGCAATGTTTGCTGAAGAATTATTTTAAATAAAGTTTGTACTAATAGGATAGGCTTTTGATTTATGTTAAAACACAATCTCTTCTTGCAAGTAATCTACTTCCTCTCGGTGAGATTCGAGAAATAACAGGATGCTGTGAATGAAACCGATGATTGGCAGTTAATCTGTTAAAATAACTAAGTGATAAATGATATACCGGGTAGGCTATTCATTTTGAGGCGGAACGTGACTGCCACACAGAATAAACAAAGGGGGTACTGGAAATTGTAGAATCATATATGGAAATGGGTCGTAACTGACAAGAGATATGATTCAATAACCAATATAGAACTGAAGTAAGTGACTATGAAATACATTCAATTGACTTGTTTTTTTAGGTGTTTTAATCTTCCTCAGACTGAAAATAAAAAATTAAAAGTAATTCAAGGAAATCTATACAAGTGTGTAAAAAGGCAAATGAATCAGTTTGCCCCGAAAAAAATTTTCAAATCTTAACAGCAACGTATCGTTTTCTGAAAAAATATCTCCAAATTTATTAAAAATACTTCTCTTTCTCAATAAACGTTGACGTTTCGCATACTATATCTGCCTCCGTCTACAAAACTTGCTGGAAAATCTATTTTTGTAAGGTTTGGAGATGAAATCATGCCAAGAAACATTTAATGGACTTCTTCAATCTCAATGGGCATACAGATATACAAGGTTTAAAATTGTTTTAAAAAAATTGTAAAAAAAAATTATTTAAAATTGTTTTTTTCCGTTAACCAGCTGTCGTCCCCTTACGAACGGCAGCCCTCAGAAGTCGAAACTTGTGCGAGCCAAGGATTAATGAGATCTTACCTTTTAACGTGCGATTCCTAGCACTTTCTCGGGCCATCATAAAAACTTCTGCAGTCGCTAGGGTTTGAACCTTTGACTGGCAGCCAGAGTGCGATTGAAACAATGTCGCTTTAACCACTCTGCTACCTGGCCTCAGTATATCTTGACGAGTTAACGTGATCAAGTGAAACTAAAAGTGATGTAATCTTTATTTTTTCTTTAATGGTACATACTGATTTTGAGTTATTTCAGGTTTTTTTAGAGAAAGTGACAGATGCAGCCTCTGGAATAAACATAATTTCTAAGAGAGTCAGCATTTTTTTAAATATGCAGTGAATGAATCATAAATATTGACGGTTGCTTGGATTACGCACCATTTTCACATCCAGTGAGTATCCACAGGTTGCACAAAAATGTTCAAGGTTCAATTCAATTATAAAAATAAGCCCTACATAGAATTTACTGCCCTATATCCAAAACTATTCCTAAGCGAATGAAATGTATCTAAAACACGCATGCAATACAACGTTTTATTCACAATCACATCTATTTAGAATTAGAATCGCCGAAATTTTTAATCAAAAATTTAGTTGACATTTGGCTCTGATCTGTCACCTGCTCTAAAATTTGTAATTACTTGAAAAAATATCGGGAAGTGTTGAGTTTATTTTCGATTGTTTATCGACTCCATTTGTAAAAATTTGTGAAGCTGATGGTGAAACAATGCAGGAAAATCATTCTGTTCCTGATATAATCCTTAAAGAAGCTGAAGAAGCAACACGCCAATTATTGCCTGTCAAGTCCATGGAACATTATGAAGAATCATTTTTCGAATTTAATGAATTGAAAGAAAAACGGAGGGTAATGACAATAAATGAGGAAGTCCAGCAATCGTATTTCTCAAATTTGAAGACCGCTATGAAGGTTTTATACATAGACATTGGGAAATATAGTAAGCTCACTGCCTATCTGAAGAGTGAGTCGAGAGGATACAAGGATAACACACGTGGAATAATTTTTTACGAGAGCATGCAAAAAGTGAATGTTTATTGCACTCGACGTGAAATTGTCCGACGAGGCCGTTAGGCCGAGTTGGACAACACGTCGAGTGCAATAAACAATTTTTGCAAGAGTTGCATACAACATTTTTTCTACGTTCATGCAAAAAGCAGAAAATGATTTATTGAGGTGCGGCACTAGGTGTAGGAAAATGAAAAGCGCAACTTGAATACTAGTGCAATAAAGAACTTCTTTTTCCACTGAATATAGTTCAATAAAGTTTTGCTTTTTGCATGAATGTAGAAAAATAATATTTGATGATTAAGGTAATAATATTTCGTGGATTGACGAGTGTTAAAATCAGTAATGTATAAGACACCTGCTTGTTTCGATACCAGATACGAAGACCAGCATTTCACGAAAATTCACAATTATACAACCAGGATTCTCTATCAAGACTGTGGAGATCTGTAGAAAATACATGTCCTTACGTCCGAAGAAGGTATCCATCGGCAGATTCTTGTTAGGCTATGCTATTCAGGAATGTACTTCAGATCCTGTTGAAATCAACTCTTTGTCGAAAAATCCTTCAGTTACTTCATTTTTTAATCTGGCAAAAGCAGAAGCTTAAAGCTGCCATTGTAGGAGGCGTACTTCAACAACCTTATTGGCTCATAAAGGTGCTGATCTTACGATAATTAACATTTTACAATTAATATATCCGCCATAAATTCCCAATAAATTAACGAAATCAAGATTATCAAACCCAACACGTGAGAGCACGAATCTGATAATAAACAATTTTATTTCATTTTGTTGAAGGGTATACAGCAGCCTACTAGAAATATCAACAATTTGAATAAATGAATATTTTGAAACCTTTGGTGTGAATACAATTCAAGAGAAAAGGAAACTACCCAAACACCAAAACTACGTCACAATCACACTCGACGCGCGTTTCGCCAACAAAGTTAACATCTTCAGGAGCTAAAAGCTAAAAACGAAAAGAGATTGTGACGTAGTTTTGGTGTTTGGGTAGTTTCCTTTTTTTTTAATCAACAATTTGAGAAAATATGCAGAATGAAGTAATATAATGAATTTTCTTCAAAATTACAATTTTTTGGTAAAGATTTTGCATAAAGGCATTCCGTTAGTTATCAAGATTCTCTGACCAGAAGGGAAGCGAGTCGAAACTTCTCATTTCATAGGCGAGACGAGACAAGATTACATAAAAGTCTCGTCTGGTGGGCGCACTAATATTCAATGTGACATTCTAGAACTTGCCAATAATTCGTCTAACTTTCACTAGAGAAATTTCAACTTCAATTGATTTATGCATAAAACCCAACCCATCATTTTGGTGTCTGTGATTTGGCAATCATCAATCAAGTATACCATATTTTCCGAAGAACAAAATTTTCATTGACAAAGTCCTTTACAAATAAAAAAGAAGAAAACAATAAGTATTGGGTATATACATGATAAAAAATAGGTACAAAATAAATAATAAATATAAATAAGATAATAAATATAATAAATTGCCATGCAAAAAAATAAAATAAAATTGGAACAACATTTTCACCGTGCTGGTCAACAACGAACATGAACGAATAAAAATATAAAGAATAACAGTACAAACTATATAAACAACATATCAGAATATTTGTCAACTTCCTGATAATTTTTTGATGTTAGAAGAATCAGAAACATGGTACGGGTGAGTCAGAATGAGATCAACAACTCCATCTTTTCATTCATCATTTTATTTGATCAAGTAGGTCTCATTCTGACTCACCCGTACTATATTTTCGATTCTTCCTACATAAAAAAATGTCCAAGAGGTTGACAAATATTCCAATATGTTGTAAGAAATTATGTTATGCGATTATTCTACAGAGAAAATTGTGTTGGGATATATTTTCAGTTTTTCTCAGTTATCTCAGAAACCTGCACTTTTAGGTAAATGGCATGTTATGACT
The DNA here is from genome assembly GCA_944452925.2 of Chrysolina oricalcia. Classification (NCBI taxonomy): domain Eukaryota; kingdom Metazoa; phylum Arthropoda; class Insecta; order Coleoptera; family Chrysomelidae; genus Chrysolina; species Chrysolina oricalcia. The sequence goes on along the minus strand of OX101814.2, from coordinate 9,400,280 downwards.
TTTAGGTTGAGTATCGATGAGCCTAACTGATGTCAAACACTCACTTGTCCATTCCCTTGTCCAAAGAAAATATGAAGGAAAATATGACCACATACCAGCGTAACTACGCCGCTGGTTTACAAAAATCAAAAATTATAACTTCAAATTATCATGTTCATGCTCCTTGATTAGAGTACCAAGTTTGATATTTTTTCCTTCGGGAGTTTTGGAGAAAAAAAAAGAAATCAATTTTTTTTTTCGTTTTTTTTGACACCCTGTATTTCAGAGGGGATGCATTTTAGGACATATCTTGATGGGAACTTTTAACTTCGAAATGAGGTGAGGAATCTATATTCGAGGTTTGTGGGTCTCATTCTGACTCACCCTGTATATGCTCACTTGAAACCACTAAGATAAGCCAGAAAATACCATATCGTATAATTCAACGCGTCAGTCTCTTTGTCGGGGTGTTTTGTCCAAAACAGGCCCGCCTTGTGACGTACCGACTGAGCGTTGGTGTGAAATGAATTAGTGTGGGTTATACAGCTCCCAACTCACACCGTAATTATCTCAATATGTTTAAATATGATAAATATAACTTTATCCTAAAAAGGTGATATTACAATAGGTAACAATTACGTTATTAACGTTGGCGTTGAGACAACCATTTGGTTCGTGTATTTCTATGTAATTTGCATAATATTCTTAGTATACCGGATGAAATATATTTCAGAAATCACCAGTCATTGAGCAAGAGAAAAGGGCGAATTAGTTAAACAATGACAGAATTCTGAACAATCGCTTAAGAATACAGGGCAATTCAAATCGACACCCACCATTGGGATCTCCTAAACTACAGGAGATACGTCGAAGCTTTAATTGGGGCAAAGTTGCGTATTCTGGTGCTTAACAAAATACTGTTTTGAAACTTGGAAAATTCCGAGTTTTTCCGGAAATATCGGGAAAAAACTGAAAATCGGAATTTTCGTTTTTATTTTTTTCTATCGTTATTTGACAACATTGCTCAAAACCAAAAGTATATTTTCATTGATACTTTTTTTCAGCTACTCGTTTTCATGTACAGATTTACTATCCGAAGTTTCGTCTTCTGGCATTCATCATCAACTGTTGTTTCTGTTATGGGCGCCATATTGTTTTTTATACAGAAAAATAGGGAGTCTCATTCTGATTTTATTGATGTATAATTTGTTATGATTTGCACTTCTGAAACTACAGATATTAAAAAAAAACAACTTTAGCTGAGATGGTCATGACTCTATCGAAAAATTTTGTTTAATAAACACTAGTTGTCAGAACTCATTAAACATCATAAGTTTGCACAAATACTTCAGTCGAAATGTCCTCATTCTCAAATGAAGAAATACGAGAAGTTGAAACTTTATTATAAATTTGATAGGAATAGTACGAAAACAGCACAAATTTATTTTGAATTATATCCGGAAAGACAACAGCCGGATACAACATTATTCGGATTTTAAGACAAACACTTGGCTGAGTACGGTGCGTTCCAAAAACCAAGAATGAAATATGGAAGCAGAATGGAACAAAATATTAGACGTAACTTATTAGCCGAGGTAAAATAATTGTTCATTCCATATTCGAAGAAGTATAATTATTTTTGGTACTTTTTTAGATAAATGCAGATCCTTCCAAATCAACACATCAAGTCTCGGCAGAAATGGATGTGCCACAGACGAGCGTTTGGAGGGAATTAAAAAAAAGTGGTTTGAAATGTTATAAGATATATATTTCACAAAAATTACATCCAGATGATCCTGAGAGAAGGATGGAGTTTTGTAGCTGGCTCTCGAATAGGGTAGACCCTACAAACTTCTTGAAAAACATTATTTGGACCGACGAAAGTAATTTTTCGAACTGTGGTGTTTTTAGTATAAATAATGAGCACGTTTGGAGTGAAAATAATCCACGACACTTCAGAGAAGTCAGACCACAAGTTCGGTTTCGTTTGAATGTGTGGGCTGGAATTTATGACGACCGAATACTTGGACCTCATTTTTTCTTCTTTAATACTTTGAACGGGGAAACCTATCTTCGGTTCTTAAGAAACGAATTCGAAGAATATATGGATTCGTTTCCCCTTGTTAATTATTACAGCTGCTGGTTTCAGCATGACGGGGCTCCTCCACACAATAAAAGAGCAGTTTGCGAATATTTACACCAAGGATTTCCTAATAGGTGGTTAGGAAATTCTGGACCAGTGAGGTGGCCGGCAAGGTCACCTGACCTTACAGTTTTGGATACTTTCTTGTGGAGCACTTTAAAGAACAGAATCTATGGAGAGCAAGAATATGACACAGTAGATGAACTTAGAGACAATATCATCACGCAATTCAGGTCTATCAGAAGAAGGGATATTGTTAGGGCTGTTCTTAATTTGAGACGACGAGCTCGGTCATGTATTCAAGAGGAAGGCCATTATTTCGAACACTTGTTGTAATACTTTTTTTTTCTACAAGTTCATGATTTCATTCTTGTTTTTTGGAACGCACCGTACTCAGCCAAGTGTTTGCCCAAAATTCCGAATAATGTTCTATCCGGCTGTTGTCTTTCCGGATATAATTCAAAATAAATTTGTGTTGTTTTCGTACTATTCCTATCAAATTTATATTAAAGTTTCAACATATCTTGTTTTTCTTCATTTAAGAATGAGGACATTTCGAAGTATTTGTGCAAACTTATGATGTTTAATGAGTTCTGACAACTAGTGTTTATTAAATAAAATTTTTCGATGGAGTCATGACCATCTCAGATGAAGTAGTTTTTTTTTTAATATCTGTGGTTTCAGAAGTGCAAATCATAACAAATTATACATCAATGAAATCAGAATGAGAATTTTTCTGTATAAAAAACAATATGGCGCCCAAAACAGAAAAAAAAGTTTATGATGAATGCCACAAGACGAAACGTCGGATAGTAAATCTGAACATGAAAACGTGTAGCTGAAAAAAAGTATCAATGAAAATGTACTTTTGGTTTTGAGCTGTTGTCAAATAACGTTAGAAAAAAATAAAAACGAAAATTCCGATTTTCAGTTTTTTCCCGATATTTCCGGAAATACTCGGAATTTTCCAAGTTTCAAAACAGTATTTTGTTAAGCACCAGAATACGCAACTTTGCCCCAATTTAAGCTTCGACGTATCTCCTGTAGTTCAGGAGATCCCAATGGTGGGGTTCGAATTTGAATTGACCTGTATTTTGAAAAATTAAAGAGTGAATAATGATAATTCCACTCGCTATATGAAACTCTCATCTCCTACGACATAAGGTCCAATCCAAACGGTGTGCCTTGATAGTACACAATCGGCAAGAGCACGTCATCATTGGCAATATTGGCAAATGGGCCGTGATGGTCGGATGGTAAAGCGTTCGCCTCGCAAGCGTGGGGTCGTGGGTTCGATCCACCGATTCACCGGTCTCGTGCATGGCATCACACGTCAAAAGGTAAGGGCTGCGTCTTCCCTAGCTCACACAAGTCTCTCGAAGACTTCCGAGGGTTGCGCGTAGTGGTGCAATCGGTTGACGGAAATAACAATAACAACAATAACTGCACCAATCAATGAAGAATATAATATTATCTTGGAACCTAGTATGACATAATTGTTTATTAGTCATTATCTATAACTATTGAATAATTTACGACCACAAAACTTCCTTGACTTTGTTCGTGAAATTATCCCAATAAATGCAAGTCGTGCACACTATCGAAAATTCTACCAATATTTTCAGTGATAAATTAACTCCTGTATAAAATGTGTCATTTAAAGATGACTGTATTGTCATTTTGACAGCGACATCGTTTTTTATCACCGATAAAAACGCCTGTTCCTCTTTAGCGTCTACATCTAGTGTGCTTACGTCACTTCAATGTTTGCCCTGTCAGTTATTTGAGTATTGTTGATAGTTGATACTGAAACATTACAACCTGAGTCGTTTTGGGGAAGTTTCGACTCAACAAATAACAAAAAAATAGAAAAAGCAATCCCGCAATCTACAAAAAATACTAAAGCGTCAATATGGAGACAATTTATATTCGGTCGTTAATTTATCTTGCCAAAAAACACTCAAGGATAAATTTCTTTTTAACTAAAAATGTTTCCATCAGTAATTTTGCTCGAAAAACTGATATTTGACAAAATCGCTCGACCATCGGTCTCGCGATTTTGTCATGTCAGTTTTTCTAGTAAAATTAATGATTGGCAAAATTATTTCGTTACAAAAAGAAATTTTATCCGATAAAAAAAATCTCATGTGTTTTTACTGTTGATAAAAATTTTCATTCCTCAACATTATCCTCAAAATTATTTCGTTACAAAAAGAAATTTATTTGATAAAAAAAATCTCATGTGATTTTACTGTTGATAAAAATTTTCATTCCTCAACATCATCTCCTAATTTGACTCATGTCGCACAGTTTGTGAATCCTCTTCTAACAGAACATATAATATCTGGAGCTCTGCCGAATGTTGAAATTATATTCTTTTCATGAGAGATTATCAAATTTTGTGTTGCAGCCATTTGTCTATAGGTTAGGAGACTTTAAGAAGTTGAAAGGGTTTGGCTCTAGAGATTGGTTATGATATAGACTGGTGCCTAAACGTATTTCAAACGCTAAAAATAAGAAAAAAAGTAACAGGCAATGATCATGTGGAAAATATTGTTGAGGTTCCAAAAAAAAATATTTCAACACTTGAACACTAAAAATGGTGAAATAGGGATGCAGTTTAGGGGTTGAAAACTTTTTTTTATGATTTGTAGTAAAACCTGATCTCCTGGCGAAAAATAGTCAATGAAAAAGTTTTAGTTAATAAAAAATTCGAAACGTTTTGTATTTGACATTTTTTGACTAACCTCAATTAACTGTCAAAATTGCGAAAAACCAAATTTTCATTATTTTTTTTTTCGCGTATAAATAATATAATCTACACGAAAATTTGTAAAAATATACCTTTTTTGATATCGAATAAGCATTATGAAAAAAGACATTTTCGGTACAAATTTTCATCAGAATTAAATCATTTACACGCGAGTAAAAATACTGAAAAATCGGTTCTCCCTCATGTTGACGGTTAATTTGAGGTTATGTCAAAAAGTGTAAGATACAAACGTGTTCTATTTTTTTATTGTCTACAACTTTTCCATAGAACATTTTCCGCTAAAAGGTCTCGTTCGCTGCAAATAGTGTTTTCTTCTTCAAATATTTTTTTCCTCAATGTTGGAACTTTTGGTCCTTGCCTGGTACTTTTTTCATTTTTACAAAAATTATAGGTACTAGTCTAATAATGGATCTATTTATAAAGCAATTTTTTCCATTAATCGTTCAAGTAATGAAATATTTTTGTTCTTTCTCTTTGTAAATAGCCAATAGCAGGATACGGTGCACATTCAAAACAATTTTTTCGGCAACCATCCGGGAAGTATTCACTTCTCGGACACTTTTTCTTTGGGAAAGTAGCACTTCTCGGCCTAGTCCGGGAAGTACGTACTTCCCGGACTAGGCCGGGAAGTGCTCGAATTTTAATACAAATATTAATATAAATAAGAATTAGAATCTTCTGTTCGAATTTCAATATATAATACAAATAAGAACTGAAATGTTCGAAATATTCAAATTTGGAATCGTTTCATCCGGTTAACAGATGGGTGAAAGTCGACCTCTCTTCGTCTCTTAGACTAAATGCGTCTCATTGATTTGTTATTCTACATGATTGCCGAAAAAATAGTGTACGCAGCACGTCCGAAAACAGTTTTTTTGGACTCGTAGACTTCCAGGACTCGCTGACGCTCGTCCTAGAATTTGGTCTACTCGTCCAAAAAAACAGTATTTTCCGGACTTGTTACGTAAATTACTATTCTGATGCAGACCATTACTACTTTAAATACTACAGGACTTTCTCTTCGCGTGTACCTGAAGATGAAAGAGAACAATTGTATTGAATCCAACTTTTTGTGCATTAATTCTTTTTTTTGCATTTTTAAAGAATGTACGAAAGGAGCAAATGACTAGAGTTGTAAATGATTCTTATGAGAATTGCATTTTGTGAACGTTTTAAAATAGGTATTATAACAAAGACAGTTATTTTCGACTTCTCTTAAATTTCACGTCACCTCCAATTTCTCTACTCTCGATTCAGAAAACTTTCACCTCATGCATATCTTGGGTTTCAACATCTGTCACTTTGAATAAAAACTTGTCAAATAAGATGTTGATGTGAGTAGTATAACTACCCTTGAAATAGAATCTTAAAATGGGGAACAATTCTGGAACAATTAAGATTTAGAGCCTCACATCTGATTTTTGACAGAATCGCTTAATAAAAATAGAAAATTCAGTGGTAACGTTATCCGACGAAATGTTTTAGGCATTCTACACCTTTTTCATATGTAATTCAGAAAGTATAACTTGTAATTCAGATTAGTAAAATGTAATTCAGAAAACGTAACCTGTAATTCAGAATTGTTAATTGTATTTCAGAAACCGTAACATGTAATTCAGATTAGTAAATTGTATTTCGGAAACCGTAACATGTAATTCAGATTAGCAAGTGTAACTTGAATTTCAGATTAGTCAATTGTTATTCAGAAAGCGTCAATTGTAATTCAGAAACCATCACTTGTAATTCAGAAACCATCAAAGATCTGACCGGTGTGAAAAGAGCGGCCAAAGATAGCAGCCGAAATCTCCGGAGACACCCCGGAGACACCAAAAGTGGGCTATTATGATAAATAATAACAAATATCTACAAAATAGAGTATGTGGACCTTTTGCATAACTTTACTGACGACAGGGTTGAAAGTGGGTGGGTGAATAATGCGGTTGTAGCGTAAAATGACTTCCGGCAAATTTAGGTATTGTAATAAAATAATTTCGCTTTTGGACTAGGGTTGGATATTTTGAATATGCAATTTTCGTAAAGTACTGAATAATGGGATTCAGGGTTGAAATTTTCAACCCTTAAATTTTGAATATTCATTTCAAATTGGTTCTAGCATACACAGATTTTGAATGTCCATTTTTTGTTGTAAAAGGACCATTCCGTTAGAGAATTGTTGACCTCCGTTGGGATCCCGTGGCGGATTTTTCAACCCTACTATCGGAGGAGCCAGGTGGTGCATTTAGCACTTATCTTAAAAATTCGACTCATGAGTGAAGTCGTCGTCGAAGCACTAACAGATATTGTCAAAATGTTGCAAATCACTTCTCCTTTACTGTTTGATCAGAAAATTCGACTTCCCGTTTGAGGATTTTTCCACTTCGGAGGGTTGTTGAGGGTAGTTTGTGATTCACAAATTATTTCACCCGATAGAGTGTGTTCAGTAGGTGTAGAATAATTAATTTTTGTCAAAAAAAAATCGAGCAACGGGTGTTTAAACTGTTTGAGGAATTTTCCACTTCGGAGCGTTGTTGAGGGTGGTTTTTGATTCACAAATTATTTTACCCCATAGAACGTGTACAGTAGCTGTAGAATAATTCATTTCCGCCAAAAAACATCGAGCAACGAGTTTATAAACTGTTTCAGGATATTTCAATTTCAAAGGGTTGTTGAGGGGTAGTTTTCGATTCACAAATTATTTCTTCCTACAGAGCGTGTTCAGTAGCTGTAGAATAATGTATTTCCGTCAAAATACCTCGAGCAACGGGTAATTCCACTGTTTCAAGATTTTTCTAATTTAGAGGGGTTTGGAGGGGTAGTTTTTGATTCACAAATTATTTAACCCCATGGAACATATTCAGCAGGTTCACAATAGTTCGTTTCTGTCGAAAAACCTGGAGCAATGGTTATACTTGAAGCGAAAAAAAAAGAAAAAAAAAACCGTTGCTGGAAAAACCGTTGCTGCATTCACACCCGTGGTCTTCATTAGTTTTTCATAAATTCAATGAGAAAGGTTCAGGGTTTTGTTTGTTTGACTTGATTGATTTTTTGAAATATGCGTCAATATGCAATGAGGGTCTGTATAGATTTTGAGAAGGATCGGAAATTGCATAACGATTTCCCGGGCAATTTTCGGAAAAGAAAAAAACACGAATAAAAACCGTACCGATGACTGAAATGAAATTTTCAATAGTGCAATGGATAGAGCTGGAAAATGCAAACAAATCATGTCACTTGAAAATTTCCGTAAAAATGATTGGAAAACTGAGGAAACTAGAAAAATATGAATAAAAAAATTGATTTTTTTTTAAATTTGAAATATCTCGGAAACGCTCAAAATTTTCAAAATTTATCAAGAAATCTTTTTTGATTGCCTTCAGAAAATGTACAAAAATGTGAATGAATTTTTTCCATAAAATCAATGTACCGTGAAATAATCCAAAAAAACCGGGTAATCGATAGATCTCCCAAACTATTGAAAAAATCCAAATTGTTTTTTTGCAGCAAATACCTTTTGACAAAATCTACCTACTCTTCAAATTTCAGTTTTTAGAATTCGTTAACAGAGCGGGGAAAAAATAAAATCGAAAAAAAAACGGGACTTGGAAACTTTTTTTATAAAAGCATCAAAATCTAAAAACTAAAGGAGATATCGAAAAGTTTGTACGAACAATTTCATTTTAGTAACTCAGTACTACAAAAAACTACGTATGAATTTTTTTTATATTAAAAAAAAATATATAAAATTTCACGACATTAGCGCCTTCTGGCGGGCCTTTATCTTCCACCTAGTCTTCTGGCAATTTTTTCTCCCCTTATTTGTATAACATCCGATTATTCTGCCAATTTCCAGCCTTGCACCTTATGACTTATTTTACGTAAAAAAATGCATATTTAACCCTCTACCCTCGCGTTATTCTTCCGGGGTGCCTTCTGGTGGCCCGTCTCACGCTACGTTGGTGACACCCAAACCTATAAATGCTAAATTTCACTTTGCACCGAGTCACCCGTATTTCTACGTAGTCAGCTCTCGGTCTAATACGGGTTGTTCTTGGTTTCTGAATTACAGTGACACTTTCTGAATTACAACTCACGCTTTCTGAATTACATGTCACACTTTCTGATTAACAATTCACCAATCTGAATTACAAGTTACACAATCTGAAATACAACTTGCTAATCGGAATTACATGTTACGGTTTCTGAAATACAATTTACTAATCTGAATTACATGTTACGGTTTCTGAATTACAATTTACTATTCTGAATTACAAATTATACTTTCTGAAATACATGTTATACTTTCTGAATTACAATTGAAAAAGGTGTAGTAGTCTAAACGGTTGGGTAATCATTTCTTCTTTCCTGGTGTTGGGCCCGAAGACTAAAAGTAGTAAAATTATTTCTATATATTTCCTTTTATTTTCGAAAAAATGTTTGATCACGAGAGAGAACAAGTGAGCGAGGGAGAAATATAAATACTTCATTGCCGCCTATACGAAATAGAATATTACACTACATAGAATTAAGTAAAGCAGGTTTTTCGACAAATTCAGTAGTTAATTGATTATATATTTTCTACTTTCGTGGAATAGGAAGTTTGGTTTCGAGTTTGTCGAAAGATAAGTATATCGGGCAAATAGATTCCAGAATAAATATACATGATAGTAAGAAATCTTTCAATTATATATAATTTTTGTTCGTTTGTTTTTCAACAGATAATACTGTAAAAACAGATTTTGTGCGAGTAAATTGAAGTTTTCAAATATGTCGATGTTCTTCAGATACCTTGATAGATTTTACAACTGAATCAGAGGGTAGCAAATTCACCATCAATAGTGTATCATATTTTACTTTTTCATATGAACTTAGTCATATTTGTGTAATAACAGTAAACCGGTTTTTTTATTGATATATTTTTTGAGCAGCTGAACAGTTTCATGAATATTCCAGCCTACTATTTTGCCAAATGTTAGTTTGATCCATTCCTATAATTTTTTTTGCAAACTGCCAAGAGAATAAAAAGACGCAAACTGAAACAACACTAATTATCTTTTTCAGAATAGTAAAAATAATTCAGGAGTATTGAACAACACATGACTCTGGAAAGGAGTACTCTATATATTATTTGAGAAATAAATGGTTTTGTTTCATTTCCACTATTACAATCAACCTGTATCTCGAAAAACAAGCCATATTGTCTACGTCCTCAACCCTCAGTTGATGATGTGGATTCAACTGGAGTGATTGGTGAACTGGCTCATTGTGGCCCTTTCTTTTTAATTTTGTTGTTGGTATTCTTATCGAGTACTACTTTGGAAACCTTACATTACTCGAAATTCTTCATTCCCTTTCGAAATGAGACATAATGTCATAAACATATGTTTCGACAATTTTATAATAATTAAGAGAAATAAAAAAATATATTATTTTTGCAAAACTTTATTTCAAAAACTACAAAGAAAAGGAAGCAATTCGCAAACAATAGATTGAATTGGTTTGAACACATCAGAACAAATCAGAACAAATCAGGCTTTGAACAAAAAAAATTTAATTCGCAGAGAAAAAACTCAGATCACTATTGTGGTGTCTCATAAAAACATGATTCTACAAGCATTCTTGCATGTCTGCAGCAGTCATTACAAATGAGCTTTCTACATTTCGAACAAGCATATGAGGTCTTCTTGTCCTTCTTGTATGGACAAAAAGCACATCTCTTCCTCTTGTGGAGTTTGGTGTCGACATTTGTTGGTTCCTCCAATCGCGTATCAGTTATTCTTGCTATCCTCAGCTCTTGTTGAAGGTTTGGTATTTTTATGCTCCGGTTCATTTGGGCTAGCACAAGGGAATATGCAAGTGTTTTTATAAAATCAAACCTAGACTCATTGGATGTTGCACTATAAAGACAGTAAAGTATATAAGAATCATCTGAAGATGTGTCAAGGATTTGAAAATGGCAACCCATTCGTATGACGTCCTCATGAATATACTGAACATTTGTAGTCATCGACTCCTCCTGTGGTGATATTGTAATAAATAATTATTTCAGGCTTTTTCGTATTCGGGTCAATATTGAGAGTATGATGCTTCGAATAAGAGATAAGCAGAACTGCTTTGTACATGAGATACCAATATGAGATCTTTAGTGATTCCGAATAAACTTGATCCTTATCTCGCCCTTTTGCCGGCAAAAATTTGTACGGTATTTCTTTTTTGTTTTTTCTCAAAGTTCCTATACAGGGGGTCCCTCTAGGAACTGCATCGATCAATATATAGAAAACCATTGGTGGGCCGAATTTGAAAATATCGGAGTTTACAATTGTTAATAAATGCTATCCGACTAACATAATTTGAAGATTGTGGCAATTCCGGTTGTACCGGAAGTGGACCCCAACTTCGTTATTTTAAATGAGACACTATGTATATTATCAAGGTTTTAGATTTATCGCATGATTCTGAACATGTTTTATGTACAATGTCCTAAATCCAAGTCTAACCGTTTTCGAAATATTTCAAATTTTAAGTTGAAAACCGCGTTTGCAAACCGAAAAATAATTTTTTTTTCTGGACATGATCATTTATTTTCGATTGTGTATCGATTTATTCGTAGGCGTTCACCAGAAAATGATATAGATCCGGTTGAAAAAATTATTGTTTCAAATGGAAACACTCCAATTTTATATTCTCCTTCGATTCGGCATCGCTAACTTTGAATAAGGTTATTTATGCCTACACTCAACAGTTTTCGAAATATTGGCGAATTAACATGTCTCAGTTCCAGAAAATCTCGTATTCTTGAGTTTACTTATTCTTAGTTGGCCATGGCGCCCGCAGTTGCGTTGGAAACAATCAACTGCCACGGAAATGTCATTGTAATCAATCATGCCGGCTGGTTTGAATTATTCGAATGAAGATTTCCTAAATCTATTTATTATTTATGGCGAATGTAATAGGGTTATCTCAAGAACATGTGATATATTTGCTATTCGGTATCCGCAGAAGCAGAAACCCTAACAAAATACTGTTGAACGAATTATAGAAAACTTCAAAAACTTTGGATCCGTCAAAGCAAGAGTACAGAGAAACAAGCCAATTGTTGATGATGAAGATATTGAAATTGCCATTTTGGGATATTTTGCTGCATATCCAACAATATCTTTGAGACAAGTTGCAAGAGAATCAGGATTGTAAAAAACACAGTACACAAAAAACTGAGCGAGCATAAATTTCACCTATATGAGTTCTCCATAGTTCAGCACCTGAAAGAAACAGACTTTCCACGAAGAGTTAGATTTTGTGAATTCGTTTTAACTTGGTCGCAAGGGAACGAATTATTTTTGGATAATATTATACGGACAGGCGAAGCTAAATTTAAAAACAATGGTGTCTTCAACCGACATAATTGTCATTATTGGAGTGACTCAAATCAGCATGTTTTCAGGGAACTGTCAGTTCAATGTTTATTGTGCGATAAGAAGTGATAGCGTTGTGGCACTGCATTTTTATCAAGAAAACTTAAATGGTAAGTAAAAAACAGGGTAAAGGTAAGCTTATTGGGCTTCTGCGTTTTCAAACACGAATTTTTCAGTAAAAAATCACTCAAAGTATTTCCTTCTTTTGATATGCCCTTTCTTTAAACACTAATCAACTCATATTTCACAATTACAAGCACTAAAAACATTATTTTTTCACAAAAAATCCACCCTTCTTTAGGGGAACACATAGCCAACAAATCTGGATACTTTTATCATTTTATATGTAGTGGGTTGGTAACTGCGCGCGCTAACTATTCAAATTTGATTCTGGGCAGATAACTTCCCCTTCATTACTATGTTCAATTGTTTAAATTTCGCCATTTTGGTGTTTTATTTAACGTAAATATAATAAACTGAAAATGTTCAAATTCTACGAATTTCTAATTTTGGTGAACCATAGATTGGCACTTATTAATTTTTTAATTAAATTGGCAGTGCTTTTGGGTTCAGTGCAAAGGAAATACATCTGGACAAAAATAAATTGTTGTATCGATGTCAATGAATAGTTATATATAAAATGATAAAAAAATCCAGATTTGTTGGTTATGTGTTTTCCTAAAGAAGGGTGGATTTTCTGTTAAAAAATAATGTTTTCAGTGCTTGTAATTGTGAAATATGGGTTGATTAGTGTGTAAAGAAAGGGCCTATCAAAAGAAGGAAAAACTTTGAGTGAATCTTGACTGAAAAATTCGTGTTTGAAAACGGTCAATTTTCAATGTTTGGAGAGCCGTATCTCGGAAAGTAGTAGAGAGCGCCGCAAAATAATTCAGATTCGTGTCCAGGAGACAAAACTACGTAAGTAACATCACTTTTGTTTTTAATTTCCGCAGAAGCCCGATAAGCTTACCTTTACCAAAAACAGATGTCAATCTCGAAACAAGAATAGGATGAGATGTACATTTTTTTGCAGGTGAAGGATATTTGAATATTTTGCATAATTTCGAAAATGAGTACTTGGACACTTTACCAATTGCTGATTATAGAAACCTATTTTATCAACATGACGGGGCACCTCCGCATAATGGTCACTTAGTCAATACTCGTTTACAAGAATTGTTTCATGACCAGTGGATAGCCAACAATGGACCATTTCTTTAGCCGCCCGCTCTCCAGATTTATCAGTGTTCGATTTTTTCATTTTGGGTACAATTAAAAATCTACGAAACTCAATTGACTACCATGGAAGATTGTATGCAACGAGTGAGGAATTCATTGAGAATCTCAGACCCGATTCAATACGAAAGGCGACACATCAAGAATTATTAGTGAGATGTGAAATATGTTTGGAAGTTGAACATTTACTGACCAAATAATTTTTGTATACCTCTCAATTTCGTTAATTGTTCTCTTCCATTCGAATTGTTTTAGAATTTCTTTATCTACATTTTTGTATTGGCAGAGATGGAATGTTTTTGAAGCTTTCTATAATTCGTTTAACAGTGTTTTGTGAGGGCCTCTGCTTCTGCGGATACCGAATAGCAAATATATCAAGTTCTTGAGATAACCCTATTACAATAGCCATAAATAATAAACAGATTTAGGAAATCTTCATTCGAATAATTCAAACGAACCGGCATGATTGATTACGATGACATTTTCGTGGCAGTTCATTTTTTCCAACGCAACTGCGGGCGCCATGGCCAACTGAGAATAAGTAAACTCAAGAATACGAGAAATTCTGGAACTGAGACATGTTAATTCGCCAATATTTCGGAAACTGTTGAAAGTAGGCATACATAACCTATCCAAAGTTAGTTTCATTTTCGATGCCGAATCGAATGAGAATATAAAATTGGAGGGTTTCCATTTGAAAAAATGGACTTACAATAATTTTTTCAACCGGATCTATATCATCTTCTGGTGAACGCCCTGTATAACTCTAATCGAATTGATATCGAAATTCTACTGAACTGGGTCCTCTTCTAGGAATAAATCGATACACAATCGAAAATAAATGATCACCTACAAAAATTAAAAAAATATTTTTCGTTCTGCAAACGCGATTTTCAGCTTAAAATTTGAAATATTTCGAAAATGGTTAAACTTGGGTATAGAACATTATACATGAACCATGTTCAGAATCATGCGTAAAATCTAAAACCTTGATAATATACAGGGTGTCCCATTTAAAATAACGAAGTTGGGGTCCACTTCCGGTACAACCGGAAGTGCCACAATCTTCAAAATAGTTTAGCCGGATAGCACTTATCAACAGTAGTGAACTCCCAAATTTTCAAATTCGACCCACCTATGGTTTTCTATATATTGATCGATGCAGTTCCTGGAGGGACCCCTGTATTTGGGCTCGTAAGTGCAAAATTCAGTTATCTCTGAGGGATAGACTATAAGGTGAGCATGGGTCAATTTGACCCTTTGGTATGATATTTGGTGAAGTGGGGTCAAAATGACCATACATTACTCCCTTGGCGAATATCTGTTGGAACGAGGGACAATATCACAGCACTGACCCTCTCCATTGACATATAGGAAGCTACTGAGATGCACCGATCAATACCATCAACTGACTTGATATAGTGTGAAATTCAAAATCTCAAAGGGTCAAAATGACCCAGGGTCACCAACTAAGGGTTTTAACACCCTGAATTTCATGGGTTTTTGGATCTTCACCTTGTATGACAACAAATGATTTGTTATCAGATAGATTTTTAAAAATAAAGTACTGTAAGAAATTCACGAGGTTTCACATTCTGAAAAACTGAAAAACTGTTTGACCTTGCAAAAATTAAATATCAATTTTTTTGTTATCCATTATTATTTTCAAGCACCATCATTTATGAACTCACACTGCAATCTTGATTGACTTGTAGGAACTTTCTACTCTGAAAATCATTCATCAGCTTTGATCATTTCATCTGACATGATTAATACTTGGACACTGAACGATCCTACTTCTACTCGCTACATAATAATGACTGCGCGTACAGCAGAGCTATTATTTCAACATTACCGCACTAAGTAAACAGTTTTCAAAAATACTAGTAACACTTTAATAACACCCATTACAACGTATGTTAAGTAGCACGCATCCTATGAGGAATTATTGATTCACTAAGTGTATCATTAACTATTAGCCGCTTGATATTGAATAATTTGCAATGCACCGTGTATAATAGAACAGATTATATTCATTTTGCATGTGTGTAGCCTTCTACGTTTCGAGAGCAAGGAATGTTCTTGGCAATTCAACAACTTTGTGACCATTATGCAGTCGCCCTCAACATAAGTAGAAGAAAATTATTATGCTGGCATTAACATAATTCTGAAAACCACTTCCGTTTACAACTAACTATATAATGACAGAAAATTCTAGAGGCAGAAGACATGGTAAGTTCAGAGAATACGAAGGTATGCATACAAAAAAAGAAGAAAAATGTTAAGGATGCAAACAGTTCGAAAGTAGACCAAGGAAAAGGCAGGAAAACCAAGTGGTAAAAGATACTCGAAGGGAAGAATAATAGGAGAATATACAGATACAAGGACTTTGTTTAGTTGTTAGGGGCGAAATTTATGAATGAAGAGCACTGAATGTGTAATGATGTTTCATGCCACTAACATACCCAGTAGCTCAGTACTTGGCGTGGATTCGACAATAAAAATTGATTTCAATAAGATTGAAATACGGGGTTCAATTTTCCGGAGCGCCACGGATTTATCGCCAGTGAAGGTTCCAAAACCACCCTGATGGAATGGGACAACCCAATGCACTAATATTATTTAAATATTACTAAAATATTAAAAATAAAAATAAATATGCAGAGATTTTGTTTTCCCTTATGCTTGGATAACTTGGACCAGAGTGAAAGAAATTGGCATGTCTCTCAGTAATAAAATATATTTGCACAATTCGGCACACAATACGAAATGGAATGTAATTTTTCGAACAAGAAATAGTGAAAAAAATTACAACTTTTTTGTTTTTTTTTGCAAAAATCTCGGAAAATAGTGGAGGAATCCTTCTACAGTTTGTAAAACTATTGTAGAGAATTCTAAGACCTACAAAATAAATTTTTTTTGCGACCAGATCGGTTCATTTTTCACTGAAAAAATCTGAGAAAACCTCGAAAATGGAGAATTTTTCTAAAATTCATATTTTTATAAATCTGAAGCTGACCAAACAATATTGCGGGAACTGATAGATAATAATATTTACTTCACACTTCTCTAGTTTTTCCACTTTATCTTTGTTGTTTTTAATATGTTTGCTCAAAGTAATATCTGTCTTCTTGAATTTCTTTCTTATATAGCTCCTTAGACTGAAGGTTATTTATCAAATATGAGAGCCAGACGAGACGACTGGGAGGTAGCAAAAACCATGTGCACTCCCCAAAGAGTGAAATGGACAATTGACTCCTTCCAACCATTCAAGTCACCCGGAATTGATGGTATATTTCCGGCCCTTTTACAAAAAGGGCAAACGGAACTAATGCCATTCATTATCAAAGCAGCCAGATTCAGTCTGGCGCTCGGGTACATACCGAGCGACTGGAGGAGATCACGGGTAACCTTCATTCCCAAAGTAGGAAAGAAGGACCCAACCCTCCCGAAGTCATTCAGACCAATCTGTCTCTCATCCTTCTTACTGAAGACAGTTGAGAAGACGGTAGATAACTACATCAGAACCGAGATACTGGAGAGGGTGACATTGCACCCCGGGCAGCATGCATACAGGGCGGGCAAATCAACGGAAACCGCTCTGAACGTGTTTACCGAAAGCATCCAGAGATCTCTCGAGTATAAAGAAATGGCCATATGCGCTTTCTTAAACATAGAGGGGGCATTCGACAACACCTCTCACGAAGCAATAAATAGGGCCCTATAACGAACAAGGGAGTAGACAGAACCAAGTCCAGAAGGATGTGTCAAATGCTGGCTACAAGAACTGCTGAAACGAAAGTGGGCGATACCAGCTTTCGGATCAGCACAAGCAGGGGATGCCAACAAGGAGGGGTACTATCACCTCTGATGTGGAGTAGACGAACTACTCGAAACACTTACCGGGAACGAAGTCACTTGCCTTGGATATGCTGACGACATAGTCATTATGGCCAAAGACAAATTCGAAGGAACCCTCTGTGATCTCATTGAAAGGGAGCTAGAGACTACCAGAAGATGGTGCCTCTCTGTGGGATTGATAATTAACTCATCAAAAACCACAATGGTAACATTCACTAGAAGAACAAAGATTCAGCACCTAAGGACTGTTCGCCTCGACGGATCAGATTTAGGATGGCAGCAAGAGGTGAAGTATCTAGGACTAACCCTAGACTCAAAACTACTCTGGAACAGACACGTAGAAAAGATCGCTAACAAGGCAAAATCATCACTGATGGTGTGCAGGAACATTGCAGGAAAAACATGGGGCTGTAACCCATCAATACTGCGATGGATGAACACCATGATAGTGGGACCTATGATCACCTACGGAGCAGTAGTGTGGCACGGTAGAACCGAACTCGCCACAACAAAAAAAATCCTGGAGAAAGTACAAAGACTAGCATGTCTTTGCATAACAGGAGCAATGAGGTCAACTCCAACAGCAGGAATAGAGGTCATTCTGGACCTCACTCCTCTCCATCTCATGGTGAGGAGAACTGCTTGGGGAGCAAACCTGAGGTTGGCCAAAGTCGGACACGAAGGGACAGTACACAGTCTAAGGGGATCAACCCCCACCGGAAGTGCACACCTTGCCGATTTCCCAACTGACGAAATTACCAGGAAATTTAGTTTTGAGAAATTTTTTCGAACGGAACTAAATACCAAGAAACAATGGAGCACAGAATCAATTCGAGCACTAGGTAAGAAAACCATTATATGGTACACGGACGGGTCTAAAACTCCCGACGGAACTGGAGCAGAAGTATTTGGACCTCGTACCAAGTGCTCCGAACCCGTGGGACACTTGCCCAGCATTTTTCAAGCGGAAATTCACGCCATAGCAAAATGCATTCATTTCAACCTCGACAGGAACTACCGGAACAAGGAAATTGCAATCCTCTCCGATAGTCAAGAAGCCATCAAAGCATTGAGCTCATATAACATCAACTCGAAGATGGTCTGGGAATGCCTAGAAAAACTTAATGATCTAGGCAGGAACAACAAGGTGATCCTCCTCTGGGTGCCTGGGCACGTCGGAGTAGAGGGCAATGAACAAGCAGACACCCTGGCACGAAAAGGGGCATCAACGCCACTGATCGGGCCAGAACCATTCTGTGCACGTGGAAAATCTTACTTCCAAGAAGAACTCAATAAAACTGAAGAAGCAATGAGAGCAACATACTGGCAAAGACTTCCAGGGCTGAGGCAGGCCAAAGATCTCCTCGGCAATTTCAACCGAGCAAGATCGAAAACACTGATTAACCTCAGCAAAATTAGTCTAAAGACAATCACAGGATTTCTAACGGGGCATTGCAGACTCAAAGAACACCCAAGGAAGCTAGGCTTAGAGGACGACAACACCTGCAGATTATGTGGGGAACATCCAGAAACACCTCACCACATATTAATGGAGTGTTATGCTGTACACCACAAAAGATTAAATATACTGGGATCACACCAGCTGACTGTGGAAGAAATACCACAAATGGACCCCCTCAACATCCTAAAATTCCTGAAGGAATTGAGGCTTGAGGGGCTGCTGTAAACGAGAACACCTTGAGATAGCAGAAGAAGATGGGGCACAATAGATCTAACTAGGTCGCAGCGCATCAGTCACCATCCATACCTACCAATACCAATACCAATCAAAGATGATTCTTAACCATTGTTTACTGCAATTTGTTTGATCAAATTTAGTTCTTCATTAAATTTTGATGTACTGAAAAGAATGTTAACTAATCTATGTATCATACTATTGTAAGCTGCTACTTTATGTTGATATAGGTGTGATGAGCTATCATGAATTGTAATATCTGTATGAGACGGTTTATGGAAAAAACTACAGTTAGCCTCAGAAAAAGTTAACTTCCTGGGACATACTATAACAAGTGATAGAATCAAGAAATCTGAAGAGAAAGTCAAAATAATTGAAAATGTGTGAAGGCATATAAAGGTGAAAGAATTACAGTGTTTTTTAGGAATGGTGAATTATCAGAGCCGTTTCATTGCGAATATATCTGAAATTTCTGCCCCTTTGAGAGATCTACTAAAAAAAATTCAGATTGGACTTGGGATAAAAATGATCCACAAGAAAAATCATTTCGAAATCTAAAAATTCTCATTAGCACTGCTCCAGTTTTGAGTTACTTTGATCCGAACCTTCCGGTGACATTACCTACAGATGCAAGTCAGTATGGTTTCGGTCGATATCAGTCAAAATGGATATCCTATTGCTCACTGGTCAATATCATTGAATGCTTCCCAGTGTAAAAATGCTCAGATTGAGAAAAAGTTGCTCAGCATAGTTTTAGGATGCGAATATTTCAATTATTATCTGTAAGACGCCCTTTCATTGCTATTAGAGATCACTAGCCTCTGTTCGGACTTATCAATAAGCCAATCGATGCGCTCCTTAGACTTCAGAAGTTAATTATAAGATTAATGAAATATAGCTTCAATTTGAAATTCTTACCTGGGAAAGAACTTTATATTACTGATCTTTATCAAGAGCCCTACAGAACGATGAAAAATCAACTCAGTGTGTCGTTGTTTTTCGAATTAATTTTGTTCACATTGTTGAAAATCTCAAGTTGATGTGCCCATGGCGCAATCTGTTAAGTAAGTGCAATGTATCTACTGTCAAAAACGAGTATCGGTAATACCATTCAAAATGTTTTCTGTCCCGTTGTTCCACATCAAACCATTCAAATTCATCAGACGCGTACTTATAATTGATATTTCGAATAAGAATTGTGGAAAAAATAGTACCTACCGAAAGGACACCGCACTTTTTATAGGTAAAATGGTTTTCGGTGAAATTATCTGAATTTTAAGTATATTCGAATGTACTGATTGAACGTGCAGAATCGCAAAGTTCGTTGATGGATAGATCAGTAATTTTTACTTGATTATTTTCTCGGGATTCGAAAGTGCCAACTGCATTGTTTTTCGTTCTTATAGTCAACGTACCTTCATGTTACTAAATATCATTCAGATGGTGCACATTATATCATTATGTACAGAGTGAAAAATAAAAACATTTTAGTAATGTCTGAAAATTCGATGTGATAATGAAATATTGATAAAATTATTTTGGCATGCAATATACTTTACTTATTCCATCTTAATCACAATTTATACATTTCGTACAGAGTGATTTAAAAAATTGGTGAAATATATGGCCGGTTATTTGGTACATATCCTGTATATTCAAGTGAATTATCATCCTCCGAAGATAGCTAATGCCGTATAAACGATGATTTCGTTGGTATATATATAGGCTGATCATGAAAATTTTCGATGTTAAAAATGACAAAATACCAACGTTTCAGAAATCACCCTGTAATTCACGACTAACTCGGTGAAATTCCTTTATTATTATTCAATATATTCATCATCCTCTCCTCAACACTTTCCCAAAAACTCAGTTTCCTACTATTACTAGTTTCATAGTTATTAATTTAGAAACTTGTTACCATTTGCATGACGAGTTGAAGGAGCTTGTTCACACGTACATTCTACTAGTGGCAAAGATGTTTTGCAAATAGTTAAACGTGGGAATGTGGAGATCAATATGAATATAACAGTATATGCAGGTTGATGACCAATGACGGTCCATCCAATTCCATCCACCATTTAGGAATTGACTGAATCTACGACACATAGTTACGACTTACAACTCACGCATGAGCCAGATAAAATTCCTAATGCTTGGATAGTTTGACTCGCCCAATCGTGTATGATTCCCCGGTTTGGGAAATCACTTATTACTGAAGGTGACAAGGAACAGCCTTAACCTAATCCACCTCCCTCGTAGCAGCGCCACGGTCCTCATACAACATGAAAACCCTATCGGCTATCGGGTATATTTTGATTCTGTCGTTGACGAAAACTGAATGAAAATGAAAAATCAATTAGTTCCATCAGTGATAATTATTATTACCTTCACGTATTGAATTACCTATATTGATGAAATATAATATGTTTCTATTGATAGCCAGCAAATATAAAAATCATGGAAACCTCTATCCGAGTGGAACTCGCAGTGGAAAAAACCGTCGCTGCCCAGATTCAAAGTCTCCTATTAGAAATAAAAGCGTTCTATCAATCATTTTCACTTTTCCCATATAGTTTGTTTTTTATTCCGACAAAGCTTAAACCAACAAAATTCACTTAACTATTTGTACCTTACATTATTTAACTCACATATATCTTATGTGATTGTTATCTCTAATTTTCACCTTCTTTTACAATTATTTTGATCTGCACATTCTCACCTTTCACTATTTTTGAAAAATTTTGGCCACTAGTAGAACGTACGCGTGAACAAGTTCCTTCAACTCGTAATGCAATTGGTAATAAGTTTCTCAATTAATAACCATGAAAGTATTCATAGTAGGATACTTAATTTTTGGGATAGTGTTGAGAAGAGAATGATGAATATATTAAATAATAATAAAGGAATTTCACAGAGGTATTCGTGAATTACAGGGTGATTTCTGAAACGTTGATATTTTGTCATTTTTATCATCTAAAATTTTCATGATCACCCTATATATCATAACGAAATCATGTTTATACGGTATCAGCTATCTTCGGAGGATGATAATTCACTTGAATATACAGTATATGTACGAGAGAACCGGCCATATATTTCACCAATTTTTCAAATCACGCTGTACGAAATGTGTAAATTGTGATTGATGATTGAATGAGAATAGTATATGGCATGCCAAAATAATTTTATCAATATTTCATTATTACATCGAATTTTCAGACATTACTAAAATGTTTACATTTTTCACTATGTACATAATGATACAATGTGCACCATCTGAATGATATTTAGTAATATGAAGGTACGTTAATGATAAGAACGAATAAAAATGCAGTTGTCACCTTCAAATCCCGAGAAAATAATTAAATAAGAATTACTGATTTTTAACTTGAACGCCCTGTATTTTAAAATCTATCCATCAACGAACTTTGCGATTCTGCACGTTCAATCAGTACATCGAATACTACAATATACTAAAAATTCAGACAATTTCACCGAGAACCATTTTACCTATAAAAAGTGCGGGGTCCAAAATAGTTTAAAAGATAACTGATTTCTCTTTTCAACGATGTGACAGTCAAACCCCCATGCTATTTGAAATTTTTATGTTGTAGTGCCTCTCTGCGCCATCTGTCGAGAAATCACAATGTTTTTGGTTCTGAAAAGTAGTATCTGTGAAACCAATTCAAAATAGTTTTTGTTCCATGTTTGTATTGGTGCAACCCAAGGAGACTAAAATTTAAAAAGGAGTGTTTGATTCCCATAAGACAATGGGGACACTAGTAGAAAGAGATGCAAGAACATTTGTGACGAAATGTGACGTAGTAGGACGTGTCATGGCCGCCGTTCTCTATAGACAGTGACGGACTAGCTCTTGGTATATGAGAGTTACTGCTGACAGTTTTGTTGCTTGGTTCGAGTTTGACTCTGTACTCATATCCAAGTACGTCACTATGACGCGTTGATGCTACAAGTTTCTGATTGGCTAGAGCTTATTAAACCCTCCTTGTTAAATTTTAGTCTCCTTGGTTGCAACCGTTCAAAAGTCAACAGAGGGGGGAGGATGGCTATGAATATGAGCCGCACCATAAAAAATATTGTAGTATATAATTAATATTTGACTGGAATGAATTCAATCACCAGTACGTCATATAACGCATTATCTGACAATAAATATTCGGATATAATCTCGATATATTTTACTAGGTAACATGTTACATGAATTACCAACCGCCTAATCTATATTCATTCATAATCGTGCAATTGCGTAGAATATAGATCGACTACGTAAAACAAGAAAAGCTTGTGTGGTATTATCTAATAATGCATCAATGAACATGTGAAAATCACCAACAGGTGACGTGGACATTATCAGGAAATTTCCGGAAAATCAATTGGAAACTCCGCCAAATCTCTGATGACGTCACTGATATTCGAATTCATACGTTTTTCCAAATATTGATTCCCAATTTTGTTGATGCTTATCAGTATATCGTTATGTATTTATGAATCTGAAATGAAGAAATGGTGATTGAACCATTCTGAAAAATTAATCGAAGATTTTGACCTTGACGATCATTATTGAATCAGCTAAAGCTATATATAAAAGATATTACACCAAGATTGTCCAAGCTCTTTCATTCAGTGTGTAATGTCAAAATAGCAAATAAAACTATTTTGCAAATTAAATCAATTTATTCAAAAGTAAAAGATAAAATTCCATTAACTTCCACTTCAAATGTAGTGTATAGCATTCCTTGTCAGGAGTGTAATAAAAATTATATTGGCCAGACTTCTAGGTGCCTGAAAAGTAGAATTTCCTCACATAAAAGTGATTGTAGACTTCATCCTGAAAGATGTGCTCTTGCTGATCATGTTAACAAATTTGACCATCGAATAAATTATAATTCAACTAAAATATTAGCTAAAGAGACTCATATGACTAAGAGAACTTTTTTGGAAATGGCCTTCATATCTCAAGATAAAAAATGTATGAATAAAAGAACTGATATAAATCATTTGAGTGAGATTTATTCCTTCTTACTGTCGTTAGACCACTCTCTCCCTATGAATAATAATATCTCCATAACTACTCAATTGGAAATGTAATTTTTTCCTAACTAAGAAAACAACAGTCGTATATTTCAATTTTCAACAGTTGGTACGAGATTACAGTTGGTAACATTGACTTGAAAATTACAGATTTCTTTTCTATTGACAGTTGACACCTGATGTATATCGCTTAGATGCAATCAACAAGTCTTTTGTTTTCTACTGAAATTTTGAAATTTTCTGTTTATTTTTATTCGTGAAGTCTCTTTTTTCTTTATTACCAATTTTAAACTGTAATGTCACTATACAAAGCATTAAGAACATGTCAAACAACCTCACTATAGTTGTAAGTACAATTTAATAACATCAACATGTAAAATTGACATAATAATTCTTTGTAGTTCCCTGAAGATGTAAATAAAATTTACGAAAGCTTGGAATTAACTCTATAAAAGAGTACACTTTTGACTTTGCTGCAATCCCCAATATTAACTGGTTTTATTTTTACCAATATCGATAAAAATAATATTGTCTTCACATTATTTTCAACATCTAGAATAAATATTGCAATCCCAATATTCCTCTCATATCGATTTTAGAAATAAAAACTATATTGTAAATCCAAGTGTGATTGCACATTGGTTGAATATTATTTCGCCAATATTCAACAATTGTTATTAACTCATATTGGGTCAATTGGTTCAATAATATTTACCGATATCGACAAAACAATATTATCTCCATATTGTTTTCAACATCTAGAATAAGATGAATTTTGAATATTGGCCGACTATTCAATGAACCATATGAAAATTATATTATTAAAATATTTGAAATGTCTAAACAATATTTGACTTATATCGCAAAATATTCACATTTTACTTCTCGACAATATAACATTTGAATATTGTGCCAATATTTCCAGAATATTGTACCAATATCGCTGAATATTTTGAGGCTGATATTGCGTCGAGAATATATCGCCAATTTTATTGAAGTAATATTGGACCAATTTCGCCGAATGTTCACATTTTTTCTCGCCAATATTGCATTTCGAATATTTTGCCAATATGTACACAATATTGTACCAATATAAATAGGTGTGCTACTTGGGGGGTAACCTTCTGCGAATTTGAAATCAGAAGAAGCCCCTTTGTTAATGCTAACAAACACAACAAATTTCATATCGACGAAATGACTTTTTAGCAATTAATGAAAATCCAATGTTTAATTAAAAATTTCACACCCTCTTACCTGGAAACGAAGAAATTTAGGAAACACCTTTATATGAACTTTTTTTCATATATTATGACAAGGAATCACAACCTGAAATTAGTGACATCATGTAAGACACACCCTGTACATAACCATGTGCAAGTTTCCACATAATTGACACCAAGTAAACGAAAACTCATCTACCAACCCCTATTCGGTAACGAAGTACCCATGCGGAAAATTCAAGTGTTGCGAGAGCTGTCTAGTCAGAAGCGAACGGAAAATATTGACCGGGAGCATCCTTTCCAAGAATTTCGTGACGTCAATTCATTCATGGAAAGCCTCCCCTCTACTCGAATCGCCGAAGCACCCCGGCCTTACCCCCACTAAGTTACCCCTTTCCACCCGAGGAATGTCGAGTTCATGGCTTGCACAAGGACACTTCTGGATTATTCCTGTAATGGGGGAAGTTCCACTTCTCTGATATATAGGGCGCAATCAATGTATAAAGGACACCTGTAGCCTGGTGATCAAATTTTGAATATAAAGCATGTCAATAATTGAAGTAGTATTTTTGAAGGGTAATCAATCAGTAGTTGTAGCTGGAATCAAAAATCAAATCAAATCAAATTTATTCAATTCATGTCATTCATTCGGTTACATGTTTTCCCTGAAGTTTACAATTCTAATTAATAATAATAATCATAATCACGGATAGCATGTAGAAAGGGATTCGGTATTTATTGCATTTTCAGGAAAGGACAACAAACAACATCAACATCTCGTGCTTTCGATACGCTTGGGCCAGCATTTTTGTCGACACAACTTGATCAGTTAGGAATAAGTGAACCTGCGAACGAATGGCATCATTTACTAAAAATTCATTATTAAAGTTGAAAAAAGTTGTTCTGCATGATTTGATGTTGATCATGGAACTCTACAAGGGAGCATTCTAGGGCCACTGCTATTCCTTCTGTACATGAATGCTGTATAAAACACCACTTGAGCACACGCAGAGAAAAGAATGGTAGGAATTACTAGAATCGTCAAGAATATATGCACTAAAAACGTTAACGATATGGACAAACTTTGATCGTAGTGAGATGTACTCTTTGAAAACGTTGAGACAACCCTGAGAAAGTATTGCTAGGTAATGCAGTTATATTGATCGCAAAAATAAAAATTCGATCAACGGAGCATCGTGGTCATATTTTCCACGACTACATAATATCGAATAACTATCCGCTGATTATTTGATACTATAATTCATTCCACCTATTCAACTGTTAGATTTGATCAGAGAATTTTTTACTATTACTACACGGGCATCCACCCCGGTGTTCCGAGTTCAAATCTCGTCTCCGACGATTTTTTTTTTAACCCAGCCAGACGCGTAACTAAACTCAGCCATCTCGGTTGGAAATGGCATCGACTCTGGGAGGATTTTGGTTTGAAACGAAATCCACCTTGAAGATATTTCCAATTCGGAAGTTGGGTTACCAACATTCAGATATTTCAATATTTGCATGTTCCATGCATCACCGACCAATCCGACCAGCTCAAAAATAATGATGTGTTTGGTTGTTTCTGGTCAGACACCCCAAAAGCAAATTATTCTACACTGATAGCTCGAAAAATGAAACAGTTGACAGCTGACATTTGAAATATAATCGGACAGCTGACAAATAAAAAGGAAAGTAGACATGGAAGCAATCAAAACATTTGGTTTATAATCACATTAAACCCTAAAAATTAAAACACACAATAATTCGAAGACACTCTTTATGAATCTTCTCAATAACCAGAACACAGGATACATTTCTTTTGAAATATTTTTTTATTTACCTTTTATCATTTTTAGATCAACACTTGCAAAGCGTAAAACTGATCACACTTTTCTAGTAATCAGAAATACAAGCCGCTACTCTGAAAACCAAACAGGACCACAATGTATGCAGTTTCAATGAGAACAAGTGGAAAATAAAAAAGTTATGATTTATTCTGATGGTGCATCCTGAACTTTAATATTCTCCTTGTAGTGACAACTTGTAAAATGTGATTTGATCATTAAATGTGGGTTTTGAATCGAAATTAGCTTAGGAATGTTGATAAGGTTTCTATGAATGACGTTAGATAACCAACTATAAACATAAATGTAGGTATGTTGTGTTAAGGCTCATTGAAAGTAGGTCACCATAGGGTGTAGTCTTCATTACTCTAAAGCTTTCTAAAAATTAACAAAATATACAGTAGCGAAAATTCACATGCTACAACATTTTGGCTGTTTCCATTCAAACTGGAATTATGGTATAATGCGCTGGGGGAACTATTATACAGATGTTCATAGAATTTTTATGTTACAAAAAGGGCCGTTCTAATCGTGTCAAGAATCGGACCATTGGAATCATGCAGAGAACACTTCAAGAGCCTCTAATTCTTACAAAGATATCGATCTATATGTACGATGTTGTTTGTTTTGTTTTCAAGAATAAATCTTATTTTGAATCTGAAATAGCAGAGTACATTTATGACACTCGCATGAAAAACAGATTGCTTCCATCCAAATATTCATCCAGTCTATATCTATCACAGGTCTCTTCTACAATGGCTGCAAATTATTTAATACTCTTCCCAAAGCTATAGTATTCATACGTTCAAGAGGGAAATGAAGGAGTTATTATTAAGGAAGTGTGTATTAAAGATAGTGATTTCTGAATGATGTTGTAGAAGATTCTTATCTATTTTAAATATTTTGTTTTTATTTATAACTATATACGTCTTTGTTTGGTCCCATGTCATATTTATTAGTCTTTTAATTCCTGTTATAAATTGCTGTATTTGTCTACCTCCTGGCATTGACACATTATTGTATTGTATAGTTATGTTACTGTATTATATTATTTCGTGACTGAAAATAAATGAAATTAAATTAAACTTGGTTTTTGGTTACCGTACTGTTTCAGATCTGTAATGCACAGGTATTCCATTTTCTATTTTTACAACCGGATATTCTATAATTACACTATCGTTAATTATTGAAAA
Organism: Chrysolina oricalcia; assembly: GCA_944452925.2. NCBI lineage: Eukaryota > Metazoa > Arthropoda > Insecta > Coleoptera > Chrysomelidae > Chrysolina > Chrysolina oricalcia. The sequence goes on along the minus strand of OX101814.2, from coordinate 9,371,871 downwards.
GTGAATAATCTCGAAAGTATTTCAGATACTCCAATAATTTCTAGTCGAATCGGTTTGAGCGATTATTTTTGGAATTATATAATACCTATGTCTCCGACGTCATTACTTGATCATTACTGACTCAGACTCCCGTAAAATCTCTGCCAGCTGATTAGTATATTTTCGACTATGATGCTACTGCTGAGTTTGTTATATTTTTAAAGAGCGCTAACAGATGTTTTTCTAAAATAACATTCACTTGTTATTCTGCTGTTCAGTGCGTAGATACTAAATTTGAGAATTGTGACATAAAATCCTAAATTTTTTTATTCAAAATAATGTACGATACATAATAATAATGATAGAAGTTACACAGTTAGACAAATAACTATTTATAAATCAATTTTGTTCGAATAGTTCGAATAGTGACACAATTGTCTGAGCTGATGTGCATTCATAGATATCTAGATCTCATTTCATTTCATTTCATTTATTAACAGTCACGAAAGAATATAATACAGTAACATGACTATACAATACACTAATGCGACAATGTCAGAAGGTGGATAATTCCAAAAGACTAACCAATTTGGCAAAAAAAGAAAAAAGAACACGACATATAAATGTATAAATAAAAACAGAGATTTTAAAACAGATAGGAATGATCAGAAATCACCATAAAATTCTTCCAGCGAATAGTAGGTTTTCTTCAATAATAACTGTTTCATGTCCCTCTTGAACAAGTGAATATTTCTCGAGTTCTGTATATATTTAGGAAGGGTATTAAATAGTTTGCAACCATTATAAAAGATACCCCTTTGATATAGGCTGGAAGAATGTTTCGATGGAAGCAATCTGTTTTTCATCTGAGTTTCATAGCTTTGTTCTACTATTTCAGATTCAAAATATGATTTATTTTTGAAAACAAAGCAAACAACATCATAGATATATATCGATATCATTGTAAGAATTGAGAGGCTCTTGAAGTGTTCTCTGCATGATTCTAGTGGTCCGATTTTTGACACGATACGGACTGCCCTTTTTTGTAACATGAAAATTCTATGTGCATCTGTGTAGTTCCCCCAGTGCATTATACCATACTTCAGGTTTGAGTGGAAACATCCAAAATATAAATGTTTGACAATATTCTTGCTACATTGTTGGGATGATATACAGAGTGCATAGCAGGTTTTAGCAAGTTTCGAGGCCAAATTATTGATGTGTGTCCCATTTCAAGTTACAGTGGAGGGTGAGACCTAAAGGTTTTATTGTGACAGAGCAACAAATATCAGCGTTGTTCAGAGCAATAGTATTGGGAGTTACAACATGAGAATGGCCAGTTCTAAAAGTAATCAATACTGATTTTTCATTATTGAGACACAGACAATTTTTCTCAACCCATTCACTCACATTCTGATACACTTGATCTGCTTGGGTTATAACATCACCGATGTTATCGGACACAAAAAGAAAATTAGTATCGTCAGCATAAGCTACGAGTCGAGTAGTAGCATGACTCATCTGTTCTAGTAAATCATTGATATAAATGAGAAACAGAGTGGGCCCCAATATGGATCCTTGTGGTACTCCAACCCTAACTGGAATTGAATCAGGGATAAAGCCATTGCATTTGACCTGTTGGTATCTATTTCCAAGATAAGAATCAAACCACTGAAGCGCAAGGCCCCTAATGCCATATCTCTGCAATTTGTATAGGAGAACTTCATGATTCACGCAATCAAAGGCCTTGGAGAAATCAATAAACAATCCTAACGCAACTTTCCGGAGTACCCTCTTCTATAGCAACTGACCGACGAGCTCAATTTTGTTCCTTCTGGTGGAAACACTTGATAAATATTTTGGGAATGCGTCATATAAGAACAACTTCCTCATCATTCACAATAAATTGCTTGACTTAGAAATATTCTCAAAAAGAGAAGCCTGATGTATGTATTCAAGAAGATTGGTGCTCAGGAGAAAATATCAATCTGATGAATTTTTCAGTCTATTCATTGATTACAAGCTATTGCAGAAAATAATATGAAAATACATAATATATGTGAAAATTCAAGTGAGTGATGAAATTTCCGCATTTGATATAGGAGTAGTTTTGTCCAGGAAGACACTTTTGGGAATTGTGTTGTTAAATCAAAGCAGGAATTTTAAATTGTGTGGTTATCAATGTATATAGGACTCTTGTTCAACTTGTTTTTGGAACAAGGGTATGAATTGGACTTGAAACAATATATTTATGTGGGGATTTCAATGTAGGTTACTTGACGAACACCGATGAAAAAAAAAATTCGTCGGTCCCACGCCAAAACCACAAATGTGCAAATTTCAGGGTTCTGACTTTAATAGGTAAAATACTAATTTTCTACCAAAATTTTCAATTCCAAACTCATGAATGTGCTATTAGGTTGTCTACTGTGATCGAAAGTGAATTTGCGAATGTGAAAACTTACCAAGGTTTTCAAAGAAAGAAGCAGGAATATTCTTAAAACTCTTCTCATTCGAAATGACAAATTGCACATTCGCGGTTTTGGCATGGGACCGACGAATTAGATGAATGTCTAACATGCGTGGGGCGCAGACATTCAAGTCTGTGCTCCAAACGAGCCCACTAGAATTGCCCTTTCAGAGAACAAAAATTGTAAATCACAAATTGATTATATTTTTACAAATGAAATTGAAAATGATTTCTATACTACACAACTAACTTTAGGAGACCACCTTGCTATCATTACTACATTGAAGCAATGATAAAATTATTTGAGGCATCGTGATAACAACAGAAATACATCTGATTCTTTTTCAACTATGGCAAAGCAATATTTTTTGTCACTTGCTGGTTTCGAAAATATTTATGATGTAAACCAAGCATGAATTTATAGAAAATTAATTTTGTTATTGAAGCAAACTGTACGATAAAAAATTAAAAACAAAAATTGCCACGCTGAAAAAGAATGGGTAACAAATTTTAAACTTTGAAATAATCCTGAAAACTGGGAGCGTTATGAAAAACAGAAAAAATATGTTCCAACTTGCATATCATTAGAAAAAGTGAAAACATACAGAAAACGGTATGGCTTATTGCAAATAAGGAAGTAAACGAAAGTAATAACAAAAAATAGTTATCCGAATATTGAAGAGTCAATGTAACTAAACCGATAGAAGAAGCAGTATGCTTTGCTTCGCATTTTTCTAAAAACACTCGAAAGATATAAGACAAAAATTTGGCAAAACTGAACCTACAGAATATAATATAGTTTATTCGAATAATTAATATAGATCCAATACAATACAGATACTATACAGATATATGCAGATACAAATTTAATAAACATTAATCAAATGAAGTAATAAACACTGTGAACACTAATGGCTAGGCCTTGAAAGTTTCATCCTTAGCTTGATACCTTCTGTGATATCATCATCAAATTCATAAAAATTGTAAAATATTGTAGAACAGTCAAGTATAAAATAGTAAAATAAATCACTCAAATTAAAAATACAATAGGATAACATCACTAAATGTACATAAACAGATTAACAAGATTACAGGTAATAAATATGGTAGAGATAAGTTAAGGTGCTAAGAAAATTTAGGAATATTCGAATGATGCTAACATATTTCAAAAATGGTAAGTGTACTGTACCATTTATTTTTCGAAATGTTAGCGGCCAATATGTTTCTAAAATTTCCAATATTAAAAACTAAAAAGTACAGGAAATGATAAAATATAGTGTCATCATAATACCATTATAAATGAAGGTCATAAAATGAAAATATATTGTTCTATAATACGTTTACCATTATATAATATTCTATTATGATATTTAATTCAATGTCCCCTTCATTTTCAAACCCACAATAAAATGTGTACAATGATAATTATCAAATATATGCTATAAATAATTAAGTGATTCATTGTTGTGTTTTGAAGTTTTTCTCAAACCACAATGACTATATGCAAAACCATTTTCACAAACTAAATTCAAATCTATTAACTCAAAATTCATGTGCATCGAAGATATAGAGGAACAAATAACTTTTTAGATAATTTTTCTTTTCTGGAAAAACATATTTCATGAATTTTGCTCATAAATTGTTGGAATATGGTGACCATAATTCGAAACATAGTTAATTCGCCCATCAGAGTTTTTTTCTTCAGTCCATGCATAGAAAGATTTCTAATCACTTTGTTTATGTACAAACTGTACCTACCACAAGTAGTTTTGCCACTCAAGCAATGTTTTTTGCTCCCGTTTCAGAACTAGAAGTCATCGACGTGATTCAGCTTTTGCAAAATAAAAATCTACCTACTGTTTTAGACGAAATTTCAATTACCGTTATCAAGCAATGTAAATAAAGAGATAATTATTCCAATAGTGAGTCATATTATAAACACTTCAATTACACAAGGCACCTTTCCAACAAGCCTCAAAGTAGCCTCCATAATTTCATTATTTAGAAAAGACGACCATAGTTACATAGAAAACCACAGACCAATAGCGTTATTGAGTGCTGTATTTTCCAAAATTATAGACAAATTCGTTTTTAAAAGAGAAGAGTATTATTTGAATTCATTCACATTATACTCACAAATTGTCAACATGGTTTCAGGCAAGGATTATCTACTGAAACTAGTGTTCTTAGTTATACCGAATACTTATATTACCAATCAATTAGATAGTGGTAATTACGTTCTATTTTATTTGACAAGAGCATTTGACACGGTTTATAAGTCTTTTCTGAAATTCTTAAGGCTATAGGTACATGTAGTTGTATTATCGATTAGTTTCTCTCATACATGGAAAACAGAAAATTTTCACTTATATCACAAGAGCTTAAATTATTTTTTTAATGTCACGAATATTTTGAAGCAAAGCGACTCGGGATAATTTTCTTAAAATATTCGTGCCCGAAAGAAAATTTCCAGGAATAATTTAAGATTGAGTGGTAATCGGTAAAAAAATTTCACACCATAATTTGGAAAAAATGTTTTTTTTGTTAAAATCCATAACACTTCTAATGTAAAAAATATAATACTAACATGGTTTGTTGCAGTAGGTGGCCGTGATATAGGCGCGCCATGCTTTTGACAGATGAGGTTTATATTGGTAAATTACATTGAGTTACTGTATAGTAAACCAGCAAACAAAGATAATCTTATGTAAAACATTTCTTGTAAGCATTTGCGTTGAACAATTTGAGAAAAATGAAATGCTTTGAAAAGTACAATTTATGTAAATACAGCAAAGAGTTGAGTCAAGTGCAAATATGTCATCCAAAATTAATATATTTAACGAATTTATTGGAAGATTGCGACCAGGTAGCGTTAGAGTCGAATGGTTTGTTTACGAAAATCCAAGAAAGTTTGCTGCAGATGTCAAGTAAATATGGCATTTTGCTTAAAAGAGATTTGAACAAAATTGTTTCAAAATATTACATACCGTTAAGTCTTAAAAGACAGACATCTAATTAATTCGTCACCTTCCTATTCACCATTAAGAAGAGAGGATGAGTTATAGCGAATATAAATAATAATGTTAATTCTTATAGAAATTTTACATTATTAACGGGTATATCTACAATATTTAATGGTTGTAGATCATATGTTTACCTTTTCAACTGTCAAAAAATTTGCACTTAAATATCGTGGCGCCACGAAAAAAAATTCCGGAATTTTTTTTAGTTGCCATGGTAACTAGTCAAAATTTTAGGCATCTTATTGGTTAAAAAGTAGAGGTGTGAAATTTTCGTTAAAATTGACGACGTCATCAACAAAGAGTATGGTATTATTATTGGTACCCCACAAGGCAGTGTCCTTGGACCGCTGATTTTTTTATTATGTTTTATATAACACAAGCTGAAGTATCTAGGTATGCAGATAATACCTGCAGGTTTATAACCGATGATTCGAAACAAAATCTTGTGAACAAAATTGAAAAACTTTCAACGAATTCGAAAATTGGTATTCTAGAAATAGGCTTATTATAAATTTGAAGAATATCATTTGCATAGAGTATTATAGCTTTCAACCAAACCCCTTAGACATGTAAAATTTCATTCAATGACACCAACATTGAAATATAAATCAGTACAATTCTCGGGAACAATGTTTGACAGTAATTTTACATGGAAAAGACAGATTGATGGTGACCGTAGTTCATGTTAGACAGAAACACTCTTTTGAACATATAAAGTGCTTACGCTTACTCTGCCATAGCTACAGTGTCATAATCTGGGACCAAGGACATGAGTTGTAAATAGATTTTGTTTTATAGAAATTCATGTAGCGAAACTTTCAAACAAAATAAAATCTTGACAGTTTATTCAATATATTTACTGAAATTGCTCAGTTACATCTATACCAATAAAGACTTAAGACTTTGAAAATTACCTTGGTAACTTTGCACTCTTCTGTCGATATTTAAATGCTATATAAATTAATAAATAAACGAGATTTTTTAAAAAAATTGGAAATAAATAGGGAAAATGTTCTTCCATTTAACCCTAGAACACGTGCCTTACATCATTTGTTCTTGAATATTATATAATTATGTAAAATACATTCAGAGTTATGATTAATTGATAATTTAAATTATTAACACATCTGATTATACTCAGTTTCGAGAGAATACAGGATAGCATGTTAACCTAGAATTGACATTCGTTTTGTGAGTAAGATATGTTCATACTTTGACTCAAACCTAGCAATACTGAGATTTTGCAAAGTCACAGGAACGGAGGAAATTTGGTATGTGAAAGAACGTCTGTACACTTCAGTTTTAATACTGGTGGGGACAAAGAGCCCTTGTATCTCAAATTCAAGTTGTGTACCTACATCTGGTCTGAAAGCATTTTTTTTAAAGAGGTAACTATATAGGAATTTTGTTGGGATAATTTTGTGATATAATGAATTTGCACGATGAACTCTTCTATGATTACTTATATTTCGGACGTCCATCATCTTAATGGTTGAAAGATTTCTATCTCTTTCAAATTTTTTCACAACGTTTCAATTGCTTGAATCCGCAATCGTCTTCTGGTGAATAACTAACCAGAAGACGATTGCGGATTCAAGCAATTGAAACGTTGTGAAAAAATTTGAAAGAGAGAAATCTTTCAACCATTAAGATGATGAACGTCCGAAATATAAGTAATCAAGTTACTACATCGTCTAAAACATTCAAACGAACTCTTCTATGTTCCATATTCAACAATCCGATTTCAGCCAATTTGTGTGAAATTCTTTGGAATTTTTTGAGTCTAAGATGACTCCTAAATTTTTACTTCATTAACTACAGTTAACGGATCATCTTTGATTTTAACGTATATATGGTGGATTTTAGCACGACTATATGCAGAACCAAACAACAACAATTTGGATTTTGTGCAATTGATCAACAAGCAATGTTTATTTATTTATGAAGTATAATAATAATAATAATAATATTCTTTATTTCATATAAACATTTATATATACAACACACTATATACATATACAGGCTGATTCACGGTGGATGGCACATTAGACGTTTCTGGTGAACCAGACAACGGATCACTTTGAAAATTTAATGGAGGGCATATTCGGACATTCTCTAGCCAACTAAAATATTTTCGACAATGCGGTGTTGCCGCTTCTATTAGAAAGCAGTAGCAACTTTGATTTTTCAAATGGAACACTCTGTATATAATATTATTTTTGGAATCTCCAACAATTGCCCGACAACTTTTCTTGATATTTCCCTATTCCTATACCTATCTGTGAAAATCATGACTTCTAAAAATGCCGATATCTTTTAGTTAAGAAGTACTATGATATCGAAATTTGGTTTGGAGTTAGGTGATACTTGGACACTCCCCACACGTCAGCCTAATCTCCGTTACTTCAATACAGGGTGGTAAAAAAATACAGTTTTTTCGTTTGCTTGAAAAAGTTGCTGAAATTTGATTATTTTAAATGGAACACCCTGTATATTATTGAAAATTCGGAAAGCTGCTGAAATTTGCTTTCTTTCTATGTATATCATACCTATACCTAACTAGTCAAGTTTCGGACTTATGAGCATTTATTTGTGAAAATGTCCCTTCAGAATGGTATTTCCATTCGGTATTTGGTAAGCAGGCCATGATTACTATTTGACAGTAGCGTTGTGACATTCTTCTAATAATATCGACATTTTCGTCATTTCATTTATTATTTTTGGACAGTGTGACAAAATTATCAGCAGAACATGTAGAAACTTCAATGAAATGTATCCGAATCTACCGTCAATGAACCTCAAGAAATTTATACGAATTCAGAACAATTTCAATATGTTTGGATAAACTTTAAAAAAGCACCAAGAAAATTGAAATTGGAAATATTGATATGAATAATTATAAAAAAGTGAAACAATCATGTGGAATATTTCAAAATATGTTCGAATCGCTGGCCGTTCACTTCCAAGCACTTTAAAATGCGGGTGTTGACTGCTTTCGTGGTGGCAGATCTGATTTCATTGGGATTCAAATCTTCAAATGTTTGGGCAATCCTTTCTAACAATTCATCTCTCGAACGCACGGGTATTTTGTAAACTTTTTCTTTAAACATTCCCCACAAATAAAAATCTAATGGATTAAGATCGGGTGATCTCGCTGGCCAATTCCATGGTCCCAAGCGCCTTATCCACCGATCGTCAAAAAGTATTTCCAGTTCTGCGCTCACTTCTCTTGTGCAATGTGCAGGAGCTCCGTCTAGTTGGTACCAACAGTTTCGATATTCTTCGAGTGGCAGATTATCCACGAAACTCTCTACAGTATTCTCCAAAATATTCAGGTAGCTTCTGGATGTTAATGACTCCTCGTATATCACGTACCTCAATTTGTTGTCCATCAACATGCAGAAGACATTAAAACTAAATTTTTCTTGAAATCCGGCTTCTTTTGTGACGTGAGGATTTTCACTGGACCAATAATGACGATTTTTTCTATTGAAAATCCCTTCTCTCGAAAATTTCGATTCATCAGTCCAAATAATTTTATTTAAAAAAAGTGGATCTTCTTGAATGCGTATCAACAACATTTCACAAAATTCTACTCTCTGTTGAGGGTCTTGAGGCTTCATTGCTTGAATTTTGGTGAAATTATAATCATGCATTTTATGTCTTCGCAAGATTCTTTGAACCGATGAATATTTTATACCCAAATCTTCTTCAGCACTTCTTATCGATGACTCGGGAAATGCGTGAAAATATGCTAAGACATTAATCTGGTTGTCTTCAGAAGTTACGGGTCGAGGCAAGTTTCTTGGTGCTTTTAAAGTTGATCCAAATGCATTGAAATTGTTCTGAATTCGTATAAATTTCTTGAGGTTCATTGGCGGTAGATTCGGATACATTTCATTGAAATTTCTACATGTTCTGCTGATAATTTTGTCGCACTGTCCAAAAATAATAAACAAATTCATAAGAACTTCGTTTGAATAGTTTTGTTCCATCGTTTTGAAGGTATTTTCAACTTCTGAAATGACGAAAATGTCGATATTATTAGGAGAATGTCACAACGCTACTGTCAAATAGTAATCATGGCCTGCTTACCAAAAACTGAATGGAAATACCATTCTGAAGGGACATTTTCACAAATAAATGCTCATAAGTCCGAAACTTGACTAGTTAGGTATAGGTATGATATACATAGAAAGAAAGCAAATTTCAGCAGCTTTCCGAATTTTCAATAATATACAGGGTGTTCCGTCTAAAATAATCAAATTTCAGCAACTTTTTCAAGCAAACGAAAAAACTGTATTTTTTTACCACCCTGTATTGAAGTAACGGAGATTAGGCTGACGTGTGGGAAGTGTCCAAGTATCACCTAACTCCAAACCAAATTCTTAACTAAAAGATATCGGCATTTTTAGAAGTCATGATTTTCGAAGAAAAAAATTGAAATTCATTTTTATTTCGAAAACGGTAACAGATAGGTATAGAGAAATATCAAGAAAAGTTGTCGGGCAATTGTTGGAGATTCCAAAAATAATATTATATACAGAGTGTTCCATTTGAAAAATCAATGTTGCTACTGCTTTCTAATAGAAGCGGCAACACCGCATTGTTGAAAATATTTTAGTTGGCTAGAGAATGTCCGAATATGCCCTCCATCAAATTTTCAAAGTGATCCGTTGTCTGGTTCACCAGAAACGTCTAATGTGCCATCAACCGTGAATCAGCCTGTATATGGTACATACAAACATTGAAAGAAAAGACGTCAACAAAACAGTATTTTACAAGCTTTACAAACTTGCTTCGAAATATTCTTTCGAATTATATGGTTCCAGATTCAACAGAAGTTGTTTTACTTTACTCTTGAAGATTTTATGATTTATGATTGACTCAAGCCTGTTCGGTAATTTATTAAATATTCTGATGCACATATATGAAGGATTTTTTTCGGTGAGTGTTAATCTGTGTATAGGGAAGTTAATATTTAATGTTCGTGTATTGTAGTTGTCATTCATGTCATTTTCTGTGAACATGTCCTTGTTTTTATGTATAAATATTAGACATTCTAATAAATATAATGCAAAGACTGTTAAAATTTGTTTTTCTTTGAATAGACCTCTACAAGTTTGTCTAAATGGCATTTTATAGATAGTTCTCTAAACTCTTTTTTGTGCAATGAATATTTTTTGTAGATTTTGTTCCATTCCCCAGAACATGATCCCATATCTCATCACTGATTCAAAGTTTGCATGGTAAAGAATTTTTAAAGTTTTTTCATTCATGTATTTTGATGTCGTCCTAATTGCATAGATGACCTTGTTCAGTTTTTGACACACGTGATCAGTCTGCCTATTCCATTTCAAAAAATTATTTATATGTACTCCTAGAAATTTAGTGTATTCGTTGATTTTCGTTTCCTCGCCTTGCCAATTTATACTTGACGGTTTTTCTTTTCTACTTCTGTCGGTACTGAAAATCATTAGGTTTGTTTTATTTGCATTTAACAGTAATTTATTCTTATCAAACCAATTCTTTGCTCTTAAGAAAAAGATATTTCCCTGGTTCATAAGTTCATCACCTTCTTCTGCACCTGTTAGTAGATTTGTGTCATCTGCATAATTTACAACACTTTCCTCTACTTTCTGAGCAATTCTACATAGATCATTTAAGTAAATTATGAATAAAATCGGCCCTATCACGCTCCCCTGTGCAATGCCTGTTGAATTAATTAATGTAGGTATCTGATCTTTTTGTAACCCCACCCTTCGTGATCGTTACCCTTTGAGTTCTTGATGATAGGTACGAACGAAACCAGTTGTAGGCTTTTCCTCTAATTCCATATGTTTCAAGTTTTCCCAAGAGATATTCTCGATTTAAAGAGTCATATGCTTTTGATAAGTCCAGAAGGTTGTTATTCTCAATCAAATCGAGAATGCTCTTGGTAAACTGGAAAATTGCGGTTTGGGTCGACCTACCTTTTAGATATGCATGCTGGGTGTCTGTAAAGAAGTTTGTAACGTTTAAAAATGCAGATATTCTAGAGCACATTACTAATTCAAATAATTTTGAGTAACATGGCAACAGATTGATGGGCCTGTAGTTTTCTATTAGTTCAGGATCTCCACCTTTGAAGAGAGGTTTAATAAGTGATTGTTTTAATTTTTTAGGGAATACACCTTGTCTGAACGAGTTGTTTATTAGAAAAGAGAGAATTTCATTGATTTCTAATACCGACAACTTGACAATACTCAATGGGATCTCATCATCTCCACTGCTGTGTTTGTTTATGAGAGATCTAGCAAGTCCAATGATTTCTTCAGGCGTTGTCGGCCTGAGAAACATTGACCTGTCACTTCTCACCAACAAATTCACGTCAAATGAAACATTTTCCAGGCCTTCCATCATTTCTGAAAATATTTCATTAAAATACCGGTTGAATTTATTTGCTATGGTTTCAGGTTCTCCATCTATCTGACAGTCCTTTGTCTTTGAGTTTTTTTCCAGTTATTTCCTTACAGACAGCCCACATGGTTTTGTTCTTATTATCAGATTTATTTATCCATTCTGCATATTGCTGAGACTTTAGTTGCCTGAGTAGTTCGTCATATTCTTTTTTACAGTCTTTATATTGATCACGAAAAACCGGATTATGATTACTTAGTGACAAAAATATATCTAAACGCGTTTTAGATTCTGCAACTTCTTTATTTTTTGGAAAGTGATGGTGTTTTTGATTTTGTACCAGCTTTAAAGGAAAGCATTCACAGAAAATACCATGAAAAATTGACATGAAAGTGTCCCATTGTTTATCGACTTCATTTTTTTGTACATCAAAAACCATTTGCCAATCTTGTTCATTAAGTCTAAGCTTAAAGTTATTTTTGGCTGTCTCGCTAAAAAATCTAGAATATTTAGGTTTTGTTTTACAATTAGTTTCAATTTCAAAGGTAATTTGTTGTGCTTTATGGTCAGATATATGCAGTTCTAACACCTCTGCCTTCCACGTTTCTAAATTTGTGAATATATTATCAATACATGATTTCGACGGTCACAAGCACTATCCACAGTGAGGGAGGAAAACTGTATAGATTTGTGTGTCGTCCACATAGACGTGAATGTTGCATAGCTTCAGAGATTTCATCAAATTGATTGTGCATATAGAAAATAGCAAATGGCTCAGGATAGAACCCTGAGGCACACCTGATTTTAATGTCAAATATTCAGATTGGACTGATTCAATTTCTACACACTGTTCACGATTATATAAATAATTTTGTAGAAGAAGGGTTCCATATCAGAAAAACCTATAACGCCCAAAATTTTAAGTAGCAGGTCAGTATTTATAGTGTCAAATACTCTGCTGGAGTCTAGAAGAACTAAAATTGTTATTATTCTGTACTCTGTACTTATATATTTGAATATATTATGTTGATAACTGTTTCTCCAGTTTATGTATATTAATCTTTTTGAAAATGTCCTATTTGAATATATTCTTTATTCTGTATACGTATGAATATTTGTTATGTAGCTAGTTTTAGTGTAAAATACGCATATTCATCCTTCTGACAATGTCTCGTTTATTGTACAATAGAAAATCAGGCAATAAAGAATCTATCTATCGATCTATCTTTTACATATAAACCACAAAACAACATTTTGTCGAGAATTCTCTATTGTTTGCGAGTAATATCCACGTTACGACATCAAAGCAACCCCTCAATGTAATAAAACGCACATCAGCTTTTAAATGTTTTAGTGTAAAATACGCATATTCATCCTTCTGACAATGTCTCGTTTATTGTACAATAGAAAATCAGGCAATAAAGAATCTATCTATCGATCTATCTTTTACATATAAACCACAAAACAACATTTTGTCGAGAATTCTCTATTGTTTCCGAGTAATATCCACGTTACGACATCAAAGCAACCCCACAATGTAATAAAACGCACATCAGCTTTTAAATGTTTCAGTGTAAAATACGCATATTCATCCTTCTGACAATGTCTCGTTTATTGTACAATAGAAAATCAGGCAATAAAGAATCTATCTATCGATCTATCTTTTACATATAAACCACAAAACAACATTTTGTCGAGAATTCTCTATTGTTTCCGAGTAATATCCACGTTACATCAAAGCAACCCCACAATGTAATAAAACGCACATCAGCTTTTAAATGTTTTTAGTGTTTAAGACGGTTTGAGAAGCGATTATGTGAAGTTTATAACTTTGTGCTACTTGGGAATGGAAGCTCCTCAGAGTTTTTTTGTTATAGGTATCCTTATAACAGATTTTTGAATAGTTCTTTTGACTTCGACAGCCATGGATGTTTACCGTCGGAACATTCGTTGCGATTAACCAGTTACGTATCGTTTATAAACGTCACGTGTACCCATGTAAATTTCACATACTCATGGTTTTTCAGTATCAGATCCTTATCTATGTCCGACAACAGACAATAGTTCCGAAAAATCAAACTATTATAATTCGTTGCGAAGGAATGCCATTCACGAAATTCCGGCAGAGATCCTAATCGTCCTAACCACATCGGAGTGTGAAACTAACACCCTTCTGCAAAGGTCGCGTGCTACTACTCTCCGAAACCCGCCAGAAAACCCTCATTAAAATAATCACAATCCAGAAAAACACGGCACGCTCCCTATAGCACAGCTAAGCGCCAGCGTTACGTCACCGTGACGTCACGCCGCCGATCCAGTGGGGGCAACACCGTGGAGGGGCGATCAAACAGCCTCTCTCCGCTATTGGCCAACCCCTTGCCGGCGACTTCCTAATATGGAACACTGACTTCATTCATAAAACCGAAACGATCGCCGCGCTGCGACCAGTTCTCGAGACGAATCAGTACGAGAAAGTGCGTTTTAAACACAGCCGACTCGATTTCGTTAAGTGCGCGATCGGCGCGCTCCGCTCTGAGTGTTGCTCGGTGTTAAAAACCCGCCTGTGGTGGCGGATACTCAACCAAACAGTGGCAAAATGATCATGGACACTTTGGACACGCTGCCTAATCAGCACCACCATCACCATCATCATCACCACTCTTCGGCTTTTCTCCTGACGGAAAGCGCGGCGGCGGCCGCAGCTGCTCACCATTTCAACGTGTTGAGCTTCGAAACTTGTTTGTACAAGACTGGCGCTAGCAGTAACAGCGGCGGCAGCCCCATTCCTGCCTCTATTTGCACGCATATAGACGATCACCTGCCCTCGGAGGCCCAGCCGGGAGACTTGAACACCCCTGTAACCACCTCCGGGGACGTACCGAGCTTCTTCGGCCCCAGTACTGTCATTGAACCTCCCCCTATTACAGGTTAGTTTTCTCTGATGAAAATAATAAAGAACAGTAACAGGTGCGGCATGTTGGCTAAGGTCTATATATACTTTAACGCAGAGCTCTGCGAACAGCCAGCGTATAAAAATAGCTTTTCCGTCATAATGTTATGTCTATGTTGAATCGATTGTGCTTTCGAAACACCAGAATATTATATTACATCTTTGAAGCTATGAAAATTCTCGTTGCAAGGTGGCATTCACGGGACAGGTGAAGTAGAGGACTTTTTAATAAATTATCATAACGCCACAGTGAACATCTAGTATTACCATTGTTCACATTACTTTAATTTTGCCGTTGAAATGTATCATTAACACAAGCAGTATGAATTAGCTTTAAACCTTGCTAATTAATTTACCGACAACAGAAATAATGTAGCATAAACATTACTGCATAAACTGCCAATAGCTAAAAGTTACCTCGTTTCTTGGTGTCAAGGTTGAACTATCTCAATGGATTTCTGATGAAAATTGTTTATTCAGGCAACAAGTGTGTGCATCTGGTATACCTAAACTATATCGACAAATATTTCAGTAGTTCCCCACGGCGCCGATGCGATTCCATATCCGATCAATAACTTGTGAACCATTGAGCTCTTTCATTCAGGAAAATTTTACTATGAGATGACAAACATGGCGGATATGTATAATGTCAAGAACACGTCCCACGGTCGTCACTGATCGATAGGCAGTAGAATGATCCTTCTGCTGATTTTACGACTGGAGTTTTCTTTACTTGTCAGCAAATGAAAACGTGAAGATGCATTCTTTGAAACATTGATTGGTGTCTGAACAATTAATACATTTGAAAACATTCAGTTATATGGGAAAATTGGGGTTATTTCAATGATATACATTAGAATAACTTTCCATTGTTACTTGTGTCACTGATTGTCCAAAATGGCAACTTTATGTAGGCTCATGTGCAATCAAATGAACTACTGATAGACCTCAAGAGGCAATGATCATATTTGGGACGGTCTTTTTGGTAAAATAGACGACAACTCAAAATCGGTTAGTCGGATCGATTTCAAACAAGAACAGGCTCGAGGGGGAAACATTTCGCCAAAATGTGTACGAGATTTAAAATATTGAAAATACTGAAATGTTTAAACTGATGACTGAAAGACTCAAGCCGATGACTGAAAGACTCAAACCGATGACTGAAGTGAAGAATTAATGACTGAAAATTGACTCAAATGACTCAAAATTTCTAGTTGTACGAGATTCAAAGGAGATGTTTCCCCCTCGAACAGGCTTCTAGAGGACGTTCAATTCTATGTACCTACTCAACACCTCACGATGCTATTCACAAATAATCGAGGTAGCTGCAATGGTTTTTCTCTTCCTTTAAAATTTGAAGCAACATTTATCCAATCGAAATGAATTTAGTATCATAAGAAAGGTGAAACGTTGATCTAAGTACGTGCTGTAATGTATTTTTTAGATTATTTGTTCATCTTCCCAAAAAACTGTTTCAAAGTAACTGCATTTTTGGGACATTTTTGAGTTTCTTTCGTGAAAAAGTGGATAAATATTACAATTTCCATTACAGCACGTACCTAGAATAGAACGTCCTCTAGAATCCTGTCTTAGTTTGAAATCGATATGACTAACCGTTTTCGAGTTATCAATTGAATCTTTCACCCTAAAAAGTGCCCAAATATGATCGCACCCATGGCATCTTAAACTAATGATTTGGTCAGCTATCACTTGAAAGAGATTAGTCGCAATTTTTCTTAATGTACATCAAACTACAACTATATAATTTTGTCCACAGGATCATTGGACCCCGAAGAACTCTCTATCGATCAACAGCACCAGCACCAACAGCAAACAAGCCCACATCATTCCCCAAGCGGCAGTCATATTACAGAACGTATCACACCGCAGGAATCAGCATTGTCGCCCAGCTTGAGGGAGGAGGAAAACACAAATCACAGTACCCTCAGCATGTATCCTCATTCAGGAAATAACAACATGGCGAAATTACAACAGAGAAGTGTGTATACATCTGCTGGAAGTCCGAATTTATCAAGCAACCTGCAGATGCATAACACCAGTCCACTAGGCATCGCCAATCAAACTATGGGACACTCGCCTTCTGCGGTGAATCAGTGGTTGTTATCCACCGGTGACAAGCCAATGTATCCATCAATGTTCGGCCTTTTACAGGGTCCTTCCCAAAGCCCTCAGCAACAGTATCCATCGGCCACACCTAGTCCTGCTGGAACACAATATGATGATCGATCTCAAACGGAACAGCTGATGCTGAGTATGGAGTGTACCGGTAACTTATCCCTGAAACAACCCCCATCGTACCCAAGCTGCTCAGCCACAAATACCAACCTCATCGATATGCAACAGGATTTGGTGTATTCCAGGGTGGGTCAGCCGATGACAAACACCAAGTACCAGTGGGAGAGCCAAGAGTACGGCTCGCCACAGAACACCGGCGCGTTGGTAGTACCGGGTCCTTCCAGTCTGATCCCCAAACAAGAACCTTTCAGTAGTGCGTGTAGTGGTGACCTCGGACAAAGCACAAGTTCAGGTTACAATGTGCAACTTGCCGAATACAACCCGTCGACGAGCAAGGGACACGAAATATTGAGCCAGGTGTACCAACAGAGCCCGATACCGCTCAAACTTATACCGGTGAAACCGCGAAAATACCCCAATCGCCCCAGTAAAACGCCTGTTCACGAAAGGCCGTACGCGTGCCCCGTGGAAAATTGTGATAGGAGGTTTTCGCGGTCTGATGAACTGACGCGACACATCCGAATACACACGGGACAGAAACCGTTTCAGTGCAGAATATGTATGAGGAGCTTTTCGAGATCGGATCATCTGACCACGCATATTAGAACGCATACCGGAGAAAAACCATTTTCTTGTGACATTTGCGGGAGGAAGTTTGCCAGGAGTGACGAGAAAAAGAGACATGCAAAGGTAAGATTTTCTGTTATTAATAATTTCGATTACCCTGGTTGATGACTAGGACGTGAATGTGGTCAATTATTGATTATTATTGATTTTTGCCCTGACACTTATTTAGATTTTTATTGGTCTTTTTTAAATCAATGTTGTGTTTGTAGGACTCGGTAGGAGTGCAAATTCGAAAACCTATAGAATTTTTTATATATATTTTGAAGTAACTTTTCTCACATTGACAAAATGGTTAAGGCTTTCGCGGCCGGAGTTTAAAAGTGTCACAATTTTCACTCGTCGTTTTTTTGAATTCCTTCACATTGTTTGCTTCTATTTACTTTACATATGATATTGCTTTTCTTTTCTTACTACGTTCTCATACAAATATGTTGTTTACATATTTTTTGTTTCTTCCTTTGATAGTATTAAATTTAATTTTATATCAGATATTTCCGTGTCTATTCAATAGGTAACTCAATATTTCATAATTACAATCGAATAAATATGGAATCTCGCTACAATTATATGATATATTATTTTTTTCTGAGGAGTTTGCTTGACTCTACTGGTGAAATATACTTAATAAGGATCTGTTTAATTTGGATGACCTGGGTTGAAGAACAAGTTTCTCCCGAAACTTCATAGTTACCCTACTCGATATAATTTACGACCAATTATTATGATTGCAATAAATTTCCTGATTCTTTCTTTGATTTCTATGCTGTAATACTTTTAATGGGAATAAATTATTATTATATTTTAAATATTTTGATGTACACTTACTTGTATTAACGTGTTTGAACATATTTCGGAATGTGTGTACATGTATTTATGAATAAAAATTATAATCATTTCAAAAGTTATGAAAAAATTGATAAATTTTTGTGGGTGTACTTACTTATCTGCTCCATCTCAAAGTGAAAACTTGATTGAGTTTCATGATCTGATATTTATACATTATTTTTCCGCAAATAAGCACTACTTTCTTCTATTATCCTATTCTAAATGTATTGTTGATAGATTATTGTTTTTTAAGTCAGTGTTAATGATAGTTTTATTTTTTTGTTCATTCTTCAGTTGCTTTTTCATTTGGTATCATATTCTTACGAAGTGGTTATTTTTAAATATTCATTAATTATCATTGCCAAGGAAGAAACATTTCATTTCAGCCACCTGCCACTTTTTATTTCTTAATTATCTCAATGAATACTTAACGTTACTACTCCTCAAAATGATTTACTTGTCAGTTTATTGTTATTTGAAAAGGTCAAATTTGTACAAGAAACCCACAGTTTTTTTTTACCTGCATCATAATCGTTGACAATTGCACTAAGAAGCATGCGAAATCGTCAAAATTGAAATACGCCGTGCAAGAAAGGTTGTTGCTGGCTAACAAGGCCAAGTTCTCAATTTTATCACATGAATTGTTAAATAAACCTCCATGTCAACAATTCGTGACATCAGATGTACATTACCTGCTTGATTGGATGTAATAAAATATGAAAGAAATCAACCTGATCTAAAATTCATTTCCAGCATTGCTTTTTGAAGTCACCATGCAGGTATAATAAAAAATAGCACATGCAACACGTGTATAAGTGCCTTTAAAGCACTCGCAACGTTTAAGGGTACTCAGCTTCGCGTCGTGCCCTTAAACTCATTGCGCGTGCTTCAAGGACACACTTGTGCACTTGTATCATAATATACTTACATTCAAAACAGAATTCAGCTCTCAAATTATTATTCAATAGGCATTTGTAAATCAGATAATGGGTTTTTCCTGACTTGGTTAAAATGAATAATTAATTTGTAATTGTAATGAATAATAAATTGTAATTTGTAATTTTTGGCACATCATGATTGAAATACAATTATAATTTCGTTCAAATATCCGAACACAGATATTTTGTGGTAGAAATTAATTTTCTCATTTACATTTGCTTAAGTAGGTATTTTTTTATTGATTATTAATGGTTTTGTTCGATCTACTATAACACAGTTGCTTTGAACCGACTAATAATAATTATGTCCTCTCTGCGAACACAATGTTTTTTGCGCTGAAATTATGTTATGAGACAAGATTGATCACTATCCAGTAGATGAGATCAGAATAAATTTGGTAAACGTAAATGAATTAAAGTCTTGGCTTGAAAACATTCTTCAATCCAAAATGCAATAAACTAACTATGTAATTCAGTTATAATTACATCAGGTTTTGTTGAATAAAAATTTAAAAAATATTCCAAAAATTTTCCTGATTATTTTTCGACATATCTTGCCACTAATAAAAACCATCAATTTAAAGCTATGATGTACTTTCAAACCAATCACAACATCATTATAGTGGGAATTTTCTACTTAGATTATTGCCTCGGGAATATTCGTGGTATTTTGTTTTTATTGTGTGACAACAACTGATACTTTTGATTTGACGTCTGTCATCAGTTTGCATGCAAATTGAAAAATGAATTTAGATAACCGTTATGAATAAAAATGTTATAAAGAGAATGTGTCTATGATTGGGGCATCAAAAAATAATCTACCGAATACCACACGAGAGTTCGATAAAGTAGAAAATAATTCTCTGCATTTTTTCTCAAACTTGTTGCCATTTGGCAATAGCCACTCGAGTCCTTAGGGCTCTCGTGTGCCTGGCAACAAGTTTTCGAATTATTTTCACTTTATTCTCACTCTCTTGTGGTATTACAACTGAGAATAAAGCTGGAAAGAGCTGAAATGTAAGAATATTTCAGATAAATGAGGAAATATTGATAATAATGATTTTGGATATTCATACTGCAAATTCGTTCAAAGGAAGAAGAATAGACCTGCGTTTGCCAAATCATAGATTACACTTTCCTGTACCTACAATGTGGAAATGCAAAAACTAAAAATTGGTGGTTGTTACAGGTGCATCTGAAACAGAGGATGAAGAAGGAAAACAAACTTGGTAACAACAGCACATCCCAATCCTCCTCGTCCTCGATCCAAACTGCGCAAACCCCGCCTCAAACGCACCACCACCATCTCCACCCTCACCAACAGGTGGCGCAGCATCTTCACCAATCTCACACGGTCACCAGTGAGGAAGGTATGAACATGCCGGTGGTCACTACCACTCTGTGAGAAATACCCACCACCGGGATCGAACCCGGTGACTGTGTGCTCCTGATACGCGATGACTGTGATCTTGGCGTGCTAGATCTGGACCAGCCCAGAATCATTTTTGTTCAAATTGAATGAGATGCATTGAGGATACCTGATTTTTTGATCTCGTGATTAGTTTGAGGCCTATCGTATAGAGCCGATTACGTCTGCAGAATCTGTGCCATTCTGATTTCTACCGAATCATGATGAAGTTTGATTTCGTAAATTTTTTTAAGTTGTCTTGAGACGTCTTCTATTCTTTAACTGTGCGTAGAACTCGTTAAAATAAACAGATTTTTCAAATAACTATTTTAAGAAAACTGAAAAATAGACAGTTAGACAGGACTTTATTGGACATGTTTTGTAATAATGTAACTGTTTTATTTTTCATGTTTTTGGAAAAAGTTGTTTATTTTAACGAGTTCTATACACAATTAAAAAAGTATCAACATCACCCAGTATATTTTTGTATTGCGAAAACAGGAAAAAAGAAATTAGGAAGTGAAACTTCAAAATGTTATAAATCTAGCTGATAATGCAAAGAGCTCCTTTTCTGAAGAAAAGTATTCAATCAGTCGCATATGAAAGTGAGAGCTTTGGGAATTAAAAAGTCATGTGGACTAAATTTTATACGACGCCTTCCCGATAACTAGATTGGGGTGCGTACCACAGACTGATTTTTTGCGATTTTTGATCGCCTAGAGGTTTGTTGTTGAAATTGAGAATCCTATTTTTGTATGTTTCAGAATTATTGTTGATCGTAATGTATATTTTATTTGACATAGTGCTCTAAACACTTCAATTAGATTTTTTAACCTTTTAGGATGAATAACAAGAGCTTTAATTAATGATTTAGTTTTAAATTTTTTTGGATCACATTTGCCAAACCAACATTTGAAAACATTCCGTACTATTTTTTATCGGTCAATTGTGAACCTAGAAAATCTATTTATTTTTATAGCCGATAGGAGAAACTGACATAGTCAATAACATAAAGCAGTTGGAAAAACAAAATGATATGCTTACAAACATATGATGTATACCGCCTGAGAAGTTTGTTTGGGAAAATCGAAAATATCGTCTGCCTTAAGAAGTGTCTTCAATTTTATAACATTTCGAATCATTTGCAAAGGTATAATTTACATAAACAGAAGTTACCATACTACCAACGATAATGCAGACATTCGTAAAATTTGTTGAGCCACAATTTTTTTCTTCGACAGTGCGTAAGTAAATTAACCTTTTACACACTGTCCACATTGCGTAAAAAAATTAAGTGTGCGTAAAAACATCAACTGTGCGTAATTTAATGTTTTACGCAGTGTCTATACATTTACGCATTCTTGAAATAAACAGCCTTTGCATCCGATATTAGTCGGAAGTCATCATTTAATATTATAACAAAAATTTTAAAGTTCATAAGAAAAAACATTCAACAATTTGTCGTAAAAAAATTAATATTTGTAGCTTGTTATAATTCAGTGAAATTCTCCCCGATAACATTTATATAAAAAGGGTATAAGATTGTCAATTAGAAGTCAGTATACAGTAGTTAACTTAGAAAGGAGAGTTTGTGGGATTTCTGTTGAGGAATTGACGTACAATTTTTTGGATTTTTTTTGATTTTCTTGTGTTCAACATGACTTGACTAGAAGAGAAGACAATCATTTGTGTCAATTTAATTTTGCAAATTTGAGTAGAAAATATTCAATAACAATTTTGAAATGTCTGTATTATCACGGTTGGTAGAAATACCACATTTACAGTTGATGCAGAAAACTTATTCAAAATTGACTTTTTACTGGTAGTGCTGCCACGTTAAGGAAGCTGAACAATATGTAGTAGGCCTAAACAATTTCTATTGAGTGTTTTGTAAATTATCGCGAATATTGTATATATGTGTACATAAAAATCTAATTTAAAATAACCTTATTAAGTTTGTATATATTGAGAATATTTAATTATTTTCAGAAATGAATTGTTAAAAGCCGGCTGTTGTATTGAATAACTGTTGTTAAAACGCTCACTATGAATAATGTTGTTTCTTTAGTTTGCACATACTTTTGTAATGTTAAGTCTCTATTTTTATATTCTAAACATTATATGTGTCTTGAAAGAAGCAAAGAGAGGCAGGAAAAGGAACAAATTTGGACAATAGTTTTCATATGAAGAATATTTTTCGGAGTAATGTCGAAATAGTTTAAATTATAACTACGTTTGGAAATAGGTCGACATAGAGTCGTGGTTTAAATTAAAGTTTTCTATTTATGTATTCGATTGAAATTGTTGAAGACATCCACAAAAAATATATTAGATAGTAGAAATATTCTTTTTATTTCGTTATGGTGCTATAACTGTTACATTATTTACTTTTCCAAATTTGTTCCTTTTTCTTTCCCTTTTACACTGTTGAAGTTTTATCAATCAATAGGCTGTTGTCTAATTGTTAATGTGATATTTGACTACCTATTTGGATATTCAAATTCATCTTTATCTTCATGAAAAAAATCTGGAACCGTATTCATTTGTATGTATGTTTGATTGTCAAAAATTATGTACTAAAACATAAAACATGTTGTATATTCATGGTTGTGTCAGCTGTTATGAATCTTCTCACTGAATCCGGAAAATAAACTGCTGAATGAATATTGATTGATTTTATTTATCTAACCTTCTTTCCATATTTCAACTATTTCAGGAAAATAAAAAAAAACAATAAAAAAAATTTAATTATAAACAGACGAAAATCAAATAATGGCCTAACGTGCAATTTTCAAGGAAAACTCAAAGGTAAAAAGCGTTTATCGATGTCTACCATAGAATAGAGGGTATATTTTTCGAAAATGTGCATTTTCCAAAAGTTGCTGTTTTCCTGTAAAAAATTATCTGTGTCAAAAAACATTTCCGTAGCGCTTCTTTACGGAGAATTCAATGGTGTGAATAAATTTTATCTCAAACTAACGTATTAAAGATAATAATAATAATAAATACTGGCTGAGACAACGCATACCAAACAAGCAGTGTTCAGTGATCGAAACTGTAAACATTTCTCTTGAAAATGCCAACCACTCGTGTTGGCGAAACGTCGAGTTTTTCTCTAAATAAACGTCGGCCTAAAAACCCGAAAAACCATCATTCATTCAACGATGGCCGCGAAAGCCTTTTACAATTGATAATAATAATGTTTATAATTACAAGTGAGAGTAAAATGACTAGGAAAAAATCACCGAAAGTGTTTAGAAAATGTAAAAATGTACAAACATACATACTTACGAAAATATATGGGACGAAAAATGCGAATAAGTAAAAATAACACACGAACAAGATAACATCAAATATTAAAAATCATTTTAACAATTCGTCGATGGTGTAGCAAATGTTATCGATAAGGCTACATTTCAGAGCAGATTTGAAAATATTTATTTTTGGTGAGAGTTTATTCGATTCATCTAACATATTAGTCAGGCTGAACGCCTCGGACTCTCGTGGCCCTATGGTATTTTTTTTCAGTAAACGGCCTGGGGAGTACATGTATGTCGATCTGAAGCACATTTTAAAAATAATTATTTTTATACAAGGTGTTTGAAATAAGCGTGACATATCAAAGTTATGTTTTTTTAATGGAACACCCTGTATTTTCTTACATTTTTTAATTATTTGAGAAAAAATAAGCTGACTTTGCTAAAGTTTCCCTATACCTAACTCTCTCCATTTATGAGATTTTCAACTTTTTCTCAATATGTAACGTTGTCAAAAAATTTCAATATCATTGCAATTATCCACTGCATGTGTACGAAATTTTTACCGGTCACTCTTATCCCTTTCAGCTAGTTACTGCAACTTCAGACGACGATCAATATTATACAGTGTGTTTTATATTGTCAGGAACACTTACCGCATATTTGAACTCCAATAACTTTGTTATTTCAAATGGAACACCCTGTATTTTTCCACGTGACAAGATTCACCCTTTCATTTTCTTTCGAACCATGTAATATGTCCCTATACCTACATATGGTGCTTCAGCAGTTTTCAAAGCCTTTTTGTAAACCAATATAAGTTTCAAAATAATAAAATTCCATCAACCGGCTGATGTCAAATACTGAAAAAAGTAGTTCTCCACTATCTTTATTAAATTGAATTTGAACACTTTCTACTTACAGTTGATTTTCTTTGGAGCATTTGTTACATCGGTCCATCTGTATCTACTAATTGTGGGGTTACTGGTTAAAAAAAAAACAATATTTAGCAATTTAGTTTAAGTTTAAGTGAAAATTTAAAAAATCATAAGGAATGTTCGACGTGACCACCATCTACTTCAATACAGCATCTAATTCTATTTTCGAATGAGCTTCTGACATTGGTCAACATATTTGGAGTTACTGATTGGAAGGCATTTCTAATCATCATCATCAGGAGTAGTGGGAGGTGTACTGTAAACAATATTCTTGATATATCCCCATAAAAAAAGTCCAAAGGTGTAAGATCGGGGGATCTTGCTGGCCAGTTATAAGGACCACCTCTCCCTATCCATTGATCTGGAAATTTCCTGTCCAGATAGTTCCTGACAACACGTTTGAAATATGCCGGAGCACCATCTAATTGTATCCACATCTTCACCCTCAAATTCAAAGGAATATTTTCCAGAAGATTCCAAAAATCTCTTGTCATGAATCTTAAAAATTTCCTTCCATCCAGATGGTCTCTCCTATGATTCCACCGAATGAGTTAACACTCCACCGGATCTGGCGATCGACGGTTCGAAATAAATGTCTGTTTTCGGTGTCATAATAATGAAAATTATGTCGATTCACCAGACCATTGTTATGGAATGTTGATTCGTCAGTGAATAAAATATTCTCAAAAAGGTTCATATCTTCGCCAACTCGTTCAAGATACCATAAACAGAAATCTATCCTGCGTTCAAAGTCCCTTCCATACAAATGTTGATGCAGCTGAATGTGGTATGGATGATATTTGTGTTTTCTAATAATTCTGCTAACGCTCGATTGACTTATATCTGTGGCATTTGCAATGGCTCTGGTACTGGTATTGGGATCTTCAATCATATGTTGTAAAACTTCGAAATTGTGTTCCTCATTCCCAGTAACTGGTTTCGATAGCTCTCGAACAGTGTACTCGATACTACCTGTTTCTCGAAATCTGGCTAATAATCTTTCGAATAAATTTTTATCAGGATGCTCTTAATCTGGGTATTTTTGTGCATAAACCCTCGACGCTAATAAGCAATTTTCGTAACACTCTCCAATGGTTATTATCATATTGATTCTTTCTTGAAGAGTGAAACTTTTCATTTTACTCCTCAAATTTGAGAACACTTGAACAAATCGATTTCAACACAAACTTATGACAAAATATGACGCTATTTGTCAGAAGCTCGCTTGGAACAACGCAATTGAACACAGTTGAACGCATTACTCAAGTATCCATGGCATCAGCCTACTTGATGAAATAATGTCAATGCAAAAGGTTCATCGGATTTTGAAAATGCTTCGATAACTTCTGAAGCACCACATTTAGCTATAGTGAGATATATGGTTTGAAAGGGAATGGAAAGGTGAATATTGTTACGTGGAATAATATAGGGTGTTCCATTTGAAATAACAAAGTTATTGGAGTTCAAATATGCGGTAAGTGTTCCTGACAATATAAAACACACTGTATAATATTGATCGTCGTCTGAAGTTGCAGTAACTAGCTGAAACTGATAAGAGTGACCGGTAAAAATTTCGTACACATGCAGTGTATAATTGCAATGATATTGAATTTTTTTGACAACGTCACATTTTGAGAAAAAGTTGAATATCTCATAAATGGAGAGAGTTAGGTATAGGGAAACTTTAGAAAAGTCAGCTTATTTTTTCTCAAAGAATTAAAAAATGTAAGAAAATACAGGGTGTTCCATTAAAAAAAATCATAACTTTGATATGTCACGCTTATTTCAAACACCTTGTATAAAAATCATTATTTTAAAATGTGCTTCAGATCGACATACATGTACTCCCCCAGGCCGTTTACTGAAATAAAATACCATATGGCCACGAGTCCGAAGCGTTCAGCCTGACTCACCCTGTATAATGTTGATCCTAAATAGAGATGGCTTTTTTGATAGTGAATCTATCGAACTAGTTGAATATTCATGAAATTGGCAGTGGGAAACACAATTCTGTTTTTTATGAACTTAGATACAGATTCCAGAAACACATAGACCATCAACCGTGAGTATTTTGAGCTCTTTGAAAGCACATCTACATGATTGTTGCCATCCCAAACTAGCAATAATTCGAATTGCATATTTTTGACGGTTCAATCCCAATTCAGAATCCCATAAAGCAAATGACAATAATTGACGGTTGCATTAGAAGGATTGATAAGAACCTCCTCACCATAGTAGTTCGCCATAAACCTTAGGGCATAATAATTCCTACGAAGCAATGTGGGAGTGAGACCCAGCATTTTACTTATTGTACGTGACATGTAGCCCATTATTTTCGAATATTTCGAGGGTTCCAGCAAAATTAGATGAGAGATGAGAGACCATAAGAGTAGTTCAGTAAGTCATTTGCAAATATGAGAAAAGTATTGGACCGAGTATGGAACCATGAGGTACACCTTGTTCAATAGTTGCTGATGACACAGCTATATACGCCCATGCCTACCGCACGAACACGGCAGCAGCAATGCTGGAAACGCACCTGCAATGGGAGGTCGTACCGTATCTAGCGAAAAACAAAATAGTGTTGAATCCTGATAAAACAGAGCTCATAAATTTCACAAAGAAGAGAAAACGCTCTCGCGTGATCATCTCTGGGGGATTTAGAGCTCTGGGAAATCAGATTGATGTGACTGATTCGGTGAAGTACCTGGGAGTACTTCTGGACAAGAGATTAACACTTGCGAAGCATGTCAGCTTGGCAATTCAACGAGCTGCGGGGGCCGTGAGAAGGTCATACCCGTTGATAGCCAGGAATTCCAAGCTGTCCATGACTAACAAAGTGTTGATCTATAAGCAGGTCATAAGACCAGCAATGACTTACGCATGTCCAGTGTTCTGCAGTATCCCCAAGTCCCACATGCTTAGACTGGAGAGGATGCAGAACAAAGTACTCCGTATCGTCACCAACAGTGACCGATACATTCGGCTGGAAGCACTAAGGGAGCTAGCCGATATTCCATCCATCGAAGAGTTTATCAAACAACAGTCTGATAAATTCTTCAGATACTTTATCCTTGGAAGTCCACTGACTAGAGGGATCACCGAAGTCCGAGCCCACCATAACAGGCCAAAGAGGCATGGGGGGCTCATATACCAGGCACTGGATATTTTCCATGAAACTCCAGAAGAGGAGTGAGTGACAGACCACCAGGTCACAAACCATGTCTAAACCCGGTTTTTGCTGTAGGCTTTTTTCCGGGACCTCATCGAAAAATCAATAAGGAAAGTCCAATGATCTGATGTCTAACATGTAAAACTACCAACATCTTCTGCATAACTTGGAGGAGGCAGAACACCCACAGCTACGCGACTCAGCAACATAGCATTTGAGCCTACATCACAACGTAGGGTCTGTCCTAGGACAGACGGGAGCTGGTTCGGTCCAACCACTGAACACCTCAGTAGGTCAGACCCAAACCTTCCAACCCTAAAGCACTCCTAACTCCCTCCCTTACCCCACCCTGTGGCTGTATCGTGATAGTTTTATGGGTGCTTTTATTTATACATATATGTCATGTTTGTATTTTATATATTTATATGTATGTATGTGTATTTTATGCTTGTTGTTGCTGTACATTTTATTGTAAATTTAATAATGAATATACTTTTTGGATTTTGGATTTTGGAATAGTTGCTGATTTGATCTGGGTGTTTTAATAACAACTTTCTGGGTTGATATTTAATAGTATGAAAATATTTGTTTCGAATAGGAATGACATTCTGTATGTGTTGATTGAAAGTTTGGTTTTGAGGAGAACATTCGTTTCTTAGGGCCGGTTGTTCAGTCCATGGTAAAATCCAAAGATTTATCAAACTTAGTTTGGAGTGTAGTCCTAGATTACCGTCAAATGTGTTGTTCAATAGAAATTCGACCATGGATAATGAAAACCAAGATTTTGCAGTTCATCTGAACTATTTCATGAAAAGTCAAAGTCAAAATATACTTTAATGTCAGAAGTTTTACAACTTATCGACAAAGTTTTTCAAGTATGGATGAAAATGTGAAATAGTTAATGTATTATTGAATATAATGGTGATAGTTTTCCCGATCTGAAATTGTGCAGACGAAAGAGAATACCACCACCATATGCACCATGGGACGACTTAACAAATAAAAGGTGGCGTATTTGCTACTCCAACTGCGGGAAAAACATGGAAAACCCTACAGTACCACCTGAGGAGACGAGGACTCACTGATGCGAGAACGAGCTCATGTACCTTAATCAGAATAAAAATAAAACACATCATCACATCAAATATAACCAAACATTTTCCATTCGTAGTTTCTTACTTTTCTGTAATTTTTTGGAAAGCTTGGTAGAAAACGGACTCATTGAAGGCACCTTAAACGATGAAATAGAATGAAATTCATGAGCAAACCATCCTATGTGATGGATCTTTTAAGGTGGATGTGAGATTTGTTCAAGATAGATATGTAAATATGTCCTAGCTGGTTCCCACGAAAAGGAAAATCCTGTAATAGAATGTGCCATTGTAATCTTTGGTGTACATCAACCACAAAATAATTTTCAGTAATGGAATCAAAACAAAAATACCTAATAGTATCAAATTACATGATGCACTAACCAATTAGTTTTATTAGCGATTTCATGAGAAACCATTTCACAGTAATCCTCACAATATATTTTGATAATCTGTACCTAAATTTTAATTTTCATTTGACCATTTCTCGAAATGATTTTCACGTAATCTATAAGTACGAGGTGCCCTATTAGGACTACTTCAATAATATCTTAAACATCAGTTATGTTATTACACCGTCCATGGTCATCAAAGTGATTTCCGATTATTTTTCCATACTATTTCATATTGCAGTTCTAATGTTGTTATGTCATTGAGTACCTAATCCATCGATTTTGATGGTTTAGCGAAACCTGGAATCAAACCAGGATTAAAGTTCTAACTATGCAGTGAACAACTCGATAAACCAAGATTCACATAAAACTGCAGATTATCTCCGACTGAACAACCGGCCCTTATTGTCATAGATCTTTGGTAAATTTGATCTTTATCAGATCTAAATCTATATCAATTTGGAGAAATTCTCCGGGTGATTGGACATATATACAGGGTGTCAACGATTTGTTCAGACAAGCAATAGTTTCCAGAGTTCCAAGGCTATGCGATTTAAACGTGTCAGCAAGAGTATTGTATGCAAGAATTGGAAAATTTTCCAATATTTCACACGCCTTCATCACTTTGGTTTTTACAGAAAACGACCTCCACCTCGGAATTACAAATAGAACACCAAGTATATTTTTCCTTTTTTGGATTCTAGAGACGGTTCTGAGTACGATCTCATAGTCTTGAGAGTGCGTTGGACGCAAATGTGATGAACAAAAACGATCAGTAAAAAATATTGTATTCAGTTGTTTCCGCCTAATGGAGTACCCATGATGGATTGAAATTTCTATTTCCACTAATTGTTAAAAAATTAATTTTTACCGAGAATTTTGACGTGTCCGTGGATTTGGCAGTGCATGAAAATCATCACACAACATTCAACCCTTTGGCTTCTGATTTCAAAGTGGCAGCGTCTTCAGTCCACAAAATTCTGAGAAAAGCAAAGCACCATCCTTATAAGGTACACCTCGTCCATGAGCTGAATAAAGTCGACTTTGATCGGCGAAATCAATTCTGAGATCAACTGCCACAGCTATGCAATAATGATAATAATTTTTTTCAAATTACAAATTTTTTTGACTAGCCTAGTCTTTTGTTTTGAACGGCCACGTCGAAAAGTAAAATTGCCTCCGAAAATCCCCGATGGATGAAGGAGTATCACACTAAAAATCCGCAGAAAGTGAATGTATGTTGTGGCATAGTTGACGGAAGAATTCTGGAACCAGACTGGTGCAATATAAGTATTTGGATTTTCTTCGATTCGACACTATTCCTGCACTGATGGCTTTTTATTCAGTTCTAGAGGAACTGCATTATGCAACAGCTTTCCTCAACTATTTAGATGTGGTGTTTCCCAATCGTTGAATAAGGAGAAGGGAATCAATTGAGAAGCCAGCTAGATCTCCAGATTTGACAACCCTTGATTACTTTTTGTGGGGATACTTCAGCAAGAGCAAGAATTTATCCGGCAAAACCATGTCTACCTCCTGGCGTTATTGACCATGCGCAAAAAGAATTTATTCTTAGTCATTAAATTTAGTATTTTCATATTTGTAAATAGTTTTTGTTCCACTTATTCTCATTTCTCCTTACTCATAATCACCTATTCACATTCCGTAATGAAAAATGAGGTTGCCATTTAAAAAAAAAATATCGACGACGTCATTTCTACAAAACGAATAATACTGTATGTGTTAATTGAGCTTGAAGGAATGCCCAAATGAAAATAAAATTCGAGCATTTCCTCTAAAAATTATTTCTTGAATTTTTACGAACTTTATATATGTATACAATTCCTATGTGTGATATATTTTTTAATTCAGCTTTTCATTGAGATTTCAAATCTTGAATGATATATAGGGTGTTTTAGTCGAATAACGTCGTTACTCAAACGAGGATCTCCCTATATATTTAATTTTCTCTAATGAATGTGGCAAATTGAGGTTAAAAATCGACCTGTTTCAAGATATTCCTCAGAAATAGTTTGGCTGAAAATTAATTTATTCAGTACCTACTTTACGAAAGGATTGTATGAAACTGTTGAATCCTGAATGATATACAGGGTGTTTCACAACATATCCGAAATGTTTCAACGATATAAATAATAAATAGATTTTTAAAAAATGCAATAAAAGACCAACAGAAAGCGAAATAAAATTTGTAAAAGTTTGTAACAAACCACTCTACAAACGCTGTTCTAAACCTACACTGGCGCTGTTATCACAGTACTAAAAATAACAAAATGAACTTTGCACCTTGTTTTTGTCCGTTTTTCACTTTTTTCATTTTCATTCATTGAAACCAAAACAGTTTTTATCTTATTTTTTGTTGGACTTTTATTACATTCATTTTACAGCAATCGACGTATTTATCATTGAACATGTAGTTGAAAAATTTCGGATAAGTTGTGAAACACCCTGTATATCTTCGCAGATTATTTGAAGCTATACGGGTGAGGCTGGTGGAAGCAGAAATAGTACATAAATCACTCAAAAATCGGTTTTGGTAATTTATTCTTCATTGTGCATTCATAAGTCTCGAGTCTGCTCATACGAAAACAAGTTTTTGAAAATTTGACAATTCATTTATAATAAATTCAGCAGTGTAGCGTCTCAAGATGTCACAATAAATATATTATTGTACCTTCAGTTGTTTTGTGTTGTGTTTATCTACGGTATGCGGTTGTGTTCATCTCATTGACCATAAATACGAGATATTGGTCACAGTTGAGGTTTCGCAAAGCTCTCAGATGAGTCTAATAGGTATAAAAGTTGCGGCGTGTTTGTTACGTAGTTAGTTACACGTCCGGTTACCTTTCAGATTAGGACATTATTGTTCTTCGGAAAAAAGTAATTATTTTTGTTTCATCCTGATTAAATGAGTTAATAAAATTAATACGGATATTAAAAAATATGAAAAAAAAGAATTTATTCAAAATGTACGATAAAAGGTGAGGTACCCAAACGTTTTCAACGCTCTCAAAGAGAGTTTATTTGCGTTTCAAAAAGGAACCCTCACTTTTCTTATGGAAAATGGCTTTCGGTTAAATTCCCTGACTTTTTGGTATGTTGTAGATTTCGACTTTCTCGGCAATAGTGTCCATGGGCACAAAAAAATCGGCTAGGTACTAGTTTTCGAGATACAGGGTGTCAAAGATGAAAAGTGAAGCTTTCTGCTCAGAATTTTTAACAAATCTGAGAATTGACAAAACGCCTATTTATTCTGAGAATAGCATGCCTCAATGATGGTACAATGTCATCTTGAACTCGTTTTCATTACACTTTTTCGTTCTATGCTCTACAACAGGGTGAACAAAGCAAAATTCAATTCGATTTTTTTTGAACAACCAGTGTGAGTTCTCTGATGGGAATTATAGATTCCATTTAGCCTGAATGAACTCCCTCAATCTCGGTCGAAGTTGACTGACTTTTTTTTTGTTTATACAGTGTGTTTCGAAAATAGGGGTGCGTCAATCCCTCGTTTTTTAGTTCGGATAGTGCATGTCATATATGTATACCAAGCATTCTTCAATGTTGAGAAAGTTGCACAGTTATTTCATGTATACAGGGTGAGTAAATAGAAACGGTCCAAGTTTCTTAGAAAAATGCTGCTTTTTTAATAAATACCCTGTATTTCGAAAAAGAATCGGTTAATTTTCATACATTTTTGATGTAATGTACGGTTTGACGAGTCCGAAATATTACCATCAATAATAATAATAATAATAATAAACTTTATTCATGAAGTAAGAATAATTGTTGAGAATACATTTAAAATAAGCATAAATAAAGTTGGTAATCGATAAGTGCAATGCACTTGTTTCGATTATAAGTAAGTGGATAATGCAAATATAGTATATACATGAAATGCAATAAAATACTATAAAATACAATAAAATACAATGAAGACGATATAAAAATACAATACAATAAACAAAAAGAAAACGCAATGAAAATGCAGTAAAATACAATAATAATATTCAATGCCACCAATGCCATAAAAAGCCATTAAATACTATAAAATACAATAAAATACAATAAAATATAATGAAATACAATAAAATACAATGAAACACAATAAAATACAATACAGACAATATGAAAATACATTAAGATGCAAAAAACTCAATGAAAAAGCGGTAAAATATACTTTTTAATTATGGTCGAGATTAGCAATTTTTTTATTCAGTCATTTTGACTCTATCAAGGTAGTAAAATACAATCTAGGAGTCTGGAGTAAAAAAATTTTCAGTTGTGTTTTGAATGTTTTTTTGTTGCTAAGAGATTTTATGTTTCCGGTAATAGAGTTGTATATTTTAGTGCCGATATAGGAGTAAATTCTCTGTGATAGCGATTTCTTTACCAATGGTTGCATACGTAGTTGGCGCCCTCTGGTTTCATACTGATGGCAAGGATGAGGTGCTTTATCTGCACTGAAATGATATGTTATACACGCATTGAAGTAAAACAGCTGTCGAATATCCATAATCTGTGATGTACTGTATAGGTTATCAGAAGAATATCTACGCGGTTTTGACATAATTATTTTCAGGAACCTTTTTTGTAAGATTTCCAGTGGATTTATATATATCGCAGCTGCTCCCCATGCCTGTATTCCATATCTGAGATGGCTTTCTGCAAGTGCAAAGTACAATGTTTTTAATTGTTCTGGTGGTAAGTATTCTTTCATATGTTTAAAGGAGTAGATTATTTTTTGCAGTTTTTTTATCACGTAGTTGACATGTCCATCCCACCTCAGATGTCGATCGAGGTATACGCCCAGGTATTTGATTTCTTCAACAGACTGAATACCATATTCCTTGCCGTTTATGCCCATGTTGATTTGTCCCATATCTGTCATACCAGCAGCATTACAGCTGAAGGGTAGAAATTTAGTTTTTTTGAGGTTCATGGTGAGGAGTTTATGATCAAACCAGTCCTTTATCACCTTGAGATCTTTTTCCTTCCTTAAATTTGGCCAAGTATCTGCTTCATAAAAAACCACAGTGTCGTCTGCAAAACCTATGATATCACCAGTTACTTTCAAGCTGAATAAGTCGTTAATATAAAGATTGAATAGTGTTGGACCCAGGACCGTTCCTTGTGGTACTCCATACTCAATATCTAATTTCTGACTCGTTGTATCTCCCACTCTAACCACTTGCTTTCTTGTGCTTAGGTAACTTTTGAATAAACTCAACACCATTCCTCTGATACCAGAGTCTTCTAATGCTCGAATTAATAACGTGTGGCTTACAGTGTCGAATGCCTTACTTAGGTCTATAAACAGGCACAAACTGGGTCTTCCATTCTCTAGAGATGTATGTACTTTTTTGGTTAAGTTGATTATGGCATCCACAGTTGAAACTTTTTCTCTAAATCCAAATTGTTTCTCAGACAACAAGTTAAACTTATTTATGAATTCTGTTTTTTAAGAGTTTTTCGAATATCTTTGCCAAGTGACTAATGAGGGAAATTGGTCTATAATTACTGACGGATGTTCTATCACCATCCTTAAATATCGGCACTACAACAGAACTCTTGAAGGCATCAGGCATCAATACCAGCTTAGGTCTCCGGACTCGTTTGTCGGCTATGTACTTTTGAATGTACGGATTTTATTGATACCCCATTTACTCCATCGGAGACCGAAACGGGCTATTTTCGAGCAATTCTTGTTGAAGAATATTCGGAGTAGATGAGTGCGCTACCTTTTCCAATCATGCAATATTTTATATACAGGGTGAATGAAATGTTCAACGCCTGACTATGGATTATTAGACGGATCTGACCATTGGGGTATATCATGGTGCGTTTTATTGTCGTAGAAGTAGAATTTGACACATCTGTTTTTTTGACACAAATATATCTACTTTCTCTACTTTCGCTACGATCAAATTTAAGAGGAGCAAAAGTAGATAATTGGTTGAAAAATGAAAATTCCTAAATCGTAGCAGAAATTGACATTATTGACATTGAAAGTAGTTTGTAACATATTATGGACTTTAATTCCTGTTTATTTCAGTTTGGTTTCATTCTGAAGATCAAAAAACTTCATTTACACACATCAAAACGATTTTGGAAGTAAACAGCCTCTAGTTAAAATGAAAATGAATGTTATGGACGTGAGTAAAGTTATAGATGGAAATGTTCAAATACGTATAGGTTCTAAATCGACTTTTATTGATATAATAAAGAAGGTGGGTTCGCATTGATTCTCAATTCATTGAAAACCTCTGTTAAACCTTCTTTTTGAAATCATATCCTAAAAAAATATACAAATGGATACCAAAAAAGATGATGACCCTGAAAGTAGCGAAAGTTCAAAAACATCAGTGGGATGATATAGAAACATTGTGTCAAATCGGTTTATGTATGATGAATTGAGAAAATTGTCCAGATAAATATGAAAGAAATATTTTTCAGTTCCTATTTGTTCCCAACCTAGAAATATGCTATCATTTTTTAAAGATAATTCCGGCTTATTTGCTACTTCACTCAAAGCTGCCTCGAAAGTGAAAGGTGTGAAAGGTTAGGAATCACTTCTTCATAATGATTTTTACATTCTGAAAAAGTTTTCTGAGTGAAAATTATTCAAGGAATTCGCATGTATGATAAGTTTATTGAACTTGAAATATTCCCGCCTAGATCTAATCCTCGAATAGATATATAATACTACTCGCGCCTTCTTCCATTGTGTACTTCGGATGTGGCAGTTGTTAATGAAAGCAAATTATTCATATTGAATGCATCATTTATAATAATCAAAACTATGTTTCAAACTTTTTACAGATATTTAGGAAATTATAGAATTATCTGACTATTGGAAACCCTGAAATTGCGTTTTTATGGTATTCTACTTCTTCTACTAGTAGATGTAAACTCTAGTGGTCAATGAAACGCGGCTTATGTTACAGTCATCTCCATGTTATATTCAGGATAAACTCCAGAGGCAAGAAGAAGATATATTGGAATTGGATGTTTGGGAACAAGAAAGCCTTATAAGACTCCGGACATTTTATAGGTTTTGAAATGAAACAAAATATATGTTATGGATTACTTACTACACAGAATTACTACTGTACCTGCAAACTGTTTCACTAACAGTAGGAACTTGTGCACATGTGTTTTGTGGTTGGGATATGCAAGATACCAGCGTGACGTTCATTTTTATTTAGCGAAATAATTGTGAAATATGAGTTGATTAGGGTCTCAAAAAAGTGTTAACAAAAAGGAGACATTTTGTGCGATTTTTCGCTGAGAAAATCAAGTTTGAAAATGGTCTATTTTCCAGATTCAGAAGGTCATAACTCGAAAAGTATAATAGACACCCTCGAAATTCTTTCAGATTCGTGTTCAGGAGATGAAACTACGTAAGAAACACCCCTTTTCTCTTTGTTTCGAGAAAAAGCCAGATATACTAACCTTTACTCATATCATGTTTGTTGCTCTAGGAATCTGAACCAAAACAATAAAATAAGTATATTATTCATACACAAAAATCAATTCAATGTTCTCACCTAACTGTGGTTTGTAGTCCAGATAGTCTTATTTTTATAATAAAATATTTCTGTTGCAAAATCAATTCATTTAATTTTGGAGTTTCAAATATTTTTCAATTTACGTGTTTTTCTTTTTCCGCTTGAATTCGTTTACGTGACCAAGAGCACGTTCATGGTTGTGAACTCAACAACTCAACAATACAAAAATAGGTATACTCGGTAAAGCTATCGGATATATAAGGTTTTCCACCTATTCGAAAATGACGAACGATATTTGTAAATGTCATGACGACAGATTGAATATCATAATGAAAGAAGCTCAAAATTACTATACCTACAGTATGATACATTCAAGATCCATAAATGCCTTTCAACGTGGGCGTTTAACGCAGTGTATTTTTATTTAGAGTTGCATTGAGTTACAATTGTAGAACTCAAATTTTGAATGATAAATCAAAAAGGATTGGAGTGCTAATCGAATAAGTTAAGATTGATTTCATTTCAAAAAATATGGCAACTTGCTATTGAAAGCAAATCTATAGACAATGCGGGAGATTCACTTTTCATACGAAATGGGTGCCAAATAGCTAAATTCAAAAACAGCGAAAAATAGTTCCTTCTTTACCAACAACATAAAGTTTCCTGGACAATTTTCTGAATGAAAATAATCGAGTGGAAACTCGATCAGAGCAATGATTTTTGAAAAAAATAAAGTTTTACTCGACATCACACCCGATCGTTCACCATTATTTGAAATGAAAAATTTTCAAAGCCGAAATAATAATAATTCAGCAGTATTTATATTATGCTGAAAAAAGTCATAAGATAAAGTTTTATTCACAATTATTGTGAAAGCTACGAAGGGCCACGAACAATTTTTTTTTGGAATCCGGACTTTAATCTCGGACACCCGACTTTAATCTCGGGGGTCCGACTTTAATCTCGAACCCCCGACTTTAATCTCGGACCACTGACTTTAATTTCGGGGGTCCGGCTTTAATCTCGGACCCCCGACTTTAATCTTGGACCCCTGACTTTAATCTCGGGAGTCCGACTTTAATCTCGGACCCCCGAATTTAATCTTGGACCCCCGACTTTAATCTCGGACACACGACTTTAATCTCGGGGGTCCGACTTTAATCTCGGACCCCCGACTTTAATCTCGGGGGTCCGACTTTAATCTCGGACCCCCGACTTCAATTGCGGGGGTCCGACTTTAATCTCGGACCCCCGAATTTAATCTCGGACCTCCGACTTTAATCTCGGACCCCCTACTTTAATCTCGGGGGTCCGACTTTAATCTCGGACCCCCGAATTTAATCTTGGACCCCCGACTTTAATCTCGGACACACGACTTTAATCTCGGGGGTCCGACTTCAATCTCGGACCCCCGACTTTAATCTCGGGGTCCGACTTTAATCTCGGACCCCCGACTTCAATTGCGGGGGTCCGACTATAATCTCGGACCCCCGACTTTAATCTCGTGGGTCCGACTTTAATCTCGGACCCCCGACTTTAATCTCGGGGGTCCGACTTCAATCTCTGACCCCGACTTCAATCTCGGGGGTCCGACTTTAATCTCGGACCCCCGACTGTAATCTCGAACCCCCGACTTTAATCTGGGGATTCGACTCAGTGCTCTCAGATTCTAGAATTTTTATCAAGGAATCTCTTCATAAAGCTATAGACACAAAATGCAAAGTTTTTCCTCGTTCACTATTGGTTGAAAGGATAAGGTATCTTGATTTCATTGAAAAAATGAACAGCATGTTCATAAAATCAGTTGTAGAATCATCTGCGACTGAAAGACATATATCAGTCACCATTTTCCATCGTTCAAGTTAACCTCTTGGAAGATTTTCATGTTGAAATGGGAAACATTCTCAATTGAAAATTGAAACAAACATGACTCCTCTGGAAAGAACTTTCGATAAAAATCAAGCTATTTTTATGTATAATGTCTAACAAAAAACAACTACTTCCCTAGCTTAAGCCACGCTGGACATTGAACTACATCCGATAGATATTGTATTATAGTAATAACAGCTGCCCTCTACCCGCACAGGCTATGCCTTTGGGCACACACTCTTCGAGTGTTTATTAGGAAGTATTATTATTATTATAACTTGAGAGCATAAATTTTATTTAAACACATTTTTTGTTATATCTAATAGAAAACAAGTACTTCCCTAGCTAAGGCCACGCTGGACATTGAACTACATCAGATAGATTTTGAGAAAAGAACTTATCTTGCAAATTTTCACTTTAAGATTTTTTCT
This sequence comes from Chrysolina oricalcia, assembly GCA_944452925.2. Classification (NCBI taxonomy): domain Eukaryota; kingdom Metazoa; phylum Arthropoda; class Insecta; order Coleoptera; family Chrysomelidae; genus Chrysolina; species Chrysolina oricalcia. The sequence continues at coordinate 9,332,317 of OX101814.2, read as the reverse complement.
TCCAAGTAATATATTATGATCTTTCCACAATATCTGTCAGATGTAGTTCAAAATCCAGCGTGGCTTTTGCCGGGGAAGTAGGTAGTTTTCAAAAGTTCACTTCTATAGCGTTTCAATACAAGGGACATTCATTATTTGCTTCATTTCTGAACCATTTCACCACATGTAAACTCATTATTGAAGGGCTCTGAAGGTGAAATGATTAAAATTCGAAACGTCGCATCGATCAGAAAATATTAGTCCCAACAAACTACCTGAACACATCAATGTAACTATTATCTTCCAGACTGAGATCCGGAGCCAAATATATACAGGGTGATTTAGAATGAGAACAATAAACTCCGTGTGCTGATTCTTTATATAAACATAAAATGATATTTTTTGTTGTTTATTCAAAATTTGTTGTTTCCGTCAACCGGCTGCATTCTTACGAGCAATCCTCATTAGTCTCCGTGAAACTTCTGTGAGCTATGAGAGACCAGTGTGATGCCCTTATGGTTGACAAGCGAACGTTCTACCATCACTCTATCATGAACAGATGGTTTGATTCGCTTTTCGACTGAAATCCTGAGAAAAGTCGGGGTCCGACTTTAATCTCGAACCCCTGACTTTAATCTCGGACCCCCGACTTCAATCTCGGGGGTCCGACTTTATTCTCGTACCCCCGATTTTAATCTCGGACCCCCGACTTTAATCTCGGGAGTCCGACTTTAATCTCGGGGGTCCGACTTTAATCTCGGACTCCCGACTTCAATCTCGGGGTCCGACTTCAATCTCGGACCCCGACTTTAATCTCGGACCCCGACTTTAATCTCGGGGTTCCGACTTCAATCTCGGACCCCCGAGATTAAAGTCGGGGGTCCGACTGGCCCATGATATACCCCGTCTACGGTTTTTAAAAATGTTCGAAAAACATACAATCGCATTGGCCAAATATAGTGGTATGGTATGTTCTACAACATACCAAAAATTTGGAAAATTTTACCGAAAGACTTTTTGCACCAGGAGTGTGCGTGGTCCTGCCAGGGTGACAAAATAAAAGTACCTCGTGAAATATTTTTTTTATTTATTTAAACACAAAATTAAACTCTATTTACCAAAATAAATTCATAAAAACCAATAAATTTATACAAATTGAGAACAGATAGAAAAACGTGAATAAATACAGAACATACAAAAAAAAACAGTTTTGAAGTTTACCACTGGGTAACATTGCCTTTATTTTTCAAAACTGCAGAAATTCTTTGTCGCATAGTATTCACTAAGTTTTCACAAAATTGTGGTGTAAACGAATCCGATATCTCCTGAAGCCTTTCCTTTAATTCAGGGATTGTTCTGGCAGGATGTGTGCACAACACTTTTTTCATCGCATGCCACAATGTTTCGATCGGAGATAAATCGGGACTACTAGAAACCCATTCCAAAAGGGGAATGTTATAGTCTTCCATCCATTTGAGAGCTTTTTTTTGAAGTGCGTGGTATCCGGCGCCATCCTGTTGGAATACAAAATCTTGCCCTGATGTCAAATATTCTGCCATGACTGGCAACAGCGATTCTTCTAATATGTCCAAACATTTTACAGTATTCACAATTCCTTGGATAAAATGGAGTTTTCTTACCCCTTTGGCTGACATGCTGCCTCACACCATGACTGACACAGGAAATTTGACTTTTTTCTTTAAACAGTCCGGATGGAAGGCTTCATGTTTTTTGCGAATAACTCTACTTCTACTGTCCCCAACACACACTTCAAATCGGGTCTCATCGCTCCACTGTACTGCACGCCAATGTTGAGATGTCCAAGATCTATGTTCTTTAGCCCATCTTTTCTTTTGCTGTGGCGTTAACAGTGGCTTTTCTTTGGCCTAAAACAAAATTGTCAATTTTAAACAATTTTGCAGAAAAAATATTTATCCAGTATCAACTTCATTATTTTTTACCAAAAAAAATGTTACCTTGTAAGTGCCAAATCCCAGTTTGTGGTCGTACCGGTGGCATGTGGATCTCAAAATGAGCCTTCCAATGGCATCACTCCATAGAGCACTTAGCTGTAAATAATTGGAACGTCGATTGTTTTCGATAATTCTTCGTAGCGCTCTTCTATCTGCATCTGTAATATTGCTTTTCCTCACATATCGAGGCTTTGTATTGACTGAACCGGTAGTTTTGTATCTTTTAACTAAATTTCTAACACTATATCGCGACAAATCTAACAAATTTGCAATTTCCGAGTTTGATTTTCCAGAATGGGCAAATTTAATAATGATTAAACAAATTTTCTCATCAATTATCTTTCCTCTACCCATTTTCACGATAAGAACTAACCTCAAAATGTATAAAATATATTCTGACAGTTCCTTAGTACTTAGTACTGAAATGGAAAGGGGCTCGTATATTGCTACTTATCGGGGGTTTACTTGGAGTCAGGTATACACCTGAACCCAAATCAATTCTCAATGAATATTTAAGCAAATATGTAATCTAGATTATCTTCTCCACTTGAAAAAGCTTTTGTACAGCGTAACGATTTTCGTGGTTTTGTAAACCTTTTTAGTGAAAATCATTTCATTTAGTTTCATTATAGATACTCGTATAAGCGTTACCTAGATTTATATTCTTATGAGCATGTACAGAATTGTATTGAGAATGGCAGACAAAAAACATGAGTGAGATTCGTTGTATCATTGAAAACGCTTTATTATCATTCAGATTGTCGTTTACCCGAAACCATATTTCATTCGGACAAAACCTCCTAACAAAGCTCCAGTTTTCAGAAGTGATAGGTACAAAAGAGAATCAACCAGTGCAGTCCAAGTCAAAGACCATTCACAAAGCTGAATAAAACTTCCCACGCATCTAGAGTCCAAATGACTTGTTCTCGTATAAAAAAGACCGTTTAGGAAACTTGTCTTGATGCTGGGTGCATGGAGATGAAGGCTTGGTTAAGGTGGGGCGCGTGCTACAAATATTGCGTGTGACGTCACTCGCGTGGCGCACACAAGATGCCCACCTAATAAGTCGATCTCAGGTCTCGGGGTTTATATCTAGCGGACGATCGTAAATTCCGCTGGTTGAACAGAGCTCACAGATACCGAATGAAATCGTACCTGTTCAGTATTATACCAAGCTGTATATAAAAATAAGAATGACAAAATGAATGACGCAAATGACCTATGCTACTAGAAATAGTGAAAAATGTTACAATTTTTTTGTGAATATCTCAAAAATGTATTGGAGAAATCGTTTTACACCCAATAGAACTTTTGTAAAGAATTATAAAACCTACAAAATGGTTTTTTATACGACCAGATCGGTGCAATTTTCATTAAGAAAATTCGGGAAATCCTCGAAAAAGCGACCATTATTCAAAAATTCATAATGTTTATAAATCTGAAGCTGGACAAACAATATTGCGGAAACTGATAGATAATAAGATGTGGTTCAACTGTGCACAGGATGGTTTCTGTCCGATGTGTAGTTTTTGTTCAATCGCGTGATAAACAATTTTAATGCAAATCTTTTTAAATGCGCCGATTTGAGGGAAATCATCGTATTCACATTATGTGAACGGCATTTGGAAGTAGAGATCAATATCTACAATTTGTATATTCTGGATTTACACCTGAGAGGTGGGATATGTGTTGAAAATGTCACTGGAAGTTACTCTAAATGCTCTAAGTGCACTCGAAGTCGCCCGAACTCAACTCGAGTTAACTTCGATGCGACTTCGGGGGACTTCGGACGCACTTTGTGGTTTGATCAACTTTCAGTGACATTTTCAACACATTTCCCACCTCTCAGGTGAAAATCCAAAATAAACAAATTGTAGATATTGAGCTCTACTTCCAGATGCCGATTACAGAATTTGATTACGATGATTTCCCTCAAATCGGCACGTTTAGAAAGATTTGCCCTTAAATTGTTTATAACGCGATTGTGCAAAAACCACACATTGGACAGAAAACTTCTTATAAAATGCACCGATCCGGTCGTCTGAAAATCCATTTTGAAGGCTTTATAAATCTCTACAAAAGTTTCACAGACTGTAAAACGATTTCTTGAATAATCTTTGAGATATTGCCAAAAAACCAAAAAAGTGATGTGTGTCAGGCATAAAGTTCGCAGCACATCGACAACTTTTTAATTATTGATTTCTCAAAAAAATAATTCTTGATGAAAACCTCTGCTTCATCCCAAACCTAAATTGAAAATACCAAAATTGGATATTATACTACCATATACGAGCGATATTGAAAAACATGCCTTGTTTTCAAAAAAATTTGATCCCATCACTTTATTTTTCACGGTAGAATTAAAAGTATTGGGAAAATATTGTTCAGAATCGAATGTTGATTCAGAAATTCAAATCACAGCCACCTATGATCAATTTAATGTTTCCACTTTTTTTTCCAATTTCCTCCTCATCGCCCTGTACGATATGAGGAAAACTATGCTAGATGGATGGTATATTGTTTGATATGATCATATCACTCTCTGGATGTTCCCTCCTTTCTCCCTCCTATCGGAAAATCACGTTAATTGAAATTTGTGACGGTATTTCACAAAATCTTGCTGCAAATAGTAAATAAAACTGAATTGTTTTTCAATATCGCTCGTATATGGTAGTATAATATTCAATTTTGGTATTTACAATTTAGGTTTGGGATGAAGCAGAGGTCTTCATCAGGAATAATTTTTTTTGAGAAATCAATAATACAAATTTTTTCCATATGGTGCGAACTTTATGCCGAATACTGTGTAACGAAAAACGAGTTAGATAAATCTTAATCTAAACACGTATATAATTCAAAGTTTATAAGATACAGATATCATGAACAGGTTAATTCAAAGATATCATCACTGAACAAAATTATTCTGATGTTTATAGCTGTATTTTCATTCTTTAACAAGTTATAAGTCATAAAATAAAAACAAATGCAAAAGAATCCTCAAATTTTTATAAACAAATACATATAATAGCTAATAAACAATAGTTATAAACATGTTCATAAGCTTATTTCAATGAATAATCAATCCTTTATAAGAACACCCTGAATATCCATTATCGTATATCTAATAGTTATATTAATTTGTAACTTGACAAATCATGCTGCCGGTTCAACTTCGGTTCGGTGTAGTATTTAAAAGTTTTATAAAAAATTGAAGAACATTTTTTAGTACTCAGATATATATGCCTGTTTTTGTAATTTTTTTCAGCTCTAGAAAAAAAAATACAACGGTTGATAGAATTTGTTAATAACAAATTGTTAAGTTGAGAAACAATGAAATTATTTATTTAGAAAATAGTGTTTCTGTTAATCCATGAAGAAATGCCTGTTACGATTTTTAAAGAGAAAATAATTTCATAACTAATCACTTGAACAATCAAAATATTAAAAAAAGCGATTATTAAACAATAAAAAAAATTATTTAAGAAAAAAAATTTTTCAAATCATTATTTTGCCAAGAGAATAGAGTAGTGGAAAAAAATTTCGAAAAATATTAATCATGTCATTTGTTAATAAAAATTGTTTAACATTAATGTTTTTTCAACGTTACTGCATGCCATTATTAGATACAAAAACAGCAATAGCATAATATTTGGTGAAAAATTATTTATCATCAACATTTCTTGTAATTTTAATTTTTTGTTAAATTTAAAAAATCATTATAAACAAAATAATGAACTTCAATTTTCTTTTATAGCATGATCTTGTTGAGTATATGTATAAAAAGGGCTCAACGAATCCGAAAATTCGAAGACATATTATCTAAACTTTTATACAGGGGGTCCCTGCTATTCGGCTAAAATATTTTGAAGTGGACCCCAACTTCGTTATTTTAAATGGGACACCCTGTATATTATCAAGGTTTTAGATTTTACGCATGATTCTGAACATGGTTCATGTATAATGTTCTATACCCAAGTCTAACCGTCGAAAATTGCGATTGCAGACCGAAAAATTTTTTTTTTTAATTTCTGGACATGATCATTTATTTTCGATGGTGTATCGATTTATTCGTAGGAGAGGACCCAGTTCAGTAGAATTTAGATATCAATTATATTAGAGTTATACAAGGCGTTCACCAGAAAATGATATAGATCCGGTTGAAAAAATTATTGTAAGTCCATTTTTTCAAATGAAAACCCTCCAATTTTATATTCTCATTCGATTCGGCATCTAAAATGAAGCTAACTTTGAATAAGGTTATCTATGCCTACACTCAACAGTTTTCGAAATATTGGCGAATTAACATGTCTCAGTTCCAGAAAATCTCGTATTCTTGAGTTTACTTATCTTAGTTGGCCATGGTACCCACAGTTGCGTTGGAAACAATCAATTGCAACGGAAATGTCATTGTAATCAATCATGCCGGCTCGTTTGAATTATTCGAATGAAGATTACTTAAATCTATTTATTATATTTGCTATTCGGTATCCGCAGAAGCAGAAGCCCTCACAAAATACTGTTAAACGAATTATAGAAAACTTCAAAAACTTTGGATCCGTCAAAGCAAGAGAGCAGAGAAACAAGCCAATTGTTGATGATGAAGATATTGAAATTGCCATTTTGGGATATTTTGCTGCATATCCAATAATATCTTTGAGACAAATTGCAAGAGAAACAGGATTGTCAAATAACTCAGTACACAGAATAATGCGCAAAGATAAATTTCATCCATATAAGTTCTCCATAGTTCAGCACCTGAAAGAAACAGATTTTCCACGAATAGTGAGATTTTGTGAATTCGTTTTAACTTGGTCGCAATGGAACGAATTATTTTTGGATGATATTATATGCGAAGCTAAATTTACAAAGAATGGTGTTTTCAACCGACATAATTTCCATTATTGGAGTGACTCAAATCAGCATGTATTCAGGGAACTGAATTTTCAAGTCTTGGCAGTTCAATGTTTGTTGTGCGATAAGAAGTGATAGCGTCGTGGCACTGCATTTTCATCAAGAAAACTTAAATGGCAAGTAAAAACAGGGTGAAGGTAAGCTTATCGGGCTTCTGCGTTTTCAAACACGAATTTTTCAGTCAAAAATCACTCAAAGTATTTTCTTCTTTTGATAGGCCCTTTCTTTACACACTAATCAACCCATATTTCACAATTACAAGCACTAAACACACTATTTTTTCACAAAAAATCCACCCTTCTTTAGGACAACACATAACCAACAAATCTGGATATTTTTATCATTTTCTGTGTAGTGGGTTGGTAACTGTGAGTGCTAAGCTAACTATTCAAATTTGATTCTGGGAAGATAACTTCCTCTTCATTACTATGTTCAATTGTTTAAATTTCGCCATTTTGGTGGTTTATTTAACGTAAATATCATAAACTGAAAATGTTAAAATTCTACGAATTTCTCATTTAGATGAACAATAAATTGGCACTTGGTAACATGGTAACTTTCAGTGAAGTTGAATCTGAGCTACAACGCTTGAAAAAAGCCGAATTAATTCGGATTATTATCAATCAAAATGTACCAAAAGACATTAGTATTAGTGAAAGTGTCCAAACATTTCTTGATAATGCAAGAAACGGCAGTTTTTTCGACTGTGTGAGTGATGTACCTTTAAATACCAGTTCTGAAAATATTAAGGTTATGGCACTGAAATGCGATCTGAAAGTGGCTGTTACCGAAATGGAAGCATCAAAACGATTGGTATGTGAGTTGAAAAGAACAGTCAACAATCTAGAACTCATAGTTACCCTTCTGAACGAAAATAATAACGTGAACAATACAAACAAGTTTTGCGCGGTTGCGACTTCCTCTGCTAAATCCGAGAAACCTACAGAAGCCCATAAATCATTTGCAAACCACCTTCCGAATGTGGATAGTAATGGCAAGGGTAATGAAAACCTCATTCCTGAAAGCAGTGCTACAGTTCAACAAGAAGTGGGCGTTTCTAGTGAAACAAAAATAAATAAGAAAGATGATAATGCTGCTATCCTATGTGCTGAGACGAAATCAACTCTTGAACATTATATAAACATAAACAAGAGTGATGACTGGCAAACAGTTCGTAAGAGAAGACCCAGACGAAACCTCATAGTAGAAAATTCCTCAAAAATAAAAGGCGTCCCAAAATATATCTATCTACATGTGTGCAGAGTGGACCCAGAGACAACGTCCCAAAACCTAGCAGATCAACTGAAAGACACCTTTCCAGAAGTTACATGTGAGTCACTGAACTCGAAGTTCCCAAGTATATATTCATCTTTCAAAGTTGGTCTATATGAAAAAAACTTTAAGGAAGCAATGAACGCAGAACTGTGGCCTTGTGGTGCGTACATAAGTAATTTTTTACACTTTCGCACTCGACAAAAACAAAATCACACCTAATAGACCCTAATCTTTTATTACTGAATATAAACACCATAAATTTTGAAGAGATCAACAGTTTACTTACTGATATATGTAACTATAGCTTACAATTTCTATGTATAACAGAGATAGGGGTCAAACAAAGTACTCTGGATGCTATCAGCATAGAAGGATTCATATTGAGTAGTTTTTATACTAGACCTAACAAAAAATGCGGCGGAGTAGCTATATGGGTCAGAAATAATATCCGTACTAAGGTTATCAATCTTGACAGCTATTGTGATGAGCAAAAAGTCTGGGCCGTTTCATATATGTACAATGAGAAAAAGCATATTTTAATTAATTGTTATATGTCTCCCTCAGGGGATGCAGATTTATTTCTCAGTAGAGTTCAAGATGTACTAGACTCATTGTATAAACCAGGTGTGGAGTTTATTATATGTGGAGATTTTAATTTTGACTTATATTCCAATGAAAACTTTAACTTATTATGTTCTGTAATGTCCTGTTTTAATTTAGGGCCTATAGTTGATTGGCCCACAAGAGTAACCAACACTAGTTGTACTATTATTGATCAAATTTTTACAAGCTATACGAGTACCTGTTATGTTTTTGACAATGTTATATCAGACCATCGTACTGTTTTATCAGAATTACATGATTATGACTCCCCTAACCCAATTAAAAATGAGATAAAAAGATGCTTCAATGATGTAAATATATCAACTTTTGACAAAAACTTAGTCACGGAAAACTGGTCCTGCATTTATCAACAAGAAGACATCGACGAAGCTTTCGATATATTTTATAACTTATTGATTTACACCTTTGAAATCAGCTTCCCCAAACGGAAATTACATGTTAACAATAAAGACAAAAATGGATAAATGATAATATCAAGAAGTCGAGTTCTGGTCTAAAAAACCTTTTCAATAAAAAAAAATTCAATCCAGCTCTGACTGACACTTATAAGGAAACTAAGAAACAGCATTTCAATTTAATTAATAATTCAAAGAAAAAATATTATCAAGATGAAATACACCAATCAAATAACCACACAAGAACTTTATGGAAAGTCGTTTCCGAACTGACAAATAAAAGTACTATAACCAAAAACATGGTCATTACCAAGGGTGACATCCAACTTGAACAACCATCTGCCATTCTGTCAGAGTTCAATAAGTATTTTCTGGAGGCTCCCATGGCATTAGTAAATAATATTGACACGAATGATATCGTTAGTACAGATAAAATTTGCCAAAATGAAACAAATTCTTACACTATTTTTTTAGATCCCTTCAGTGAAAAAGAAATTATGCATATGTTGAGTACAAAAATGAAAAACAAGAGATCTGCTGGAATGGATGAAATACCAACTTTTGTTATAAAAAGAGTCTTGAATTCTATCATAAAACCTATTACATTTTTAGTTAACCTTTCGTTTACAACAGGTAGCTTTCCAAGTAGTTTGAAACTAGGGAAAGTGATACCGATTCAAAAAAATAAGAAATCGAACAATCTAGATAACTACAGACCTGTAACCATTCCACAAAGCATGTCAAAAATTTTCGAATATGCCTTCTTGGATCGTCTATTGAAGTTTACGAATGCCCACAATATTTTGAGTCCCAAGCAACATGGATTTCGTGAGGGTAAATCCACTCAAACTGCTTTGATGAGTTTTTTAACCGAATTAGTAGAGATGTTCGACACTGGCGAGTGCCCTGCTGCTATATTATGTGACCTGAGCAAGGCATTCGAATGTGTTAACCATGTGAAGCTATTGAATACCCTAGAATCGTGTGGTGTGAGAGGAATCTCGAATGAATGGGTATATTCTTTCCTCAAAAATCGTCGTCAATGTGTTTCTCTCAAATTTGAAGTCGATGAACGTATTTCAACATTTTTCTCCGAAATTTGACAGGTTTCTTTAGGGGTGCCTCAAGGGTCCGTTTTAGGGCCTATTTTATTTTTGATCTACATTAACAATCTCGAATCTGAAATAATGCATTCTAATTTTATTGCGTATGCAGATGACATAACGCTGCTAGTATCGGCAAAGAACACCGAATCTTTAAAAAACGAATGTGAAGTTGCCCTAATTAATGCCTCCAATTTTTTCAGTGATCACAACCTATTTTTGAATCCACATAAAACTAAAATTATTCGTTTCCACAATTATCAGAATAAAACTAATCCATTTTCAATAAATATAAATGATACAAACTTATCAAACCAAACTATAGTGACATTTTTAGGCTTGCATGTAGACGAACATCTAAATTGGCATACACATTGTGAAAATTTGATCTCTAAATTAAATTCTATTCAGTACATGTTTAGGAACTTAAAAACATCTCTAAATTAAATTCTATTCAGTACATGTTTAGGAACTTAAAAACAGTATTAGACAGAGCCCAACTCTGTAACATATACTATGCAGAAGTTGAATCGAGACTGAGGTATGGCATCTGCTTGTGGGGCAACTCAACAATGGCCAGAAATGTTTTTATCAAACAAAAATATATTTTACGTTGCATTTCTGGTACTTCTAGAATGTCTTCATGTAGACCTATTTTTACCACTTATGGAATTTTAACTCTTGTTAGTTTATACATCTATGAATAGGCAGTTTATATTTTTAGTAACAGAAATGATTTTAAAACAAACAAAGATATGCACAATATGAATACTCGGAGAAAGAATGAAATTCATACCCTTGTTGCCAGGTATAGAATTACACAAAATTCTCCCAACTATATCGGTCCCAGAATTTATAATCATTTACCACATGATATTAAAACATCTTGTACTGTTAAACAATTCAAATATAATTTGAAATCATTTCTGTTGAAACATTGTTTTTATTCCATAGACGAATTTTATTCATTCAGGTCTGTACAGGTGACTGGATAGATTTTTATTTTAAATATGACGTATTACTTTGTGATATATACTCTTCCAGACTGACTATTCCTATACAAAATGTACTTTTGTCGTTTAAAGGAAAATAAATAAATTGAAATTGAAACTTATTAATTTTTTAATTAAAATGGGAGTGTTTTTGGGTTCAGTGCAAAGGAAATACATCTGGACAAAGATAAATTGTTGTATCGATGTCAATGAATAGTTAGCGCGCGCAGTTACCAACCCACTACATATAAAATGATAAAAATATTCAGATTTGTTGGTTATGTGTTGTCCTAAAGAAGGGTGGAGTATTTGTTAAAATAATTATGTTTTTAGTGCTTGTAATTGTGAAATATGGGTTGATTAGTGTGTAAAGAAAGGGCCTATCAAAAGAAGGAAAAACTTTGAGTGATTTTTTACTGAAAAATTCGTGTTTGAAAACGGTCAAATTTCAATGTTTGGAGAGCCATATTTCGGAAAGTAGTAGAGAGCGCCGCAAAATAATTTCAGATTCGTATTCAGGAGACAAAACTACGCAAGAAACATCACTTTTTTCATCTGCGCAGAAGCCCGATAAGCTTACCTTTACCAAAAACAAATGTCAATTACGAAAAATGAATAGGATGAGATGTACATTTTTTTGCAGGTGAAGGATATTTGAATATTTTGCATAATTTCGAAAACGAGTTCTTGGACACTTTACCAATTGCTGATTATAGAAATCTATTTTATCAACATGACGGGGCACCTCCGCATAATGGTCACTTAGTCAATACAAGAATTGTTTCATGACCAGTGGATAGCCAACAATGGACAATGGAAGATTTTATGCAACGAGTGAGGAATTCATTCGAGAATCTCAGACCCGATTCAATGCGCATGTGCGTCACTAGTGTCACCTGTAACAGGCCCGATTTTGGTAAAATATTATGGTACTGGTGAAGACTAATAAACGTTGTTGATTCTGAATCGCGGGGAATAAGGTAAGGTAAATAGGGGTAATTGTGCTACAGTTTTTCAATAGTTCAACTTTGATTGGCTGTATAACTAGAAAAACTATTTAAAAAACAATTTAAAAAAATAACAGTACACTGAGAGGTTCGTTGCGAACGCAGACCTATATTTTGGAGGCCAGAATCATTCACTTTTAGAAAATGTGATATTTTTTTAAAAACTGTGCCACTATATCACATTTACCCCGTGATTTGGGGCTATTGTGATAACTAACTATAACTCCCTATTGAAACATAAGTATCGATTGGCCGGGGGATATGTGATAGAGTCATTTTTGATGAGAAAAATCGTTTATGTTTTACTATTTTATCTCGAAAAACTGAAGAGTTATGAAATACATCAGAGAACAATTTTTTAAACAAAAAAAAACATTTATTATTCATGCATATGATATAACTCAAACTCAATTGTGTAATAAACAGTAAAATAACCGAAAAAAATCCTTCATGGCACTTAATAAAAAATACTTATAACACATCATATTATATTATAGCCTTGGAATTGTACATTGAATGTAAGGCCTCTGCCCCTCCTGTCAGCAGCTGGATCTGGCAATACTTTGACGATGTCTTGATCAGAAATAGTATCCACATCCTTAATAAGTGACCAAAAAAATTTATTGGTAGAATACTTAGTGAATTTCACATTCCAATCGAGATCAATTCTTTCAATAATTAGACCAATATAATGTTTCACATATTTCTTGGAACACTACTGGACCAAAACCCATTTACCCACTTCAATCACAGTATCTGTTGAACTTTCCACTAATAAGTCTGCATATCATTCAAAAACTCCTCATCTTCATCAGATTCTGTGTAATCTGGGGAAAGCTGTGCGTCTTCATCACTTGAGCTCAAATCTGGCATTTTTCTGGATTTCTGTTTATTTTTTTGTTTCTTTCAACTGGTTTCATTCGTTTTTTTGGCTTGATTCTCTTTTAAGCGTTTCAAAACTTCGTTCGTTGTTAGCACCTCTGAACCAAAACATACCCTCGTTCTTTTTTGTTTCTTGTCAATCACCGGAGTTTGCCTGATAGTTGCCAATAAGAGATTCTCGAAAGAGACATTTTCTTTTTGTGGAAGTTCAAGCACTGATGTTGCAGCAGTAGGTTCATTTTCGCTCACATTGTTTTCATTTATTGGAAGAGAAGACGCATTAGCTTCTACTTCATTGTTAATAACGGTATTTTGCTGTGATTGATCATTTTCACCATTTGGCATATTGTTGATATGATCTTCAAATCGTTTCAAGGTAGCTGGAGCATATGAATATTTAGGAATGACGTCATCATTTAATGGGTGTATTCCTGCTTTCTTAAAACCATTGGAGATGACTTCTCGGCTTATGGATTGCCATGTTTCACATAAAAATTGAGAAAAGATATTTTTTGGCAACTTTTGTCCCACATGTTGTCTTTGCCACACTATCAGTTTCTGCGTCCCATTTACATTTGAAGGACTTGAACACTGACAAGTCCAGTGGCTGTAGCAAAAGTGAACTGCGAGGAGAAAGTTTGAGAATAGTTATATTTTCTCTGATAGCAGTTTCTATAATAACTGGATCAATGTGAGTGCTGTGACCATCGTAGACTATCAAAGCGGGTTTTCTATCACCTAAAGCTGGGATAATAGTTTTCATGAAATAATTACGGAATACATCACTTTTTCCATCCTTTTTTAGTAGCTGCATACACTGTCCCAGGATAGCTCACTTCTTCAGGAGCAACCCATTTATCCCAAAGATGTCTACCCTTGAATATTATTAAAGGTGGTGCTTTTCCTCCTGCGGCGTTACACATAACTAGTATCGTCGTGTTTTCTTTTCCTGGGGTGCTTATTGTTCTAGACGATGGCTTGCTAATTCCACCTACCACTTTACTTCTCCTGGGATCTATTGACAAGCTTGTCTCATCCAAATTCCAAATTTGTGATGGTTTGTCATGCAGATTCAATTTGTCTAGCGTAGATTTCAGGAGTGAAAAGTAATTATGAATAGTGAAAGGATCCAATGCTTTTTTCCTTGAATTTTCCACATTTTGTGGCACTTTAAGACTCAAATGGTGCCCCTTTTTGAATCCAAGGAACCTCTCTTCACCAGGAGTACCATCCTTGAATTTGTTGGCGATATCATTGGTGGTGACGTAAGACCCAACAAGCTCCAGAACTTCACGCCTACTCAACCCAAATCCCCACTGTTCAAGTGTCCTAATGCCATTTGCTAATTTAACTTCTTCCTCATATGGAATAGGAGTTAGACGCCCTTTACTCTTACTTATTTTACCTCTTAATCCTTTAAATCGGGCATACAGTGAATAATATGGAATATTGAATGCTTTTGAAGCAGCTTACATAATCTGCCTCCTTGCTCTGACTGAGACTAATGCATTTTGCAGATCAACTTCCGTATATACAGGCTTAGCCCCTTTCTTTTTATAATTGCGAACCATGATCAACAGAACTGCTGCTGCTAAAAACCATATTGACAGATAGCTAAGTATTTGAGTATGAACTGATGAATACAAACAGCGGGGCAATTGTGTTATTATTATTAGCATTACCCCAGACAGTGAGTCTCACATTTGCCCCATACTCGTTTTCATTGGGGTAAATGTGATGTAACTTCAAATAACCTTCTACAGAATAATATCCCCTTAATCTTCATAAAATATACATTGTACAGTATGCAATGAGTATATAGGCATAATAAAACCATTACTTACCAAGTACCAACTACGAAAAAACAATTTTTGAAACAAACGGTTCGTATACGTATTTCATGTTATGAATACGACCTTCGCGCAACAATGGCGTGCTCACTAGTGCGCCGATCATGAAGGTTTGTCTAGTGTCGTGTAGATGACCGGTGATATTAAGATGATTGTACGCTAGATGTCAGACATAATTAGCAATTCAATAGAAATATATGATTCACAATTACAATTGTCCCGTTATTACATTTACCCGCATTCACCTTATTTAGCCGATTTGAGTACATATTTTCACATATCTATGATTACAAATATTCAGCAAAGCCCATCAGAAAGTAGAGTACTGTTATTATTATTATTTATCCACCCCAAGTAGTCGGTGCGAATTTCAAGCAGACACTAGATTGGAAAATAAATTGAAAGTACAAGAAACTATGAAAAGTGATTTCAGCTAATATTATGAAAAATATAAACTCAAATTTGTATTTATAAAATTGGATGCGTCCATATTATAAGAAGCTCAAACGGTTTTATTAGAAAATATCTTAAAGGAACAAGATAAATGCAAATTCACGAATTATGAAAGAATCAACGACAACAAACACTACACAAAACGACAAAACAAAATCTGAAATTCTAAAATCCGTCTCTGATCTCTGTCAAGAGTGACAGATCTTAATGACGAGTCTTCCTGTTGATGAAAAAGCACCGTGGCACGGTCATTATAATTACAGTAAGATAGGGTACCTACATTATCGTATTAAGGCTGAGTCAAGTCTCCGGTCTGACCAATATGATTAAACCAGCGCGGTCATTTGGATGACATGACGACCTAATTAGAACTGTTTGTATGTGACCAATATTTTCAATCATCTGATCGGTCCGACTCATCGTCATACTTCATACTGAACGCGCGTGCCTTGTCCGACCGGTGACTTGACACAGCCTAAATAAGTTTCTTTCGCGACTGAAATTCGGATAAATCTATCTCTAAAAGGTTATTTCGGTTTAAAAAGGTCCTGAATACGCTGACAAATTTCTCTCTTCCAAATGACGTGGGTTTTATTGCCTCATGACACAAAACTGTGACTTGGAACACCAAATGATTTTCAAACTTGGCAACGATCTACCTAAACCACACTGATGACGAGCACGCGCACAATCGTAAACGGGTCACATACGCGGCATGCTTTTCGCTGAAAAAATTGGCGGGGTTAGCATTCTCGTATATAATATATATTTCTACGGGTAAGACCAAATGACCGGTTCTGATGCCACAGAACCTGTGGCGGAATTAGCATTGTCCGTAATGGACCAAACCATCCGCATCCACCGGCGCGCTTAGTTTTGTCGAACGTTGACTCAGCATTCTCGATTTTAAACACCTGAAGTGGTGAAGTGATTCTTTGGCATTTTGACTGAATGTTCACTGTTCAATCAGCATACAATGATGCCTACATAACATATCAATTCATATATTCCATTGACATGAAAGCTATTTAACGGAATTTCGTGCCCACTTCAGATTCAGGTCGGTTCATTTATTAACATGAGCGTTTTATTAATAAAACATGACTACAGGGTGGAAACGAAAGATGCTTGTTGACTTGGTGAGTTGCTTAAATCAACAAATGTGAAAAATTTGGTTAAAAAAAATTGAGAAATTTTTCAAAATTCATATAAAAAATAGAATATGTTCAAAAATGTATTGTTTAACTTTCGGGATACCTAGTTGGACAAAACAAAATTTTCTTACATTCATAAATTGGCTACTCCATTTGTACTGAGGTAAAAATGTTTTATCGATATTTTTCGTAAACTGAAACTTTCGATTGAAAATGTGACGGTATATGATTTGTTTCATCTTGTTTGATAAAATCCAGAACTGCATCTAGATTTGTGGAAGCCAAATATAGAAAGAGAAGCTTTATTGAAACATTTCAAACCAAAATATTGCAATAGCTTAAGCTTATTATTAACAACTTTCGTTACACTTGTACATTATCAACAATGATGCTAATTCGGATTGAATATTTTAGAACAACCGTATTTATCAAAGGAAGTTTGTGAAAGTGAGACCTTAAATTGAAGACATTAATTTGAGGAGAACAACTGAGAGTAATGCATATGGATCCTCTTTCATTTATACATAATTTATATGAACAGTATTTCACACTTCGATACCAAGGGAAAGATTACAAGCTTAGCAGACGACACTGCTATAATTTATGAATCTGATATTGGTGAATTTGAAAACAGAACGCGAACCTGATTTCAATAAAATAGTCATGTGGTTCAGGTATAACAAGTTAACACTGAATTTAGGTGAAACAAAGTACTCATCATCCAACGGAGGCGATCCATAACATACAGAAGGTAAGAACTTACTGGGTAGGTAAAAAACTTACAGTCGAACTCCACCAAATAAAATCTTTATTGATAGTGTGAGTGTAGTCAGAGTCAGCAGCAGGACATGTTTCGAAGGATTAATCCTTCATCTTCAGCGAAAAAAGGTTACAAACTAATGATATACAGAAAAGAGAAATGTTAAAATATTGAGAATAACAGTATTAAATTTAGAACATACCATATGTGGTGGAAAAAGTGATTCTATATAAATGTAGAATAATTAAATTAAAACAATTGTCAAACTGACAGTAACCGCATAACGAGCAGGTCCCTAACTGTTAGGGGGTATGATTGGATCTCGCCAAATAAATCATTATTTTATCAAAACTTTTGTTACACCGTGACCATGCACGAGCTCTTAATGCAAAACAATAGGGTTATGTTATGAAAAGTGAAAGTAAAAATTGTGGATAAAATCTGTCATCTGTCGAGTGAGACGTCACGACTCAAAGTGACAGAGTGACTGTTCCGTGGACCTGTACAGAGCAATCATCATACAACATCGACTGTCAGTTATATTAGACTATAATAATAGAAAAAATAAAAGATTTATTAGTAATGTAGAACATTGGTTGTTGATCCTTACTTTCTGGAGCGCTCTCTAATCTGTTGCCGTGATGAATCCTGTAAGCGATTGCAGTGTTCATCCCGGCGGCGAACGATGACGGGCACCGGGCCCCCGCGTGTATACAACCGTGATAACCTGGACTGCACTGATGATGGACTTCATCCCGAAACCGGTCTGCAGTTGGTTCCTTGTTTGGATCAGGCGGTGTCCTGCTGTCTGTCTCTGAGAGCTCTTGCAAAGTTGTTCCTTCAAAGTAAGGATCTTTGCACATATGTCTGACAGATATAATTCAATATCTGTCGAGGTATTAGCCAGAAAAGTAGTTGTTTTCTGTCGGACATATGCCATACAATCTATACAAAGGTATAGTGAGTTCCTAAAGGATTGTTTTCGACTGTTTTACAGTCACTGGAACATTTATTGCTCCTTGAAACAAGTATTCAGCATACATATATATATATATATATATTAAAAAATAAAAAATCTGCACAAAACATAGCTTATTATGAGTAGAAAATGCATTCAAAATCTTGTTTTTTGTGCGATAAACGGTTCCAGAGATATTCGCATAAAACTATAATTTTTTTTTATTTCAACACTTTGTATCTCGAAAATGTTGAATTTTAGAGGGTAAGTTAATAGAAACTTTTTTTCATATTTTTGAACGAGCTATCACATCCGGAAGTCCTGCGCATTTATTATGAAACACCCTTTATTGAGGCAGAACTGATTTTTTTGTTATGGATTTCAACATGTTTGTTTGAAAGTGAAAGTGTTTGACAATGTTTCACTTTGAGTAATGTTATTTTGGACTTTCCTTGTCTAAAAAGAACCTAGAAAAATTAAATTCTCTGCAATTTTATTCACGACTTTTCAACTGTTAAAATCTACAGTCGTTATCAAGTGTATACACTTTCAACATCCTGTATCTTAGAAATAAAGCGGTTTAAATGATGAATTTTTCTTAAAACCATCCAAAGATTATCGCTCCTTAGGATCAGCATTCAGTTATGAAACACCCTGAAATACCTAAAATGTTCTATTTCACTTAATTTTCTTCATGACTGTATATTTCATTCCAATCGCTCGTTGAATGTGATCATATTACCAATAATGGTGCGGTATACTAATCATCAGCGTATCAGTTACATTCGTTTCGAAAAATTGACTGTTCAAAACCGTAACCCGAAGGAATTTTATTTCCTTCTAGCACGTGCGTAATTGGAATCTGTGAAGCAATTGCCGTTTTCGATTTCTCTGACCCTGTCTACGTGCCGGTCGTTATAAACTTTATAAGATATCACTGACGTTCATGTCATTATATTTTCAGTACCAGCAATAATTGACAAAACTCTTCTAACCATTCCTAATGGATATTCTGCAATAAAATCCACAGAATTTCAGTTATGTAGAAGGTATTTGCAACAAGTTACATAATAACTATTTATGATACAAGTTCGTAAAATAGGACTTTTTTTGTATGAGCGTGAAGAGTACAAAACAGTAATTCCAAATTTGAATATTTCGAACATTTCAGTTCTTATTTGTATTATATATTGAAATTCGAACAGAAGATAGGTACCAACAGAAACATTCTAATTCTTATTTATATTAATATTTGTATTAAAATTCGAGCACTTCCCGGCCTAGTCCGGGAAGTACGTACTTCCCGGACTAGGACTAGCTGGGTGACATATATACCTATTCAGGTATATAAAATATTGATGATGCGTTTTTTCATTTCATTCCCATACGCAGAGATGTTCACAAAAATAATATTTAATTAATTGTCTGATGAGGAGGGAGAATAGATCAATTTTTACCAGCTATTCAATGAGGTATTACAAGTAGAGATTTCTATTGAAAGTATTGGAATGCATGTGGCTGTAAATCAAGGGGGTGATGGGGGTTGGCTATAATGGTGGGGGGTGATAGGAAGGAATATTTCATGAAACTTTCATATCCTAGTAACAGTTATGGACAGTTCGTAATGATATAATTTTATTCATGAGCTGTAGCATTTGAAAGCATTCAAATCGTCACCCTGTACGTGGGAAACTATATACTGTTGGACAAGCAATCATATGAATCCTCATGTAGTTGATCAAGACCCATACTTTATGAAAAAATTGTTAAATTCTAGCCGTTTGTTTTCTAATTTTAACGGATTGAGTGAAAATCAAAACGATTATGGTATTGATTTTTATCTATTTCTATGAACATTGTCTTGTCATGCTGTAATGCAACACCCTTTGTTAGATATTATTTTTTATTCATATGGACGGACTCATGAGCTACAACTTAGATACATTTAGTTTATTTCTAAGACAGTTCAATTTCGAATTAGAACACAAAAATCAAATCGATGCATAATACCCAAAGTAGCGAAAATCGAATTTTTGATACCCTGTACCTCGAAAACTGGTCATAGGATCGATCTGTAAATTGGACTACGTAATGAGAATGCCAAGATCTACAATATATCAAAATTTGAACAAAATTAGCCGAAAGCCATTTTACGTACTAAATGTGCGGGGTCCTTTCTTCTTTGGAATTTGGCCGCAACAAAACATCGAATTACAAAATTTTCCTGCAAAATACTGGAAAAGACTTAATGATGTTAAAGAATAGAGAATAGGTAACTAAAACTGGGAGAAAATTTTGACATCGAATTTTTATTACTTGCACGCTATTGTGTATTTTTCCATAGCACACTTTTTGATGAAAATATTCCGTTACCAATGTCATCACCATAATGTTATTTATTTTTTTTTCAAACGAAATTGCCTGTACGATATTTCAGAAATGGTTTTATAATGATATAATATTATATTGATCACCAATATTTTCCAATTTTATCGTTAGTAATACACCAATATCTCTGAATGTTTGCATTTTTCCTATTACAATATCATGCCAATGTTTTTATAATATTGCACCACTTGGGTATATGCAATTTGATAAGAAAATGATCTGAATCTAAATGTATTTTGAATTATCTCTCTTTTTGTAAATTAGTTCTAAAGTCTGAATTTATCTGTTTATTGAGCAGATGATTTGAATTCTCAGCAAAACTATAATGGTATTAATTGATTTCTGGTGGATACTTCCATGGTAAAAATTCATTAAAAGCATCTGCCATCACCTGCGCCGGCTTGATGAACTTTCTCTCTGTTCAGAAAAATTATTGTAAATTTACTGTAAAACGAGTTTTTGTATGAATCTAAAAATCATTTTTCCTATCAGAGTGAGTCCATAAAGCAATTAAAGGTTGAAGAAAATCAGTCCGTATAACAATCCTCAAAATAAGATTTATCAGTTATCATCTATATCATTATCGATATCTTAATCATTATTGTTATCATCATAGTTATCATAACTATGATTGTTATCCCATCTTATGTGCAACGAAAATAATAAAAGATGGAATTCACACAGGAAATTCTTATCGTTCCAAAGTCACTAAATTGAGACTTTATATATTTGTCACAGCTATGTGAATTTAAATGTCACATTCTTCACTGAAAAGCACACAAACTTCAAGGAACTCTGCTTTATACATTTGAATCTAATTATACATGCTGAGAAGTCGTCGACCTGATTCATAATCATTATATGGGTTAAGTATTAATAGAGATAACTACATTGAAAAAGCTTTATATTTTCTTGCTGCTTCATGATGTTTACGTATGCTTGACAAGTAATAATTCGAACAGAAAAATAAACAGTTACATAATTGAATAGCCAAATATTTCAACTTCATTATTTAGACATCACATTCACTTGTTGTGTTGACGTACTGCTGGCAGGCAGCATTCGAACTATTTTATTCTATCAGAAAACCACTTCAGATTCTGGCGAGATCACTAAATCCATATTATATCTCATGTGAATGCAGTCATATTTGGAGATAGTTTCTTGAAATTACTTCCAATGACTACACTGATTCAATTCTTCAATTTAATTGAATGTGAATTTAATGGTGCAAATGATTATCACATTGTCGAAATACCAGTCTCTCTAATTATATTACGAGGAGGCTATGAGGAAGATAATGCAGCTACAAAGAACGAAACAGTTAATTAATGACATAAGTGTACCACATGCATAGATCAGTGTTATGGCCGATTCTCTCCATATTTATATCAATTAGTTGTTCTGACAAGTAAAAATCATTCACTTGTCTGGATGTTGATGATTCCCTATTATTTGAATCTAAAGAATTGATTGATTTACAAAATAAAACTTATCAATTTTGATGTTGAGAGCTTGCAAAACTAGTTCGGTGACAATTATTCCTTTTGAATGTATCTAAAAGGAGGGCAGTACATATGGATATATAATAATCTCATCAATCTACTCAACATGCAGTGTATCTGCTGCGACACCTGATGAATCGAATTCTGGACAAAGGACCCCGCAAAATTCTTATGGAATTTGGGTCCCGGTGGATTTTTTTGGATTTTTGGTATGATGTAGTCCATGTAATTCTCAAACAATGTTATCATTGCGCCAACCCAAAAAAATTAACAGTTTTGCTGCTAGGGGGCGCAGATTAGACTATTTATTTTTGAACCCGGTAACAATATTTTCACTTGTTTCATTATTGCTAATGTTGCACAATATTGTGCTGTTTTATACAAAAAATTCTTACCCCCTCCCCTTTTTCCCCCAACCCCTATTACGAAACGCAAAAAAAATATTTCTCAAATGTATCGTCGAATGTTTAAATATGCCTAAATAAGGGAAATAGCTTTTTTTTATGATTATCCCCCCACCCCCGAAATGACACAAAACGAAAAAATTTCGGTGGATTTTTCTGAATTTTTGATATGATGCAGTTCAAGTTATTTTGAATAGAAATAAATTGTTTTGAAGGAAGTAGTCCATACTAAAAGTGGAGTTTCAATGTCAGCGAAGTTAAGTAAAACTCGAAGTCGTCTCCACAATACCTCCCCTCAACATTGGGTTGAAATATATATTGTGGAGACGACTTCGAGTTTTACTTAACTTCGCAGAAATAAATTGGGTGACAAACCCCAAAAATGAATAGTTCTGATGCTAGGGGCATTGAAATCATACCTTGCTCAGAATAGACTATTCATTATTATAGGCGGAAACAATATCTCTACGTATTTTTGTTTTATTTTATGCCAAACAATTGTGTAAATTTTTATAAATTGAAAATCTAAAACCTTCCTCTTACCCCCTAACCCTATTTTAAAACACGAAAAAAATGTATTCCCGACTACTTGTAAATGCTTTATCAAAATAAATGTATTAATCAGATCAAATTGAAGAAATCGTACAGTTGTTTTACCTTTCCCTCCCTTCAGAAAAATATTGGTGTAGTTCGCTGACTTCTTAGTAGGGCGTAGTTCATGATTTTTGAATATCAATTAATTGTGCGAATATCTTGAAAATAAATAAAAATTAGATATCCACAATTTGAATTTGAGGTGGTGCCGGAATTATGTTTTTTTCGTGTATTGAAATAGGGGTTGGAGGTAAGGGGAGGTTTCAGATTTTCAATTTATAAAAATGTATACAATTGTTCGGCATAAAATAAAACAAAAATACGTAGAGATATTGTTTCCGCCTATAATAATGAATAGTCTATTCTGAGCAAGGTATGATTTCGACGCCCCCTAGCATCAAAACTATTCATTTTTGGGGTTTGTCACCCGATTTATTTCTATACAAAATAACTTAAACTGCATCATATCAAAAATTCAGAAAAATCCACCGAATTTTTTTCGTTTTGTGTCATTTGGGGGGTGGGGGGATAATCATAAAAAACTGCTATTTCCCTTATTTAGGCATATTTAAACATTCGACGATACAGTTGAATGCACTCGAGAAATTTTTTTTTGCGTTTCATAATAGGAGTTGGGGGAAAAAGGGGAGGAGTACGATTTTTTTTTTAAAAAAACAGCACAATATTGTGCAACATTAGCAACAATGAAACAAGTGGAAATATTGTCACCGGGTTCAAAAATAAATAGTCTAATCTGCGCAAGGTGTGATTTCAACGCCCCCTAGCAGCAAAACTGTTCATTTTTTTGGGTTGGCGCAATGGTAACATTGGTTGAGAATTACATGGACCACATCATACCAAAAATTCAAAAAAATCCACCTGGACCCAAATTTCATAAGGAGTTTGCGGGGTCCTTTGGACTGCTTCTATATAACCAGGTCAGTTACAATTTAGATTCAACTGTAAGAGGAAGTCTTCACCAACACATAGATAGATATTAATTTTGCCAAAGATTACAATGTTGTAATATAGCAGTAGATAAATAGATAAATAAACAAACAAATATTATATATTCATATATACATGGTGAGTCATATTAAGACCGACAAACTCCGAATACAGTTTCCTCACCTCATTTCAAGGTGAAAAGTATTTTCCATGGTATATCATAAAATGCATCCTCTCTGAGATACAGGGTGTCAAAAGTACGAAAAAATTTAGGATTTAATTTTTTTTCTCCAAAACTCCTGAACGAAAAAATTTGAAACTCAGTACACTAATTAAGGTTTATCAACGTGATAATTTGAAGTTTTATATTTTTATTTGCGTTAACCATTGGTGAAGTTACGATGGTATGTGGCCATATTTACCTTCATATTATCTTTGGACAAGTGAATGGGCAAATGAGTGTTTGACATCAGTCAGGCATGAGATTGTTTTGACAGATCAACTGACAAAAAAATCCACCCTCAAATGAGAGTTGAGGTCTGAAATAATTATTGCGAAAAACTGACGCCGAGTACCTACTCTTATTTTGATAAATTTTATGTTGCAGTATCAGTTTTAGAGCCGTTTCTGATTGATTTATCAAAACAAGTAATTTTTTTGGCAACCATCCGGGAAGTCATCCGGGAAGTGTTCACTTCCCGGACACTTTTTCTCTGGGAAAGTAGCACTTCCCGGCCTAGTCCGGGAAGTACGTACTTCCCGGAAGTGCTCGAAATTTAATATAATTAAGAATTAGAATGTTTCTGTTGGTACCTATCTTCTGTTCGAATTTCAATATATAATACAAATAAGAACTAAAATGTTCGAAATATTCAAATTTGGAATCACAGCCAGGGTAGTTTACTCTTGATCATTATTCTATTTTTTGTTCCCCCTGTACACCGTTGGGAAATTTAGAAGTTTGATAACTTGAATATTAGTATTTCGTAATGCACCAATTTTTATTAGGAATAAAATTTTCTGACAAATCGATAATAAAAATGTTTCCATGTGGAAATTTTTGACACTCACTGTATATAGTCATGACCACCTTTTCATAGGCAACCCATTTTAGTCGTTTTCGTCTATTTATGTAACCGAAAAAAAAGTATGTGTCATCCGGTTAACAGATGGGTGAAGGTCGACCTTTCTTCGACTCTTAGACTAAATGCGTTTCATTGATTTGTTATTCTACATGGTTGCCGAAAAAATAGTGTACGCAACACGTCCGAAAACAGTTTTTTTGGACTCGTACACTTCCAGGACTCGCTAACGCTCGTCCTAGAATTTGGTCTACTCGTCCAAAAAACAGTATTTTCTGGAATTGTTACGTAAATTACTAATCCAATCAGCATATTTTTGACGAAAAAACAATGATATATTTCTTGTATGTTTTATGCGTTGATCGGTGGTGAACAGAACAGTCTACAACAAACTAGTCTGAAAGGTTCGACTTTGCAATCAGTTATCACGGGTCGAAAAAAAAAATTCTGGAGAGAATAGTCACATATCTACGACACTAATTCACGAAAGTTCAGATTAAAAATCAAAAAATTCAAGGTAAAGATAAGGAGGTTGACGGTCTAATTCGAAATGAGTTAAATATTGTTTACCTCATTTCGAGGTACAAAGTTTTCTTCAATTTATACCCTAAATTTCAGCTCCTCTTCGATACAAGGAGTCGAAAGTACGAAAAACATCAAGATTTCTTTTTTTCCTCAAAATTCCTTAAGAAAAAAAATCTAAACTTCGTACATTAATCTAGGTTCATCAATGTGATAATTTGAAGTAATAATTTATAATTTTTGTAAACCAGTGGCGTAATTACGTTCGTATGTGGCCTAACTTTTTTTTATGTATTCTCTCAACAAGTGATTGGACAAATGAGTATTTGACATATAAGGTATATGTCAAATACTCATTTGTCCTACCAAAAACTCGAGTGAAGACATAATTTCCAGTATCGAATGAATGGATATTTGGCGTGAATACAATTCAAGAAGAAACTGCGCAGACAATAAAACTGCGTCAATTGACACTCGACGCGCATTTCGCCGACATAGCAGCATCAGAAGCCTGCACGTTTTCTGGATATAACATCACTCGTCTTTTTTGTGGGAATACTTTAAATCCCTGGTATATTCAACACCTGTAGAATCTGTGGAAGATTTAACGGCAAGAATTTTTGCAGCATGTACGTTATTACAGGATACACCAGGTATATTCCAAAGCCTGAGACAGTCGATGATACGGAGAAACCATTTGTGTATTGAACAAAATGCTAGTCCATTTCAACATTATTTTGATCTAATACCTTTTTTGTTTCTATGTAGTGTATTCAATAAATCGCGCCTATTATTCAAGTAGATATTAAGAAACAGTAATTGTTTTTCCTAATCAAAAACATCTTGATTTGATAATATTTCCCTAGATAATTCAATCAGAAAATGTGTTTGAAAATGATTCTCCAACATAAAATTCAATGAATTAAAAGTAATTATTTTCTGTCTTTCGCAAATATTATTTCAGAACTTATGAATTTGAGACTGGGTTTGTTTATCAGTTGAAGAAATTATGGTCACATATCAGTGATTTTACAACATCGCTTCGATAAAATAATATGACGAATGAAAAAAAAAGTAGTTTGTCGGTTCATGAGGTTGACAATTATTCCTATATGTTGTAAGAAAGAGTAGCAACCTCAGGTTGATTAAAGATGGACTCAAGGGGACAGCACACAGTGTAAGGAGCTCAACCCCCACCGAAAGTGCACACCTTACCGATCTCCCAACTGACGAAATTACCAGGAAAATTATTTTCGAGAAATTTTTTCGACCGTAATTAAATACCAAGAAAGAATGGAGCACATAATCCATCCAAGCACTGAGAAGGAATACTATAGCATGGTACACGGACGGGTCCAAAACTCCCGACGGAACTGGAGCAGGAGTCTAGAGCTAGGCCTGTGGGGAACAAACAGAAACACCCCACCATATATTGTTATGTTGTACATCATAAGAGATTGTATATACTGGGATCACACCAGCTGACGGTGGGTGAAATACCACGAATAGACCTCCTCAAAATCCTCAAATTCCTCAAGGGATTAAGGCTTGAGGGGCTGCTGTAAACGAGAACATCTTGAGATAGCAGCAGAAGATGGGGCACAATAGATCTAATCAGGTCGCAGCGCATCAGTTACCATCCACACTTACCATTACCAAGAAAGAGTATTGCATACAGGAAATTATATCTGCACTAAATACATTTCTTCAGTTTTTCGCAAATATCTCAGTAACCTCCACTTTCAGACATATGAAATGTTATGACTTCTTTGTCCATTTGGTCTAAATAAAATATTAAGAAAAGTATGGCCAATTACCACCGTAACTAGGCCACTGGCTTACGGAAATTATAAATTATAACTTCAAATTATCACATTGATAAACTTAGATTGGTGTACCAGGTTTTTGAGAAAAATAAAAATCTTAATTTTATTCGTACTTTCGACACCCTGTATCTCAGAGAGAATGTATTTTAGGACATACATTGATAAAAACTTTTTATTTCGAAATGAGATGGGGAATCTGTATGCGGAGTTTGTCAGTCTTATTCTTACTTGAATATACTTACATGTTCGTTCGAATTGGTATTTGAGAATGTGTGAATAATGAAGGAAAACAAAAAAGTATATATTGTTCGGCCTATGGTCGGTGAACGAGAGCAAAGCGACAGATTCTGCTAAATTTCTTTCAGTTTTTTTTTTTGGTTCGTTCAACTGACTTTCTTTACTTTCATGTTTATTTTTCAAGTTAACTATTTTTACTGCTATGGAGGAGAGATCGGTGATATTTGTATGGATAATGGTTGGGTAGTATTATATTTCAAAAATCTGTTGTCCAAACAGTACAACTTTATTGGCAGACGTTGTATATCCTGTGCATGTACAGGTTGATCCATTCTTTCGAAATAGTAAGTATATTAAAGTATAAGTGGATAATAAGGTCTTTCAAACACGAGCGATTTTTTTATAGCAATACTTTTCGCTATTTTTTTGATTGGTGCAATTCGAAAACAAAAATACTGGTTTTATTACTACAAAATATGTTCATATGCACTAATAATGTGAAATGGTTGAATTCGTGATGTGACATCAGTATACCTTTCGTTGTCATTGAAGGTAAAGCAGAATCGCGGTTAATATGGCAAAAATCTAATACAATACAATACAATACTTTTATTCATCACTCAACTTAATGTACAATTTCCATTGCATATACAAGTTATCAGACTAGTCAACAAAAAACATTCATTTGTCGGATCACAATACAATGCAATACAATATAATCAAATCACATGTAACTTATATACAATATATTACTTTATTTAGTCAACTTAGTATACGATTTCATTATATAAAGTTATCAAAACAGTTACATTCAGATCATTAAAATACAATATAGGCAGATCACAGAGAAGTTTTATATTGAACTGTTTCAATTATAACTAAAATTCTAGGTAGTCATTCACTGAATAAAATGCCTCCTTCAATAAAAATGTTAAAAGGGTAGTTTTCAGCTGTTTTAAATTGTCTTTCCCCAAATATACTTATAAAGTTGTTATAGCAGATAATTTGTTGATATTCATGAGAATTCTGACATATAGCAAGTCTTGAGAATGGTTGATAATAATGATTCTTACCGCGGGTGTAGTACTGGTGTATGTCCTTATTTCTTGGTGAAAGAGAGTGACTTTTTTTAAAATCATTAATTAGTATATAGATATATATAGTGAAGGTAGAGTGAGTATTTCCAATTCAACAAATAATGGTCGACAGTGAGTATGTTGATTTACGCCCATCATACACCGGACAATTTTCTTTTGAGCGACAAATGCTTTGTACACATGTGTCGATGTTCCCCAGAAAAGAAGGCCATATGACAAGGCTGACTGAACCAACCCAAAGTATGCCAGCTATATATTTGGGGTTACCGTAGGTTTCAATTGTCTGACTAAGAAACACATTGAGCTGAGTTTGCTTGTCAGGTTGTCTATATGATGCTCCCAAGACATTTTATGGTCCAATGATATCCCTGATAGTCCTGAATTACATTCTTTGGTAGGAACGACATGTAAAATGTCTTGCTGACATTTACTAGTAGACCGTTCTTCATGCAGTAATCAGAAAACTCATTAATACCGTTTTTGGCTTTCTCAAGACATTCTCGATCAGATTTTTCACTGATACCAAAAGTTGTGTCATCTGCATACTTAACTAATACATTGGCTGAGCTACATGATTTTGGTAAATCGTTTATGAACAAAATGAATAGGATAGGACCTAGAATCGAGCCCTGAGGCACACCAACAGTTGTCTTTCATTTCTGACTTAACATTATCAATTACTACGGCTTGTTTTCTATTTGTCAGGTAGGATTTGACCCAGTCATTTGCAACACCTCGTATTCCATTACAACTAAGTTTTTCAAGAAGTACAATGTCATCTATGGTATCGAAAGCACGACTCAGGTCAAAGAATATTGTTGTGTTTGTTTCATGTTCAGGATATTATATATGTAGGAAGTCAGTGTGTCAATAGCTGAATTTGTAGATCTCGCCTTTCTGAAGCCATGTTGGCATGAGGTTAATAGATTATTTGGTTCTAGAAAATCTGTCAACATGCTGTTAAAGCAGGATTCAACTACCTTCGCTAGTTGACTTTGTAGACAAATGTTCCTATAATTGCAGACTTCCTTTTCTGAGCCTTTATTCTTAAATATTGGAAGTGATTTTGAGATTTTTAAACTATCTGGATACTGTCCTGATTTGAAAGATTCATTTATTAAATATGAAAGAGGTGAAGAAATGAGGTGTGCCACACTGCTCAATACCCCTTCTGTAATATCATATATACCTGCTGCAGGCTTTTTTGAGGATTTTTCAATTTCTGGTGGCGTATAGTTGTTGTCAAGAATAGAGTTTTGTTTGTGATTATTTTAAGATCCAGTGTATCATAGTCTGGCTTTGGTCATTCAAAATTCAAGAAAAAGTCATTAAAACAGTTTGCTATATTTCCTACACCTGTAACTTCTAGGCCATCATTTTTAACGACACCTGTTAGAATGTTTTGGGATCGTGTACTTTTCATTTCGCCAATTATTTTCCAACTTTTCTTGGTTATATTAGATGCATGCAATAATCTATTATTATTTTGGGATTTTTTTGTTTCAGTTAGTTTTGTTTTGTATAGTAGCTTCAGATCTTTATATCTTTGATTGATTATTTCATTTCCTGAACTTTTCCTTAATTTATTCATTTGACAGAGAGTTTCGTGTAGTTCCTTCAGTTCCTCTGTGTGCCATTATTGTTCTTTGTGGTGCTTTTTTACTTTTTAATGATGCTCATAAAAAAGAAAATGACAACTTCATCAAATAGATGGAAAAGCTAAAGGTAACATATGAATGAACGAGTTGTTTATTTGACGTTACAAGTTATTGCTAATAGATCAATGATCAAAAGTTATCATTTAGACTTCACGTTTTTCCGAGTTGTTGATGTTACCATGGTAACTTTAAAAAAACGCGCGTTTTTGAAAGTTCGATTTAAACACGCTGAGGTGTGCTTTAAATAGGTAAAGTGGGACACCAATAAAAAAGATATAGTTTAATTCAGTAGGTCACACTGTTGAATGCCACTCAGTTACTCCAACTGGATGAACTGTTTGTCCCTCATGCAAGTCCCACATAATGCTATCATCATTAAATTTTCACTCACGAGCACTTGGTAAACCATTTGGCATCGGCTACAAACAACGTTCAAGAGTAAAGAGAAAGTTATTACGCAAACGTAAGTATTCATTGAGTAAATCGAATATAAAAGAGTGTATCTATTACTTCATCACATAATTTCCGCGGTATTAATCGTATCAAAATAAACATAAATTTAATGGAGTTAATCAAAAACCCACACGCGAAATACTGGGAACGGTTCTCTGGTTCGAGTGTGGTGTTTGTTGGTCGACAGGTGATGGTACTATAGCCTTATTGGTAATATTGAACGGCGCCAACAACGTCCACGCATTTTTGCGTCACATAAAACACAACCCGTCCACTGAATCACTCATTATTTTTTGATTGTTAATTGTGGAAGAAATCAATAATGCGTAGTTATACTAAGGAATACAGTTTGTTCACCTCAGATCACTCTTTGTTCATCACAATGGCTGTGGGAATGTTAAATCACATATTCGAAAGACATTGGATATATTTTGAATTATTACATATGTGGAACATAACCTTAACGACATATACAAAATGATGGTCAACATCATTATACGTATTCATTTTACGTATTTCCTCATAAGTCCCAATTTTCAGCGTTGAATCAACGTCATACTTCAATGATCATATTTTCATTATCAAAATGACGTATTGTGCTCGATGTCCAAGGAATATATCATTAAATATGTCAAGTAACTGATTCAAAAGTTATGTCCCAAGTTATTGTTGTTTTTATTCCCATCAACCGATTGCACCCCTACGCGAAACCCTCAGAAAACTTCGAGATACTTGTGTGAGCTAGGGAAGACGCAGACCTAACCATTTAACGTGTGATGCCATGCTCGAGACCGATGACCATGCGGGGATTTGAACCCTGGACCCTACGCTTGAGAGGCGAACGCTCTACCCGCACGACCACCACGGCAGGTATCAGCGTTGTAATAACGTCATATTTCATTGATCATATTTTCATTATCAAAAGAACATGTTATAATATATTCAATTCAAAACTCATGTTCCCAATACAACGATCCTTTCTGAGGCGATAAGTTCCAACGTTCTGCGTTGCATCAACGTCATACTTCATTGATTATATTTTTATAATCAGAAGGAGGTATCATGCAAAATGTCCAAAGAACATATCATAATAAATGTCAAGTAACTGATTCAAAACTCATGTTCCCAAAACGACGGTCTTTTCTGAGGCGATAAGTCCCAACTTTCAGAGTGCTCTCAACGTTATACTTTGATGATCATATTTTCATTATCTAAAGGATTCTCCACATGACAAGAAATGGTTATCATAGTAGAGTGTAGGGGGGGTTCTACAGGCTTTGCAAGTCTGCAGCTTCACAAGCACTTCGACCTATTGTGCATGTTATCAAGGTAACAGACGGGTCCAATAACTAACGGACAATTCACAAGAGCGATCGAAAAGTATTCACATACTGTATTTGAGGTAATACTTCATAACTTCAATAGCAGCAGCACCTATCGTATGGTAGAGTACTTCATATTGATTATTTTCATCAATGACATATTTTTTAGGTTTTTTAGGTATTTAACTTACGTCGGGCAAGGTATGCAAAAATATATAGTTACTTGGTCTTAATGTATCGAACTGAATATATTATTTTGATTACTATATTACGAAATACGTGATATATTCATGCCAGACAATGTTGATACGTCAAGAAGAGTACTCGACCACGCCACTGAAGATGACTGCCGCAGTTGCAATTGAAACGTTCGGAGATTTTAACAAAAGAAGACCACAGCAAAACCCGGAAACCAGCCAAAACATTGACGCCAGCCGTGAAAACCTACATTCCTATACATGATAGAATAGTTTTTATTGATCATTTTGATCATATTTTTGTAGGTATTTCACTTGCATCAGGAAAGGTACACAAAAATAGCCGCAATTGTGAAAGTATTCACGCCCTTGATACGCATTAGTAGTACGACGGACTATCCAGTCATATTCACGTGACTGTTCGCGCAAGAAGTGGGAATTACACAATCTCGTCTTTGCAAAACTGTAGTGTAGTATTTGGTCATACAATTTATTAATTTGAATGAAAAATGTTTATTACAATATTATGGAAAACAAAAATTATTCATATTTTGTCTTATGCCAAGAAAAGTTCGGAGATACAATATTTGGAAACATAACATAAATGATACGTTCAAATTCCATTCTCAACAATATCATCACCTAGGAGATATATCCACGATAGAATAATTCAAATTGATTAATTTGATCAATAGGTGAACATATTTTTCAGGTTTTTAACTTACGTCAGGAAATGTATGCAAAATTACATGGTTACTTTGTCATAATATTCTTCTATTTGAATAGAACATTTTCATTACTATATTATGGAAAACCAAAAATATTCATATTTTGTCTGATAACAGGAAAACTATGAAGAGACAATATTTGAAAACATATATAATTAAAACGTTTACATTCTATTTATCCATATTACGAAATATGTAAAATATTCATACTTTTCCTGATTCCAGTAAAACTTTGGAAAGACAATATTTGGAAACTATATTTTTATATTATTTTCCAAAATTATTATTAAGAGACATATTCATGTCAAAATTATTTTTAATTATCAATTTGATCAATAATTTTGTGTTTTTTGGGTGATTCAACTACGTCTAGCAAAGTATGCAAAAATACATGGTTATTTTGTCATAAAATTTAGCGATTTGAATAAAACATTTTCATTACTACAATATGAGAAATGAAAAATATGCACATTTTGTCTGATATTAGGAAAACTTTGGTGAGACAATGTTTGGAAACAAATAAATGACAAGTTTAAATTCGAATTTAAAAATATTTATGATAAAATGGATTAATTGGTTATTTTGATCAATAATAATAATAATGTGCCCTTATTAAGAAAAAAAACAATTAGAGAATAACATAAAGATAACGGGTTGCGATATTCGCATTACACGCTCTTCCATATAACCACCCCAAGTGAACACACATTTTCAGGTGTTCAATTAACCTCAGAAAAAGAAGTATAGAACTGAATATAATTTTTCATAACTATACAGTGTGTTTCACTTCTCATGGAAACACCCTCGTATCTTCCGTAATTTTTGACGTAGAACGATGGAATTTTTAGGATCTACATATAAACCAAGAATGAACTCATTGCATAGAAGGGGGTCATCCTACGTGATATACACTACACGCCAGAACCGATGAAACCACCCATGGAGGTTCTTCGGGTTGTAAGGCCGACGTATGTTAAGAGAAGATCTCGACGT
This sequence comes from Chrysolina oricalcia, assembly GCA_944452925.2. Taxonomy (NCBI): domain Eukaryota; kingdom Metazoa; phylum Arthropoda; class Insecta; order Coleoptera; family Chrysomelidae; genus Chrysolina; species Chrysolina oricalcia. The sequence continues at coordinate 9,298,047 of OX101814.2, read as the reverse complement.
TTCGCCAACACGAGTGGTTAGCATTTCAAGAGAAAGTTTCTGGTTTGTTAAGTCGCTGTCAAACATACGTCGGCCTTACAACCCAAAGAACCTCCATGTAAGTGACGATGGCCGCGAAAGCCTTTCAGAATGTATAATTTTAATTTGTTTCACTTCTCATGGAAATCTTCCGTATCTTCCGTACTTTTCGATGTAGAATCACGCAATTTGCAGGATCGAGAGAAACACTAGAAATGAACTCACTGCACAAAAGGGGTCATCCTACGTGATATACACTGCACGCCAGCAACGACAGAAAAAATGGGTGGTTCCATAGAACCACTCCCATTGGACATACGAGTATGTCACGATTAGAATTAATTCGAAGAACATTTACATTATATCAAATTAATAATAATTAATAATATTGAAGTACCACGTTTTGTCTATCAAAACACTGCATGAAATTACGACCTCGCCATCATTACTGTGTTGTTGAATAAGGCGAAGGCACCAGTTATCGATTCTACAGTGATTTTTTGATGTTTACGCAAACTTTTTCTAGCTGAATAATTTATTGTCTTTTACATGTTAGAGTTTCTTGAAAGATCAGGGATGTCATTTGTATATTTCATAAACCATTTCTATTCCCTTTTCATATACGAGGATATATTGAAAAATTCTCAGCCTACTTTAGAACTAAACAAAATTTCAATGTCAAAATATTTTATTACTCAACATATTCTCCTCTTAATTGAATACATTTATCACAGCGAACCTGCAACGTCTCTAGACCTTTCAAAAAAAATGTTTCTTCTTGCTCTGCAAACCAGACCTCCACAGCTTGTATTACCTCCTCGTTGGAAGGAAATTTACGACCTTTCAAACTTTTTTTCAGTTGAGGAAAGAGATGATAGTCGGACGGAGCCAAATCTGGTGAATAAGGGGGGTTTTCTAGTAATTCAAACCCTAAATCACGAATTTTTTGCATGACAACATGAGATTTGTGTGCAGGGGCGTTGTCTTGCAAAAACAAAATACCTTTGGGTAGCTTTCCGCGTCTTTTCTCTTTAATTTTTTCACGTACAGTGGTCAGTAATGTCGAATAGTAATCTCCAGTTATTGTTCTACCCTTATCCAAAAAATCAATCATGATTACTCCATGGCAATCCCAAAAAACTGAAGCAAGAACTTTTCCAGCAGATTTTTGGACACGAAATTTCTTAGGTCTTGGAGTGTCGCCATTCCATCGATTGTTGCTTTGTTTCTGGATAGTAGAAATGTACCCAAGTCTCATCCATAGTAACAATTCGGTTTAATAAGGCTACATCGTTTTCAAATCGAGCACAGATCGAAAGCGATGCTACTACCCTTGCACGCTTTTGGTCAACATTCAAACATTTGGGGATCCATTATGCAGCAATTTTTCTCAAGTCCAAATTGACGTGAACTATATGATGAACGCGTTCGTATGAAATATTCAGTGCTTCAGATATCCGTTTAAGCGCAATTCGACGGTCTGTTAAAATCATGTCATGAACTGCATCGATATTTTCGGGGACTGACACAGAAACTGGCCTTTCCGATCGGTCATCATCTTCAATGGAAAATTTACCTCTTTTGAAGCATGCAGTCCAATTTTTCACGGTCGCATACGAAGGACATTGATCAGCAAAGGTATTAAGCATATCTTCGTAAATCTGCTTACCTCTTAACCATTTTAAATACAGGTACTTGATGATGGCTCGATACTCCAATTTTTCGATTTTCACAATTTCGGTGGACACATTTTTTCTTTTAATTTATTGCGTAACTCTGGTTTACTTTTTTGACGTCAAACTTTACACTGACACTTCTTATAAGTTATTGTTCGTTGCTATGGTATCGCAATATTTTGTTTATGCTGGGAACTGGTATAGGCTAACTAGATATCAATACATCCTCGTATAATCTTATTGGGAATTTCTGACTATTTCTCAACTGTTTGACTTATTGTCAGATCAGCTCCCATAAAAATCTTCCTGTTTTCGCAACTGTTGTTCAAAACTCTTCCATTTTTACTGTTCTAGACAACGATTTCATATATACTAGATCAAGCATACCCACTCAAACATGAAAGTTTAGTTTGGCTCTATCATTGTTTATATAGAAGATAGTTAGTCAACCTTATGGGATTTATATTGGATTCAAATGGATGCGACATGTAGATGGTGATAGTGAGCTCGCATCCAAGTCATGTCGTAACTTCAGTGATCTGGCCTCCAAGTCATGTCGTAACTTGATTGAAACAATGGGACAGCATTAAAATCAGGGTTTTTTGAAGGAACCTGCATTAAAATGACGTCAAATATTCATGTTTGTAACTAATCACGCTAGATGACACTCGCGTTTGCGTCCAACACCAATTACACAGGCATTGACTAACTATCTTACTTCTATATAAACAATGGCTCTATGGACTACTACTGAAAGTTACAGGCAAGGATCAGGTGGAAAATATTGTTGAGGATCCAACTTGAGGGAGAAAAAATAATTAAAGATGAAAACAGTCAAAATGGAGAAATGGGGATACAGTTTAGAGGTTGAAAGCAATTTTTTGAGTTTTGCTGCGAAACGTGACCTCTTAGCGGAAAATGTTCGATGGAAAAGTTGTAGATAATAATAAATAAAAGAATCGAAAACTTTTGTATTCAACATTTTTCGACATAACCTCAAATTAACCGTGGCAAAAACTAGTTTTCGAGTTATGTAGGTACATTTTTTGAAAAAATACCCTTATCTTCCACGAACAATTGTCTTGATATTTCTTTGTATTTCGAAGATCTATGAGTGATCATTTTAATTGTTGAAATTGACGAAAAACGGTTATTCATTATTATTATTTTTCTCGCATAGAGATGATTCATTTAACATAAAAATTTGTAACATAGTGTTTGTTTCTGGTGTCGAATGAGCATGATTTTTTCGTAATTCAGAAGACGACTAATTTTCGAGTTATATGAATTTTTCGAAAAAATTACCCTTATCTTACACGAACAATTGTCTCGGTATTTTTTGTATTTCGAAGCTCTATAAGTGATAATTTAAATTGTTGAAATGTCTACTTTCGAATGTTCTATGTAACTTGGTGGTTTATTGATCGTTAGACCGCTTAAAAATTCTCTCTAAATTATGATTTTTGACATTTTTGTCATTACAAAAAGTAGTTTATATTGAATTATTCCTAATGAAATATTTGAATACATAATAACACTACAAAATTAATTTATTAGAAAATTTTTTATTCCTTTTGAAATGATTACTTATACACCTTCAAAATACAAAAAACACCAAGACAATTGTTCGTGGAAAATAAGGGTTTTTTTCGAAAAATGAGCATTACTCGAAAACTAGTCTTCTGATTTGCAACAAAATCATGTCCAAATAAGACATACTCTTACGAATGTTCATGTAAATTGAATCATTTATACGCGAGAAAAATACTAAATACTGAAGGCTCGGTTTTTCGCCATTTTTACGGTCAATTTGAGGTTATGTCAGAAAGTGTTTTTCACAAAAGTTTTTAATTTTTTTATTATCTACACTTTTTCCCAAAACATTTTCCGCTAAACGGTCACGTTTCTCTGCAAATCACAATAAACTTCTTCAACCTCTGAACTGCATCCCCATTTCACCATTTTGAGTGTTTTCGTGTTTAAATTTTGTTTTCCTTGAAGTTGGAAACTCAACAGCATTCTCCACCTGGTACTCGCCTGTTACTTTTCTTCTTATTTCAAGCTTTCAGAATTTTTTTTGGCACCATCCTATAAATAGCAATACTAACTGAAACATTCAGTAATGTATTGTGCTTCTCATAATTACTCCCAGTAGGTAAAAAGTAAAATATAATTCGAGTGGTGATGAAATTAACGAAATGAACCGGAGACTAAAACTGACCAAATATTATGTTAACAGCTCATAAGACCAAACTAGGTATTTACAATTACGCCTAGGTAAATGGACTGATGTTTTCAAACGTAAATATTGACCTATTCAATTTTCTTTTGTTTAAATCAATATTGATCTTTAGGTCATCAACTTATACAAAAGACAGTATAGAATTTAATGATCACTACTACTACTAATCTTCAATCACTTCATGGTTACCAGCACCTAAATAATGAATTTCATTCTGGTTGTATACTCGTAATTTTCTGTTGAATGCATCAATTATAATAGTTATTACTATTTTCAATAGATTGATACAGAATTATTGTGTGATTATTATATACACGTAAATATATTATTATGATTTTAAAATAAAATTTTTCCTTTTCTCTGCATGTTATGAAAAATTTTCCAAGATACAATCGTAAGCATCGATCAAGAATTAACTGAAATGTTCTTCGGGTAGATTTTGGAAGAGACGGAAAGTCTCAACTGTTTTTTTTCTTCTACAAACACCTTAACGGGTTTAGAGCATCATGTCATCTTAAAATATAATAATAGCCATTTATGATACAAGTTCGTAGAGTAGGACTTTTTTGTATGAGCGTGAAGTTCAGAATACAGTACAGTACAGTACGAGTACAGAATAGTATATTGTACAATGAGCATGAAATGACATACATTTCCCACGAGTAGGTATTTGAAATTATGTAGTACGAGCGTTGCGATTCTGAATGGTCTTTTGAAAGATGCCAAAATCAATAAGAAGAATATTACAGTGGTTTTTTTAGACATTAGTAAAGCATATGATAACATCGGACATGATCATCTTAATAAAACTATAGTTTCATCTTCATTACCTTAAAAATTACAGAAAGTTTTGATAAACTTTCAGTATGGAAACTCAACTCAGGTTGAAACATCCGAAGGAAAAACCAAACGAATCTTCTTGAGAAGAAGAGTAATGCAAGGAGCACCGCTTTCACCTGCCTTATACAACCACAGATTTCATCATGGACGAATTGTCTGAACTTTCAACTGCGAACACTTTCGGCTACTGTATGCATGAAGACATTCCACCAGAAACAGTAAAGATGAAAAAAGTGCCCTATCTCTTCTAGCACTGGCAAAATTTTTAGAAATAGGTCTCAAATTAAATACAGAAAAAACAAAAATTATAAATGTTAATTAAGAACAGGAAACTCAATCCTGTTGCACTGTTTTGTTATGAATCCATTCAATCCATATCGGAAAATGAGAAAATTGAATATTTGGGAGTGTCTTTCAGAGATGAGATGAACTTTGGATTCTAGGAAATTTAGAAAAATTAATCAAATCTCCTTTATTAAAATGCCAACAAAAATTTCAAGTGCTCAACTTTTCCATATGACCCTCATTAGTGTAATCCTTTCAATCTACTCCTCTTGACAAATTACCAATGAAATTCCTAACAGTCATTGATAAATTAATAAAATCGTCCCTCAAGGAAATTTTGGATTTACCATCCGATATTCCAGATAGTATAATACATTCCTCTCCGAAAGTTTAAGGTCATGGTCTTTTTCGTGATTCATGGGAAGCTTTTTTACAAAGTTTCAACATTTGTAAAAAGCTGAAAATACAGGAAAATATTTACTTGGAGAGAGTGAGGTCTTTTGAGGAAGAAGCTGATTTTTGCATTAAAAATTAAAAATAGTTTTGGAAGATGACAAGTGGACTTACTCTGGTCGTAAGTTACGAGAAATACTGAAGGAAGAGGAATACTTCAAATGGAATAATTTGAAACAAAAGGGAAGAGGGGCAAAACTTTATAATCAATACACACCTGCAAATTCATGGACCAGAACACAAGAAGGTTTGACAACATCTGAGTGGAAAGAAGCCATTAAAATGACAGGATACGTGGTCAACTTACTTTTATATATGTAATATATCTGAATTGTAATTGTTTGTACAATCTTGAATAAAACAATTAAAAAAAAAGGTGTACCAGGCAGATCTCATGATGGTAACCAGTGCAGACACTGTACTGAGATTGAAACCCTTCCTCACGTCTTGGGATCTTGTCAACATGGTAATCTCTTGAGAAATACAAGACACAACACAATTCGCCATTTAAGAGCAACTGAACTTTACAAAAAATTTGAAGTTTATGAAGAAATCAAATGTACAGCTACTAATGACAGTCTTCGAAGGATTGATATCATAGCCATCGACAGAAAGAAAAACGTTGCTTACATATTGGTCCCAAGAATAATATTCGAATCAGATGAATCCCAACCATTTGATGTTGATATGGAGAAAAGGTATATTTATGAACCCACGATCCCTTTCTTCAAGGAAAAATATAAAATAGCTGGTAAAATAAAAATTATTGGTTTATTCATGGGTGCTCGAGGAACCATTACCAAATTCTTTGTAGATTTTGCTAAAAAATTCAATTTTCCTATGAAAATTGTTGAATTTATAGCACTTGAAGTTCTGAAATTATCCATAAGAATAATGAGAGCACACATTTATTGTCAATGACAGAAAACATCTCTTCAAATAGTCTTAAGATATTTTGAATTTATTATTTATTGTATTCTTATACGTTTCTATAGTATTCCTTCTTATTTATACAGACCACATATGTTGGTAGGATGTTATTATTTTTTTATAATAAATATACAGTGTGACACACTTAAGATGAAGACACCCCTGTATTTTAGTCATTTTCTAAAGCAGAGATTTGATTTTCGGTACAGACGTATACCTTCATGGGCTGCACTTTTCGCAATACTCAGCCCGAGTGACAGCCTTAAACCCAGCCTACTGCGATCCCGCGAAAAGGGCAAATTCTCGATATTTTGCGTCGCGTTGGAGATACCGAAAAAAGTTTTTCGAAAAAGTTGCTTAGAAATCGATTTTGACCCTACATACCGAATTTCAACGCAAAATTCGAATTTTGATTTTTTTTGTAATTTTCATATTAAAGTCCGATTTTCAATTAATGATTCTGAATAAGAAGCTAAAGAAATGATAAAATAGTCAAAATCAATTAAATTAAACTGGTCTACCGAAAATCCCCACTGGGTTATAAACTGTAAGGACCAATACTCTCAAAAAGTTAATGCATGGTGTGGTATTTTAGGCGAAAGAATAATTGAACCGTTTTTCTTCAATAATACCATTAACGCTGAACGACTATTGAATTTTTTTGATAATGAATTATGGGAAATCATTGAAAATCTTCCCCTCAATGTGCGACAAGAGATGTACGTTTAGCTAGACGGAGCTTCCGTTCATAATTCTTGGATGGTTCGAGAGTGGTTAAACGAACATTTTCCATTACGTTGGATTGGTAGAAATAGCCCATATGAACAATGGCCTCCTCGCTCTCCTGACATAACACCAATGGATTTTTACTTCCGGGGAACCGTCAAGAATAAGGTTTACAAGTCTAGGCCATGAAATCGGCAAGAACTTTGTGAGAGAATAAGGCAAGCCTGCCATGAAATAAGTATTCCAGAACTTAGGAGAGTGGCCAATAATAATAGAAAAAGAATTGAAAAATGTATCAGAATTGTGGGCGGGCCAGTTGAGAGAGACAATATTTAGAACTGACTTCCAATATTAGTGTTTATTTCATTTCCTGTTCGAATTCGGTTCAATAAATAGTTTTTCATTGTCATTTAATTTTGACCGATTATATTGTTTCTGTTGCTTTTTAGTAACAACTAATAAACAAAATTTGAATTTTTTCATAATGAATATTAGGTTTTTCATTCTTATTTCTACATTATGACGAATTTATTGTTTTCGTAGCTTCTTATTCAGAACCATTAATTGAAAATCGGACTTTAATATGAAAATTACAAAAAAATTCAAAATTCGAATTTTGCGTTGAAATTCGGTACTTATGTAGGGTCAAAATCGATTTCTAAGCAACTTTTTCGAATAACCTTTTTCGGTATCTTCAACGCGACGCAAAATATCGAGAATTTGCCCTGGGTTTAAGGCTGTCACTCGGGCTGAAGGTCTACGGCTGTACCGAAAATCAAATCTCTGCTTTCAAAAATGACTAAAATACAGGTCTTCATCTTAAGTGAGTCACACTGTATATACAGGGTGTTTCTTAAGTTCGTGTAGAAACTTCAAGGGCATGTTGCTGACGTCAAAATAAGAAAAAAGTTCCCATAAACACATGTCCGCAAGTTATTCGTTTCTAAGATACAGAGTGTCAAAGTTAAATCATTATATTTGTTTTTTTTTTGTGAATAAATGCCAATATATTTGTGATATTCGAGTAAAGTTTGGTATCTGGGATGATTTCTCAATGACAAAATCAAATTTTGTGTTAATTGTGAAAAAACTAATTTCCAATTGAATTTATTTTGAGTTAAAAAATCTTGTCATTCAAAATCACTTGCATCGATTATTTCAAATCTCAATAACTCGAAAACAGTTGCTCGCAGTGACCTCTATCAAGAATATATTTTTTACACAAACTAAATAATAAATATTCCCACATACCGAACTTTACCCAAATATCAAAATTATTTTGAAATTATTCACAAAAAATAAAATTAAGAATTTAACTTTGACACTCTGTATCTCAGAAACGAATAGCTTGTGGACATATGTTTATAGAGACTTTTCTTCTTATTTTGATGTCAGCAATACGCTCCTAAATTTTCTACACGTACTTAAGAAACACCCTGTATACACTACCACAATCATAATCAACATCCATATTCTTGAAAATTACTTGAAATTGAAGCAACTACGATAGTCTTAGATCCGGTATAAGAAATATATACCCTCATGTGTCATTTAGTGATACAGAAGAATGTAAGCTACATAATATTCGCATCTACATATTGCAAATAGGATGCCTAGCTAAATTTGGGCCAGAGGATGTTGAACAATAAAACGTTTACTCAAATTTTTTCGATCAACTTCCCCGATCAGTTATTTTGAAAAATCGAACACCAGCTGAAAGAATATACCCTAATGAAAAGAAAAAATGAAAATTGCCTACCATCCCCTCGGCCCAACTATTTGAACGCCTCCATTTTCGTGCGCTGTGGATGACGTCACATGGCGTGATCATTGTTGTTCTTCAGTGTCGTTCGTTGAGACGTACTCTGATTGCTCTACTTGCTTGAAGTTGATATTTTATAAAAGAGTAAGACAAATGCAGTCCAAGTGTTAGAGAGAGATGAACATATGTGAAAGTGATCTCGATCAACCAGAGCAGTCTTCAGTGAACAAGGGTTTCTGTAGTTATGGCCATTGACACTATTGACAATTATTAATTAGGTTAGGGATTTGCAGTTCTAATCGCTATTACGATAATGGAAAATGCTAAAAAAACATTTTATAGGTATTGTCTAGTACCGGAATGCCAAAATACGTAAACAATGGTGTGAGGTTATGAGAAGAGGCGAAGTATCTCCAATATCACATTTACATTGTTGTGAAGATCATTTCAATGTGAGTACATTGTATTTCGGTTAACATGAAGTGAATTTATCAGAAGTAAGTTTTGTATGCATAAATGTTTTGTATATCAAGCGTGAGATAATTGTTTATACCTGCCTCACCTAAATTACAAAAGAAAAACTATCATTTGATAAACTATTACTACTTATCAGTTCAGGTATTGTCGGATTGTGCTTTGACAAAACCACTTTCAGTCATTGCTCTTGATAATTTACAATTGTCACTAGACCAAAATCGCACTATGTAATGGAAAACACTACAAATATATAAATAAAAACAAATTTTCTATGAAAAAGATAACTGTCATAACGTGTCATGTGACGTCATTCTTCGTTTCGACCAATGGTGATGCGTTTCACAAATTTGAATTCCGCGCCCTTATTATGCACTTTTTGATTAAAGTTTTATGGAGTTGAATACAAACTAAATGATAAACTAATGGTGTAGGTGTAATGTCAAGACAATAAAGTATCGGAGGTAAAAAAATCAATTAAATTTAAATCACTTGCATATTCCCTATTATGGGGTGCTTTCATGAAAAGTTGGAGAAATTCGGATTTTTCAGAACGGAATTTTTTTCATGAAAAAGGTGTACTTGTAATCAGTTGGGGCTTTCAATACAAGTATATTATCGGATCATCTATGCCTCAGACATTTGACAAGGTTGCTGAATCGATCTAACGCATCAGAAGTACACATTTTCTTGGAAATCTCAAAAATTACCATTTCAAATAAGCCTTGGTACAATTCTTGGCTAGTTAAGTTACTGGGAAAACGATATTCTATCTTCAATAATCCAAAACAAAATATTTTTATATCAGTTGGAGAACACTGTTTTTCGTATCAAACAGTTGGAAATCACGTCGTGAAACGTTTATTTAGTTATATCCATATGGTATTTATTAATCAGTCAGAATAGTTATCGATTTTTATTCGATTCACCCTTTGAGAAAATTGAAAATAAATAATCAATTCCATTGAAATTCACTCAACTTTGCACCACTCCACTTCGGATTACGTCGAGCGGATTTATCGAAAGGTGTTTTACAAATATAAAGGGATACGAACAGATTGAATTTACATTTCTGGAATACAAAAAAAAACATCGCATTGTGTGACTGCAGCGGAGGAGTGGTTCTCTAAAACCAGTTCCTAATCTCTTGAAGAGCAAAGGCGCATAATGCGACAGGCGCTCCGAGGTGTTCATCGTGCTATAACAATCCGTTGCACACTTGCCCAGACGTCGACGAAGATTCCACGGAAGTGGATCGTTTCCACCAATGGTCGTGGTCAGATGTCCCTTTATCAAAAATACATTTTAATTGCCACGATTTATGCTTAAAAAGATGACGTTTACAGATTTTCACTACAATGTTTCGAAAACTTTTTTGCTAATTACGGCCATGTTGTTTTTTTTACAACATTCAAAGCCATTTTGTAATCTGAGATAAGTCATATATCACTTGCAGTTTGTTACGGGTTTATTTTGCACTAGAAAAACCCTTTCTGTTTTAATATACTGACGTCAGAAATTATGTGTCATTGAGATGAACTGTTTCAAAATGATAACTTAATCATTATCATTTGCAGCTCTTTTCTTATTTTGATACTTAGCTTTGCCGTACTAATTCCAGCTGACATGAACTAACCTTAAGCTGAAAGTAAATAATAACATAGAAATCAGTTGAACTATTTTGCGATATGACAACGTTATGTAGTGAACATACTTTTGGTTACAACTCTATTGCTTTGTGGTTAGAACACAGAACCGTAACATTTCTTACCGGTTATAAAAAAATTCGAGTTATTCTGGCATCCAAATTGAATAATTAGAGAGATGTACAAGAAAATCTGATGAACAATTTTTGAGGAAAAAAATAAAAACCTAATTTTTTTGAGTTTTCCCAAAAAACTTTCATCAGATTCTGAATATTGATAAAAATAAATTATAGTGAGTTGTTCGTATTAGCTGTTCTTTTTGGATTTTACCAACAATATTGTTTGTACAAAAAAGCAAATTTAATCTAAGCAATATCAGGGACGGGCTACTATATCTATAACAAACCCATGGGCACTGCAACCCAAATATCAGAAAAACAAACGAAATGAATACAATAAATAATATACAGGTGAACCGGAAAAGGGGGCAATACCAAAGATTCCCAAGATCTCCTCCCACAGCAAAACCAACGGCCCAGCCATCATCAATAAAACGAAATCTGAGAAAAAGAATGAACCAGCTTTAAAGAAAATTGTCCCCACCTTTGGAAACACCAAAAACGATTGAAAAGATAACCCCATGGTAAACCTGGATGTTCTGCAAATTTTCCAAAACTTGCAGACATGATTCGGCACGGGGGTTAAGTTCGAAAAACGAGGTCTCCACGCAATACAAATCTGAGAGCGCTGCAAATTTCCTGAAAATTTCAGACAGGACACAGCAAGGAACACTGAATTTGGATAATAAAGTCTCCGAGGTCTCCACCCAACAAAAACCAGAGGCACTGCAACTCTCACCAAATTCACGGACTCTGAATTCGAATAACGAGGTCACTGAGATCTCCACCCACAAAATTATGGAGGCATTGTAAATTCCACCAAATTCACAGACAGGACTCAACAGAGGCCACTGAATTCGAATAACGAGGTCACCGAGGTCTCCAGCCGACAAAAGAGCGAAGACTACTACAAATTCAACCAAATTCGTAGACAGGACTCAGCAGAGGCCCACAGTATTCGAAAAACGAGGTCCTCGAGGTCTCCACCCAACAAAATTATGGAGGCACTGTGAATTATTTCTTTATCACTATCATCCCCCCATCATCACTTGGTTGAATTCGTAGTATCTCTGGTTTTTTGTGCGGAGACCTCGGGGGCCTCGTTTTTCGAATTCATTGGCCTCTGCTGAATTATGTCTGTACGAATTTGGTTGAATTGGTAGTGTCTCAGGTTTTTTTGTTGGGCTAAGACCACGGGGACTTCGTTATTCGAATTCAGTGGCTTTTGTTGAGTCCTGTCAATATATTTGTTTGAATTTGTAGTGTCTCCGGTGACGACTTGGGAGACTTCGTTTTCCGAATTCAGTGGCGTCTGCTGGGTCCTGTCTATGAATTTGAATGATTTTGTAGTGTCTCCAGTTTGTTAAGGATACGTAATTATTTGTGGTGTGGTAAGCTCAGGCATGTGGCGTGACGTCGCAGACCAAAGACGTTCCGCGCTAAAATACGTACATTTAAATAATCTATATCTCAGTCATTTATTGATGGATTAAAAAAAACACCGATTTACTAGTTCAGATCTATATTTTAATTCCATCGCCTCAAACATAGTATTTTCAACATCACTAAACTAGTCCATTACTGTTTCCAGACAGGAATTTTCAGAATATTCTAACCAATCTAGTAGAAATCATTAGAATTCACGTAGTCATAGCTACACATCTCTATTACTGATTTTCAGATCACGATTTTTCTGCAACGCGCATTTGCCATTACCAATGTGATGAAAATATTGTCTACTCAGTCGGGTGATGCAGAATGATCGTAGATAATTCTCTCAAAAAATTGCCATTGTTTTTTTAACAGAAAGAACAAAAATCAGCAAAACTGAATAAACTCCACAACAAACGGGAAAACCACCCTAAATATCACATAAATAAATTCCAGTTATTCATAATTCTCCTCCTTATCACGTATGGGAGTATTCGAATTCTGAACATTATTTTTAAGAGATCGAAAATTGGTGACCATGTAATATTTCAACAACAGAACAGTAGTGTCTACTATTGGAATAATCAAAGTAGGAACTATACTTACCCTCCGCTGGCGGAAGCGTTTAACAGCTCTGTGAAAAACGCTCGACGACAACAAGTAGTAGAAGAGTCTTTGGCCTCAGAGCTGTTAAGGGGTCTGTGGAACCACACACGATGGTTCTTGTGACCCAGTCACTTATTCAAACAATCTCATTCGCAAACCAACATATTGAAACATGTAAAGATTTACATAGCGTATGTAGTTGGGATGATTACGAGTATTACTCACCACCCAAGATATATAGAACTCGAAAATTTGAAAAAAAAAATACTGAATACGAATGGACATTTTCAGTGGATCGATTCATTATTCAAAAAGTGAACATTGAAAGAAAATAAGAAAAAATGAAGGTGACCCGTTTCTATTTGTTGCAACGTCAGTTAAACCAGTGGAGTGTGTAATGATTTAGACGGGGAACAGATGGCTTCAGTGCTGTCTGTGTTGACCTACCCTTGCACTGATGAGAGGCAACAACCTCGAAACTAGTCTGCAGGTGGTCACCCTGTCCAAATCAAAACATAATTCTGCAAGTTGATTACAGAGGGCACTTGCAACTGCGTCCTCTGATGCTTTGAGGAACGTTGCACAAGTATCTGTTAGAACTAATTCAATACCCGTCGTGGTCTTAGCCAGGAGAGCAGTTGTTTTCTTACAGGTATTTGCCATAATAAGCCTACTGTTCGTCAGTTAATATATCTTTATTTTTCAATGAAACCAAAACTAACTTTTGACTTCGAACCTCATCAATACATCACTAGAGATAAGCACGTATTTCCCAAATGACCTGAAAATTTCAACTATCATGCCAATACCAAAAATTGTAATGCCAAACAATGCTTCTGATTTGACGCCAGCCAATACGCTAAGCTCTATTGAAAAATGTCTTGATTAAAACATTTTGTGAACAAATAGTGAGCTTTTTAGGAAAATATTAAATTGGTAAAATTGTTCATTCAGTTTTCCGAAGTGAGTACAGCTGTGAAACAAACAGCCTTCCAATGTGTTCTGGATGACTGGAAAAAGTCTAGGAGAAAATAAAATGAGCGGTGCAATATTTCTCGATCTTCAAAGGGCTTTCGAAACGTGGATCGAGATAGGTTGATTGAAAAATTAAGATATGTTGGTATCGAGGGTGACGCATTGGAATGGCTTGCTAGTTATTTGGATAACAGAAAACATAAACTGAGGTTTGATGATAAACTTTCTGAGAAAATAGAGATCGGTTATGGGGTTCCACAGGGAAGTGTTCTTGGGTCTTTATTGTTCCTAATATACATTGATGATATTGTTGAAGCAACAGGAAATCGTAAAATTCATTTTTTGCTGATGACACTTAAATTCATTTATCTACATCAGACTCAGTGCTTTTAGTTCAAGCTTTTAACAATTCTGTGAAAGAGACTATTCTGTAGCGGTGCCCATCAAATTTTTCAATTTGTCTATTTTATCACAAATGACCAAGTAAAGCATTTGCAAAGAAGAATTCCATCTTGTAGGTCTAATTTTGGCATTTTCATTTTTACATTCAAAGTGTCACCAAATTTTCCCAAACTAATATTGAGCTGCTCAGATTTTTATTTTTTTTGCAATTGTTCCTATATTTCCTGCAACTCAAATAATAATCCGGGAAGTGTCAACACGTGAATGGCGTTTGAAAAAAAGTATGTGGGTGGAGCAAGAAAAGCTTGAAAATAGCTTGAAACCAAGCCAAGCTTACATTCGTGAAATTGAAGTCGAACCAAGCTCTTTATTTATGAAAGCTTGACTTTCAAGCCTAAGCCAAGCTTTTATATTTCAATCCAAGCTACATGGCTTGGTGAAACCCTGATAACAGCCTACCAGTTTGAAAATTTAAAGAACCCCGCACATATCTTGTGGGAAAGGGCTCTCCGTGAATTTGACTGAATTTTTTGTAGTTCTTGAGCTGATCAAAAGTGTCCATGGCCACAAATCACAAAAATGGAAAGTTTTCGAAAAAAATACATACTTTCAATGATTTCCTCTGATCTAAAAAGTAACCCGCACGGTTCTTATGAAAAATGGGTCTCAGTCAAATTGGATAAAGATATATTATAATATTGTTCATGATTGTGGAGAGAAACATTCTCAATTGAAAATTGAACCAATACATGACCCTCTGGAAATGGAAGAAACATACGATAAAATTGAAGTTACTTTTTTGTAATATCTAACAGAAAACAACTACTTACATTCTTCCTTATCTCATTTATAGATAAGAATCTCCAATGGAAACTGGACATTTAATAAATTATCAACTATCTGAATGAAAATGCAAATTTTCACTTTCAGATTTTTTCTCTCAAGTTATATAGGGTGTTTCTCAATATCTATCAGATGTAGTTCAATGTCCAGCGTGGCTTTAGCCGGGGAGGTAGTTGTTTTCTGTTAGATATTACAATAAAAGTAACTTCAATTTTATCGTAGGTTTTTTCCATTTCAGAGGAGTCATGTATTGGTTTAATTTTCAATTGAGAATGTTTCTCTTTACAACTTGAATCCCTTCCAAGAGAGTGTTAGTCTGAGGATCGCCAATTTCCAATGATAGGGGAATGGGCCAACCTCGTCACTGACTAACCTGGATATGAGTTAATTTTCAATCCCAAAGCTCTAGTGGAGATGGGGTGGGTAAAATAATGGTGGTTGTACTGAGTATGATGTAATATTTTTATTGATTTATCAACGTTGGCCAGACTGATGTCTGGCACGAATTAAATTAAAATTACTATCTTAACCTCAATAAAATAATAAAATCGCTAAACAGATGCACCATGCACTCAAGCACCAAGGTGAATACTTTTAAAATAGTAAGCGATAAACAGTTGTTGAAGAATACCCTCCACCATACGTATGCTGAAAGTTTACAGCGAAAATATATAAGTAAGTATTTCACCCTAAATATAATATCAAGTAGTACGAATCTCGTACCCTTATTCAGGTTTTAATGTTTTGTTTAAGAGGAACAACTTCGTCGTTTCACACCTGTTCTTACTCATACCATATTATTTACAAGTATGTAGCAATACTCATGCAAAGCTTTTCAGGACATGCGTCTAAGTCGAAAGCGATAGGATGTAATGGTATATGAAATAATCAAAATCTACTAATAAATATAAAGCTTATCTGATGGATCCTTGATGGTAGTGTGCCGGTGTTGGGCCAGGGCCACTGAGAGCAGGGCTTCGTGGAGTCGCTCGTGGTATGAACTGGTCAGCTTCGCCTTTCAACGGTAGATGGTACGGTCCCACAGTAGGGGTTGGCTAGTGAGGAAGGATTCCACCAAACGGAATTCCTCAAAGTGTTTTGCACAGTGTCTTGAAATGGATGGGCACTGGGCGGTTTACGAACAAGATAAATCTGATAAGAGAAGGCCTGTGGAGAAGTATCGATTTCAGACATGTGAAGTAGGTATGAAATGTTAGTATTAGACTGCTAATGAACTTTCTGAATGTTTTTCAGATTTTTGAAACATACCTGGGATGATGTGTGGCCTTCGAGTGATTTTGCTGCGGTTAGCCGAAGAGGTTGAAATTCAGAAAATCAAAGAAAACTGAATACACTATATGTGAATAGCTGTAACACTTACAGACTTTAGCTTTTCTATAAGTATTCTTTAGAATTTCAACAGAAGAATCCGCTGATGCGTACGTTTCATTTCCAACCACATGGAAAAAAGAAAGAAAGTTTTTTCTGAATCTAACCGCGTCAGTTCTTGGGTTTTTTATGTTAGTTGGTTTTCGGTTATTTATTGCCTGGATGGCTTAAGTTGGCAAGACTAAACCACGGATCATCGAGTCCCAGGAAATGAGTACTGGTGGGAAGTTGGAATATTCTCCACTAAAGAAGAAGAAAACATGGCGTTTCTCATGGAATAGGAGAGGCCACAAATTGAAATTGACCAGAAGAAGAGGTCTGTTCTGAAAATCATGGAATTGGAAGAAGAAAACATGAGTCGTGACAAATCAAGAGGTTAGAGATAATTGTTGATATAAACAAATATGATAAAAACAAACTATGTGGGTTACGAAATGACATCTTTTCATAGGTGAGCAGAACCTGTTCATCCACGAGTGATCCAGGGGTCCTCGTAGCTGGCTGAAAGGTAGGTTAAGAAAGTTGCTTGTTATAGCATAATAGTAACATATTATTATTATTTTAGGAAACCGCTGATAGTACCAGAGGGGCACTACGCCGTTGAGATAGCTCGAGTATCATGTACAAGACCATTCAATAAATATTGTTTTTCTCTAGTTGATGATCTGATTTACAATCTAAAAATGCTGAAAGGTAAAGTGGAAATAAACCCGTAACAAGAGGTTATCTTGTACGATGGAAAATAGCGACTAAATTCCAACTTTCAGTCGCAGATGATTCCACAACTGACTTTATAAACATCCTGTTCATATTTTCAATAAAATCATAGTTCATGATGTTCTGATCAAAAGTCTCCTTGCACACAACGAGATCTGATGGACAGTTTTTGGAATACAGGGTGTCAAACATGCAAAATCAGGGTTGTTACTGACATTTAGAAAATCAATAATGAAGCGATTATTTTGTTACAAAAAGTCAAGTATAATTATTGAAATCTTGATATTGCGGATACGTGTTGTAATGAAACGTTCTACATCTCCGTATACGGGATTACTAACATAATTTTTATGTACTTATTTGAACAAAATCACCTTAACGCAAAAGCTAGTAGACTTGCAGAATAAGTAAATATAATTTGATTTTGGTATTGAGTGATCTGAGGTTACTATTATACAGAGTCACTTAAAATTTGCAGCCAATTCGATTGAAACCCATTTTCTATAAGAACCGTGTGAAAGTATAATTTTTTCAAGCTACCAGCTGACGTATAATACACCATGTTATAGTCAGCTGATTGTTTTCTCTCTCCAAAGTGACAATTTAACATGTTTCCAGGAAGGAGGAGATTATTGAATTTTTTTTCTTCGTGCGTGGGAGGCTACCGCCTTTATAATACAACTCTCTGATGCATTCCACCAATTATCGCTTGAGAGGAACTTGGTCATGTATATCTGTCACTGGCTCCTGGACTAATAGCAAATCTGAAAAACTTTTTTATCCAAAATTTATTGAAATTCCTTTAAAATTTCTCGATAATTGAAGGAGACAATTAGCGGGTACTCCACTGTATACGTTCCGAAGTTTAGAAATCGTGTATGATTTTTACCAAGCTGTGAACTTCAATTAGTCGGTAGTTCCATTTTCAATGAGAATTTGGCGTCATTTAGCAGCGATTTCTTGACCAACTTATTTGCATTTCGCACAAGGCGACATTTGGAAAGAGAAGTGATGAATGATTAGCGTCTGACAAGTTTTATAGAAACTATAATCGACTTCCCAACAATGGAGTTAATAATAATATATCACAACTTGTTTAATTTATTTGACAGCCTATTAAAGCTTACTGGAATCTAGATTCTGCAACTCACTCGTGTACATCTCGAGGAAGCGAGAAAACAAAGAAGGTAGAGGTCATGGCACGTTCTTTAAATGGTTTACGACCGTGCAGCACACTATGTCATATGGGATTAGAGCTATTTTGAGATGTCATTCGTAGCACACGGAGCTCATGGATTTAGCAGAGAATTTAGTATAAATAATTTTTTTCTAAGTTCTGTATTTTTAGTAACGCCCTTCAGTATTTTGTCATAGTAGGCAGCAGAAATAGTTATTTATTATACAAGGGAAAATAGTATTAGATTTTAGCTTGAGGTTTTGTCGAGACAAAAAACCGATAGCTAAAATTTAATATTGTTGCCGTGTATAGTACTCTATTTTTTTCTGTGACGGAAAAAACGACGATTCAATATTGAGAAAACATATTATTACAATACTTTGAAGTCAGAAAATCATTGATGTGAAAGGACCCCGCACATTTCTTATGAGAAATGGCTTTCCGTGAATTTGGCTGAATTTTTGGTATCTTGTAGTCTTGATGAGCGGATCAAAAGTGTCCATAGCAACAAAGTTAAAAAATGGACAGCGCTTTCGGGATATGGAGCTTTCAAAATGATTTTTTTTTTCATTTTTTGTTATATTCGCCCATCACTAGAAGAGCTCTCATTTGTTGTTATGAAGGAATTTGAACGTTCGGTGCCCAGAACCCGACTGAGGAATAGTCTTTCTCAGTTACATTAGGCACCGCCATCGAAAAAATTTCTTACACTGCTCCACACTGGATGAAATGAGGTACTGATTCCAAGATCTTCCAAATATATTTTCATGCTACGAGATAACGCCAGTATAATTTATATTGTCAAATAACGACATATGTTGGGCATTTTTTGAAGAGGGATAACTGAATATATCTGATGTCAAATAATATCGAATATGTTTTCCAAAATTTTCGTAATGGAGCTCAGCGAGCTTTAATAGGGGAAAACGGAAAAATCATAATCATGTGTTCTCAGAAATAGCAATTGTGATCACTATTGATGTCATTTACATAAGATACGTGATTTATTTTTCACAAATCTCGATAATCTGACAATGGTGTTCCAACACTTTTTCCTCAGGGAGGCTCGAAATGGATGATAGCATCTCACAGCGAAACGAATCCGTGAAAATGTCTGCTGCTTTGATACCTGGCATTACGTTCAAGGTAGAATAGGGAAGTTCAGGAGTTGGAAGCAAAATGAATAAGTAGATCAATTAAAAACAATGTCATAGTGGTAACATTCATAATAATAATAAGAATAATGATCTTTAATGTATGTTTTCGTTTAATATCATTATTCTTATCATTGTTATTATGAATGTTACTCCTACTATTACAATGATTTGATTGATCTACCAATTCATTTCGCAAACGATCATATGAGTAGATACCCATTTACAAGTTTAAACTGTAATGCAACATTTATAAAAAAAATTGTATTTTCAAGAATTCGGTGGGTTCAATTCATAGTTTGATTCCAACAGCTGAACTTCCCTATTTTCACGGATTCGTTTGGCTGTGAGATGATATCATTCATTTCGAGCCTCCCTGATGAAAATCTTTTAGCACACCATTGTCAGATCATCGAGATTTGTGAAAAATAAATCACATATCACATGTGAATGAAATCAGAAGGGATCACAGTTTTTATCTCTGAAGATATATGACCATTATATTTTCGTTTTCCCCCATTAAAGCTCCCTCAGCCTCGTTATGAACATTTTGGAAAACAACATCAGATATATTCAGAATCAGTTATTATTGTCTCTCTTCAAAAAATACCCAACATAAGTCGTTTTTTGAAAATATAAATTATACTGGCGTTATCTTGTAGCATGAAAATATCTATGGAAATTCTTGGAATAACAATAACAATAATGAAGAAACTCGAAAATCATTGAAAATATTGAGAAAATCATGAATCTCAATGAGACTTCTTTCTCAATTTCAAGCAGATTACCGATCAATAAACCACCATAATACATAGACCATTCGAAAATAATTATTTCAACAAACAAAATGATCATTTATAGACCTTCTAATTAGAAAAAAATATCAATACAATTGTCCGTGGAAGGGTATTTTTCAAAAACTGCACCTACATAACTCGAAAACTAGTTTTCGCCATTTTGACAGTTAATTTGAGGTTATGTCAAAAAGTATTGAATAAAAAAGTTTTCGATTTTTTATTATCTAAGTTTTCCATTGAACATTTTTCGCTGAGATTTCATGTCTCAAAAACCATTTTGAAGCCTTAATTGCATCCCTATTTCACCATTTTGAGTGTTTTCGTGTTTAAATATTTCTTTCCTCCTTGTCGGTTACTTTTTTCTTATTTTTAGCGTTTCGAATTCGTTTTGGCACCAGCCTATATTTTCCATATTCCAACTTTTTGTTTTGTCAATAGTGAAAGTTTTTACAAATTTACCGAAGGAATTGACTCGTTCGAGCAAGGATAAACTGCATAACGAGTGAACAACTGCAATAATAATAATTGATGATTTCTATTTTATGTTTTGTATTTGTAAGAATTTGAAAATATTGTATATTTCTGTAGCCTTTTGAAAAGAAACATTTTTATAAAGTGTGTCCGGTAAACCTTTGTCAATATTGAAACTGGTTATAGACCAGGTCATGACTGTTCAGAATATCGGAATTTTACCCTAGTAAAAATCTCACTGTTTTCGAAATAATGAGCATTTTTTTAATTTCTGAAAAATCACTACCTCATCTTGGATTTTTGAATGCCATGTATACAAATTGGAACGAATTCAAATATCTTTGCTGCTGCAGATTACTGATGAGTGATGCTTTCAGACGTGCGAAACAGTTTTTCAGAAAACAATATAATTTTTCAAGAAATGAGGGTAAAATGACAGGTTTGAGATTCACCAATTTTTTCAAAAAGAGTTTGACATTATTGTTTGAAAAAACGTTACCAAGTAGAACTGGATATTCATTACAAAAGAATGCCTATTTTGTCCAGGCTCTACTATGGTATAAAACATACAATCATTATTTTTGGAAGGAGTAGAATTTCGATAATATTAGAAGGTGATGTTATTCTGAGCTAAAATCAACTTCATTGAACTTTGTCAGTAATATCTTTAACTTTTATCCTACCATGATGAAATGATTAAGTAATTATGAGTAATAACGAATCAACTGCTTGGAATCATTCAATGAGATGTAATGAAGTAAATACTAATTCAACGTTTTTTTTTTAATCAGCATATACTATAAACTACAATAACGATTATTTAACATCGCACTGAATAATATTAGTTTCCATCCACTCGTACGCAGAGACATCTTTTCAAGAAGAACCTTTTCAAATGCGTTATAGGATATAGCCCCCAAATCAGCGATTCTATGAGCGGCATTGTGCAGTCGGTTATAGTTCTGCATAAAGCGCTGCTGCAGCAGTAGCACTACCTCCACATTCACCATAAATGTTGTGCATATGCGCATATTCTCGGGGAGTATAACGTATGTACGGCATGACGAAGAAATAAATACCACTGAATGAAACAAGCGGAATAATTTCAAAAAACTACGACAGAAGTCACAAGTTGTTCAAACAAAAGTTTTTAATTTTCGACAAGGATTCTCTTAAAAAAGTTTGCACTTATTTGGTGTTACACCCTGTATATCTGTCGGTCTCTGAAACTTCGTTGGAATCTAGATGTTGGACAATTGCGACATTTATCACAAGAATTCGTATTAATCGGTGCCATGTCGGATAATCGAGTTTAAATTCGATAATTTTATTAGGTCTAATTACATGAAAAGTTAATTTTATTGACATACTATTTAATGCTACCAAGCAGTCTATTCTTCATTATTAATAAGTATTTCCACATTTTATCTTGATAAAACCTAAATAAAATAATTTTTGGGCGTATAAAAGTTGATCAAATAAATGAATATTTTTGTACCTTTGGTGTGAATACAATTCAAGAAAAAAATAAATTACTCAAACACCAAAACTACGTCACAATCTTAAAATCTTAAAAGCTTACTTTTAGCTCCTGAAGATGCTAACTTTATTGGCGAAACGCGCTTCGAATGTGATTGTGACGTAGTTTTGGTGTTTGGGTAGTTTCCTTTTTTTCTTGAATAAAAGTTGATGGAAGCCTAGATTAAAACCACGCCTAATTCAATGGAAATCACTTCTTCCAAAAATAATTATAGTTAGTTTTATACCATGGTAGAGTCTGGACAAAATGAGCATTCTTTTGAAATGAATGTCCAGTTCCCATCGGTTATGTTTCTTTCAGATAATAATGTCAAACTTTTTTTTAAAAAATTGATGGAACTCAAATCTGTCATTTTACCCTCATTTCTTGAAAAAAGGTTTTCAATTTCTGAAAAACTGTTCTGAACGTCTAGAAGCATCACTCATCAGTAATCTTCAGCAGCAAAGATATTTGGATTCGTCCCAATTTGTATACATGGCACTCAAAAATCCAAGGTTAGGTAGCGATTTTCCAGAAATTCTCAAAATGCCCATTAACCCTTAACTACTATGGTACAAGTTTGATGACGGTGCGCGTGTGGTGCGGTTATGGTGACCGAAATATATATATATATATATATATATATATATATATATACGAAACAGGAAATTTTTTTGGGTATAGCAGCAAGCAAAACGTGTACACTTTTAACACTATATTTCCGATATTTCAACAGTGAATACTGTCATCTTCAGGGAAGCTACAAGTAACAAGCAAAATTGTACGATTAATGGAAAGAAAACTTTGAAGAAGAACCACTTACTGTGTTGATGAGAATGATTGCTATGGATGTATTATTTAAAATTATAAACAACATGTCATGTAAGTCACATGTGACAAAGATGAACAAAACACATTATAATACGTCAAACAATAAAAATATTAAGTCATTGTTATAAAATTTTGTTTAAACATTTATTTGAATTATCTCCACACGTGGATAGATTCAAATGTAATGTAAGAAATTTGGTTAGGATTATTAGACAACAGACAGTTGACATTATTGACATTAGATGTCAGACACTTTTGAAGTGTGACACGAAACCACGAATTAGCCGCTGCTAGTGGGTGAAGTTAACCAATTGTCTCAACTCAAAAGAGATGAAGTGTTCCCTAAGGGAGAATTATTTAAGTTATGTGTAATATTATTGTCGATGAGGAGTAAATATGAATAAATTTCACTTAAGTGATTAACGTCAGTTTTTTTATTTAAGCAAGAATCTGATTGAGAGATGAAAGCCATTTCCATGAAAAGTCTTTTAGTGGTATTATTTTCTTTAGTCAAAATTTTTGTATTACTATAGTTCATGTTATGGCCAGTGCTATTAACATGTTCACTTAATGCACATCTTTCAGGATGGCATCTACAGTCACTTTTATGTGAAGTGATTCTATCTTTTAATGTCCTCGAAGTCTGGCCTATGTAAGTTTTATCGCAATTAGAACAAGGAATACAATACACCAACTGTGATTGTGAAGTTAAAGGTGTTTTATCTTTAACTTTGGTAAAAATGGAATTGATTGTTAATATTGTTTTATTTGCAATTTTTATGTTCTCAAAATCTTTGAAAATTCTAGCCAGCCTTTGTGAGACATCTGCGATATATGGAAGAGAGGTGAAAAAATATTGGATTTGGATCCTATCTGCATCATTTGTAGTAGTGATATTATTTTGCGAAATGTTATTGATATTATTTAATGAATCATTATCATTATCATCATTATCATTGATGATATTTTTATTGTTTGACGTATTTTAATGTGTTTTGTTCATCTTTGTCACATGTGACTTACATGACATGTTGTTTATAATTTTAAATATTACATCCATAGCAATCATTCTCATCAACACAGTAAGTGGTTCTTCTTCAAAGTTTTCTTTCCATTAATCGTACAATTTTGCTTGTTACTTGTAGCTTCCCTGAAGATGACAGTATTCACTGTCGGAAATATAGTGTTAAAAGAGTACAGGTTTTGCTTGCTGCTATACCCAAAAAAATTTCCTGTTTCGTATCCTAACTAGTCAGCAAAGACTACCCTTCTACTATATATATATATATATCTATATATATATATATATATATATATATATATATATATATATATATATATATATATATATATAGAAAGGGTAGTCGTTGCTGACTAGTTAAGAATAAAACCAGTTAATATTGGGGATTGCTGCAATCCCCAACATTAACTGGTTTTATATATACATATATACCATGAAATATTATATCAAAATTGGAAGAGTCACCCCCATACACAAAAGCGGCAATAAAAACAATGTAAGAAACTACAGGCACATAACAGTCTTGTCAGCTCCGTCGAAGATATTTGAACGGGTAATATACAACCGTGTATACAATCATGTGGACTCAGTTATAATCGACCAACAGCATGGTTTTATTCGTAATAGATCTACCACTACCAATTTGTGCGTATTTAGTAATTTCGTGACGAATGGTATGAAAAATGGCAGCCAAGTAGACGTAATATACACTGACTTGGCCAAGGCCTTCGATAGAGTGAACCATAAGGTTTTGATCTTGAAATTAAAAGCATTCGGTTTCACAAACAACACTCTTGATTTCTTGCACTGCTATCTGTCAAACAGAATACAATTTGTACGGTTCAACAATGTATCTTCTTTCGAATTCACCGCTACCTCAGGCGTTCCTCAAGGATCGATTTTGGGGCCTCTCCTCTTCGTGTTATTTGTTAATGATGGCACCACCCAGTATATCGAGAATTCTTGATTTCTCCTATATGCCGATGATCTCAAGCTGTTCAGAAGGATCAAAAGCGAGAAAGACTCTGTTAAGCTTCAAGATGACCTCGATAATCTATCGAATTACTTTTCAGTATCTAAGTTATCTCTCAACTAAGCTAAATGCAAAATAATGAGTTTCACACGAAAGAGGTCACCCACTGTCGATGACTATTACATTAATGGCACCAGTCTGCAGAGAATCGATGAGATGAAAGATCTTGGTATCTTTTTCTCTGGTGTGTTCAATTTTTCTAGGCATATTGAATACTTAGTGTCTGAATGTTCTAGGAAATTGAACTTTGTTTTGAGATCTAGCCGTGAATTCAGTCACGATACTTGTTCAATACTTTTCAATTCCATTGTTCGATCTAAACTAGAATATGGATGTATCAATTGGAATCCAAAGACTTTTTTATATTCCTATATGATAGAAAAAATCCAAAAACGATTACTTATTTATATCTTACTCTAGCCATCTATTAGAATTTAATGTCCAACCATTGAAAGATCGACGTGAGTCCTCGGAAGTTATTTTCGTTTTTAACGTTCTTAGAACATTGAAACACCTGAAATTCTTCAAACTATTGATTTTATCGTACCTGACATAAGACTTAGAAGAAGATACAATCTATTTCGTGTCTCGAACAGTTTGTCTCCTCTTCAACAATGTCTAGAGACCGTTAACAAAATGGTGAAAGACTGTGATCTAGATATATTCAATATTACAGAGGGACAACTCCTTCGAATGCTCAAATGTACCTGAATCTTCTCTGGCATATTTAATTTTATTGTTCTCAACTGATTTATGGTATTCTGAACTATATTATCTTATCTCTATCTGTAGTATTGTATTTTGTACTTTTATTGTATTTTTTACTTTATAATTGTATTTTTAAATGTACCATTGTGTTCAATGAATTTTATGTATTAAGAAAATCTTTACACCTGTGTAACATGTAAGTGGAAATCATTCTGTTTGTTGCTCAGTATAAATAAATTTCTATTCTATTCTATTCTATAATTAAGTTTATTCATATTATTTTATTTTAATAATATGAATTGAACATTTTTTGATGAAAATAAAATATATACAATTAAAAACCGGGCATCTTTTTTACAAAATTTTATTTTCCTGGTTAACTGCTTCTTTTTTAACAAAATTGGATATTATATTTATTAACAAACATTCATCAAAAAAAAATCTAAAATGAAACTAGCAATATTTTTCGTAGGACAGAGGTATAAACTTACAAAAAAATTAAAAACATTGATAAAAAAAAATTATTTTCATAAAAATCACACGATGTAAAAAATTACAAATTAGACTTGCAGTTTATACAGATATATGTTGAACATTCACCTCAAATAGGCTTGGTACACGTGTAACACAAGTGAAAAGTTTTTCTGTTTAGTCATGAAAGACAAATGTAGCAAGTTTTTCTTTTTTCAAGTTTCTCATGGGTACTTCCAGACGTTCTTCAGTAACAAAAACGGCAAGAATGAGTTACACCAATACTGTGCTGAGGTCACTATGACCGCAATAAAAATTCAACTCGATGTAATTCAAAAACAAAAGCGCGTAACACGCGCTTACCCCGGCCGCCTTCTTAAAATGCTCTAATTTGAAGGTACAGAGACGCCCAAGGCTATACAACTAGGGAGGAGCTTAGTACTAGAGATGTTCAAATAGGCAGCGGTCACGGTGACCGCACCACAGTAGTTAAGGGAACTCGAAAACGGTGATATTTTTACTGAGGTGAAATTCCGATATTCTGAACAGTCATGACCTAGTCTATCACCAGTTTCAGTATTGTACAAGGTTTACCGGACACCCTGTATATGTTATAATAAAGAATTATATCAAATTTAGCCATAATATCATTCCTCTGCCACCTTCATCATTCCTCCGATGCAGTTTTTTCAAAACCACGTCTAAAATTCGAATAATCGGAAATTGAGAATGATCCGTATGTATTTCTTGTAATTCAATAATAAACAATTATAAGTAATATAAAATTCAGCCGCCACGGTAATTAAAATTTTAATAATACTAATAACATATATAGTTACAAATTTTTAACCATAATTGCCTATTGCTATGTACCCTTTTCACAGTTTCATTTCATGAAAACAAAAATAGGTCTTCAGTACAGAATTCAAAACGAACCTGTATCAGACACTTAGATTCCCAAAAAAACTTTACTAAAAACTCGTTCGTACCATAATCAATGTCTATGTAGGTATGATAGCATCAGTGTTTATATTTCTCTATAAACAATGATAGCATCAACACTTTAACAATCTATGTACGCTAAATGAACAGTTAAGTGAGAATGTCCAGTATCTTCCAAGTAAATATTCTCATCAGGTTGTCTATTCTAATGAACTCGCAATATCTAATTGAATCAACAAAGTAGCTGACTCATGATGTTATTCCATTCAAACATGTGGTTTGCGGAACAAAGATTTGTTTTGAACTCACTTTTTTTAATTTTTGACATATGCTTCGGATCGGAAATGATTTCTCCAGATGTTCAAGTTGTCTGCTTCGTGTTCGTTATGTAATACTCATTAGAATATTCTCAAATGAGGTTATCCGTCTATTTCCGCAAATAGGCTGTTTCTCCAAAATTTTGGAATTGCTCTTTTTTTTTATTTTCGATACCACAGCTGGCGGATAAGGCGGATTTGTAAGAATTCATATATAAGAACATTTTCATATTATTTCAGTTAACGCAGATTGGACTACTAAATTGGAAATATACTTAGTCCATATCAGATATACTGAGTGATTTTCAGTTTCTTGAAAACCCGCATGTTTCAAAATTAGCTTAATCTCAAAAGTTACAATTTTCGAAAAATAAGTAACAGTTGGATGGGATTTTTCAACAATGTGAAACTGAGGAAATTTTGAATTTTTCGTGAAATCCTTCAATAATCGTTATCTTCAAGTTTTTTAATCAATTGCAAATTTCATATATAAGGATTTAAAAATTCCGTTTGACTTTTAGGATGACCTCAGCGCTGTGATGATGGACAAAACCATTGAAAACTATAAATTATTTCTTTACATTTCATAGAATTCATTCAGGAGTAAATTTTGAAATTGAGGTTTTTATTTCAAGGCACCTTTTTTGGCATAATACTTTTCATAACTGACTGATTCTTATTCAATCAATCAGTAAATCAATCAAACTGTCTAAGAATAATTTTCCTATTGACAAAGCGTGGAAAAGTAATAAGTGGCGGAATCCACTATGTCCAATTATAAAGTCAAAAGTACAATACTTCGATATAAATATAAATTTCAATATATTTCAATATATTATATTTTCAGTACATTCAACCAAGTTGAGTTTGATATGGAATTACGAAACTTGAATTGGCAAGAAATGTTTTATACAGATGATATTGACATGAAAGTTGATATATTAACTAACAATATTAAATCTATTTTTGACAGGCATGCTCCTCTTAGGAAAGTAAGAGCAACTAAACCCAGGGCTCCTTGGTTGACTAATAATTTAAGGTTTATGGAAAAACAACGTAACAAATTACTCGCCAAGTACAAATCAACAAAAACTTTGGAAGATTGGGAAGCATACAAGCGAGTGAAGAACGATTTCATTGCGGCAGTTAGAACTCAAAAACAGAATTATTTGAATGAAATACACAGGACTAAAAAAATCGAAAAGAAACTTGAAGCGCTTGAACAATTGATTATCCACTCTAAGAAATCTGATATATCATTACCTCCTGATTTAAATGACGCGGAAGCTATCAATTCATTTTTTATTAACTCGGTTAATGCATTGGCGTGTCAAATAGATGATGATCTTGTGCAATATTATAATACCCACAAAGTCAATTATAATTTAAACCCCTGCAAAATTGGACCTATTCTAGAGCATGACGTTCTAGAGGTTGTAGATAGTATCAAATCAAATACCGAAGGTTGTGATGGAATAACTCTACTTATGATAAAATTATGCTGTCCCTATTTATTGCCGTTTATCGCTCATATATTCAATTGTTGCCTTCTTGAAGGATATTTTCCTGTAAATTGGAGAAATGCAGTTATTTTACCGTTACCAAAAGTCTTAAATCCTAAATCTCTGTCTGACCTGAGGCCTATCAGCAGGCTTCCAGTGCTATCCAAAATTTTCGAACGACTGATTTTCAATCAAATGATAAGTTTTCTCACAAAAAATGAACTATTTTCATATTGCCAATCTGGCTTCAGGTCTGGTCATAGTACAACTACAGCGTTAACTAAAGTACTAGATGATGTATTTCAGGCATTTGATGAAGGTAATATAACATTACTGGTTACGTTAGACTATAGTAAAGCCTTTGATACCCTGGGACATAATTTATTATTGGCTAAACTGAATTATTCCTGCTTTTCCATGGAAACCATAGGTTTAATTGAAAGCTATCTCTCCAACCGATGTCAGTATGTTGTTCTAGAGGAAACCAGTTACAGTGCAATGCCATTACCTCGAGGAGTTCCACAGGGCTCAATTCTAGGCCCGCTCCTGTTTTTACTTTATACTATGGATCTGAAATCTGGTGATTGTTATATACATCAATTTGCTGACGACACTCAAGTGTATGCAAGTTTTTCTGGAAGGTATTTTCTTAACATTTCAGCTCTGGGCAATAAATATGAGTGAAAATCGGTATTAATAATACTATACAGCGGCGCGCTAGCTGCCGCATTGACAAGGTCCCAAGCCGATATTTTTCAGGTTTCAGAATCTCAATGAGTTTAAAGCAGGTACACTTCGGGACAGTTTCCTTTGGTGCACCGTCTTCTTCGGTCTCGAATCCCCATATTCCATCAAGGAGTGATTTTATTTTTCTTTCCATAGAACAATAATGCGATCAAATGCCGAGTAATCTCTATTTTAAGTACTTAAAAGATTGACTAGATTGCATTTAAAAGAACCCCGCACCATTCTTATGGAAAATGGGTCCCGGTGAAATTCGATGAATTTTTGATATGGTGTAGTTCAAGTTTCAAGCTGATCAAAAGTGTCCATGGGCCCAACTCAATCCTATGGCTAGTTTTCGAGATAGTAAGTGGTAATTTCTTTAAAGTAATAATGCTTTCAGGAAAACATCTTAAATAAAAATGGTTTGCGCGACGAATATTGCTTTCCCATAAAGCAATACTTTTAGACTAGTTTTTGATAAAAAAATATTGTTGGATACAGGGTGAGTCCAGCATTATTCAAAATGAAATTCTCATTCAACCCTAAGACCAAACTAAGTAACACACTGATATACCCATCGTATGAATATGTTAAAATCGATAAATACAACATTTTTATACAGGGTGTGTCAAGAAGTGACAATTTTTCTGCTGATATTTTGTATATTTTTATTTCATATTTCTATATCTAAAATATACTGGGCCACGAACCATTCAACGAAATTGATATACAGTATGAGATAAACATTTTTTGAACCTCACCCAAAATATATAGGGTTATCCGCATTTGAGAAAAAGCGATTTTGGCGATATTTTTAAATGGGACACCCAGTATATTTGTCCATATTTGGTTAGGGAACGTCATTACAAATCCAGTGATACCAAGTTTGATGGGATTGTCGTGTGGAGTCTCGCAGTCATACTCATTAGACATACCAGGAAGTTTTTTGGCCATATCTCCGCAGCCGTTTGACATAATCCCATCAAACTTGGTATCACTGGATTTGTAATGACGATCCCTAACCAAATATGGAAAAATATACTGGGTGTCCAATTTAAAAATATCACCAAAGTCATTTTTACTCAATTGCGGATAACCCTATATATTTTGAGTGGGGTTCAAAAATTGGCCCATCGGAAAAGAAAATCGACCTGTCCGAGGATTTTTCCGAAATATCTTTATATTCAGAAATAATGAATTTGTTCCATAATTTAGCGTCGCACTGTATATTTGTTCTAGGTCTGAATTAATGACATTGATATTGTCCTCGTCGATTCCTTCACATGCATGATACACTTGCATATCATCAGCATATAGGTGAATTTTTGATGAGGTTATTGCGTTAGGCAAATCAGATGAGAATATTGAAAATAAAAGTGGACCAAGTACACTGCCTTGTGGAACCCCAGAAGATGTAGCTTTGTAGTCAGAATAAAAATCATTATCAATTTTCACTCTTTGTAATCATCCATACAGATAATCAGCAAATCAATCCGAAGCGGCACCACTGAACCCAATAAAATGTAGCTTTGCCACTACTAAATCGAAATTCACCAAATCAAATGCTTTGCTTTGATCCAGTAGTACTAAAATAGTACTACGTGACTCATCCAATGTTGTAACAACTTTTAGCAATGCTGTATTCGTACTGAATTTTTGCCTAAATCCCGATTGAACAGATGGTAGCAATTCGTTATCATTTAAGTAGGCATTTACATTTGCTGCAACAATTTTTTCAAACAGTTTCGCATATGCAGGCAGAATGCATACAGTCCTCAAATCATTGAAGGAAGATGGGTTAGTTATTTTGGGTAGAGGCAGAACATCAACAGATTTCCATATTGAGGGAAATAATAAGAATAAATAAGACGGCAAACTGAGTTGGAAGTGCGTGAATTACTAACCAACCTATCCTAACCTGACTAACCTTACGTAAACAGAATAATCATTCATTAGGACAATCCTTCTACCAATATTGAATCATGCTGTACGCGTCTACTGCTTGGGGACAATGCGCGAACACATATAGGCAGAGGATGCAGGCCTTACTCAATGTCTGCCTAAGAATGGCAACAGACACACCATGATATATGCATAACAGGTGTATATACTGTGACTTATACATCCATCCGGACCATATCGACAAACGAATTGGACGCCATGCGGGGACTACTCTAGACAGAGTAGAGACCCACACGAACCCGCAGCTCACGGAGCTTCATGAGAACAGCCGTGAGCAAGACTACAGAGACAGAGACGAATACAGACGATCAGTGGACCAGGGCGACAACAACACCCCTGAAGAAGTTCGACGGAAACGGAACCTACGGCGACGCCAACGTCAACTTCAACAGGCATTACATCACGACTAATCATGCATTTATGTTTCAGATTCGAAGAAGAACCGACTAGGATATAAATTCAGTAAATTCACTACACAACACTTGGCCCTTAGCCAAGCGTTTTTTCAGGCCTTTATCCAGTTTCAGAGGGCACCATGCACATAAAGTAAAGTCATTGTTTAAAATTCAACTCATGTCAGATACAAGGGGGCTTCAGGCCGAGAATAGGCTGGGCACTCCAAAATCAAACGATCAGATTTTATTCTGCTGATCGCCAATCATCAGGAGAAGGAACCGTCTTTACGAGCGGGGGTGGTGGATAGGAAAGGGTGAGCTTTTGAGTACGTACGAGCTGGAGAGTGTATCCTTCCGGGCCCCAACCTTAAGGGTTGCATGGTGGTGGTCCATCCGGATACACAAATTTAGGCGCGTTCGTGCATAAATGCTCCCATTTAATTCTTCTTCTAAACGCCGTGCATAATATCAGCCTCAGTGTTCTGGTAATTCACCATGGTTCTAAAAAATACGTTGTCTTGACTTATTTTTGTATTAACAGGAAGTCAAAATTAAAGAAACAATGGACTGGATTGTTGTGCATTCATAGAAACTCCAAATAAGAATAACTTTTAAGAATCTTCTATATAGAGTCATATTTTATTTAAACAACGTTCCGTAAAAACGAGTTCCGCAAATCCAAGTAAAATACTATTCATTTCGGTATAAAATCAATTTAACCAAGCAGAACCCAATATATTTGGTGGATATGACATGTTTCGGGTTTCCAAGTCATAAATATGATTCCCAAATGCACGCTTATGACCGCAGAATCTTTACATCACCACCACACATGACTGTGCGCTGCTATTTATAGATCTCATCTCAGAACACGACGAATAATTCGAGTCGGAGCCGGTTGTGAATACAAACGAAAAATACTTTCCTGAAATCGACTCGTGCCGGGCATGCGACAAGCTACGATCAAACAGTTGTGAGCTGCACGCCTATGCTGGGGCCTAAATTATCCGAGAATCCTATATTAGATCCAACTTAACGGCTTCCTCACTCTTGTTCATTATATTTAGTGGAAGTATTTTTCGTGAATAAATTGAATACTAAGGGCGGGTTGTACAATACAAGTTCAACAAAAGTTCAGGTAAACTCGCTTTAGTTGCTAGGAATGAAATTTTCAGTTCCTTAGTAACTGAACTCAGTTCAGTTGAACTGTTGATGAACTTGTTTTGTACAACCCGCTCTAAGGCACTGACTAAGGGGTATGTTGCCCATATTTTCACGCGAGCCGTGTTCACCTAATCATTAATTAATAGAACCTGGCTTCGGAATACCAGAGGCTCTAGTGTTGCAGGAGGCTAAAGGGGTAGAATGAAGGTGTAATCTTGTAAGGAAAAATTGAGATTTTGACAGATTTTCCCACACAAGCCCATCGAAGCTATGAAAACTTACATCGTCACTAGACCGAAAAACATAATGACTCTCGTGAAAATATGGGCAACATACTCCTTTTATTGTTGTTCTGGAAAATCGAATTTTCCATATGTTCTCCCCAGGGGCCACTCGTAAATTTCCCTCCTTTTTACTCAACATCGAAATACTTTTCAACCCTATTCGAGGCTTGTATGCGAAAATGGAGCACCTAAATCTGTCACTTTCTGACGCTCTATTTTGGACGTGGCTAGATTCCTGAACGCGGGAAATTGTAAGGCGTTGTATTTTATTATGTTTTCATCCAGTCAATCATATGGTGAACTTATGGCTCATTGATTCAACTTCGTAACGATGGTTCATCGGCCGGGATTGCAAGATTTCCGAACGGCGTCAATGGGCAACACATCTTCGGGATTTTTATCTTTTTTACCGATCCCTCATACGGTGATATAGCCACTTTCAAAATGCTTTGCCTATAATTACTACTCCGGCAGCAATGGTCTCTCTCTCTCAGACCCAGTCCATAGAATTTAAAATGAATGATATGAGGTAACGTTAGACACCACTAAACTGTATTTAAGTGACCATTCGAGTTGTATTCTATTTCTATCAGTATTTTTCTTAGCAATAAGCTATATCTATCGCAGGGTGTAGGTATAGGTAAGTTGAGTTCCTAAGAAACCAGAAACAGCAAACGGGTTCACATTTATTGCAATTGATTTATAAATAAAAGATAAATTTGAGTTTGAATACATCAATTACATTTATTCATGAGAAAATTTCTATTATCTCAAATTGCACTGGAAACAATTTTTCTTCAAATCCTTTTCCAAGAACTCTACTTGAGATTGAGATATCAACATGTTTGCCCCCCCACCCCCACTGCACTGAAAAAGAAAGAAAAGGTAATCTAAGAAAGAGAAGAAGTAAGTATTTGACCTGGACAATCTCAGAAAAATTTATATACAACTTTATTTCTAAACAAGATCAACATAGAATCATTCAATTCTAAAAATTATTAATAATAAAAAAATAAAAATAAAATTCATTAACAATACATATTCATTGACTTCTATGAGCCCCCCCAACCACAAGGAAATTTTCTGAGTGCGCTAGTTATCATTGTTTGATACAACTCATTTCTCTAGCAAAAATGCTATACTCAGGTACGAAATAATGTGAACTGGAATATATCGAAAATATATTGTCGCACTTTAGGTGATATTTTACGTATCCTTGAAAGAAACTGAAATGGCTATGTAAATATTACACCATTCGAAATACTAATTTCTGGTTTCGAAATATAATCACTCATATTCATCGACGGGTATGTAGATTAGAAATGTTATACGATATCTGTATTACAATACTGGTCCGAACAATATTTATTATATCAGTTCCGGTACAATTCCTGTTCGAAATCTGGACCAACAATTAGCTCCATTCGGTCAATCAATAATAATTGTCATTGTTTTTTGTTTGCAGTTTCACTCATTTGGTAGTAGTTCGCCTACTGAATAATGATGTAGTCAGTGATGACGACAAAGATATTTCAACATCCCAAAGGTTCGTTTGGGAGAAATGTTACGAAGTTAGCGCTACTTTTTCTACCCAGTACCCAGGCTAGTCAGTAGAGAAAGGTGCGAGTTCTTTGCACTATCTTGCCAGTTCCTGAATTTTTTTAGGTTGCAGACAACTGTATTAAAAATTGATTTTTTAGAATTTGAATGGCGGACGTCAGAATTTTAAAATTTACTCATGGGACTAAAAATAACCAAATGCCTTATCGATATAAGATAACGAGATAACGTAAAATAATGAGATAAGATGATGAGATAAGATAAGATAATTGAAATTTCCTTCTGTAATTAGTTAATCAAGAAAATAAAAATTCATAAACAAGACGAAGGTATATTGAAAGGTATATTGAAAGGTGGGAGATGTGTGTGCTTCGAATCGAGTAAGACGTGCGCTGATGTGCTGCATTTAAAACAATAAAACTTGTAGAAGACGTGCAAGTAGACAATTCATTTTTGTAGTGAAACGAATAGATACTTCAGTAGAATCCTCTGGATACATTTTTTTTTCCAAAGTTCAAAACTAGAAGTTTGCATTTCGTGCCTTATTCATTGATAAAATGGAAGTGAGAAGCCGAAAGAATTCGATCAAAAGTGAGGACGAACTGCACACACTAATTAAGTCCATAGTCACGACTTTATCTACATCAGATGAGTTTATTAATGCATTATCAAAAACTATAACAGAAAATGTAAGTAAGAATTTTAAAGATGACATTAGGAAGTTGAAAGATGAAAACAAATCGATAATGAAAAAAGTTGAAGAACAAAATAAGATTATAGAAAGTCTATTGAAAGAAAATGAAAAACGAGATGAAGCTAACAGAGGTCGTAATATTATAGTTCATGGAGTAAAGGAAAATGATGGAGAAATATGTAATAAATTTATAATTGATATACTCTCAAAGAAAATGAACCTACATATCAGAGAAGAAAATATTGAGTACTGCTTCAGAATTGGGAGGAAAGTAAACAACAGGACTAGGCCGATATTAGTTAAATTTTCTACTAGATACTACAAGGATATGGTTTATTATAACAAAAAGTTATTAAAGGAAACAAAAGTTGTCATCAGAGAAGATTTACCACCTGGTATAGTCAAAATCTTGAAAGCAGCGTTGCTGAAAATATCAAACTCTGGGAAGGTATGGACTAATCACGGCAACGTATTTGTGAAGCGTAATAGTTCTGAGCAAGTCATAAAAATCGGTAAACTTGAATATATTGATTTACTATAATTATTCATCGATTTTTCTCCTGAGTAATATTTCTTAATGGTAGAGGTTTGTGTATTTATTTTAGAGATGGAATCCACAGCGTAATAATCACCGGTAGGCAGGATTTTATTTGGGAGCAGTTGTGGATAAAGGCAAGTCTAAATAAAAAATCGTATGCCATAGGGGTTATTTACAAACCTCACGAGCAAAATGTGTGTAGTTTTTTAGATGAGTTTGAAGATAGCCTGTTTTCTATATTTCCAACAGTTGACGATATTATTTGTATGGGCGATTTCAATCTAAATTTACTCGAATCTAAAGATAATAATGTCAAGAAGTTCAATTCTGTGTTAGAGTCGCTGAATTTATGTCAAATAATTGATGAACCTACCAGAATTACAGCAACATCGGCAACCCTTCTGGATTATGTTATAGTTCCAGAGGGTTTCGATTGTGAAAAAGGAGTCATTCAGCAGATCATCTCAGATCATTCTATGGTATTTTGCAAATTTCAAACTAGCAGTGATCATGTAGGGCCAAAATATATTACTTACAGAAATTTCAATAATTTTGAAGAAGACGGATTTCAGCGTGACTTATTTAACACATGATTTTTTAAGATATACGATCAGGAAACTGTAGATGGACAGGTTTCGTATTTAGTGAACTGTTTGAATGCCTTGTTTGATAGATATGCTCCCTTTGTTACTTCGAGAGTAACAAAGCCTAAAGCACCGTGGCTAACATTTCCTATAAAAGTAATGATGGCTGAAAGGGACAAAGCCCTAAGAAAATATAAACGAACAAAGAGTATTGCTCATTTGCGAGCATATAAAGACTTACGTAACTTCACATTCCAATCAATCAAAAGGGGAAAAAAAGCTTACTTTACTCACCAACTAAGTCACAATAACACTCCAAATGATATATGGAAAACCTTGATACAAAATAAATTTTTACCGGAGAAAATTTTTGAAATACCTGATCCGAATAAATGATCCGAATGAAATAAATAGGTTCTTTATTGAATCTATTCCTCAAACTCAATCATCTGCAGATATTATGAATTTCTATGAACTCAACAGGCAAACTGACTTTCATTTCAACTTTAATGAAGTTAATGATTTATTCATCTTTGAAACCATTTGTGCAATTAAAACTAAAGCCAAGGGCATTGATGGGTTGAGCATTGATATGGTTAAATTGTGTTGTCCACATATTATTCCTTATTTAACTCATATAATAAATTTTTGTATATCTGAAAACGTGATTCCAAATGCATGGAGAAAGGCAATTGTAAAAGTTTTACCAAAAAAACAGCAGGTTTGCATCAATGGTACTAGTTCCGATTATTTATCGTTGAGATCTGGTGTACCACAGGGATCTATACTTGGACCATTATTGTGTTCTCATCTTCTTGTCAAAATCAAAAAATGCAATATTCATCTTTACGCTGATGACACTCAGCTGTATTATAGCTTCAAACCTCAAGAAATAGAAAATGCTTGTGCAGTTGTCAATGATGATTCAAATTTTTTTATTGATTATGCCACCGATCACTGTCTGCTCATCAACTCAACAAAATCTAAAGTAATGTTATTTGGTAGTAAACATCATAGACAAAACTAGACTCTTGATATTAGTATTAATAATGAAAAACTAACAGTGGTAAATGAAGCAAAAAATTTAGGCGTGATATTGGATTCTGACTTGAGATTTGAGAAACACATCAATACATTGATACAACGAGCTTATTGTAACATTAAATTAATATATGGCAATCGGCATCTATTTCCTATTCACGTTAAAGAGCTACTTTGCGAAACGCTAGTCCTGTCATTATTTAATTATGCAGATGCCCTGTATGGATCCAATTTAACCGTCCAATTCAAAAATAAAATTCAAAAAGTTCAAAATTAATGTCTACGTCTGATTTTTGGAATACGAAAAAGACAAAGGATTTCGCATAAATTGAGGGAAATTAGGTGGTTGAATATGGAGGACAGGAGAAAGCTACATTTAACTAATGTATGTCATGCCGTAATTGTGAATAAAAAACCTCCATATTTGCATCGTAAAATTACTTATCGCTCTGATATCCACAACATTAATATAAGAAATAAGGGGCTACTGACTGTTCCTTCCTTCAGGACAGAAATTTTCAGACGTTCTTTTAGCTACCAAATATGTCATCTATATAACTCAGTTCCATCAGAGCTTAAGAATTTCAGTGTTCCAAAATTTAAGCGAAAATTCAAAGCACTCCTTTTGGACAACCAATAACATTAATTCTTCTTCAAACTCTCGGTTCTTGTGTTTTGTGCGTAGGTAGGTAAGCCAAAACTTATTTCATAGGTTCAGGCACTGCATTGTCAATTATTTTGACTGTTACTGTTTCAAATAATTCTTGCGTAGTACTTAATTGATTTCTATAAACACATCTCTGTTTTTGGGTTAAGTGGAAGATAATTTTTGGTTATGTCTAGTACATGATCAAAAATAAACTTCGCCCTTTATGGTCAATATGTTGAATCTATGTCACTAAAACCGCATGCATGTAAACTCTTACTTGGCTATAATAAAGACGATTATTATTATTATTAGTATTATTATTATTATTATTATTATTATTATTATTATTATTATTATTATTATTATTATTATTATTATTATTATTATTATTATTATTATTATTATTATTATTATTATTATTATTATTATTATTATTATTATTA
The DNA here is from genome assembly GCA_944452925.2 of Chrysolina oricalcia. Taxonomy (NCBI): domain Eukaryota; kingdom Metazoa; phylum Arthropoda; class Insecta; order Coleoptera; family Chrysomelidae; genus Chrysolina; species Chrysolina oricalcia. The sequence continues at coordinate 9,258,530 of OX101814.2, read as the reverse complement.
TTATTATTATTATTATTATTATTATTATTATTATTATTATTATTATTATTATTATTATTATTATTATTATTATTATTATTATTATTATTATTATTATTATTATTATTATTATTATTATTATTATTATTATTATTATTATTATTCACAAATATTTGTTGAAAATCACGCTGACGTGGTAAAAATGTCAATTTAAGTGACGGCTATACCCAATAACTTTTCTATTTATATTTTTATATATTTCTCCTCGATAAATACATTCTGATTTATATTTTCCTGGGTAGGATTGTTACGCTGGTGATAGCTGCCTCCGTGGCGACGTTAGTTGTTGCCTTGAAAGCTCAAGGTCTTCTAACCGAAGCCACAAATGTGTGGTTGGCTTCCTGTTGTTGATTTCCTTTGTTTCTATTTTTACATCCAAGTGTTGTAAATCTTCGCACTTGCTTTTACCGTCCTGATGAGAGCTTAAGCTCGAAACACGTGTCTTCGGTTGCACAACAATTTGAGGGCTATACCCAATAACTTTTCAATTTATATTTTTATATATTTTCCCTCGATAAATTCATCCTGATTTATAATGTTTTCATATATAATTTTGAGAAAGCATTTCAGTTGCACAAAATTAAAATGAAGAAAAATAAAAAACCCTGGCTAACAATGGGAATAAAAATATCGGCAAAAAACATGAGAGCTTTGCATGGCATTCGTCAATTCACAAACGAGTTTTTTTTCCAAAGCTACTATCTCAAATATAGAAGTTCGTATATATCGTAGAGTTATAAAAGCAGCAAAGGATATATTCTACAGAGGACGACTTGATTGGGCATCTATTGAGAGTAAAGAATGCTGGAAGTTAATTAATGAAATTAGAAGAAAGACTAAAATACCGCAACACATCTTAATAGAACCTAATGAATTGAACTCCTACTATTGCAGTAAACTTACAGAAAACATATCAGCCCCCAATTCACCCTTAGAGTACATGGGCGATATCGAGATTATTAATGAGTTCATCTCAGCGATACCAAACTTACCGAACTCAAAGAAATCTTAAAGGAAATAAAAAATTGATGAAATTTCAGTACATATAATTGAAAACCTTCCTGGCTCAGCACTGATGTCCTTGGTAGAACTTATTAATATTTCTTTTAGAACTGGCAACTTTCCCCATTTTCTGAAAACTTCCGTGGTTATTCCCTTTCACAAAGGGTAGTGAAAGCGATTCTATAAAATACCGTCCCATCTCTCTTATACCTAGTCTCGCAAAAACAGCTAAAAAATTAGTGAAAAAAGGTATGCATATCTTTCTTCTATCGACCAACATATTGAGCACCGAACAATTTGGATTTCAACCAAAGGAACCAATGATGCCTTATTCTCTTTTATGTTCAAGACATTTGAGAAAATAAATGTTGGCGAGTGTGCTGCGGCGGTATTTTGTGACTTTTCCAAAGTATTCGACTGCGAGGAAAACTCCAGCATTACGGATTACGGAAATTTTGATTCCAGAATTATGTACCACTCCTTAGATATTTTTAATTTCGGATTACTATATAAATTCTTTTATGTATGGAATTTCATACAAGATGTTTGTACTGCAAGTTAGATATTTTTATCTTTCATCCTTTATATACTTATACACTTTTACCCTTGTTTCAACTAAGCTTTGTCTATGATAATAATATACTTCGACAATAAAGTATATCTTGATTGATTGAGTGATTGATTTATTGATATATCATACAGATTCTACAAATCGTCTTTGGACATGGACATGAAATGTAACGTACTGAATTTGCCCCAATCAAGTGGTATCTGAATCCACTCTATTCATAAAAGATGGAATTATTAGTCTTTCATGATGCTGAAAAATAGTGTTGGACCCGCATAGTCCAATTATATACAGGGTGTTTCATAATAACTGCGCAGGACCAAAAATATGAAAAAAAGTTTCTATTAACTTACCCTCTAAAATGCACCATATTCGAGATACAGGGTGTTGACATTTTAAAAAAATAATCTTTTTTTGCGAATATCTCTAGAACCGTTTATCGCACAAAAAACAGATTTCGTAGGCATTTTCTACTCATAATAAGCTATGTTTTGTGCGGATTTTTTATTTTTTAAAATTCATAATTGGTGAAGATTTTGAAGGGGTAATGGGTGTTTTTTTCTCCAACTTCTACGCCACTGGAAAAAGTACAGTTTTGAGCTTCCATTGTTTTCTACACAAAAAAGGTATTCTTGGTCATAAGCTCTAAAGTTGACCGTTTTCAAGAAAAATCAACTTTCATGTTCTTTAAATTATGTTTCTTCCTCGAAAAATTGCTGCGTGCATTGAAGCTATCGGCGGACATTTCCAACAATTCAACTGAGTATGATTGTTATTGTTTTTATTTTTTTATTTTGCAATTAAGAAGTCAACGTTTGGTTTTGTTACTTGTTTTAACGTTTAAATAAATTTTGTATAATTAGGAAAAAAATTATTTAAAAAAAATTACAATGTTTTTCAACATGAAAGTTTATTTTTCTTGAAAACGGTCAACTTTAGAGCTTATGACCAAGAGTACCTTTTTTGTGTAGAAAACATTGGCGGTTCAAAATCATACTTTTTCCAGTGGCGTAGAAGTTGGAGAAAAAAACACTACCCCTTCAAAATTTCACCAATTATGAATTTGAAAAAATAAAAAATCCGCACAAAACATAGCTTATTATGAGTAGAAAATGCCTACGAAATCTGTTTTCTATGCGATAAACGGTTCCAGAGATATTCGCAAAAAACGATTATTTTTTTTATTATTATTATTTATATTTCAACACTCTGTATCTCGAAAATGGTGCATTTTAGAGGGTAAGTTAATAGAAACTTTTTTTCATATTTTTGGACGAGCCATCACATCCTGAAGTCCTGCGCATTTATTATGAAACACCCTGTATATCAGCTCACTTCATTTCAGGACCTTCGAAATACAAAAAAAACATCAAGATAAGGGTATTTTTTCGAAAAATGCACATAGGTAACTCAAAAAATAGGTGTCTTCTGAATTGCGAAAAAATCATGTTTATTTGACACCAAAAAAGACATGTTTCAACAAATTTTCATTTAAATTGAATGATTTATAGGTACGCGAGAAAAAAAATTAAATGCTGACAAATCGATTCTCCGCCATTTTTGACAACAAATGCGTTTACTCGAAGATCCGGAAATTGGAGGATTCCACCTCATCCGGCTAGCTCCTTCTCCAGCAACTCCGTAACTCTTCTTTCAGTATCAGTCGGGAACAATACGAATTTATTTTTTAAATAGTTGGGTTAACCAATGACGTCTCATGTTCCTATGCCAGGCTGTAGATTTTCAGAGGAGCTACAACCCGGCCAGGAATACTTCGAAAACTCTCTCAAACAGCAAAAATAAAACAGCAAAATTGGCTGAAAGCTGTGGGTGAGCCATCCGGCTACTACTCCCCGAAGATTGCCACTATCCGGGCTCTTTCGTGGCACCCCCTAAGGTTGAGGCCCCGAAAGATGAACTTCCAGCACTCGAATGTACTCGTGGCACCCCCTCCCCCTATCCACCACCCACGCTCGTTGAAGCGGTTCCTCATCCTGATGATTGGTGATCAGCAGAATAAAATCTGATCGTTTGATATGGAGTGCTCGGCCCATTATCGGCCTGAAACCCTCTTATATCTGACATGAGTTGAAATTGGCATCGGCATCGGTCTCTCGAAGACTTCCGAGGATTGCGCGTAGGGGTGCAATTGGTTGACGGGAAAAACAATATTTTTTATACAGTCCGAATGGAAAGTCTCGGAATATGAACCTGTTTGGCATATATCGTAGTACGTCTGTTGCCATTTTCAGGCAGACATTGAAGAAGGCCTGCATCCTCTGCCTATAACTGTTCGCGCATTGCCCCCAAGCAGTAGAAGCGTACAGCATGATTGGCGGAAGGATTGTCCTGATGAGGCGTAGTTTCAACTCGAGTGACATGTTGCTACGTCCGATGAGTGAATATAGCCTATATAGCTTGCGGCTTTCGCTATAGCTAATCTGTGTGAGACGTACCTCTGAAACGTGAGTTTCTTGTCCAAGGTTACTCCTAGGTATACGGCTTCGTCTTCCTATGGAATTCTCTCTTCGTTCATAGTAACATGGCCCTTGGGTGTCCTACGTCTCCTCGTGAACAGTATGACATTGCTTTTGTCTGCATTGATTCCGATCTTCCAACGATTGAACCATGGTTCCAGCTTGTTGATCTGTTGTTGCAGCTTTGATATTACTCCTCTCTCATGGGATGACTCAGCAAAGATGGCCGTCATCTGCATAGATTGACAGTTTGGTCATGGGATTGTCCGACATAGGCATGTCTGCGGTGTACATCGAAAATAGGTGTGGTGACAGTACTGCTTCCTGTGGTACTCCTGCTCTTAGCCTCCTTCGTGGAAGGAGGAAGGAAGGAGTTCATCAGCTTGACCATTGGTGTGGTGTATCCGGTATCCGCTAGTTTTGTGATCAGCACATCGTGCCAAACTCTACCAAAGGCCTTGGATACGTCTTGGAAGACTGCTCCTGAAAGGTGTCCTTTGATCGTGAGGTTCCAGCTCTGGATGGTGGCGTCTACTATCCGGGTGACCTGGAGTTCTGTTGAGTGTTCGCGTCTGAAACCGAATTGTTCATCTGGTAGGATGTTCAAGTCTCCAGACATTGTCTCAAATCGAGTCCTGATCACTCTTTCTGTGACCTTACTCACCGCAGGTGTTAGGCTGATGGGGCGGTGGTTTTGCGGAAACGTGTGGTTCTTGTGGTTCTTATGGGGCCAAGTAGCCGAGTGGTTGAAGCGACATTGTTTCAATCACTTTTGGCTGCAAGTCAAAGGTTAAAACCCAAGCGAGTGCAGAACTTTTTCTGATGGCCCGAGAAAGTGCTAGGAATCGCACGTAAAAAGGTAAGACCTCGTTAATCCTTAGCTCGCACAAGTTTCGACTTCTGAGGGCTGCTGTTCGTAAGGGGAAGACAGCTGGTTAACGGAAAAAACAATTTAAACAATTGTTGAGTTTCGGAATCATGATGACCGTTGCTTCTTTCCAGCTGGATGGAAAGTCTGAGTACAGCGTTTATGATGTTTGTCAGGGCTGCTAGTCCTTTCCTAGGTAAGGCTTTTAGTGCCCTGACTGTTATGTCGTCTGGGCCCGGTGCGTGCTTTCCTGGTCTGAGTATGTCCTTGATTTCTTCTGGAGATGTCGGCTCCAGAAGAATGTTTGAGTCTTCAGTTCGTCTGAGTAGTCTGATTGTCCGGTCTACGTGCGTTTCCGCATCCTCGACTTCATCGGTGTAATCGACTTCGTTTTCACGGCACTGACGTTCGAAGGAGTCCGCAAAAGCCTTGTCCGTCTCCGTGAAAACAAGACCCACCTTACCATGAAGGGGGGCGCTGGGCTTCTACTTTGACTTTCAGGTCAAGTAGCTCTATTAGCTCGAATATTCCTCGATACATTCTTGGAACTAAAACCAGGAACAGTGAGAGCTCTGTTCTAGTTCTCCTCGAAGTCATTCGGTGGCATTCGATGGCTTCGTAGTTCTTAGCCTCTGGGTCTCCTTTCACGTCCTCCGCCGTGATCTGGGAGACCTCTGATGACCACTTGCAAAGGTATTTCTTTTTTCAGCTGGTGTGTGAAAAAATCCAGCTTGTTGTCCTCGAAAAGCTTAGTTGCGTTCCTCCAGTCTGCTTCACTATTTGTGAAGAGGTGAATGCCTTCTTCAGGGTTGTTGGAATCTGCAGCCACTTACATGATTTAAGAAGCCTTCTCGGCTTCTTAAATAGAAAAATCTCGCATTTGCTCCGGTCAATGCCGGATCAAAGGCGCTGGTGGGCGGAGCCTATTAGAGCTCCACTCCCAGATATACTCTCGCATCAAAATTTATTTTTGGTATTTCTGGCTGAGGATGACAGACGGTCAATTTGTGGTTATGTCAAAAAGTGTTGAATAGCAAAGTTTTCGACTTCTTCATTATCTACAACTTTTCCATAGATTATTTACCGCTAGGAGGTCACGTTTCGCTGCAAATCGCAAAAAACCGTATTCAACATTTTCCACCTGGCCCTTGCCTGTTTCATTTTTCTTATTTATATTGTTTGAAATTCGTTTTGGCACTAGCGGATAATGGATTTGTACCTTCTCCCAGAAAGAAATATCGCAATGAAACAAAGAATGAAATATGTGTGGACATTGTCATAGAATGCAGATTCCATTCACTCAGACTTCGCAATTCATTCTTTTAATATTATCGTCATCAAGAAGTTATTGAGCCATTATTCGATTAGAAATGGAAGCCGATGAAAGAAAATCCGACTGCAATACAAATTAGGAATGTATTGTCATGTTCATAATTATGGATAACTTGTTAAAAACGATACTTGAATGCATTCGCCTTGAAGTTAGTTGTTAATTATCTAGATGACAAATGAGTATTACAGAAAATGATTGGAGTCATGTGAACGGATCTTAAAAATGCCCATAAACTTTTTGCTGGCCTGTTTCAACAAATTTATTTTAACAAAGTCGTTATGGAAATACATACATGGCAAGAGGTGAAAAGTCGACCAAAAAGTCTTCCCTTTAGAAAATAGGTTTTCAGGCCTCTGAAGATGCTCCATGCGAAATTTGGAAGCTTGAGATTGAACCCAAGCGCAGTTCTCGATTTTTAATCTTTGCCGCTCCCAAGAGTTCTTCAATTTTTTATTTAGTCAACCCTGAGGCTGGGTCCTTCTAGAAAAGTCTTCCAATCGGATTTTCCCGAAGAAAAGACCATAAGAAAGTGAAGAAACACGAAAGTAAGCATATATGAGACGTCGAACTTTTGTGATGATCGATTTTGGGTCCCAAAACTGTGCGCCTCCACCAAATCGTCTTCCGCTTTGTCAGATGATTACTAGTCACTTTCTAAACAATATAAATCGTCTAAAAAATCGATGGACAGTTTTCCTTCGTACTGGAGTCGTCCCTGCCCGATTTCAGAAATATTTGGAATTTGGGGTTTTCGAGGGATGGACTTTCTATATATTCTATATATTTAATAATAATAAAGGAATCTCAACGAGTTAATCGTGAATTATAGGGTGATTTCCGAAACGTTGATATTTTGTAATTTTTACCATCGAAAATTTTCGTGATCACCCTATATATTCCAAAGAAATCATGTTTATACGGTATCAGCTATCTTCGGAGGATGATAATTCACTTGAACATACAGGATAAGTAGGAAAGAACCGGCCATATATTTCACCAATTTTTCAAATCACCCTGTATGAAATGTATGAATTGTGATTAATGATGGAATAAGAATAGTATATTGCATGCCAAAATAATTTTATCGATATTTATTTCATTATTACATCGAATTTTCAGACATTATTAAAATGTTTTTATTTTGCACTCTGTTCATAATGATATAATCTTCACCATCTGAATGATATTTAGTAATATGAAAGTACGTTGATGATAAGAACGAAAAAAAATGCAGTTGGCACTTTCAAATCCCGAGAAAATAATTAAATAAAAATTACTGACTATTTCAAACTCTATCTGTCAACGAACTTTGCGATTCTGCACGTTTAATCAGTACATCGAATACTACAATATACTAAAAATTATGACAATTTCACCGAGAACCATTTTGCCAATAAAAAGTGCGGGTTCCTTTCTTAAAACACCAAAAACTCCAAAAATTAACAAGATATGGAAAAAAATATATGTGTAAAATTTAATTGTTCTCAAACGAGTCTAAAAAAAGTAAGGATCCTGACAAATTTTCAAATTTTGCAGGATACTTTTTTTGATCGCCTTCTAGAAACCTACAAAAAAAGTAAATTAATTTTTTCCGTGGTTAAGGACTTTTAAGGACAAAGGACGAGGCAGCCGGCTTATGGAGAAATGGGCTCAAGTGAAATTTCATGAATTGTTAGTATATTGTGGTTGACGACTTTCTGAAAAATAGTGTCCATGGGCCCAACTCAATCCTATGACTAGTTTCAGAGATACAGGGTGTTGAAATTCGAAAAAAGCCATTTTTTAAAAGCATGTACTTTTATTTTCCTCAATGTATCAAGAATTTTGCCTCGTGATAGTGTTCTAATGTTACTAAACGTCAGTCCCTCATGAAAGAAAGTTTCATTTGCTACAGGGATACTCAAAAATTAAAAAAACGGAAGGTTGCGTTGACTTGAAATATAATTCAGCTTTCAGGTTTATAATAATAAGATGTGCATAAATATTTTGTTGGTTCAAGTTTATGTTTGGAAAGTATTTATGAGAAACTGTTCAGAATAATGCCAACATCAATAGTTTATGCCACAATTGGTACGTATTATCGAACAGTTTATTTTTGACAGATACGTCTAAAAACCAACAATTTGTTGTCACTGACCACTAGAAGTTTTCATTGTGTTAGATTTTTCAGTATGAATTCATGTTATTTCGATTTACTGGCTTTTATAAAAGCCATGAAAACTGAGGGAGGGAGTTTTCATATTCTTATTTTGAGAAATACAGGATGTTGATGTTTTTAAGTTGAAGAGTTTGAAGATAATAACTGTTTGAAGACGTAATTTGTATTCGGTATAATATAACGAAAAACGTTAAACTCAGATGGCAAATAAAATTGTGGAAAAAGTTTGAGGGCAGTGAATAAGTGTTTTCTTAGTTGATGTAGGGCCTGTATAAAGGTCGCCAAGTAACTGCACATTCGAATTGCCCCCATCGAAAGTTCAGGTGACATTTCCTTCCCCTCCCCGTTCACCAAACCTAAATCTTCCAGATTTTGATTATTGGAGTTATGAAGGCCAGAGTCTATGTAAAACCCATAAGCAATAAAACTGACTTAGGGGAATACATCCGAGTTGCTGCAGCAGAAATATCAGAGAAGCTTAAGGGTAGTTAAAAGATTTTTTTTTCAGTCGATGCAGGGCCTATATACGCGAAGCAGGTTTCCGTTTCGAACGAGTACTATAGTGATTGTGAATGATTACAATCTCATTGAAAATATTAAGAACCTACAATGAGTAATTAAATAAAAACCATCGATTGAGTCTTTGTCAGAAACGTCCCCTTTTGGAGATAAAAGGCAATATCTTTTTATTACGATTACAAATGTTAGGTCATTTTGATATCACCATAAAATAGGCAATTTAGTGATGTAGTGTGCAGCAGTAGCCCAGTACATTCTGTTTTCACTTCGATGGGCTAAACTTCATTAGAAAAAATCTACTCCCAGAACTTCTAATAAAAACATTTCTCACAGCCCCCCTCTAAAATGTTCGGAGTATATTCGTGACGTAGAAGTTAGAATTATCATTCAACAATATTTTACCGAATACATGAATAAGAAAAGTGTGAAATTGTACCAACAGCACAAAAAAACTGAGATGGGCGAAAATTCATAATTTTTATAAAGATCAAATGTTCGAAAACGGTGAGACTTTTATACGGGGGATTTTTTCATGGCAGGTTGGTCACCCTTTGATCTACATTCTCCTTCAGTTTGACGTGGCCTTTACGGGACACCCGTATATGAAGAAAATAATGATAGGGATAGGAATTGTCAGGATAAAAAACTGATCATAGCAAGTTGACAAAACTTCTACATCCGACCAACAAACTCAAAGTAAAGGTAATTTGAAAGGATCACAAAAATTCATTGGGGAAATATTTAATTACAGGGAGATTTCCAAAAAAAACGTTTATCGGATTTTCTTCCTTACATATCTTTTGAATAGCGCTGTATATCATATATAAATTATATCTAATTCAAAATGACCTAATATCACCAACTAACATGCAGTACAAGGTTTATAAAACTTTATTAAATATATGATACAGTGGCTATCAATTTTCTAACTCGCCCTGTAAAAACTGGTTGCATATCTTATTATTATAAACCACCCAGAAGCAAATCCAGCCAGATATTTGAATTCCTGAAAGTTGATTTATATTTCAAGTCAACGTTCCGTTTTTTTAAGTTTTGAGTATCCCTGCAGCAAATGAAACTTTCTCTCATGAGGGACTGATATTTAGTGTCATCAGAACACTATCACGGGAAAAAATTCCTGATACATTGAAGAAAATAAGAAATACATGCTTTTAAAAAATGGCTATTTTCCAACTTCAACACCCTGTATCTCTATGCCTGGTGACACAGCAGACACAGCCTGTAGTTTTATTATTTGAAGAGATGAAGATTTGAAATTTGCAGAAGTTACGTAATCAATGATAGCGATTCATTTGAATCTGACGACAACTTTTTTCATCTACCTGTTTGATCGGCAGTAACTCCAGCTTCTTTTTTTGAATCACACCTTGTATATTTATCCAGCCTATCTTATTTGTCTTGAAATTCTCTATTCAACCGTGTATCACAAAGTGGCATTCGTTTCTAGATTCGCAGATGAATTGCATATTATTGAAAAAAAAAATTTTATTCCGTACCTGATCACTTCCTACAGATTGTCAATAATTTCATCAATAAAAAGAAAAAACATCTGAAAATAACTCACGATATTGCGAAAACTGAGATAGGAACATGTTTTTATCAATTTGGCTACTTGTGAAGGAACTATCTGTCTTTCTCTTTGGCTATGTAGGCATATCATGATCTTTCCATTTGGAAACATAAAATTAAAATTGTTCCCCTGATCCACCAATTCACAAGTCTATTAGTCTAGATATTTGCAATAATATTTTGCCTAGTAGGCGGTGTACACAAAATGTTTTGTGTTTGAGAGGTAAACATCATTTGATTGCAATGATTATCTCCGTCAGTTTTATGCTGATTGAAATTGCATCGTTTAATTAGATACTAAATATGTATTCAAAGAATAAAAAGGTCGATATGTTGTTGATATTCGGAGAGTGCAAGAGAAATTGTAGACAGGCTAAACAATTGTAAGTCGAAAGATTTCCGGAAAGACGCCATCCGCCTAATAATTATTTCGCTAGAGTAGAAGAGCAGTTCATAAGAGAACCGGAAAATCAAAACAATCTCCAATACATTGTCGACCAGGAAATGGAAGTAAACGTTTTGGCCATAGTACATGCAGATCCGACGAAATCACTGAGACAAATTGAGGACGAAATCGGCGTGAATCGAGAAACCGCTAGAAGAGTTTTGAAAAGAACTGCTCTGAACTGCTCTTCTACTCGAAATAATTATCAGGTGGATGGCGTCTTTCCGGAAATCTTTCGACATGGGTACAATTGTTCAGCCTGTCTACAATTTCTGTTGCACTCTCCGAATATCAACAACAAACATATCGACCTTTTCGTTTCTTGAATACATATTTAGTATCTAATTAAACGATGCAATTTCAATCAGCATAAAACTGACGGAGATAATCATTGCAATCAAATGATGTTTACCTCTCAAACACAAAACATTTTGTGTACACCGCCTACTGGGCAAAATATAATTGCAAATATCTAGACTAATACTTGTGAATTGGTGGATCAGGGGAACAATTTTAATTTTATGTTTCCAAATGAAAAGATCATGATACGGCTACATGGCCAAAGAAAAATGAAGATAGTTTCTTCACAAGTAGCCAAATTGAAAAAAATTACTTCCTATCTCAGTTTTCGCAATATCGTGAGTTATTTTCAGGTTTTTTTTTCTTTTTATTAAAGAAATTATTGACAATCTGTAGGAAGTGATCAGGTAAGAAAAAAACTGAAATTATATCGTTTAACTGATACTCTTTGGATTTCCAAGCCTACCAAGCATCGAAATATTATCGAATTCGGGTAACAGCCAACTTGATGTTTTTCAATAGAAAGCAATTCATCTGCTATTTGAGAAACGAATGCCACTTTGTGATACACGGTTGAATAGTGAATTTCAAGACAAATAAGATAGGCTAGATAAATATACAGGTTGTCATTCAAAAAAAAGAAGTTGGAGTTACTGCCGATCAAACAGGTAGTTGAAAAAAGTTGTCGTTAGATTCATATGAAGCGCTATCATTGATTACGTAATTTCCGCAAATTTCAAATGTTTATCTCTTCAAATAAAAAAACTACAGGCTGCTACATGTCTGCTGTGTCACCCGGTATATGGGCTATATCTCTATATACTAACAATTCATGAAATTTCTCCGAAGCCCATTTCTCCATAAGCCGGCTGCCTGGTTCTTTACCATTTTTTTCTAAACAACAAAAACTCGAACGAGATATTGAAAAAAATTAGGTACATGAACAGTTTCAATGTCCTCGAACAGATATACAAAATATTCCTTTAAAATTTTCTCATATTTTGGAAAATAAACACTTTGATTCTGTTTGAGAAATTGAAATCGGACTATGAGAGAGTATCCAGACACGCTGCAAAGTAATGAAAATAAAAAATCAAATTGAAATTGTACCAAAACTAATGATCCGACAGCGCCTGTTTTGTGCATACATAAAGTAGACATGATTTAATACTCTTTTGAGAAGGGCCAAGCAAACTATTTGAAAAATGGCGGAGATTTTTTTTTTTAATTGCAAAATTTTCTGGTTTTTCCAGGTATTCTCCATTACTGATGATCCGATCGGGTCGTAAAACATCCCATTTTGCTCATATTTCAATTCTTTACAATTTTTCTCATTGGGCCAACCAGATTGCTCAATTAGTTTTCATTTTATATGCAAAACAATAAAAATTTGCTATTTATTCTACAAGTTGAGGCGCAGCCGAGTTCTACAAACACGCGAGTACAAAAAAGCCCTTTAGGAAAGTGTTTCATACAAATTTTTTTCTTCGACAGTTATTATATTGCTAAATTGTAGCAATTATATCATTCATTTGAATGTTTAATGATATGAATTGTCTTCGTATTATCAAATAGAGTCTTCCGAGTCATATTTGACGCAAAATACTGTATTTTTCAAAAATGCGTAAATGTATGAACAGAGTGTAAAAAATTACTTTTTCTATGCCCATATCTATAAACGTCAAAAATCGCACTGTCAACATTCCTTGTAAATGACATATAACAATAACATGCACGTAATGGGTTGGGTTTGTCTAACAACGTGCAGCGGTTGCAGCCGCTTTTACGCTTCACTTGATAGACGTCTGACAGCTCTTACAGCCGCTGTAGATAAATAAAGCACTTTATTTTCCGCTGGATTGTTTTGAAGCGGTTCAGCGGCCTGTAATTTGACATTTCATGGACCGTCTAGTAGACTTGTGAAGCGCTTTTATGCTTCATCCAGCAAAGCGCTTTCCGCTTTTCTCTCGTAAACACAGCCAATGACATCTCATAATGTTTTATAAGTTAAAGTATTATTGTTCATACCCTTATGTTATAGATACTTGGTATAAAGAAACAAAGATCACATTGACACTTGTCATTATAATAGAATGAATACATATTAAAAATACTAAACGTTGTTCTACTTATTAACATGGCGCAGTCGAATTAAATACATTGAGTAGAACATTTCATCACATTGAATGATAAGCAAATCGTAATATCAAAATGGATTTTAATAAGCCAACCACTCTGAATCTTGATGGAAATATAGCCGAAAACTTCAGAGTTTTCAAAGAAGAAATCCTGATTTATTTCACGGCCACTGAATCAGACAAAAAACCAAATGAAATTCAAGTTGCGCGTCTGAAGAACTTCCTTGGACATGAAGCCTTGAAACTATATGGTTCTTTGAAATCAACCGAGGATGAAGTTGAAACTGTCACGTCGATCTTAAAAATTTTTGAGACTTATTGTTCACCAAGAAGTAATGAGATCATGAATGTCTTCAAATTCTTCAGTCGAAAACAGCAACAAATGGAGCCATTCGAAAAAATGTTTGCTGATCTCACATACCTGTCAAAGCAATGTCAGTTCGAAAATCAAGAGGAAAAGTTATTAAAAGCTCAAATAGCACTCGGTGTTACTTCGAAATCTGTGCAGGAAAGACTTTTGAGGGATGGCCATACTCTTGAAAAAGTTGTAGATTTTTGCAAGTCTGTAGAGTTAGCCGAGGCAAATATGAAAGTTTTAACCACGGAATCAAATATGAAACAAGTTGACAAGGTATCAAGATTTTCCAACAGAAGTCGAGATTTTGCTAATCAATATCCAAAAGAAAGAAAAAATCTCAAGTGTTCCAGATGCGGCAGAAACCACGTAATTGGCAAATGTCCTGCGTATGGGAAAATATGTAGCCATTGTTCAAAAACAAATCACTTTGCAACCATGTGTAGAAATCGGAAAACTCAAGTAGTACGTGAACTGAATAATGATGAGGTTCAAGAAAACTTTGCGACCGACTCTTCGGGTTCAGCCTTCTCGGTGAGCACAATTTATTCCATAGATGGTTCAGAAGAAAAGAAAACCTGGTTCAAAACAATATTGGTTGAAGGTTGTGAAGTAAAATTCAAACTTGATAGTGGAGCTGATATCAATATTTTACCAATACATTTTGTGAAGCATGTAGGTATGCACAATAATGTAACTCCTTTGAATAGTGAAATTGTGGCATACGGGGGTTTTCATGTTAAAACGATTGGTCAGATTCTCATGAAAATTGAAACTGAAAAAATAATTGATTTAGTCGTATTTGTTGTAATTTCAGGTAATTTTTCACCAATTCTGGGATTAGAAACATGTATAAAGTTAAAATTGTTAGAAATAATGTTGAATATTGTTTTTCTTGTTTATCACCCTATATTATTTTCAAGAATATAATCATATATGTTCATGTCATGTAATGTAATTTGTGATAATAAAAGAAAAGTTGTTGATTCAAGTTATTTCAAGTTAATCTATACAAAAAAGTACAATTTTTAAAATCTGCTAACAGGTTACGGGCCTAGGCAAACTATCCAGTTTTTTTCCTGTGAAAACCTGTATAGACTACAGTAAAACGTTTCAAGAAGGAAGGCATTTTTTTGAATACTTCTTGAAAAAATGTCAGATCTGACAAGAATAAGTTTTGAGAAACTCAATGGGCAGAACTTTCCTGTTTGGAAGTTCAAAATAGAGCTGTTACTTCTCAAGGAGGATCTGTGGGATTTAATCACGGAAGAAGTACCAAATGAACCTGATGTAGCCTGGATGAAAAAGAATGGAAAAGCCAGAGCATTAATAGGGCTGATGGTAGAGGATAATCAACTAGAACACGTTAAGAAGGCCAAGAATGCAAAAGAAGCTCGGTGTAATTTAGTAACGTATCATGAGAAAGGTTCGCTGTCGAGCAAAGTTTATCTGTTACGGAAAATTTGTAATACAAAACTTGTTTCTAATGGAAATATGGAAGAGCACATTGCTGAAATATTAAAACTAGTGGACCAACTTGGAGCAATGGGTGAAATATTGGCAGAACACTTAGTTGTTTCAATGATTCTATCGAGTCTTCCAGAAAGTTATAATACTTTGATAACTGCACTAGAAACTCGACCAGACGAAGATTTGAAATGGATTTCATCAAAAGCAGATTGATAGACGAATTCAAGAGGAATCAAGAAATGAAAAGTGAAAAAGGAGAAACTGCAATGAAATCCAATCATTTCCATGGAAGTAGGCCGAATACTAGTAACTACAGTACCATTAGCTGTTATTTCTGTAAGAAGCCGGGTTATCTGAAGTCACAGTGTAAATATCTTTTGAAAAAACGAGGACAAGGACAGAAGCATATTCCAAAGGCAAATCAAATTCAAGAAACCAATAATGAATCTGATGGGGATATTTGTTTTTCGGCAATGAACGGAAGCAGAATTGAAAATGAATGGATAATCGATTCGGGGGCTACTTCGCATATGACAAGTAATGCTGGAATTTTTGATAATTTGATTCACACCACGAGGGATGTTCGGGTGGCGAATGGACAAATTATCCAATGCAAGGGTATTGGAACAGCCAGAATATGCTATAATGGGAAAACAAATTCTGAAATAAAATTAGAGAACACATTATATGTTCCAGAATTGAAAGGCAACCTCATTTCTGTCAACCAGATCATCAAAAAAGGATTTCAAGTACAATTTCAAGAAGATAAATGTGATATCAAAAATAAAGGAAAAACAGTTGTCTCTGCCGAGTTGAAGGACAACATGTATGTTTTACCAACAATCGAAAGAGCTCTAAGCATATCCAGTAGTCACACCCCTAATTGCATACATACTTGGCACAAGAAACTTGGTCATCGAGATCCAGATGTAATAAAGAAAATAGTACGAGAACAACTGTCGTCTAATATCAAAATCGAATCCTGCAGAATTCAAGAAACATGTACAACTTGTTTAGAGGGAAAAATGACAAGAAAAGTTTTCCCGAAAGAATCTTCTCACAAGTCCAAAAAAATTCTGGAGTTGATACACACTGACCTGTGTGGGCCAATGCAGACAGAAACACCCAGTAAGAAGAAATATTTCATGACCATGATTGATGATTGCAGCAGATTCACAATCATTTATTTGTTGAATCATAAAAATTAAGTTTTTGACAAGATGAAAGAATATGTCAGTTACGTCAAAAATTTATTTAATAAAAGTCCTAAAAGAATAAGAGCTGATCAAGGAGGAGAATACATGGGAAATAATCTAAAAACTTTTTTGAAAGACCAAGGAATTCGAATCGAGTACGCTGCCGCAGAATCACCACAACAAAACGGAGTTGCTGAGCGTAAAAATCGTTCATTGATGGAAATGGCAAGATGTATGTTAATCGGTGCAAAATTACCCAAAACATATTGGGGTGAAGCTATCAACACTGCCAACTACACGCAGAACAGATTGCCTTCAAAATCCATTGAAAAACACCGTATGAAATTGGAAACAGAAACTTCCTGATCTTAGCCATTTTCAAATATTCGGATCGAGGGCATTCGTTCACATTCCTGCAAGTAAACGAAAGAAGTTAGATGAAAAATCCCATGAATTGATATTTGTCGGATATGCAGATGGTATAAAAGCATATCGTTTCTTGGATACCTCATCGCACAAAATAATCATTAGTCGAGATGCAAAATTCATCAATTTGAGTGCTGAAAATGAAGAAAAAATTAGTGCAGAAAAGAAACAATCTGAAATTGAAATCCCAATCTCAGATGAAAGAAATGGAGAAAATGAACAATATGAAGAACTGATAGTTTCAGAAAGTAACTCTCAGGAAGAAATAATTGATGCAGAAATAGATAATAATAATTTGAGGAGATCCCAGAGAACCACAAAAGGAAAATGCCAAGCAGGTACGGAGAATCTGCGAATGTCAGTCTAGAAATGTCAGAACCGACCACATATATGGAAGCAATGCAATCCAAAGAAAAAGATAAGTGGATCCAAGCCATGGATGATGAAATAAAATCAATGAATGAAAATGAAACTTGGACATTATCTGTTTTACCCGAAAATAAAAAGGCCATTGGTTGCAAGTGGGTTTATAAAATCAAAAAAGACGCTGAAAACAACATTTATCGACACAAAGCAAGGATAGTTGCACAAGGTTATTCACAAAAGTTTAGTGAAGACTACGATGCTGTTTTTGCTCCTGTTGTGAAGCAGTCTACTTTGAGAATCCTATTGACCATTGCTGGACAAAATGATATGAAACTCGTACATTTGGATGTAAAAACTGCTTTTCTGAATGGCGAACTTAAAGAATCAGTTTTCATGAAGCAGCCAATCGGTTACATAGAGAAAGGGAAGAAAACTTGGTGCTCAATCTCAAAAAATCCATCTACGGACTGAAACAGGCAGCAAGACTATGGAATCAGAAAATTAATACAGTCTTGCTAGATAATGGATTTCTGAGAAGTCACGAAGATTTATGTTTTTATAGAAAAAATGAAAACGAAAACGACATTTTCATCATAATATACGTTGATGATATAATAATAGCCAGTAGAAGAGAAGAAGAAATCCAGACAACTGAAAAAATTCTGAAGCAAAATTTCAAAATATCGTCTCTTGGAAATTTGCAGTACTATCTTGGAATCAAAATTGAAAAAGAGACCTCTGGCATTTTCAGTATGAGTCAGAGAGGATATATTGAAAAAATCATTAAATGTTTCAATCTTCAAGATGCAAAGGAATCAAAAATACCACTAGATCCTGGTTTTTTCAAACATCATGTCAAATGAAATTTACAGATGCGACGATTTATCAAAGCCTTATCGGAATGTTACTATATCTTGCTGTTAATACAAGTCCTGATATATCGGTTACTACTTCCATTCTGGGAAGAAGTATGAGTAATCCAAAAACAACGGATTGGACAGAGGCTAAACGAGTAGTAAGGTACCTAAAACGGACTAAAGATTTAAAATTGTTTTTTGGAAATGTCACCCACGATCAAGGGCAAATTTTCGTTGGATATTCAGATGCTGATTGGGCGGGAGATAGATCAGATAGAAAATCTAACAGTGGTTACTTGTTCAAACTTTTTGGAAGTATATCATGGGCAAGCAGAAAGCAACAGTCTGTCACATTATCGTCCACTGAAGCAGAATACGTAGGTCTGGCAGAAGCAGCACAAGAAGCGGTTTGGTTGTTAAAGAAACTTAAAGAATTTGGTTTGTGTATTCATCAACCTGTCACAATTATGGAAGACAATCAAAGCTGTTTCAAACTCATTCAGAACGAACAAACAAGCAGAAGATCCAAACATATAGATACGAAGTATCATTTTCATCAGTGAGAGATTTGAAAGAGAAACAAATCTTGGACTACAAATATTGCCCTACCGGTGATATGATCGCTGATGTTTTCACAAAGCCACTTCAAGCTACAAAACTGAAGAAGTTTCGAGATCTTTTATGTTTGAAGTAACTCAACATTAAGGGGGAGTGTTAGAAATAATGTTGAATATTGTTTTTCTTGTTTATCACCCTATATTATTTTCAAGAATATAATCATATATGTTCATGTCATGTAATGTAATTTGTGATAATAAAAGAAAAGTTGTTGATTCAAGTTATTTCAAGTTAATCTATACAAAAAAGTACAGTTTTTAAAATCTGCTAACAAAAATTGATAAAAGGAATAGATTCTATCTCAAAGTCTACCACCAGAGAAACATTATTGAAAAGAAATCATGACATTTTTCGAGGAATAGGGTGTTTTGTAAAATAAAACTAAGATCAGGTGCCATTCCACAAATCAGTTCTGCTAGAAGAATACCAATAAAGATAAAAGACAGATTAAAAAATACATTAGACTCGTTGGAAAAAAGGGGCATTATATTACAGGTTAATTAACCAGTTGAATGGGTTTCAAACATTGTAATAGTGGAAAAACCAAATGGTTCTTGCGAGTTTGTTTAAGTATATAATAAGGGAGAAGTATACAATTCCCATTATAGATGAATTATTTCCAAATTTAGCACATAAAAAATTCTTCAATATACTTGATCTTAAAGATGGATTTTATCAGATCATCCTAGATGATGAATCTAGCAAACTTTGCTCCTTCTCTACGGTTTTTGGAACATTTAGATTTTTGAGATCTCCATTCGGGTTATCAAACCTGCCTGAATTATTCCACAAATTGGTTTTCAAATATTTCGGGGATAACAGTATATTTTGATGATATCTGCATTGCAACTGATACTAAAGAAGAAAATGATGAGATAATTCGATTAGAGCTCGAAAATTGAATATTAAATTCAATCCTGATAAGTTTCAATATTGTTTGAAGGAAATTAAATACTTGGGTTATATATTCAATCAAAACGGTATGCTTCCTGATCCGTCCAAAGTAGACATTATCGTGAAACTCAAAGATCCTGAAAATAGAACTGAATTACAAAGATTTTTAGGAATGATAAATTTCTTGAGAATGTTTATTCCAAATCTTTCGGGTATCATATCACCTTTACGTGAACTACTAAAAAAAAATGTTGAATGGGTTTGGACTAGCACACATAGCGAAATTTTGAATAAAATAAAAAACATTATTTGCAGTAATAAAGTTCTTGCTCCCTTTGATCCGAATTCTCCAATAGTTATACAATGAGATTCTTCAAAAGATGCTCTGGGTGGTTGTTTACTACAAAATAACCAACCAGTATGTTTTATTTCTAGAAGTATGAATGATGCTGAATCAGAATATCCACAAGTGGCCAAAGAATTGCTAGCTGTGCAATTTTCATGTTTGAAATTCCATAATTATATATATATATATATATATATATATATATATATATATATATATATATATATATATATATATATATATATATATATATATATACCGGGTGACCACGGGGTGAGGTACGCCCCCCAATTTTTCTATAGTTTTGAAGATACAGGTTTCAAATTTGGCACGTCGATATATTACTCAAATACGCATATTTTGACTCCATAACCGAAAATTCACCACTTCCGGTTTAACCGGAAGTGACCCCAAACTTTTTTTTTTAAATAACACCCTGTACAATTTTTTTCATTATCAGGAAGAACACGCAATTTGTGATAACACTGTTCTCCAAAATTGAAAATCGGTTGAAAAATGGCGGAGATACAGTTGATTGTTCAATCGAACAAAGTTGGCCATGAACATCAAACTCAAATCATCACAACTGACGAACGGCGTCAGCATTTACGAGAGGAAGGTTCGAGGTAAGATACAGCTGAAAATTGAGCTTCCCATGTAATTGCAGCAACCATATTTCCCATCAATTATCAAACATTTCCTCAAAACGGATTAGTACCCATAAAGAAAGGCTCACAACTGCCATTTCTCAAATAGCAACATACTCTTTTCACATTGTTATGTTGAAAGATGATGAATTATCAGATTACTCGAATGAAAAGATTTGAAGAATTCCGAAAGGAACCAGAAATACAATACCTGTATCTTCAAAACTATAGAAAAATTGGGGGGCACGAAAATGTTACAATCCATTCAGATCATATGCCACTGGTTGCCCTAATGTCTAAACCTTTGTGTAAAATTCAAAATAATACGTTGAGGAGGTTAAAATTGAAGCTGATGTGTTATCGGTTCACTCTTGAATATCTTCCCGGTAGAAAAATGTTCATAGCAGATTTTCTTTCAAGATGTGGAGTTGTTACTAGAGAACAAGTCGACATATCAATGAAAGATGTGGTCCACTGTGTTGGTGCAAAAGAATTAAAAGTATCTGAGGAGAGACTCGTGTCTTTTGAGAATGAAACTGCAAATGATGAATATTTAGGATTAATATTACAATACTGTGAGTCGGGGTGGCCCAAGAAGTTGAATGAAACGTCCAATGAGCTCAGTCATTTTTTAAAGATCAGAGTCAGTGAAGACCTATTGTATTTTAATTCGAGGCTGATTGTACCTGAAATTTTGCGAAAATATGTTTTGAAACTGTTACATGAAACGCATATAGGATTCAGTAAAATGAATGGAATTGTTGACAATTTTTTCTATTGGCCTGCTATCACTAGTGATTTGAAAACAGTTGGTATTGTAAAAAGGAAAGGATTTTGAATTTGCATTGCTTAACTATAGGAATGCTCCGGTAGCTAATTTTAAACAATCACCTGCTCAACTATTAAGTAGCAGAGTTTTGAGGTCAAAATTACCTATAAATGATTCAAAACTAAAACCGACCCTAGTACCAAGTGATGTCAATGATCAAATGATAAAAAATCAAGAATGTCAACAGACACATTATAATTCGAAATGTGAAAAATCGTTAGAGTTTCAAGATGGTCAAAATGTGTTATTACAAAATATCATTACAAAAATATGGGAGCCTGCAGTTAATCACAATATTCTAAGACGCAACACTATTCATATTAGAAAATTACCTCAAGGGTTTCCTGAGTCTTCATTCTCTTATAACCATCTAGATCTGGATCATAGCTATTCATCGAACAATGTTTCTCCCACTGAGGATGACAAACAAAGTTCAGTTTCAGAGCACATATCAGAAGAAGATATGCAGTGACCAATAGCTCCATATGGAGTTACTCGTTCAGGAAAACGGTATAAAGAGGGAGATGTTTTATAAGTTAAAGTATTATTGTTCATACCCTTATGTTATAGATACTTGGTATAAAGAAACAAAGATCACATTGACACTTGTCATTATAATAGAATGAATACATATTAAAAATACTAAAAGTTCTACTTATTAACACATAACATACACGTGCGTTTTGAAAAGAAAACTTAAACTTCTTGGTTTAATTAAATTACAATCAAATATTTATTTACGAAAGACTTTATTTGGTCTATTTACACAAATTTAGTCAATTAAAAAACATAAAAACTTTTAGCATTAGCGAGATTTATTTAGGATTGAAAGAGTGATGCCTCTAAATGTAGACAGCACGTTATGCAATTTCTTTAAAAATAGGACACGTTTTCTTAAGTAGCATGCTATGAAAATAAATGTCATGTTATTTATATTGTCAATTTCTTGAACATAATATAATTGTATTCGAACGGTTTCTCAACTTCATCTACGAATATGTCTGATAGTAGTGAAAGTGATGAAATTATGAGCACTCCACCGAAGATTTTAAAAAAAGCTCAAGCTGCCACACGTAATTTGTTACCGCTAAAATACAAAGAAAGGTACGAAATTACCTATCAAAAATGTATGGACACAAGCATAACATTAAA
This sequence comes from Chrysolina oricalcia, assembly GCA_944452925.2. Classification (NCBI taxonomy): domain Eukaryota; kingdom Metazoa; phylum Arthropoda; class Insecta; order Coleoptera; family Chrysomelidae; genus Chrysolina; species Chrysolina oricalcia. The sequence goes on along the minus strand of OX101814.2, from coordinate 9,235,937 downwards.
ATGAATGGGCGTAGAAAAAGTATAGTACGTTACACGAGTAGTAAGCCCATTACGCACTCATGAAATTTATGCACTCGCCGCTGCGCGGCTTCGTGCATAAACTTTTTCATTTCGTGCGTAATGGGTTACTTACAACAGGTGATTTTTTATACACTTGTGCGAAAAAGTATTACTTCACGCTCTGTCAGCAGTGCGTAAAAGCTTAATTTACGCACTGTCGTAGAAAATAGTATATTGTGTATCTAGTTCGGATTGTGAAACTCCACAAACTTCCACGCTCGCGTAAAATAGTCTTCACGCGCTTTTTCTACTACCTTTACTACTACCTTTACTTAGAGATTGAATTAAAGGAAAATTTGACTAATTTTCTTTATTACAATAATAATTATTATGAACAGTTATATTGCAATTTTGTAAATTGTCAAAATGTACATTTACTTTCTCTTTCTCTACAAAATTAGTGCTGCTTGTACTGTTGGTATTGACAACACAACAAACAATTTACAAAATTGCTTCACTGGCTGCTAACGTTATATTTGGAGGAGTTGATGTGAGTACTTCAATGCTGTCCATCAGGAATTTGTGTGAAATACACGGCTAATCGGTTTAAATCAAAATTTCGTCGTACTATTTATTAATTCAGAGGGTAATTAATTACTATTTACGGTCTATTAACTGATGTAACTCTGAACCACAGAACTCATACTTGTATCTTATGACTAGAATGCGTTTCAAATATGGCGGATGAACAAATCATGCATAACCTACAACACTGTATTGTCCTCTTCACAGTAGCGGCGCATAAAATCATTTGCGTATCTTAGGGATAGGAAATGGGTTGTTGTCTTGAAACTCGGCTATTTCATTTTCTCTCAAATGGGACATCAGAACATTTGAAATATTGTTTCTCTCCCATAAATAAAGAGTTTAGAGTAGAATAAATTACTGAATGATAGATAGCAAGATCTTAATGATTCACATCGAACAATTCTCCTACCCAACTAGGTAGTGTCCATTTTTAAGATGACATAGGAAACATCTTGATTTTTCTTATGATGAATGACGGTAGATTTGATTCAGACTAATCTGTAACTTTTCTCGGATCTAATCATAGATATATATTATATATACTTACTCTATATATATATATATATATATATATATATATATATATATATATATTGATTTCTATGGATCTAATTGTATAACTTCCATCATTACAAAATGAAACATTTATTGAAACATGTTCAATGCAGATTCTGGAAGGTTTTGAATTTCTTTCATTAAAATTTTATCTTATCCATTCGTTCTTTTGCTTTCAATCACATACCTCGAAAGTCGGTATCAACTGAATCTGGCAACTTTTCAGTTATAGGACAATAATAGTCATTTGGGAAACAATGACGAAAATAGAAATCAAATGATTTTCCTCTGAAACTAAATCCCAACTTTGTTATGATGCGTTTTCGGCTTCAGTTTTTTTTTAATGTTTTAATTGATCTGCATTTGAAGAAATTCCCAAAAACTATTTGAAAATAAGGCTACTCATCGTATCGTGACTTTTTTTCGCTTCTTTCATGTTTGAAACTGAAAGTATGTAATTTTTTTACACACCTATCTCACTTCCAGTATTTTATGATGTGAATACTTGTCAAGTGGATGATTGAATATCATTTTTAATTCTACAGATTTTTTTGTCATCAATAAACTTTCGAATATTTGAGTATCAAATAGCACATGCTGGGAAATGGGAATGAATGAATGAATAACATAACTGTGAATTTATTTTATTGCTTACTGAATAATATTAGTCATTTTTCTTTTTATGTAGACCTCACATTTCAACCATATTACAATCAACCCTTCAGAGGGCCACAGAAGATGGCTTGATTCTGGTCCCCTGTCCTTTCTCATAATCAAACTCTGTTTGGTTGAATACATTAACTACATACCTATAATATGAGACTAAATGATAATCTCCACAATTATTGTAAATTCAATTTACCTAGAAGCAGGACTTATATAGGTCGATTGCCTTCGTACTGAATATATATTTGATTCAATAAAATACATAACGATCATTATCTTTTATATAGAGTTCAATTTTAAATCTCACCTCACTCAAAGTACAAAAATGAATGTGTAAACAGGTATTCCAGTGTATTACTTTTGACATTTTCATCAAAAACTGCCATTGTAGAGATCGTTATTTTGAAGCCAATAAAAGGAGATTTACTTGGAATAGATGTCAGAAATGTTTGTGCTCTTCCTCATATATTCAACAGTTGTCTTTGAAAATGATTTCCAAAAGTGTTGATTGGCTTTTCTCAAGGGTGCTTTGTAACTTCTTCGTACAGGACACTTTGAATTCAGAGACAATAACATAACTGTGAAATCAGTTCTTCCTGACTGGTCTGGATTGAAGATATCACAATCACTGAGTTCAGGTAAATCAAGTGTTGGAAGTGAATTTGGCTTCAGTCTCGGCTGGATCTATCGGAACAAAACAATCATTTGTGAAATGATCCGAACAAATTTTGTATAGATGTGGTTGAGACCATTCCAAATGTAGATCACTTCTTGAGTTCTTGGTCCACGGAATCATTCTCTGAAATTAGCTTTCGGAAATCTGAAATGGTTTTTATATTGTAGGGACATTTTGAAATGTTTTCCAAGTACTTACTTATGGAATGTACTATTTTCATTTTTTTCCTTCTCCAAGAATTACCAAAATCCTTAACAAAACACCTCATCGTATAGAATGGGCAATATAAATTATAAACAATAAAATATTCGCCCAAAACACCAAAAGAATCAAAACTGACAACGCTGCTCTGTTTACAAACAAACTGGTAAACTGACTAGACATACGACTTATTTACTACTCATTTGCTCTTGAAGGTACAAGAGATAACGTATGTGCTTCCTTAGTGAAATTTGTCCCTTTTTCGGATGCCCACGATTTGTTCAAGATTAGAGTAGCCGAGGATACATAAAGCGCGTTCTAGTCATAAGATATAAGGCTGAGTCAAGTTTCCGGTCTGACCAATATGATTAGACCAGCGCGGTCATTTGGTTGACTTGACGACCTAATTAAAACTGTATGTATGTGACCAATATTTTCAATCATCTGATCGGTCCGACTCATCGTCATACTTCATACTGAACGCGCGTGCCTTGTCCGACCGGTGACTTGACGCAGCCAAAGTATGAGTTCTGTGCTCTGAACTTCACTCTGCGGGAACTGTCATATTTGTCAATTTCTCTCGCCACCGCTACCTAGACCAGCGACCGGTGTGTGAATTTGTATTGAGTCTTATGGCACCGGTGCGTGAAATAAATCCCATAAGAAAAGCATGGCACTTCACACACCGATTCGTGAAATGAAGCTTTACACATTTTTATCGATGTGTGACGTTAGTAATTCACATACGGGAGTAGAAAAACAAGTTTTTTATTTAAATGTATAACAAATTAATAAATGACAGTTGCGAGTCCAATTCATAAAAGAATATAGGTACGGACTGTGTTTCATATGATGGCACAGACAGTTTCCTACTAGAATTTTTGTTAAAAAATCACTTATTTTATGTTCTAGATATTAATTAATAGATATTAATGAAATAACCATTTCAAATTTTCAATCAAACTAATTTCAATAATTCCATCCAGAACAATTTGCAATTTCGATCTGCGGCAAAAGAAGAAACAGCTAAACAATAAATCGAAGAACTAAATTTAGCAACTACTTAGATGGCCTCAATCCGTCTTTGAAAGTTAAAACTTGTAATTGCCTTATAAGGTCTCAATTTACAAAGTAATAATAGTAAAACTTGCAAATACGATTATTGTTTACACACATTTCCTCATCGGGTTCTTGTACGACATGTGCAATTTTACGCCGCTTGACGTAAGATTCCTTCAAAATTATGCAATTCAGTCAGCAGGCTTGTGTTGAAGCAGGAAAGTTACTTGAGAAATTGACTGAATTTGTTATTATTTTAGGGCACATATCTAACAACTTCAAAGAAGATCAATTTCAGAAGCTGCAAGGAGATGAGTCCTATAGTCATTTATTTAGGGTATTATACCGGGTGTTCACGTAAGATGGCTCGTCCCTAAAACCTTTTTGGTTTTTAACAATAATATAACGAAATTTGGAGAATCTATATATGTCGTCAAACTGCAATTTTTGACAAGCTTCTTGACACTTCCGAATTCACCGGATTTGCCATAAACATTCGATTTCAAAAGTGGGCCACCTGGTATTTTTTCACTTCTTTTGTCTCCATAGGACATTCTGAATAAAACTATGTATCACCTGTAACTTTTTGTAACACTTTTACTTCCGTTAATGTAGAGTCGCTAATTTCTCTAATTAAAATTTTGGAAAAAACAGCTTCACTGTTTTCGGTCAGAACGTATCTAATATACAATCTATCCGAGTCTATGCATGGGGATTTTGATATCGGTAAGAGATAGAGGGTTGATTAATTGAGGCGAAGTAACGTATTCCAGAGGTCACTTATTTATTTATTTATTTATTTATTTATTTATTTATTTATTTATTTATTTATTTATTTATTTATTTATTTATTTATTTATTTATTTATTTATTTATTTATTTATTTATTTATTTATTTATTTATTTATTTATTTATTTATTTATTTATTTATTTATTTATTTATTTATTTATTTATTTATTTATTTATTTATTTATTTATTTATTTATTTATTTATTTATTTATTTATTTATTTATTTATTTATTTATTTATTTATTTATTTATTTATTTATTTATTTATTTATTTATTTATTTATTTATTTATTTATTTATTTATTTATTTATTTATTTATTTATTTATTTATTTATTTATTTATTTATTTATTTATTTATTTATTTATTTATTTATTTATTTATTTATTTATTTATTTATTTATTTATTTATTTATTTATTTATTTATTTATTTATTTATTTATTTATTTATTTATTTATTTATTTATTTATTTATTTATTTATTTATTTATTTATTTATTTATTTATTTATTTATTTATTTATTTATTTATTTATTTATTTATTTATTTATTTATTTATTTATTTATTTATTTATTTATTTATTTATTTATTTATTTATTTATTTATTTATTTATTTATTTATTTATTTATTTATTTATTTATTTATTTATTTATTTATTTATTTATTTATTTATTTATTTATTTATTTATTTATTTATTTATTTATTTATTTATTTATTTATTTTATTGAGTACATCATTCTACAGCCAGGGCCTTTTACAGATTGAGGCAAACAAATGTTGAGGGCTTTTTGCCATATTACACAATAAAAGAAAAGTAGAAAATCATATAGTAAAAAATATAACACATGCAGAAATTCCGTGTGTGAACACAAAAAAACTCGGTGAGAAAAAAGTTCACACACGGCACTACAGCAGTGATTGAAAGAATTTGATATATAAAAAGAAAAATCATGTTAGAATAGCCCGCTTAATGTCGATTAGCTTACAATAAAAAATGTCCACATTACTGTGAATTGACAAGTGGTCTCAACATATAGTATACAGAGGCGAGAATGAAGTACTTTCGTTAGTGGAGCGGGAAAGTAAAATGTAGAAATATTAAGTACAAGTAGCCAAGGCACATGTAAATTTATTTTTGAGAGCAATTCATGAGACAAGGATTTTATGCAAAAATATTATTCCTAAATATTCACGACGTTTATACAGAGAGTTGACTTGATATCTTGAGAGCAGTTGATCGTGTGGAACGCCACGATTTGGATAAACTCCATTACATCTGAAACTCATGTACTTCAAAAATCGCCTCTGAATATTTTCTATGTTATTTATATAAGTGCTGTATCCAGGATTCCATACAACGCTGCCATATTCAAGTTTCCATCTCACAAGTGCATCGAAGAGGAGTAAGTGAGTTTCAGTTTCAATAAACCATTTGAAATTTCTAATAATGAAACCAAGTATTTTTAAACCGTTTTTAGCAATGGTTAACCGTTTTTAGCAATGGTTCTTACGTAATGTCAATATGTTAACTTTGCATCGAAGACTATTCCTAGATCTTTGAACACTTTCTGCAGATGATAGCCATTTACGGTGTAGGTGGATTCAATTGTTGTTTTTTTACGAGTATAGGTGATGACATTATACTTTGTTATATTCAGAAGTAATGAATTGACTTCGCACCATTCATTCAATATATTTATGTCGTTCTGAAGACAGCAACTATCACCCAGAGAGGTGATCTGACGAAACAGTTTACAGTCATCTGCATATAGGAGGATTTCCGAGTCAATGCCCATACAAATGTCACTTATAAAAATTATGAATAATAATGGACCAAGTACAGATCCTTAAGGGACAACAGAAGATGACTTTATTTCTACAGAGCTGAAGCCATGGTACTGAACCCTCAAACGTCTTCCGCTCAGATAAGACTCCAGGAAAAGAATGAAGTTGTTGGCGAAGTCAAATGATGAGAGTTTTCTAAGAAGTATACCGTGATCAAGCCTATCAAAGGCCTTGGAAAAATCTGAGTAAATGACATCGACTTGAGAGGACTTGTCCAAGGCATCTGCAATGAATTGAGTGATGCATGTTAAATTACTTGTAGTTGATCGACCCTTAATGAAACCATGCTGATTTTCTACGATCTCACATCTGACATGCGCAAATAAAACATCATATAAGACCATTTCAAACAATTTACTGAAATTACATAGTATAGCAATCGGTCTGTGATTCTCAACCATATTTTTGTCACCTTTGTTGAAGACAGGGCAAATTTTACCATCATTCCATTTCTATACTTACCTGGCTTTCAATTCTTACTCTTTGGTTCCTGTTTGTTAGGTAACTTTTTAATAACTTGTGTGCTATGCCTCTCACACCCATATCTTCCAGGGTATCTAGAAGTATGGAGTGATCGACCGTATCTAATGCCTTTTTCAGATATATGAAAACACCTGTAGAGGGAGTACTTGTGTCTAGAGATTCATAGATGATTTGTTAGGAAATGAATTGCATCAGTATTAGATTTATTATCTCTGAAACCATACTGGGATGTTGATAAAAGATTATATTTTTTAAGAAATGTTCCTAATCTAGCTTTTAAATTTTTTTCGAAAATTTTACTTATTGATGGTAAGACGGAGATAGGCCTATAGTTCATGATATTATCGGTGTCACCGCTTTTAAATATTGGTGTCACAATCGAGTTTTTCAATATTGAGGGAAATGTTCCTAAATCAAATGATTTATTTGTAATTTGCAGGTTTTGAGATGTGCTTGCGAAAGCGTATATCTTTAATATGTTTTGTCCACCTTATCTGATAATGCTGACATCATGAATTAATTCAAAACAAATCACCTTTGAAATAATTTGGGAGTACCCATAGAACGCATCATACATGCCAAACTCTGTTTTGTCAGCGTTGTTTATTGTCTGTCAATCAAAATGAAAGGAGAAGAAAATCCCGAAATTCCCGATAACATCTCGTTTTATGTAATATTTTGTTTTTATGTTTTCGGTTTTCAGACCTGATTTTTTGTACTGCATAAAAAAAAATTATTTTCATTCATTTATGGTCCAGAGGCATCAATGAAGTAAATTTATGCAAGTTTTGAAATTTTTTGCTTTACCATTTTTTTTAAATGACACGTACATTTAGATGTACAAATGGTACCAAATGAAGAGAGAAAAAAAATTGGATTAGACAGAACATTTATTTAGCATTTACAAAGAAACAAAATATGTGAAATAGGTTCATAACACAAAATCAAAATGGCGGACACTCTATCTATGAAATTCGAAGAAACAATTTCGAATTTTCAAAAGACATAAATGTACATTACATTTATGGCAATATGCATGCGTTCTTCCCGAGCATCCGATTTTTTTACATCTGGTGGCCTCTTTTTTTTCGTCAAACTTTGGCATATGATCCACCTTATCACCTTGAATTTCACGAAGAGGACGGTTCTCCAAGTGTCTTCGAAAGGGTACCACAGAAGTAGATGGAGAAGAGGATGGTGAAGGTCTACCTCTTTTATTAGGAACAACAGTTTTTCCAAATTTTATTAGGGTTTCAGCAACTCGCATTCTGAATTCAAGTAAGTCCATAACATTTTTTCCAAGAATATTGTTTCTTTGACAGTCTTTCCTGTATTCTATCCAACTATTCGCCAAAGCAAAATCAATCATATGCATAGTAACTCGTAGGGTCCATTTTTTAGATCTGATGAATATTCGATACAAGCTTATCAATTGATCTAGTAAATCAACCCCTCCCATATTGTGATTATATCTTTTAACAATTTCTGGTCTGTTTATTTCTACATACTCCGATTTCTTTTTATCCCATCTTCCAGCTTTATCTTCTATACCTTTCCCAAGATAGTTTGATGCAAGGCAAACCGTTCTGTTATCCAACCATTTGACAAGTACAATGCCATCTTGACTCACAACTTCCTCAGAAAAACCTCTTTCTTTTTTTTTCATTTCTTTGTCAGGATGAAAAAATCTGTTGATGCGTATAGTTCCTGCAGCTAAAATCATTTTTTCTTTCAGAAGAGTGAGCAACAAGTAGGAAGAAAAATAATTATCAAAAAATAATTCGTTTTTGAAAGTCTCTGTATCAACTGCAGGACCACACTAGCACCTTGACCATACTTTTGTATATTTTCTTTACATATCTCAGTTGATGTGCCTTGATAAAAAATAAAGTCATAAGTCTGTCCACTCTTTCCACATAAAACATAAACTTTTATGCCCCACGGGCATGGTTTACCTTTGATATACTGTTTTATGCCAAGAGTACCTGTGAAGGGAATGATTTGTTCATCAATACACACTTGACGTTCAACAGTAAGTTCCAGACATCTTTTTCTAACTGAATCTATGAGTGGTCTAACTTTATACAATTTATCTGTCGTCTCAAGAGGTTTATCTAAATTATTTACAAAATGAAGGCATGATCTTATTTGGAAAAATCTATCTCTAGACATATTGTCTATGAATGCATTGATACGCAATGATTTGTCCCAATACATACGAATTCGCGGAAACTTGTTTAGGCAGCCAATTATTATGTGAAGGGCAATGAAAACTTGCATTTCTGATGTGGTTGTAGATCGAAAATTGATGTTGTTTTGCATAGCATAAATATTTGTGTAAGTTGCCATTTCATCAAATATGGTTTCTGGTATATATTTAAAAAAATATTCAAGTGGAGTAAGAGGAGCTGTAGACCTTGAATTATTTGCGTCTGGCTCCCATTCCATGTCAATAGTCTGGAATGATGATTTGCTCCAGCGTATGTTGAGCTTTTTCTTCTTCCGGATCCGTGCTGCCAATGATGCCAACGATTCTTCATCGGAACTGGATTCATCATCTTGGTCTTGTATTGTATCCGGATCTAAATGATTCTGTCTTGAAACATCAGCTCCAAGTCTAATATTAGGTTGATTATATAGTTCTGGCAATACATTCTCTTGAACATTATCTTCCTCATTTTCACTTACTTCTATTTCCCCAATATCGGATAAATCACCATTCTCAACTAAATCTATTAGTTCTTTTATATGATTGGGGTTTTCCAAATTGTAATTTTTTTTCATTTTCTCCATATTTGGGCCGTTTGCAAATATCTATAAGAAAAACACACAAAATATAACACCAGGCCTGATACCACATGTACATATCGGCGAATCGGGCGAATAAGCATTAGCAATAGTTGAGGCCGATTGTACATACAGATGTAAGGCATGTTTACATTCCAATTCTATTGAAACTGATTAGTAAATTCATGCCGTTTTTCATTTAGGACATATTGGTAACATAAAACATTCATTATTTCTTGTTTATCTTCGATGAAATAGTGAGAATATGCGAATAAAATGGGACTTACCAGCACTACACCTTGCAGGTTATGTTCACATTAACGAACACTTTCAATAACTCTCGGGAAATCTAATAGATGGCAATAGCTATTCTAATTTTCACCTAAGAACATGTCTAGGGGCGTGTACAAACTGCACAGAATGGAATAAATGCATTGATAGACATTGAAAAAAATCCCAAAGTTTGTGTACATGGTGATGTACGCCGGGTCTGAAGGGGTTAAAGTAAAAAATATCGTTTATCACCGTCCACGAATACATTTTTCTGTGCTTACATGACTTCCCTGTTCGGCTTCACCGTTCTCTATGAAGAAATGAGAATTTTTATGCAATTCATCAGGTTTGATACTTCAATATCGTGATACGTTTTGACAATTCCTGAACAATTTGCGAAAAAATAGTATGTAAACGTTTTTCGTAACTGTAATGAAAACTATTCTTACTTCGATCAGAGTTATAACGGAAAGTAGTGATTGTTATTTACGTACTGGTGCAGATATATTTTCGGCAACTTATACTTCTGGGTTTGATAGCTAGATATACGGTAGGAACAAGCCGACAGTAAGTGCTGTGACTATAATAAATAACCCAACCTCAAAACACAAAACATTATACCAAGAAATATTAAGGGCATTATTTTTCTTGACCTCTAATCTTATCTTATCACGCCTGATGATCATAAAAACTTCTATTCTTTACTCTTCATCGTAGTAGCCTTTATTACTTGCATGAAAGTCCGTCCCTTGTATTTTGTTATCACGGAGTATCTCTGACCAACAACTCGTCACGAAATGACCATTCCTTCAGCTCAAATTTATATGAATTAAGTTGAAAAATATACGAGGTGTGTTCAAGACGGACACTTCACCCTCGATCACAGTTTCAATATAGAAATTGACTGACTCATGGCTTATCAAACTACTGAAATCAAATCAAAGTACCCCGCACGAAAACACATGGGAAATTGGCTCTCAGTCAAGTTGGCTGATATTTTATTAAGTTATAGTAGGATGGGTCTGTAGAAAAATGTGTGAGATTAAATGATTTTGTATGTGTCGTTTCTGAGATATAAGCGGCCATAGTTTGTGAAAACGTCGTAACTGGGTAGGATTGACAAAGAAAAAAAGTGTTTTATCAGTCGAAATAAGAGGAATTCGGGATGGAAATGTATTTATCGGAACTAGTTAACATGTCCAATTATAATTTTATGAATGATAGTACATTAGGTTGTATACGGGGCATAGTAAAAAAAGTAGTTTTCTGAGATTTTTTTTCAAACACTATTTCAGAACCAATGAGTAATATTTTGGTGGGACATCATAGTTTCAGTCTATTCTAGGAGATAAAATTGTTTTTTGATACCTCTCTGTGTTTGAAATACGATTTTTTTATAATTTTGGATTATAATATATGAGGCGCCGTTTGGGTAAAAAGTATTTTTGCAAATATATAAAATTTTGTGTCAATATATTTATTAGTTGGAGCAATATTTTTTATTTTGCTTGTCACTATATTTGTTTTTGATCAAACACAATATATTTACGTTTCAGGTGTATTCCAAATATACAGAAACGTGAATTCCCATATATTTATAAATTCGATCTAGTTTATATCGTCAAGACGCGATTTGGTACAGTATTTGGCAACAGGGCGAAGTCAAGTACATAAATTAGCTAATAGATGGCGGCCGAATGTAACTGAACAAGGAGTGTTTGATTCTCATAAGACAATGGGGACACTAGTAGAAAGAGATGAAAGAACATTTGTGACGAAATGTGACGTAGTAGGACGTGTCATGGCCGCCGTTCTCTATAGACAGTGACGGACTAGCTCTTGGTATATGAGAGTTACTGCTGACAGTTTTGTTGCTTGGTTCGAGTTCGACTCTGTACTCATATCCAAGTACGTCACTATGACGCGTTGATGCTACAAGTTTCCGATTGGATAGAGAAACCCTCCATGTTAAATTTTAGTCTCCATGATTGAATCCTAGAAGGCTTTGGCCTTCTTACGGGTATGGCCAATAGGTGGAGTCTAAATAGTTACAATATTCCAAAAACTCCACAAAAATTAGGTCCGATGTTTGTTGAACTAGTGACACATGTCAAAAGTAAATTTTCATGTAATTGCCGTCATTGGTAATGTTTTCAAAGTTTCAAACATAGTTTTGGTTTAGCAGATTCACAGAAAAGAAAGCAGAAGTCCCAAAATCTTCTGATGAGCCCTGCTGTCACTGATGCATGATGCTTGATGAATATCTTGGTTACTTTTTTTACTGATACAAATATTCCTTTCTTCTGAAAGTGAAGTACCTATTGTGCAGTGACAATTTTTTATGGTTAATTTTTAAGAAAAATACATACATTAATGATGATTTCAATAAAAATAAACATGAAACTACCCTACCACCTTTCCAATTGAGAGCTTGTTTTACCCACTTGTTACCCCTGAACTAAACTAAATAGAGATCCAAGATCACATCAGGAGCTACCCCGGGTTACTCGGAGCTGACAACTCGGAATGTCTGAATCCCAGTCACAGAACAGAACACAGAACTGAAAAGTAGACAGCTGCTGTGCTACTGACATCTGTTATCCACTTTAGGTACTAATGACTTTTCCCGGTTGCCATATCCTCAAGCTGTAACAAATCGCGTAGGTAGCGCCATCTCTTGAGGACATAAAATAGATCGAATTTATAAATATATGGGAACTCATGTTTTTATATATTTGAATCACTTGAAACGTAAAGATATTGTGTTTGATCAAAAATAAATATATCGGCAAGCAAAATAATAAATAATGCTCCAACTAATAAATATATTGACACAACATTTTTATATTTGCAAAAAGACTTTTTACCCAAATGGCGCCTTATAATAATACCCCTATACTGAAAACACTTAACACATCGTTTTTTACTACAAAATTTTTTTTTTATCGCGAATGTTGATTGAACGAAAGATGAGGTTACTTTCTGATGAATTCAGTTGTTTAATATTAACTTTCATTTAAAAACAGGGTACGTTACAATTTTTTTAGGTCATCTACAATGTTTTTATTGAAAATCTCAAAAACCGTTCCGTTAATGTATCGGACCTAATTTCACCCACACTATTTTGAAAATATTGACTATTATATGTGAAGGTTTTGTCAACTTTGCGTGTTGCGTTTCTAAGATATTCATTTTGAAAGTTTACGGTATTACGATAAATGTGGTTGTTGAGTTCGTTAATTATAAAACGTTCTTGAGTTTGCATGTTAAGTTGTTGTTAAAATTGTTTTTTCCGTTAACCAGCTGTCGTCCCCTTACGAACGGCAGCCCTCAGAAGTCGAAACTTGTGCGAGCCAAGGATTAAGGTCTTACCTTTTTACGTGCGATTCCTAGCACTTTCTCGGGCAATCAGAAAAAGTTCTGCAGTCGCTAGGGTTCGAACCTTTGACTGGCAGCCAAAAGTGATTGAAACAATGTCGCTTTAACCACTCGGCTACCTGGCCCTGTGTATTGATGCAATCTTGTAGTTTACGTTGTTCATAGTATCAAACAATTGATCTGAAAAAGTTTTGTATTAAAATTCAATTTATCAAAAAATTCCCTAACGATTGGTTCAATCGATGGTAATATACCCATATGTCATAATATCGTAAATTTTAAAAATGCATATTTTATAAACGCAACATGCAAAGTTGACAAAACTTCCATACATGATAGTCAACATTCTCAACATAGTGTAAGAAAAATTATGACCAAATTAACGAAACAGTTTTTGAGATATTCAATGAAAGCATTATAAATAACCTAACAAAATCATGTAACGCACCCTGTATCTGAAAGAAAGGCAATATTGAACAACTGAATTCATAAGAAAGTTGCCTTATTTTTTGTTTAATCAACAGCCGTGCTACATTATTTTTTTTGTAGTAAAAAACTACCAGTCAATTGTTTTCAAAACGCTTTCATCAGCTAAGATAGACTAAAACTATAATGCCTTGCCAAAATATAACTTGTTGGTTCTGGAATAGTGCTAGAATAAAAATATTGAAAAACGACTTTTTTTATTATTTCCTGTATACACCCTAATGTACTCAAAATACGCTGAAAAAAAGTTCCGACTCAGCAGTGGGACTCCGTGTCATATTGAATTCTACTTATCGACTGAATTCGACATGACTGGTACTCTGTGCATAAGAATTATCGTCTAAACTCGACTATCGCGGTAGCTGTATTATGTCTTGTGATAATAAATACTTCGGGTGTATTTCAAGTACTTTATTAGCTTCCCATTTACTCTAAACAGCGTTACATGTTATCATGCATGACCACCATGCGCCATGTTTCTGCACTGGCTAACATCCCGGCGGCCAGCAATTTAATATGACACACAGAACTTACAACTAATACATGTTTTCTCTCTTATAAATTGAGCCTAACAGGTTTTTTTTGTATTTCAAGTACTTTATTAGCTTCTCATTTACTCTAAACAGCGTTACATGTTATCATGCATGACCACCATGCGCCATGTTTCTGCACTGGCTAACATCCCGGCGGCCAGCAATTTAATATGACACACAGAACTTACAACTAATACATGTTTTCTCTCTTATAAATTAAGCCTAACAGGTTTTTTTGTATTTCAAGTACTTTATTAGCTTCTCATTTACTCTAAACAGCGTTACATGTAATCTTGCATGACGACCACCATGCGCCATGTTTCTGCACTGGCTAATATCCCGGCGGCCAGCAATTTAATATGACACACAGAACTTACAACTAATACATGTTTTCTCTCTTATAAATTAAGCCTAACAGGTTTTTTTGTATTTCAAGTACTTTATTAGCTTCTCATTTACTCTAAACAGCGTTACATGTAATCTTGCATGACGACCACCATGCGCCATGTTTCTGCACTGGCTAATATCCCGGCGGCCAGCAATTTAATATGACACACAGAACTTACAACTAATACAGTAGCAAGAAAGCAAGACGTCGAGACATGTCGTTTTCTGTTTTTAACCCTACCCTTCTCTTTCGATTAATTTTGTCAATGTTGTATGTCAAACATATTCATGGTACAATTTTAAAAGCAAATATGCAAACACTATGAAATATTGAATAATGAAGGTACGGACTGAACACTGAAAAATAATATTCGATATAAATCTCCCATTTATTTTTACAATTCGTAAGTCTTGATCACAAATCTATAAAATATTACATTTACATTATTCATATAAAAACTAACTCACAATTCGTTTGTTTTTGGAATGGTGTCCCTTTCTATTGAAATAATCACGTTCTTCAGGGAAGTTTCTTTCCTCCATAATTAGCTTCAATTTTGGTTTTTTTCCCGGTCGTTTTCATGTTCTGACAAATTATTTACAATAGCAATGATGGCCTCGATACAGATTGCTCAGCTATAGAAAGATCATGACTTCTACCTATTACTCTTTGGTATGATCTTGTTGCATAAAACTTAATACTGTTAAAAATATATTGAACCATATCCTTATTTAATCTAAAGAGTTCTTCAAACCTCGTATCTTCTATTGAAAATGGATGTGACTCTTCTCTCGTGAGTTTTTTCGCAATATTTTCTGAACGAATGTCTTCTTGCATTTCTTTTTCTTTCCGAGCTAATAAATTTTATTCGTTTATAGGCAACATAATGCAACAATATCACAATGTATTTGAAATTTATTAAAAGCACATGAAACTACCAGCCGTTGAAAATAAAAATGCGTGACAGTGACAGTAATTTTGGACACAAGAATATGAAATGTTACTAGAATATCACCAAATTTTGGCAAATGCTTTTAGATCGGATAGTACTTTGCCGAACAAACCCGATTTGCAGGCGACCGTAGCACAGAGTGCCAAATGATGTGATCGTCGCTTGCAATAGTAGTAATCGACTGTAGAAAACGAGGGGTAGAATCCTATATGACACAGAGTCCCACTGCTGTTCCTGTTCTGGAACTGTACCTTCATTATTTATAATTTTCACAGAGCCCTGAAAATAAAGCCAAAAATGGGTAGTCTGGCTTCCACGCGCATTGCGTCACTCTGACACAACAACAAATAAAATTATTTTAACATATTAAATTTGAATATTACGGAACAAAAAATTTCATGTACTATTTAGATACATCAATTACCTATAATCCGGAGTTCAAAAATGTTTATCCCAATTTCTCCATAAATTATGCATTTGTTAATTAGGTAACACATTTTTCTAAACTGAACGTTAACATAAAAACCCCGATAATTATTGAACTAAAACCCTAGGATTTTTTTTCACTTAGTATAGGTAGTTATTCTTAAAAGGCTTACAAATACATAACCGATGCAAAAATTGTAAAATTTTGATTTTCCACTTTTTTATTAATAAAAATAAAAAAATAAAAAAAAATTAATATTTTTATTCAAATGTCTTCAATGTTCCGATTTCTACGGGTTTAACGCTACACAAACTTTTTGAAATTTTCAACCATAATTGTATAAAAAATTGTTATAAACAGATACATCAAATTATTTTTCTGTAACATATTTGTTGATGAAAATTATGAATTTTAAATAAAAATGATTCCTTAAAAAAATTATTTGTTGCTAAAAAAATTTATTTCCTTTTTTTATTTTCAATTTTTAATAAAAAAGTGAGTCAAATTTGGTGATCTCGCTGGCAAAGGACCCCGTACATTGAGTACGTAAAATGGCTTTCTGCTAATTTTGCTCAAATTTTGATGTATTGTAGATCTTGGCATCCTCATTACGTAGTCCAATTTACAAATTGATCCTATGACCAGTTTCCGAGGTACAGGGTGTCAAAAAATCGATTTTCGGAATTTTGGGTATTATGCATCGATTTGATTTTTGTGCTCCAATTCGAAATTGAACTGTCTTAGAAATGAACTAAATGTATCCATACGAATGAAAAATAATATCTAACAAAGGGTGTTGCATTACAGCAAGACAATGTTCATAGAAAAATTCAGTGACTTGAAGCTACACCAGCCAAATCACCATGCCAAATCCGAAAATATGTGACAATTTATTACATTTTTATTACAATTTATTACGCCAGTAACGAATTTTATTACACTTGTCGTTTTTGAGATATGCGCGGGTGGTGTGGGTTCTATCTAAAGCTAGACCACCAACTTCTAACTTTTTAACTAATTGTGATAGCGGAATGGGACTTGGACCAGAATTTATTACAAATAAATTACAACTGACTGGTTAACATCGAACCCTAATTATAACCCTCCCAAAGGCGAAAAACACCCCGAAATCAAATATTCCGTCGTGATGTTGTGAATTACTCATTGAAGTATCCAGTTTTCCTGCAGACTCAGATTGTATCACCGATGAATGTATTGCCATCGCAAAAACCACATTATACAGAGTGTTTCATAGTTGTTACATCAGGCGGTCTGGTGTAATAGAATATTGAACGATAATAATAGTAGCTTTTCGAATATACGAAACGAATCATAATCCAGTCGCAATTTCATGTTTTACTCGAACCGGATAAATTATGTTTTCGTAAAACATCTTTGAAAGGTTTTTTAAACACTGTAACATCAGGCGGTCTGGTGTAATAAAATATTGAATGATGGCAGGTAGCCCAGTGGTTAAAGTGACAATGTTAAAATCACTTTGGCTGCCAGTCGGCGATGGTTTTCCCAACTGTCGAAACGAATCATAATCAAGTCGCAATTTCACGTTTTTCTCCAACCGAATGGATTGTTTTCTCGAAAAACACCTTGAACAGGGTTTTTCAACCATGTTACGTCAGGCGGTCTGGTGTAATAAAATATTGAACGATAATAATAGTAGTTTTTCGAATATTCGAAACGAAACATAATCAAGTCGCAATTTCACGTTCTTCTCCAACCGAATGGATTGTTTTGCCGAAAAACACCTTGAACAGGGGTTTTCAACCCTGTTATATCAGGCGGTCTGGTGTAATAAAATATTGAACGATAGTAGTAGTGGTTTTTCGAATATTCGAAACGGATCATAATCAAGACGCAATTTCACATTCTTCTCCAACCGAGTTTTCTCGAAAAACACCTTGGACAGGGTTTTTTGAACCTGTTACATCAGGCGGTCTAGTGTAATATAATATTGAACGATAATAATAGTAGTTTTTCGAATATTCGAAACGAATCATAATCAAGTCGCATTTTCACGTTCTTCTCCAACCGAATGGATTGTTTTCTCGAAAAACACCTTGAACATGGTTTTTCAACCCTGTAACATCAGGCGGTCTGGTGTAATAAAATATTGAACGATAATAATAGTAGTTTTTCGAATATTCGAAACGAATCATAATCAAGACGCAATTTCACATTCTTCTCCAACCGAATGGATTGTTTTCTCGAAAAACACCTTGAACAGGGTTTTTTTAACCTGTTACATCAGGCGGTCTGGTGTAATATAATATTGAACGATAATAATAGTAGTTTTTCGAATATTCGAAACGAATCATAATCAAGTCGCAATTTCACGTTTTTTTCCAACCGAATTGATTGTTTCCTCGAAAAACACCTTGTACAGGGGTTTTCAACCCTGTTACATCAGGCCGTCTGGTGTAATAAAATATTGAACGATAATAATAGTAGTTCTTCGAATATTCGAAACGAAACATAATCAAGTCGCAATTTCACGTTTTTTTCAACCGAATAGCTTGTTTTCTCAAAAAACACCACTAACAGGGTTTCTCAACACTGTAACATCAGGCGGTCTGGTGTAATAAAATATTGAACGATAATAAAAATAGTTTTTCGAATATTCGAAACGAATCATAGTCAAGTCGCAATTTCACGTTCTTCTCCAACCGAATAGCTTGTTTTCTTGAAAAACACCATAAACAGGGGGGTTTCAACCCTGCAACAACAGGCGGTCTGGTGTAATAAAATATTGAACGATGATAATAGTAGTTTTTCGAATATTCGAAACGAATCATAATAAAGTCGCAATATCACGTTTTTCTCCAACCGAATAGCTTGTTTTCTCGAAAAACACTTTATACAGAGTTTTTCAACCCTGTAACATCAGGCGGTCTGGTGTAATAATATATTGAACGATAATAATAGTAGTTTTTCGAATATTCGAATCGAATCATAGTCAAGTCGCAATTTCACGTTCTTCTCCAACCGAATAGCTTGGTTTCTCGAAAAACACCATAGACAGGGTTTTCCAACCCTGTAACATCAGGCGGTCTGGTGTAATGAAATATTGAACGATAATAATAGTAGTTTTTCGAATATTCGAACCGAATCATAGTCAAGTCGCAATTTCACGTTCTTCTCCAACCGAATAGCTTGTTTTCTCGAAAAACACTTTATACAGAGTTTTTCAACCCTGTAACATCAGGCGGTCTGGTGTAATAATATATTGAACGATAATAATAGTAGTTTTTCGAATATTCGAATCGAATCATAGTCAAGTCGCAATTTCACGTTCTTCTCCAACCCAATAGCTTGGTTTCTCGAAAAACACCATAGACAGGGTTTTCCAACCCTGTAACATCAGGCGGTCTGGTGTAATGAAATATTGAACGATAATAATAGTAGTTTTTCGAATATTCGAACCGAATCATAGTCAAGTCGCAATTTCACGTTCTTCTCCAACCGAATAGCTTGTTTTCTCGAAAAACACCATAATCAGGGTTTTTCAACCCTGTAACATCAGGCGGTCTGGTGTAATAAAATATTGAACGATAATAATAGTAGTTTTTCGAATATTCGAAACAAATCTCACTCCAGTCGGAATTTCACATTTTTCTTCAACCGAATTGATGGTATTCACAAAGAAACACATAATACAGGGTGTTTCAATCCTGTAGCATCAATCGAATAGAAATTATACATGGCGTTTCAACCCCGTAACAGGAGGAGGTCTGGTGTAAAAATAATCAACGAGAACCGTAGTAGTTTTTGAATACACATTCTCTTCCAACCGAAAGAATGTTTATGCTCTACTTTAAACTTTATTCAGTATAATTCAATACTGCAACATGAGGCAGTCCGGTGTAATAAGATATTGAATATAGATTAAGGTAGTATACGCGAAAATAATCATTCAATAATAATTCACGGGTGTGAAGTTATCCACATCCACAAGATACACGGAGAAAAAACTATCGATTTTTTAAATTTCAATACTGGACTTTTTGTGTACCTCTAATCATTGAATATGCTTTTTCCGGCGGTCATCTCAGAAAAAAAACATGGTGCCTCGGTTTTCCAAACAGTTTTAAAGGGTGGAAATGGTGTGGAAAAGCGTATAAAACTATATTTCGGTGAATTGACTTTGTACACCTTCCATTTTCGAATATGTTGTTTCTTGTGGTCGAATTGACTAGAAAAATTATTTGCCTGAGGTTTTCAGGCCGTCTAAGAGGGTGGAAATTGGGTTAAAAAAAATTGTAATGTTCCCAAAGTTAGATCTGAAATAATTGATAAAAACACACACAATGAACAAATGGTGGAGAATGAAACCTATATTAGAATCACTGTTCCTATACTTGATTGAATTCTTTGATCACGCCGAGAAAATGCAAAACCCATTAATAGCATTCAAATAGGGGTGTTATCAAGGTAGTTTAGTATGTTAGTTTGTTGGTGGGGCTATTTGAAATACGACAATGGGGTGATTCTTTTCAGTTATTCACGATAAGATTGGAACTATAGGAATAGAGTAGTTCACAAATATTGGGTTGTACATCGAAAAATGTCTTAATCTACAATACATTGGTGCTCACTTGGCCGATAATAGTTCCTTCCTATCGTAATGAATCAATAAAACTTGTTTTTCTTAGGTTTGAACTGTTATCGCTCAACAGGGACCACGAGAAGGTGTGAGCGCCCCTGTCGGGAAGGTGGGACAAGGATGTTAGTGTAGAAGTGACATGTTATGTTCAGAAAATATCATGAAATCGAATTATACACATGTCAAAGAATTCGAATTCAATATAAAATAAAAATATTAATTTATTCACTTAATATACTGTAATTATATAAGACTGCATACAAGTATATCAAGAACTCTATGGAAAATAAACTGAAGAACAAAAATAAAATGACATAATATATCATGATACTCGAATTCACGTCATATAATGAAACGTTAATCACCTGTTGTGGGTTTTCACGTTCTGTCCAGGAAGCTAGTAGCATAGTGGCTTGTGAGTGATAAGAAAATTATAGGCTTTTTGATCTCACCTGACCCGAAGCGGTGTCAATTCAGATTTCTAGGAACGAGAGCAAAAATTGGACTGGACCATACTGAATACGAAACTAAACAAGAATAGAATGGATACGCTGTTGGAAGTCAAAACCGGATTCCTGAATGAGTTTCTATTGGAGAAACTATAGCCGTGTGATTAGTTCTGCTCCACGCGAAACCGTCATCGATGATCGGGCTCCCGTATATATAGGCCTCTACGGGTGAGCATGTCAGCCACTGTGCTCGAGGCAGGGTTCATCTTACCGTAGCTGAGCTACAGCCCTTACCACCAATGTAGACGGTATAACGAATGAAGCGGAGTTTGTCACACGGAGAATATGCCCCCGTCGAATCCCATTTAGGGATTTCGTTCCAAACAGTTTCCCCATTTCATTCTTCATCCGTTTGGTACCAGAATTCTCCAAATCAATTATTTCTCTCGTTCCTTTCTATCCTAATTGAGAGTTGTGACTATAAGTAACTGAAAATTATAAATATGTTTGGAAACCAAGATGTTAGGACATTCCTGGCTTCTCGAACCCACATGACTGTAGATATGTATTGTATATAATTGTTTCTTACTACCCTATTGTGCCAAAACTCCTCTTTGCAGATAGATAAATATCCTCCATGAGTTCCTAAAAAAATAACTTTTCACGTGTAGAACATATCAATATGGTGAATAATACAAGAAGCAATAAAATGAAATCATGAATAATACAGAAAATATTGGGTTTGCATCAAAGGTCACAACTAACATGGTTATCACATGAAATTAGGTGTAGAAGATAAAACCTGTCAATATAAAAAAAAGTACAAAACATAATCACACGAAAAAAAAAATCTGAAATGTTCCCAAAGTTAGATCTGAAATAATTGATAAGAAAAAAAGTTGTTCACACACAATAAATAAATGATGGAGAAAGAAACCCATATTAGCCTCACTGTTCCTATACTTGATTGAATCCTTTGATCACGCCGAGAAAATACACAACCCATTGTTAGCATTCAGATAGGGGTAGTTTAGTATGTTAGTTTGTTAGTGGGGCTATTTGAAAAACGACAATGGGGTGATTCTTTTCAGTTATTCACGATAAGATTGAAACTATAGGAATAGAGTAGTTCACAAATATTGGGTTGTACATCGAAAAATGTCTTAATCTACAATACATTGGTGCTCACTTGGCCGATAATAGTTCCTTCCTATCGTAATGAATCAATAAAACTTGTTTTTCTTAGGTTTGAACTGTTATCGCTCAACAGGGACCACGAGAAGGTGTGAGCGCCCCTGTCGGGAAGGTGGGACAAGGATGTTAGTGTAGAAGTGACATGTTATGTTCAGAAAATATCATGAAATCGAATTCTACACATGTCAAAGAATTCGAATTCAATATAAAATGAAAATATTAATTTATTCACTTACAATACTGTAATTATATGAAACTGTATACAAGTATATCAAGAACTCTATGGAAAATAAACTGAAGAAAAAAATAAAATGACATAATATACCATGATACTCGAATTCACGTCATGTAATGAAACGTTCATCACCTGTTGTGGGTTTTCACGTTCTGTCCAGGAAGCTAGTGGCATAGTGGCTTGTGAGTGATAAGAAAATTATAGGCTTTTTTATCTCACCTGACCCGAAGCGGTGTCAATTCAGATTACTAGGAACGGGAGCAAAAATTGGACTGGACCATACTGAATAAGAAACGAAACAAGAATATAATGGATATGCTGTCGGAAGTCGAAACCGAATTCCTGAATGAGTTTCTATTGGAGCAACTATTCCGTGTGATTAGTTCTGCTCCAAGCAAAACCGTCATCGGTGATCGGGCTCCCGTATATTTAGGCCTCTCCGGGTGAGCATGTCAGCCACTGTGCTCGAGGCAGGGTTCATCTTACCGTAGCTGAGCTACAGCCCTTACCACCGATGTAGACGGTATAACGAATGAAGCGGAGTTTGCCACACGGAGAATATGCCCCCGTCGATTCCCATTGAGGGATTTCGTTCCAAACAGTTTCCCCATTTCATTCTTCATCCGTTTGGTACCAGAATTCTCCAAACCAATTTTTTCTCCCGTCCCTTTCTATCCTAATTGAGAGTTGTGACTATAAGTAACTGAAAATCAGAAATATGTTTGGAAATCAAGATGTTAGGACATTCAAGGCTTCTCGAACCCACATGACTGTAAATACGTATTGTATATGATTTTTTATTACTAGCCTAATGTGCCAAAACTCCTCTTTGCAGATAGATAAATATCCTCCATGAGTTCCTAGAAAAATAACTTTTCACGTGTAGAACATATCAATGTGGTGAATAATACAAGAAGCAATAAAATGAAATCATGAATAATGCAGAAAATATTGCGTTTGCATCAAAGGTCACAAATAACATGGTTATCACATGAAATTAGGTGTATGAGATAAAACGTGTCAATATAAAAAAAAGTACAAAATATAATCACACGAAAAAAAAATCTGTAATGTACCCAAAAATAGATCTGAAATAATTGATAAGAAAAAAAGTTGTTCACACACAACAAACAAATGATTGAGAAAGAAACCCATATAAGCTTCACTGTTCCTATACTTGATTGAATCCTTTGATCACGCCGAGAAAATACACAACCCATTGTTAGCATTCAAATAGGGGTGTTATCGAGGTAGTTTAGCATGTTAGTTTGTTAGTGGGGATATTTGAAATACGACAATGGGGTGATTCTTTTCCGTTATTCACGATAAGATTGAATGTTTAGGAATAGAGTAGTTCACAAATATTGGGTTGTACATCGAAAATGTCTTAATCTACATTACATTGGTGCTCACTTGGCCGATAATAGTTCCTTCCTATCGTAATGAATCAATGAAACTTGTTTTTCTTAGGTTTGAACTGTTATCGCTCAACAGGGACCACGAGAAGGTGTGAGCGCCCCTGTCGGGAAGGTGGGACAAGGACGTTAGTGTAGAAGTGACATGTTATGTTCAGAAAATATCATGAAATCGAATTCTACACATATCAAAGAATTCGAATTCAAGATAAATAAAAATATTAATTTATTCACATACAATGCTGTAATTATAAAAAATTGTATACAAGTAATTCAAGAACTGTATGGAAAATAAACCGAAGAACAAAAATAAAATGACATAATATACCATGATACTCGAATTCACGTCATATAATGAAACGTTCATCACCTGTTGTGGGTTTTCACGTTCTGTCCAGGAAGCTAATGGCATAGTGGCTTGTAAGTGATAAGAAAATTATAGGCTTTTTGATCTCACCTGACCCGAAGCGTTGTCAAATCAGATTTCTAGGAACGAGAGCAAAAATTGGACTGGACCATACTGAATACGAAACGAAACAAGAATAGAATGGATATGCTGTGGAAGTTGAAACCGGATTCCTGAATGAGTTTCTATTGGAGCAACTATTTCGTGTGATTAGTTCTGCTTCACGCGAAACCGTCATCGGTGATCGGGCTCCCGTATATATAGGCCTCTACGGGTGAGCATGTCAGCCACTGTGCTCGAGGCAGTGTTCATCTTACCGTAGCTGAGCTACAGCCCTTACCACCGATGTAGACGGTATAACGAATGAAGCGGAGTTTGCCACACGGAGAATATGCCCCCGTCCATTTCCATTGAGGGATTTCGTTCCAGTTTCCCCATTTCATTCTTCAACCGTTTGGTACCAGAATTCTCCAAACCAATTTTTTCTCTCGTCCCTTTCTATCCTAATTGAGAGCTGTGACTATAAGTAACTGAAAATTAGAAATATGTTTGGAAACCAAGATGTTAGGATATTCCAGGCATCTCGAACCCACATGACTGTAAATACGTATTGTATATGATTGTTTCTTACTAGCCTATTGTGCCTAAACTCCTCTTTGCAGATAGATGAATATGCTCCATGAGTTCCTAGAAAAGTAACTTTTCACGTGTAGAACATATCAATATGGTGAATAATACAAGAAGCAATAAAATGAAATCATGAATAATACAGAAAATATTGGGTTTGCATCAAAGGTAACAAATAACATGGTTATCACAAGGAATTAGGTGTAGGAGATAAAATGTGTCAATATAAAAAAAAGTACAAAATATAATCAAACGAAAAAAAAATCTGTAATGTTCCCAAAGTTAGATCTGAAATAATTGATAAGAAAAAAAGTTGTTCACACACAATAAACAAATGATGAAGAAAGAAACCCATATTAGACTCACTGTTCCTATACTTGATTGAATCCTTTGATCACGCCGAGAAAATACACAACCCATTGTTAGCATTCAAATAGGGGTGTTATCGAGTTAGTTTAGTATGTTAGTTTGTTAATGGGGCTATTTGAAATACGACAATGTGGTGATTCTTTTCAGTTATTCACGATAAGATTGAAAGTATAGGAATAAAGTAATTCACAAATATTGGGTTGCACATCGAAAAATGTCTTAATCTA
Source organism: Chrysolina oricalcia (assembly GCA_944452925.2). Classification (NCBI taxonomy): domain Eukaryota; kingdom Metazoa; phylum Arthropoda; class Insecta; order Coleoptera; family Chrysomelidae; genus Chrysolina; species Chrysolina oricalcia. The sequence continues at coordinate 9,210,304 of OX101814.2, read as the reverse complement.
CAATACATTGGTGCTCACTTGGCCGATAATAGTTCCTTTCTATCGTAATGAATCAATAAAACTTGTTTTTCTTAGGTTTGAACTGTTATCGCTCAACAGGGACCACGAGAAGGTGTGAGCTCCACTATCGGGAAGGTGGGACAAGGATGTTAGTGTAGAAATGACATGTTATGTTCGGAAAATGTCATGAAATCGAATTCTACACATATCAAAGAATTCGAATTCAAGATAAATAAAAATATTTATTTATTCACATACAATGCTGTAATTATAAAAAATTGTATACAAATATATCAAGAACTCTATGGAAAATAAACCGAAGAACAAAAATAAAATGACATAATATACCATGATACTCGAAATTACGTCATATAATGAAACGTTCATCACCTGTTGTGGGTTTTCACGTTCTGTCCAGGAAGCAAGTGGCATGGTGGCTTGTGAGTGATAAGAAAATTATAGGCTTTTTGATCTCACCTGACCCGAAGCGGTGTCAATTCAGATTTCTAGGAACGAGAGCAAAAATTGGATTGGACCATACTGAATACGAAACGAAACAAGAATAGAATGGATATGCTGTTGGAAGTCGGAACCGGATTCCTTAATGAGTTTCTATTGGAGCAACTATTCCGTGTGATCAGTTCTGCTCCACGCGAAACCGTCATCGATGATCGGGCTCCCGTATATATAGGCCTCTACGGGTGAGCATGTCAGCCACTGTGCTCGAGGCAGGGTTCATCTCACCGTAGCTGAGCTACAGCCCTTACCACCGATGTAGACGGTATAACGAATGAAGCGGAGTTTGTCACACGGAGAATATGCCCCCGTCGATTCCCATTGAGGGATTTCGTTCCAAACAGTTTCCCCATTTCATTCTTCATCCGTTTGGTACCAGATTTCTCCAAACCAATTTTTTCTCTCGTCCCTTTCTATCCTAATTGAGAGTTGTGACTATAAGTAACTGAAAATAAGAAATATGTTTGGAAACCAAGATGTTAGGACATTCCAGGCTTCTCGAACCCACATGACTGTAAATACGTATTGTATATAATTGTTTCATACTAGCCTATTGTGCCAAAACTCCTCTTTGCAGATAGATAAATATCCTCCATGAGTTCCTAGAAAAATAACTTTTCACGTGTAGAACATATCAATATGGTGAATAATACTAGAAGCAATAAAATGAAATAATGAATAATACAGAAAATATTGCGTTTGCATCAAAGGTCACAAATATCATGGTTATCACATGAAATTAGGTGTATGAGAAAATGTGTCAATATAAAAAAAGTACAAAATATAATCACACGAAAAAAAAAATCTGTAATGTTCCCAAAGTTAGATTTGAAATAATTGATAAGAAAAGAAGTTGTTCACACACAATAAACAAATGATGGAGAAAGAAACCCATATAAGTTGTGACGTCATGTGACAGCAGTGATTCATCGAGTACCGTAATAAAACTTCACGTCCGCTATCTCTGCCAGCCAGCCGAAAACTGAATCGGAGAGTGTTATGAGCATGATTCAACCGCCCCCACTCTGTCGGCCCTCATCGGTAGTTTTCGATCCTGCGTTGCCACGTTTGCGAGATACCCACCTTTCTATAAGATTTTGGATTTCTTGACAGAAATTTTGGTAGGCGCCTTTTGAAAATAGATTTTTAGTTATTTTATATAAATCACGAATAACCAGTGCCAACCACAAAAACAATCAGATGGTGACTGCCATGTTTTGACGTCAGCTGATGTCATTGAATAATTGTTCGATTTCACAAAGGAAAAATGAATATTACAATATATAATCAAATAATAAGATCACTAAATGCCTGAAAAATTTATAAAGATCACAATTAACCAGAACCAAGTACAAAATATAATATTATCTGGTAACCACCATTTTGTGACGTCAACTGAAATTATTAGTAAAATTATTCGATTCCTCAAATCAAAAAGGAGTATTACAATTATAATAAAATAACAGGATCACTCAATGTCAATAAAGTTTATAAAAATCACAATCAACCAGTGAAAACCTCAAAAAACAATCAGCTGATGACCGCCATGTTGTTACGTCATATGACAATGCAGTGATTCATCGAGTACCGTAATGAAACTTCACGTCCGCTATCTCTGCCAGCCAGCCGAAAACTGATTCGGAGAGTGTTATCAGCATGATTCGACCGCCCCCACTCTGTCGGCCATCATCGGTAGTTTTCGATCCAACGTTGCCACGTTTGCGAGATTCCCACCTTTCTATAAGATTTTGGATTTCTTGACAGAAATTTTGGTAGCTTCTTCTTTAGAATAGATTTTTGGCAAGTTTATGTAAATCACAACTAACCATGAACAACCACAATACGCAATCAACTGGTGACTGCCATGTTGTGACGTCACCATTAGTAAAATTATTCGATTTTTCAAATGAAAAAGGAATATTACAATAAATAATCAAAAAATAAGATCACTAAATGCCTGAAAGATGTATAAAGATCACAATTAACCAGAACCAAGTACAAAATACAATATTATCTGGTGACCACCATGTTGTGACGTCAACCGAAATTATTAGCAAAATTATTCGATTTCTCAAATGAAAAAGGAGTATTACAATTATAATAAAATAACAGGATCACTCAATGTCAATAAAGTTTATAAAAATCACAATCAACCAGCGAAAACCACAAAAAAACAATCAGCTGATGACCGCCATGTTGTGTCGTCATATGACAGTGCAGTGATTCATCGAGTACCGTAATAAAACTTCACGTCCGCTATCTCTGCCAGCCAGCCGAAAACTGAATCGAAGAGTGTTATCAGCATGATTTAACCGCCCCCACTCTGTCGGCCCTCATCGGTAGTTTTCGATGCAGCGTTGTCACGTTTGGAAGATTTCTACTTTTCAATTAGATTTTACGTTTCTTAACAAAATTTTGGTAGCTTCATCTTTAGAATAGATTATTGGCAAGTTTATGTAATTCAGAACTAACCAGAAACAACCACAATACGCAATCAGCTGGTGACCGCCATGTTGTGACGTAACCTGATGTCATTAGCAAAATTGTTCGATTTCTCAAATGAAATAGGAATATTACAATAAATAATCAAATAATAAAATCACTAAATTCCTGAAAAAATTATAAAAATTACAATTATCCAGAACCAAGTACATACATAATACAATATTATCTGATGACTACCATGTTATGACGTCAACCGAAAATATTAGCAGCATTATTCGGTTCCTCAAATGAAAAAGGAGTATTATAAATATATTAAAATAATAAGATCACTAAATGCCTGAAAAATTCATAAAGATCACAATTAACCAGAACCATGTACAAAATACAATATTATCTGATGATCACCATGTTGTGACGTCAACTGAAATTATTAGCAAAATTATTCGATTTCTCAAATGAAAAAGGAGTATTACAATTATAATAAAATAACAGGATCACTCAATGTCAACGAAGTTTATAAAAATCACAATCAACCAGTGAAAACCACAAAAAAACAATCAGCTGATGACCGCCATGTTGTGTCGTCAAATGACAGTGCAGTGATTCATCGAGTACCGTAATAAAACTTTACGTCCGCTATCTCTGTCAGCCAGCCGAAAACTGAATCGGAGAGTGTTATGAGCATGATTCAACCGCCCCCACTCTGTCGGCCCTCTTCGGTAGTTTTCGATGCAGCGTTGTCACGTTTGGAAGATTTCAACTTTTCTATTAGATTTTACGTTTCTTAACAAAATTTTGGTAGCTTCTTCGTTAGAATAGATTTCTGGCAAAATTATGTAAATCACAACTAACCAGAAACAAACACAATACACTATCAGCTGGTGACCGCCATGTTGTGACGTCACCATTAGTAAAATTATTCAATTTTTTCAAATGAAAAAGGAATATTGAAATATATAATCAAATAATAAGATCACTAAATGCCTGAAAGATGTATAAAGATCACAATTAACCAGAACCAAGTACAAAATACAATATTATCTGGTGACCACCATGTTGTGCCGTCAACTGAAATTATTAGCAGAATAATTCGATTCCTCAAATGAAAAAGGAGTATTACAATATATAATAAAATAATAGGATCACTCAATGTCTATAAAAATCACAATAAAACAGTGAAAATAACAAAAAAAGCAATCAGCTGATGACCGCCATGTTGTGACGTCATATGACATTGCAGTGACTCATCAAGTACCGGAATAAAACTTCACGTCCGCTATCTCTGCCAGCCAGCCGAAAACTGAATCGAAGAGTGTTATCAGCATGATTTAACCGCCCCCACTCTGTCGGCCCTCATCGGTAGTTTTCGATCCAGTGTTGTCACGTTTGGTAGATTTCAACTTTTCTATTAGATTTCACGTTTCTTAACAAAATTTTGGTAGCATCTTCTTTAGAATAGATTTTTGGCAAGTTTATGTAAATCACAACTAACTAGAAGCAACCACAATACACAATCAGCTGGTGACCGCCATGTTGTGACGTCACCTGATGTCATTAGCAAAATTATTCGATTTTTCAAATGAAAAATTAATATTTCAATATATAATCAAATAATAAGATCACTAAATGCCTGAAAAATTTATAAAGATCACAATTAACCAGAACCAAGTACAAAATATAATATTATCTGGTGACCACCATGTTGTGACGTCAACAGAAATCATTAGCAAAATTATTCGATTCCTCAAATCAAAAAGGAGTATTACAATTATAATAAAATAACAGGATCACTCAATGTCAATAAAGTTTATAAAAATCACAATCAACCAGTGAAAACCTCAAAAAAACAATCAGCTGATGACCGCCATGTAGTTACGTCATATGACAATGCAGTGATTCATCGAGTACCGTAATGAAACTTCACGTCTGCTATCTCTGCCAGCCAGCCGAAAACTGATTCGGAGAGTGTTATCAGCATGATTCAACCGCCCCCACTCTGTCGGCCATCATCGGTAGTTTTCGATCCAACGTTGCCACGTTTGCGAGATTCCCACCTTTCTATAAGATTTTGGATTTCTTGACAGAAATTTTGGTAGCTTCTTCTTTAGAATGGATTTTTGGCAAGTTTATGTAAATCACAACTAACTATAATAAAACGCTATTCCGTTAAAATAGAGTTTCATCACAGCTGATACTATCAATTGTTAGGCCGAGCGGTGCCTTTTTCAATATTTTATAGGAGCGTTTATATAGGAACACATCAGGAAAATTATACATTTACTTACCTATCAAATCTCATCTCCTGCAACCATCAGGAAGCTGCTACCAGCTTTGCACACACACTAGTTTTAATTATTTAAGTTACTTTATTTATTATTATTTTCAACACTTTTCTGGATTTCAATCTATTCAAATACTTCTCAAATTGTTAATCAATATTATCTGGGCCGAAGGCCCAGGTGGTAGATTAAATTTAACTGAATAAAACAAAGAAATCGGCCAAACACATTTATTATGCCGAAAGAAAAAAAATAGAACGCCGGAATAACTAAGAAGTTTTAAATTTATAAGTTATTAAATCAAACCCAATTAAAAACCAGTGAATTGAATAAAATTTTATGACATTTACATTTTTAAACTACTCAAAAAGGTATAATTCTTACTAAAGTATTGAACTGATATTTTGAAACAGATCATTCACCAGAAAAGGTCACGTTGCTAACAAACATCTAACACTCTCAAGATTTAAAACAGGACTGACGTTTAGAAGCATAAAATATATGTCCTTCAAGTTAGCTTGGGTTTTGAAATCCCCATTGTCCATTTAGGCATTAAATATAAGGTTTGTTCGATATTTAAATAGTGAATTGACTTTCTTTTTGGTTTTTCTACAATCTGCTTGTGCATTAAATATTTTATAACTCAGATATTCCGACGTTACGAGAAAAAAAACATAATGCAAATTTGTCGCATTATGAAAAAAACTCTTTATATCTAAACAATTGATCTTATTTCTACTTATTCTATGTCATGGATCTTTCTGTAACACTCGGTTATGGTTTGAATCAATTCTATTAACGGAAATATGACGTTGAATTCATAATGAAAACTGATTATTGGACACAAAATATTTGGTTCGAATTTATAAATACCCCTCGTAAAACTCTCGAAACTGTGTTGGAAAGATTTTTATAGCAACCATATGGGTGAAGGTTTTGGTGCCCTTCTCGGTATCGTAAACTAAATGCTGAATTTAATGGCTTCCGGATGTAGATTCAATGGTTGTCCTCTTCGAGAACTGTTAGTATATTTCAAGATTACGTTTTGTTACATATCCATAAACAACCACAATACGCAATCAGCTGGTGACTGCCATGTTGTGACGTCACCGTTAGTAAAATTATTCGATCTTTCAAATGAAAAAGGAATATTACAATATATAATCAAATAATAAGATCACTAAATGCCTGAAAGATGTATAAATATCACAATTAACCAGAACCAAGTACAAAATACAATTTTATCTGGTGACCACCATGTTGTGACGTCAACCGAAATTATTAGCAGCATTATTCGGTTTCTCAAATGAAAAAGGAGTATTACAAATATATTAAAATACTAAGATCACTAAATGCCTGAAATATTCATAAAGATCACAAATAACCAGAACCATGTACAAAATACAATATTATCTGATGATCACCATGTTGTGACGTCAACTGAAATTATTAGCAAAATTATTCGATTTCTCAAATGAAAAAGGAGTATTACAATTATAATAAAATAACTGGATCACTCAATGTCTATAATGTTTATAAAAATCACAATCAACCAGTGAAAACCACAAAAAAACAATCAGCTGATGACCGCCATGTTGTGACGTCATATGACAGTGCAGTGATTCATCGAGTACCGTAATAAAACTTCACGTCCGCTATCTCTGCCAACCAGCCGAAAACTGAATCGGAGAGTGTTATGAGCATGATTCAACCGCCCCCACTCTGTCGGCCCTCATCGGTAGTTTTCGATGCAGCGTTGTCACGTTTGAAAGATTTCTACTTTTCAATTAGATTTTACGTTTCTTAACAAAATTTTGGTAGCTTCATCTTTAGAATAGATTATTGGCAAGTTTATGTAATTCAGAACTAACCAGAAACAACCACAATACACTATCAGCTGGTGACCGCCATGTTGTGACGTCACCATTAGCAAAATTATTCGATTTTTCAAATGAAAAAGGAATATTACAATATATAATCAAATAATAAGATCACTAAAAGCCTGAAAAGTGTATAAAGATCACAACTAACCAGAACCAAGTACAAAATACAATATTATCTGGTGACGACCATGTTGTGACGTCAACTGAAATTATTAGCAGAATAATTCGATTCCTCAAATGAAAAAGGAGTATTACAATATATAATAAAATAATAGGATCACTCAATGTCTATAAAAATCACAATAAAACAGTGAAAATAACAAAAAAACAATCAGCTGATGACCGTCATGTTGTGACGCCATATGACATTGCAGTGACTCATCGAGTACCGGAATAAAACTTCACGTCCGCTATCTCTGCCTGCCAGCCGAAAACTGAATCGGAGAGTGTCATCAGCATGATTTAACCGCCCCCACTCTGTCGGCCCTCACCGGTAGTTTTCGATCCAGCGTTGTCACGTTTGGTAGATTTCAACTTTTCTATTAGATTTCACGTTTCTTAACAAAATTTTGGTAGCATCTTCTTTAGAATAGATTTTTGGCAAGTTTATGTAAATCACAACTAACTAGAAGCAACCACAATACACAATCAGCTGGTGACCGCCATGTTGTGACGTCACCTGATGTCATTAGCAAAATTATTCGATTTTTCAAATGATAAATGAATATTACAATATATAGTCAAATAATAAGATCACTAAATGCCTGAAAAATTTATAAAGATCACAATTAACCAGAACCAAGTACAAAATATAATATTATCTGGTGACCACCATGTTGTGACGTCGACTGAAATTATTAGCAAAATTATTCGATTCGTCAAATCAAAAAGGAGTATTACAGTTATAATAAAATAACAGGATCACTCAATGTCAATAAAGTTTATAAAAATCACAATCAACCAGTGAAAACCTCAAAAAAACAATCAGCTGATGACCGCCATGTTGTTACGTCATATGACAGTGCAGTGATTCATCGAGTACCGTAATGAATCTTCACGTCCGCTATCTCTACCAGCCAGCCGAAAACTGAATCGGAGAGTGTTATCAGCATAATTCAACCGCCCCCACTCTGTCGGCCCTCATCGGTAGTTTTCGATCCAGCGTTACCACGTTTGCGAGATTCCCACCTTTCTATAAGATTTTGGATTTCTTGACAGAAATTTTGGTAGCTTCCTCTTTAGAATAGAATTCTGGCAAGTTTATGTAAATCACAACTAACCAGACAATCACATTGATCATGATTATGCAAATATCACTTTGATTTCTTGAAAAATTTATGATGTTTGATTGAAACTGTTTCCAACAAATATATCGAACTATGGGCTTTCTGTCCCAGATAATTCCTGATCTAATTTTATATTTCGGAAACTCCGAAACATATATGAATAAGCAAATAACTGATTGATTCTCATTATAGAAAATACTTACTGCCTTGCCTGTTACTTTTTTTTCACAAAAATTAAAGGCACCAGTCTAAATAATATTTAGCAATTTTTAACATGAAGAAAAAATCATAGCATGGAATTGGAATTACATTTTGCGAAAAATTGAATCGGTTGGAAAATTTATATTTCATAAGGGTGCTCCGGTCTTAAGTAGGTCACATCGTATATGTAGAAGACCAATTGAAATGATAACTAAGAAACGTATTTCAACACGTGCAAAGTACGATACCCGATATAAATCTGAAACGTTTCTGATGAATCGATAGGTTCTATTCATATTTCATCCGAATAAAATAATCAATCAGTCGACCATATCTTTCGTTTGATAATATACGAGATATATTTCATTAATTCACATCATTTTTCTTCTACTAATTGACAGCTGATTTGTTATCTAGTTGTGGTGTTTTCACCCTGTCACGTAATGAACACCTATTCAATTATTACACTTACACTTACTCGTATCGTGTCTACGATAAAATAGGAATTATTCAACCGCTAAATTGAAAACGGATGGTGTTCAGATGTGAACTGCATTTTTCTCGTGAAATGTTAACGTGATGCTGCTCAGTTCTAGACTCGGCTTGCAGTAGAAATCAAAATCAGTGCACTATTTCAAAGAAATCAATATTCATCCAATGACCTATTACGGTATGTTGAAACAAACGGGAATACGGGACAAATAGACCACAATCACAGGCAAATTTTCAGGGGGTGATTTTATACACCACGAGTCTTAAATAATGTTGAAGTACTGGTCGACAAACAAACTTTAGGCACTATGCCGTCAATTTTCCGCGCAATACTGAACAAGAAGCAACAGTGGCAGTGGTGGGGGAAAATCATTTTCTAGTGCGCATGTTTACTTGCAAAATGGCGGATGTTGAACAGCTGATCATTAACAAGGTTATGTCGATGCAGCTGATTCATTGTTGCCATTGTCAACTGTCAGAATTATTATGTTCTGTGCTATGACATATTTTTGTTCTGTGGTTGTATTATTATTTAAGTAATTTTTAACAACTTCTGTGCTTGAAGAATTTCAACCCTTTCACGTATGATAATTAAATAAATAAATCAGCTAATCTTAAATCATACCAAACATATTTCTTTTCATTTCGCAACGCTTCCTACGGTACGCGGAGGCAGCTTCTGTCGTTCAATGATGAATTTTTTCCTGTGTCCCGACCTTTAGCACCCCAACAAAATGGCGGAGGTCATCAAAAATTACCCACCGAACATCAAAGGCGCCGACAAGAGTGTCCCTTCTTGTTCAGTATTGTAGATATTCTTTGGTACAGGTGAGTGCACAGCTAAGGTGAAATGTCGTAAAAAAGGGGGTACTTTTTGATTACATTATACATGATGGCACTATTCTCGTTAAAGAGGCAATAAAAAAAGAATGCTCTAAAACCAAGTTCCGTCAAGAAATAGAGTTTCCGAAAGTCAGAAATTTTTTTTGAAATCGGCGATTTTACCCACCAGTTAATCGAATACTTGATGGCGTTGATTCAGTTATCTTTGCCATTCTTTAAAAAACGATAATGCATCTATGCCGTCAAAAAAGGGTCGTACATGGGGTCAGAAATCGCGAATCAAAACCCGATTTTTACCCCTTGTGGGGGTGGTCTATACACTCAAAAATGTTGCTATTTTAATGTTATATCCTTCAAAGATAACATATTTTACTATGCCGTCAATTTTATATAGTACAATACGCTAAATAATGTGTTTTTCATGTCGAAATCAAATTATTCCGACAATTCAGCTACTTCCTGTTGATTTTGGGGACATTTGGTATCAACAGGATGCACAATGCACGACCAGTGACACAATTTCTTTAAAACACTTTTCCTGATCGCTTAATATCTACACGTATACGATCATGTGGCCTCCCAGATCATCAGATTTAAATGACTTCTTTCTTTGGGGTTATCTGAAAGAATCCGCGTATCGACATGCAATTCAGAAAGCAACAAATCTTGGTGAATTAAGGGGCAAAGTTATCCAACTTTGTACCAACATTACGCCAAATCGTTTCCGTGATATAAAATTATTGCTGTATCACAAATTCGGCTATTCTTTTGCACAACAGGGTGGTTTATTTTAATCTTTATTACATAAGATATTTGTGTGTTTGCTGAATTTCAATTCATTTTTCAGAAGTTGAGATTTTTTTTTTTTTCGTAGAATGTAATATATTTTGAATTTCGTTAGGCAAACAAGGACTCACAGCATCCAGTATTTGTTACATTTCTTGCAGCAAATAATTTCTCTCAGACAATGGAACGTTGTAAACAAAATTCCTTTTCTGAGAAGCCAGACGTATTCCTCTTCTCTAATATTCTGATAGTGTCTTCAACTTCATCATGGCAGATAGAGGCAGTATAATCGCCGCGCCGCCGCTCTAGGTCGCTAGAAGTGGAGACCATCTATTGAAGAGTGGTCCAGTTGAATACTATAAAAAATTTAAATTTATATGAAAGTACGCTATTCGATTTATGGACCGAAAACGAATATTCCCAAGATTATCGTTAAAATTTTGAAATTCTCATATTACGTAAAGTTTCCGTTTGATGTTGACGGCACCACAATTTTTAATTGCTATTTAATATGGTCAATATTATATTGTTAATTCTGTCTTGTAATTTTTGACCATAATTATGACCCAAATGGTAGGTAAAGTAAGCCAAAAGTAGGAAGAGATTTCACGTCAAATGCATAAAATATGACAAGATTGACGGCACCGATTTTTCTATGTTTATCAATGTTTAAAAAAGTGCTATCGACAATAATATTTCAAAAATAAATTTAATTTTTTTTATTTTTATATTTATTCTGTATTTTAATTGGATACCATGAATTTATTAGTGACAGCATAATTATAAAACCATAATAATTAGTTTCTACTTTAAAAAATAAACATAAATGACCTTATGAGAAAACATTGATTTTTTGCTCTAAAATTTTAGTAATTTTTTATTTATTTTTGCATGAACCATTATTTTTTGACGGCACACTGTTTAGAACACCTAATAAATGTTTACTCAAAGTTACAAATCGGTGCCGTCAAATTCTGAATGACCACCCCCACAAGGGGTAAAAATCAGGTTTTAATTCGCGATTTCTGACCCCTTTTCTGACAACACCCAAAGAAATCTGCATTGTGAACAATGCAATGTGAACAATGAATTGTGAACAATGCATATTTCTTTATTTGTATTAGTGGTTTTAGTAATCACGCTTTATAGACCGGAGGATGGTGACAGATTTTGAGACACGATTTTACTCAGTATGCCTTTTGAAGGACAGTATTGTCTGTATTTCCTCATGATAATAAGGCAGGAATAAAAGAGTCGTACTGGGTTCTACCTTGAAAAAAAATATTAATCATTTGTTCGAAAAATATGTGTTTCGCTACGATTTTAATCAGGCTGCTATGTGTTTTGAAATGAAATAACGAAAATAAAATACTCAGAAAACCATTGGCATACCGTTAGGGCGGGTCCGAAGGGTTGGTATGGTATTTGTATGCGAATAAGGAAATTTTCCGTGTTTTTAAACAGGCTGCCACTGATAAGTATACAAGTTATTGTTCTGAAAGTACTTTAAAAAAAGATGGCATACTGAATGCGTATGCCTAAGTACTGTTAACTCTGCAAAAATTTTGAACAGGTATGTAATAACATCCCGTGATTTTAATCAGCACAAAATTTGTTGTAATATAAAGTTTGTCTCCTGAATTGTTGATATGTAACATGGCATACGAGTTGTGCGGGTTCGTCATACTAAAAAATTGAAATGAAGTTGCAAAATAGATTTAAAAAATTCCATGTTTTTAAGCAGTATGCCTGTCTGTTTTCATTATAGCCATGGTATATGGAGATGAAATAAGAAACTGCACACAAGTTGTGCGAGTTCTCTATATGAAAAAATTGTAAAAAAAGTTGCAAAATTATGAAAAAAAACATGTGTTTTTAATCAGTATGCCTCTTGGTTTATGAAAAAAGTTATTGATTCACTTCGTTAAAATAAAAATGACATACAAGTAGCCCGGGTTTATCACATTAAAAATGCAATAAAACTTTCTTACTACTTCGATTTTCCGACATTGCCATGTTGGTCCCCTATCGCAGGACCGTTATATGTGGCTTCTTTTTCATTTGTATATTAAATTGAACGTAATCTGTTTTTTTTTTATCTTAACAGCTTTTATCATAAACTCATATGCCGCCACGAGTTTGAACGTTGCTCTAAAGGCACTTCTTCACTACGTGCATCATACGCTATTTTTATTATGCCTCAATCGTGACTTCAGAAATAATGCTGGAACTGAATTTTCCTACGACTACATGAGAAAGTAAAGCATATCGCACTGTACAGTCTCACAGAAAGTATTTTCCGCACTCCTGCGAAAATGCTGTCAAATACATAATTTGTTTAGATGTACCGCGGTAAAGCTGACAAATATATAATTCCTATTCAGATTTACCAAAGGAACATATATATTTGAGGAAAAACTATTTGAAATGTGTTTTTTTTCTAAATAAAGTTGATCTCACTTGTAATCATCGATCCCACGTACCTACTACGGACACAATAAATAAAAATAATTGAAATTTTTTTCCTATAAATTCATAATTCTGAAAAAGATATTTTATTGAAGAAACAAACTTCTGCTCTAGTCTCAGCTTCTTCCGGTAATGGGTAGGAAGGAATGAGAGGGAAGGACTGCAGGTTTCATCTTTCGAGACCTGCACAATGCTTAGATAGTGCCAAGGGTCCCCGTGAGAGCAACTCCGCCGTGGATCGAAAACGTCGTACTTCAATTGAATAACAGCGGTAACGGAATTAGGTCCGCCTCCTGCATTACCTATGCATGTGTTGTCATCTCATTCAGTACAAACAACTGGAAGCTCATAGTTTGTAGGTTTGTTTTAGTTCCTTTCATTACCAATTCTGAACCAGTCCTGAGCAGTCGCTCATTCAAGTCTAGGAGGTCTACTTACTCAAAACTTATCAGACCTCAACTGTGCTACTGCTTTGGACCGTTCTAGGACGGTTCTAGCTTAGAACCAAAACAAGCCTTGTGAAGCACGATGTTCCGGTGCTGTCCCAGAAAAGTCTATAAGCAAATAAAACCGAAAGTACTGCGCATTGCAAATTCAACACTCTACCAACTGTGTTATCTGATCGCATATATTTCTTTGTATCACACGTGTATCTCATAAGTGAATATTTTTTATTTCTAATATTTATTAAAAAACTGTGTTTAATCATGATTTTGATCTAGTATTTATTATTCGTAAAGAAAATATCTTTGCATTTAATAATAATTATCTAACAGATAAAGTTAGTTCTCAGTAAGCCTTTTTGATAGATTTTCTTGCACCCATGTCAATAATATCGATATTATTTGTTAAAATTATGGCGTGGCCGTAGGAAAAATAGTGTATGTACATTAACTGAAGAACAGTTTTTCCAATCAGCTATATCAGTTATGTTCATACAGTTAACTGTAACGTGGCCTTTAGTCGAGCTTTTGAACGCCTCAGTAAAATTGTTGAAATTGTAAGTGTTTTATTTCTTAAGGCTCAATTCTACCTGATGGTGAAAACTATCTGCTCTGCTGACATATAACTATGTCCGGGTTCAAAATATTTTAGATGGAAATTTTCTGTGCCAAATTCGGAGCTCGAAAAATTAATGAAGTAATAAAGGTCCAATTTTTTGTTTTGACTCGTACAGTTATTTGCTCAAATTATGTGTACGTCTACATCTCTATTACAGTATGGAAAGCACTTATGATGTCCTCTTGTTTTCTTCCTGATATCCCTTCGTGCCAAAGAACTGCTAATGGAAAATGTTTTTTCTGAAACCCAAGGGGGACAAAACTTTCATTATGAACACTAATTCTTCGTGTGAAAAGGACTCTTTTGAACATGTCTATTCTTGGTAACATAATGACCTTTTGCAGGTCAGCAGAAACTGCTAAAATGTTTGTCTGATTGGTTTCCATTTTTGTCGCGTTCTCAACATCTTTTTAATAAGCCATTCGAGTGTATTCCACTTGTTGTAGATGAATTTTCCATAGTTTACAGATTTCACACTCATTATCCAAAGACTGTCTGGTGTGAGGGAAGTTGTGAAAGGAATACTCTTCGCATTTTTCACAGTCTTCGTTTCCAAGCTTTGTAAAAGAAATATTTAACTTTATCACTTCTGTTCTGTATAGCCAAATTGATTTTAAAACTGTAAAATACGCACATTTTTGTTCATCAAATTGTTGAAAAGGCCTATACAAGCCCCCAAATGATATATCTCAATTTTGATAAATATGTGGAATACGTGGTTTTTTCTTATGACGTTAGAATAGGTGTCCAATGATGAAAAATAATAATCACTCTATAATATCGATATGATTTAAATGCGTTTCGTTTCCAATAAACTCAATTTTCATAAATACCTTTTTTATTCTTGGTTTTTATAAACCTTAGTCCTCATCAATCGATGTGCGATTTGTTATTCCACCTACATATACCATGATTATCATGAAACCGGAAGGGAATACAGCTTAAAACACAAAAAAATTTATGTTTCTCTCATATCGGTTTCCTCTATATTTGCACCCTTTTTTAATATTTTCCGAACTTTACATATTGGTATGTCATATGTCATTCCACCTACATATTATCATGATTATAATAAAAACAGGAAGGTGTCATGCTTAAAAAGACAAAAATTGTCACGTTGCTCTTACACATCAGGTTATCTCTATTTTGAATCACTTTTTATATTTTTGACAAGCTTGGACCTAATCGATAGGTATGCCTTTTGTTATTCCAAATGCATGCACCTTGTACATCATATAAACAGAAAGACATACTGCTTAAAATGGCGGAAATTTTTGTTTATATTTTGAAAATTTTCTTGCGTATGCCTCTAATTTTTACTCTCTCAAGCCATATGCCAATTTCATATACATCTTACATTACCATAAACTTAATGAAAATGGAATGGCATACTGACTAAAATCACGGAATGTTATTACTTACCTGTTCAAAATTTTTGCAGAGTTAACAATTCTTAGGCATACGCATTCAGTATGCCATCTTTTTTTTAAGCAGTTTCAGAACAATAACTTGTATACTTATCAGTGGCAGCCTGTTTAAAAACACGGAAAATTTCCTTATTCTCATACAAATTCACGTGACCATACCAACGCTTCGGACCCACCCTAACGGTATGCCAATGGTTTTCTGAGTATTTTATTTTCGTTATTTCATCACAAAACATATAGCAGCCTGATTAAAATCGTAGCGAAACATATATTTTTCGAACAAATAATGATTAATAATTTTTTTTTAGGATGAACCCAGGACGTTTCGTTTATTCCTGCCTTATTATCATGAGGAAATAAAGACAATACTGTCCTCCAAAAGGCATACTGAGTAAAATCGTGACTCAAAATCTGTCACCATCCCCCGGTCATACCTTCGGGTATTGGACCGACAGATAGTGACAGATTTAGGTGCCCAATTTTCACTTACAAGCCTCGAATAGGGTTGAAAAGTACATCGATGTTGAGTAAAATGGAGGCAAATTTACGAGTGGCTCCTGAGGAGAACATATGGAAAATTCGATTTTCCATATTTTAACGCGAGCCGTGTTCACCTAATCATTAATTAATAGAACCTGGCTTCGAAATACCAAAGGCTTGAGTGTTGCAGGTTGCTAAAGGGTTAAAATGAGGGCATAATCTTGTAAGGAAAAATCGAGATTTCAACAGATTTTCCCACACACGCTCATCGAAAATATGAAAACCTACATCGTCACTAGACCGAAAAACAGAATGGCTTGAGTGGCGCGAATGGATAAATAGATTTCGTCGTCGAAAAATTTAATGTAAATTCTTTCTGATTTTTTCGTATGTTCTCCCCAGGAGCCACTCGTAAATTTCCCTCCATTTGACTCAACATCGATGTACTTTCCAACCCTATTCGAGGCTTGTATGCGAAAATGAGGCATTTAAATCTGTCACTATCTGACGGTCTATATTGCTTTGGTTGAGGGGCTGAAGTTGAGATGGCGCTCGTGGTTTAGTGAACGCTAGCTACACTACTAACGCGGTCTCAGCTTTTGTCCTGACATGGATAGGTAATTGAACCGTACTGATGAGGGCAAACCCCAGAATTCGATCTATAGGTAGTCCTGAAGTTTCAATTAACATTCCCATGTATTAACATTTCCATGCAACTCTGCATGGAAATTCATTGGATGTTATTCAACGCTCGTCGTAGTATTATCCAGCAAAGTAGCTGTTTTCTGATGGATTTTCGACACAATGTTTACTATTGTATATGATTTTTGCAATGAGCACCGTCCTGGTAGGGCAGGACACCTTGTGTCTTTCTTGACAAGCTCATTTTGAACAATGCAGATTTATTTAACTACATCTATCCATTGCTGAGAAGATGCTTACTTACAAATCTCCAAACAATATGGGTCTAATGTTATATAAAAAAATACCACCGTACATTAAATCTTGTTCCACAACCAAAGTTTTTGAAACAAAATTAAAACAATATCTCTTTTTGGAATCATTTTATTATGTAGATGATTCTCTGTGAGTTCACATTTGCTCCTGTTTTTGTTTTCATGCTGTTCATGTCTTCACTGAGATATTAGGTTAAATTATAGTATAGGTTTATATTGTGACTATTCCTATACAATGTATTTTGTCTGAAATGAATGATAAAAGAGAAAGAAAGAAAAATTAACTATGATCAATTATCCAAATTGGTATTAAGAGAAAAGGGAAAACGAAAAAAAGGAAAAGAACTTGGTAATTGCAGAGTAATTACAAATATTTTGGATTGTTTTTTGAACATGATTTCATTTTTTATATTTCTAGTGTCAGAAAGCAGTAGATAAGAAGTTTAGGACCATAATAGGTTACAAATTTCTTTGTGATTGTGATTCTATACAAGGGGATATGAATTTCTCTCCTTGTCGTTTGATGATATTGAGTTTCAAGGAGGAGATGTACAGTTTTTTTCAGATAAGGCATTGATAGCAATATAACTGTTTCATTATAGAGTTGCTCCGGTCCGTAACTCCTGTTTTTATCAAACAATATTTTCAATAAGGTGTTGTTTTTTTTTTAACTTCTAAGCAGTAAAGGGAAGTTCAGAAAGTTCCACTTCAGACAGCAATGCAGTAGCATCGTATAGCAAGCCATCGTACTCCAATAATATTTAAATTTTTTATGTTCACGATATTTTTTAAGTGGAAAAATTTAAATATCAATGTGCGGAGCCTTGTTGTAGTATGATTGATGTGTTCATTCCAATCTACTCATCATTAAGAAAAATCTGATGGAAACTGTTATGGCACTTCATTTTATTTATTTATTTTTCATATGGTAGGTTTTTGATTTTTATTCACTCAAAATCGAAAATACATTTTTCAAATTCAGTATTGCAGTTCTAAAGTTAACAACAAATAGATGTATGTTGTAAGGTCGCAGTGGTCCATACCTCCTACTATTGAAGCTAAAAAAATGTAATACAAAAGTTATTTGGATTGAATTTGAAAATTCTGGAAATATTTTTAATACTGCGTTGTTGTCACTTCCAGCTGAACATGGCAACGATATTTTATTTCAAATAAATATTCCTGTATATTGATACATACCTGTTTGAACTCTATGTTGAATATTTCATTAATATTCTATACCTATCTTCAACTGTTTTTGAAATAAGTACAGGTGAAAAGTAAGATTTTGCAATTTTCAAAAGCCTAATTACCGCAGCTCTATTAACTCTGTATATGGGTTATTTTATATTTAAATATATCACCAAGACTACTTTCAAGCCCTACTTCCGAATGATGAATAATTGTCACTATTTGTAAGCAAATGTTGCACGTGGTGAGATATACACAGTTTCTTTCAGTTCCCATATAAAAATCACAGTAAATCGATCCCGTATCATGACCAAACTTGTGAGAAAAATCTGAATTTTGAAAGATACCAAAAACTTTCATGTCATTAACTAATCTATTCAAGCAATTCTCCGACAAAGAAACCTAGACGAAATTGCTATTCGAAGTGGTAAATTAATTAATAATACTACTGAACGATCGATCCATTATTCTTCAGTTTTGTTGTTGACCACAAAATGCTGCACGAATTCAACATAAAATTCGACATGAACATAAACTAATTCGGTACTATCCAGAAATAGGGTCAAGTATAACTGATGTTTTTTGCATTAAGAATTCCACTGAATGAATCTCTATGATAGTTCCGTGTGCATTTATAACACCCACTGGCTCATCATAAAGTAAATGACAATAAATTGCAACACTGATTTGATGGTTGATGAAAATTGTTAGAAAGTGTATTCCACTGTGAAGGGAGTCTGAAACGATTGACAGGATTTGATTCAAAAATTCTATTTGAAATATCTTCTTCACATTCGTATGTCCCCAAACAGGAAAATAGCAAAAATTAGTCTTTTGAATGTTTCTATTGTTTTCTCAATCAAGAAGATTGAATTATCGGAATGAGCCTAAATTTTCTTCTGAATAGTAATTCCAAATGCATGATATTTATATTTGTATATGCCAAAATAGATATTTATGATACAAATTCGTAAAGTAGGACTTTTTTTATCAGCGTGAAGTTTGTTGAATGAGGTACAGCAGAGTTCAACAAACACGTGAGTACAAAAAAGCCCTTTACGAAAGTCTTTCATACACCCCACGTTGGGCGCCAAGTTGTGGTGAAACAAGTGGGTCGTGGTGATAGCTGAGTTGTGGATGACAGGAAAATAAAAGCACACCTTGTACAACGGCTCTGTGGCAATATATTTTCATCTATGTGTGTTAATAGATTTCGTATTGACAAAACCAGATTTTGTATCTAAAAAGAGTTTTACATTTATAATAACAAAACGAGCTCATGTTAACTAATTTCGGTAAATAATAACTCACCTAAAAAGAGTGACCAAACTCGTAATTACATTTATTTCACAAATGAATGTAAAAATTGTCGATTTCAGAGTTCACCTCAAGAGATACGTTGTATCGATTTATCACTTTACAATCTCAGCGAGAGTGCCTCGACAAATTTCTACTCAAAAACCGATCAGCCGAATCAACAAAAACTTTTACAGCCAACTAGAAAAACCAAGGTGGTACTCGCACGATACTTCTGATCAAATAGTTGGACAAATATATGCAACCAACATTGCCTTATTTTTGAATGGGTCATTTTTACACTAAAATTATCCAGGAATACGTTTAAGGAAAAAATGTTATCCCACAATATACCAGTGCACCAAAAATGCACACAAAATGTGAACTAAGGGCAAACAAAGCAAAACATTACGGATAGATAACATAATAATTTCAACTACTAGTCTGAACATTCGGGTTTCAGTACAATTATTTTTCTTTGACAGTTATTTTATTGCCAAATTGTAGCAATTATATCATTGATTTGAATGTGAATATGAATTGTCGTCGTATTATCAGTAGTAATATCCCGACAAAATGATGATAATAATAATAATAATAATGTTTATTTCAAAAATTTACAAATACAGTGAACAAATATAACGTTGATGAAAAATAAACATGAGAAATCACTAAAGCTTACAAGCTTGTGCGTGACATACTTATTGGTAAAATTCATAGAATGTCAATAGTTATATATATATATATATATATATATATATATATATATAAATGAGGATGGATTTAGCGAGGGGCAATATATAAAAATATAAGTAGAAAAGTTATTGGGTATAACCCTCAAAATGTTCTGCAACCGTAGACACGTGTTTCGAGCTTAAGCTCTCATCAGTACGGTAAAATCAAGTGCGATGATGTACAACACTTGGATGTAAAAATAGAAACAAAGGAAGTCAACAACAGGAAGCCAACCACACATTTGTGGCTTCGGTTAATAACTTTTCTACTTATATTTTTATATATTGCCCCTCGCTAAATCCATCCTTATTTGTATTTTCCTGGGTAGGATTGTCACGCTGGTAGCTATAGCTACCTCCGTGGCGACGTTAGTTGTTGCCTTGTAAGCACAAGGTCTTCTAACCGAAGCCACAAATGTGTGGTTGGCTTCCTGTTGTTGACTTCCTTTGTTTCTATTTTTACATCCAAGTGTTGTACATCATCGCACTTGATTTTACCGTACTGATGAGAGCTTAAGCTCGAAACACGTGTCTACGGTTGCAGAACATTTTGAGGGTTATACCCAATAACTTTTCTACTTATATTTTTATATATTGCCTCTCGCTAAATCCATCCTTATTTGTATTTTCCTGGGAAGGATTGTCACGCTGGTAGCTATAGCTACCTCCGTGGCGACGTTAGTTGTTGCCTTGTAAGCACAAGGTCTTCTAACCGAAGCCACAAATGTGTGGTTGGCTTCCTGTTGTTGACTTCCTTTGTTTCTATTTTTACATCCAAGTGTTGTACATCATCGCACTTGATTTTACCGTACTGATGAGAGCTTAAGCTCGAAACACGTGTCTACGGTTGCAGAACATTTTGAGGGTTATACCCAATAACTTTTCTACTTATATTTTTATATATTGCCCCTCGCTAAATCCATCCTTATTTGTATTTTCCTGGGTAGGATTGTCACGCTGGTAGCTATAGCTACCTCCGTGGCGACGTTAGTTGTTGCCTTGTAAGCACAAGGTCTTCTAACCGAAGCCACAAATGTGTGGTTGGCTTCCTGTTGTTGACTTCCTTTGTTTCTATTTTTACATCCAAGTGTTGTACATCATCGCACTTGATTTTACCGTACTGATGAGAGCTTAAGCTCGAAACACGTGTCTACGGTTGCAGAACATTTTGAGGGTTATACCCAATAACTTTTCTACTTATATTTTTATATATTGCCCCTCGCTAAATCCATCCTTATTTGTATTTTCCTGGGTAGGATTGTCACGCTGGTAGCTATAGCTACCTCCGTGGCGACGTTAGTTGTTGCCTTGTAAGCACAAGGTCTTCTAACCGAAGCCACAAATGTGTGGTTGGCTTCCTGTTGTTGACTTCCTTTGTTTCTATTTTTACATCCAAGTGTTGTACATCATCGCACTTGATTTTACCGTACTGATGAGAGCTTAAACTCGAAACACGTGTCTACGGTTGCAGAACATTTTGAGGGTTATACCCAATAACTTTTCTATTTATATATATATATATATATATATATATATATATAGTAATGTAGTAGGTATAATATGGTTATGATAAAATGAGTTAAAATGTATAAAAATAAAATCTTCAAAAGAGAAGAACATAGAAGTATGAAGAGGTACGAGAAGAGTTGTATATAAATATCACATAAAAATCACTTTTAGGTAGTATAAATGAACATCCTATTTCAAATAAAAAACAAATCGCAATAGATACATTACATCAAAACTACTACTACCTACTATTTAAAAATATTGTGAATTCGTGAAATGCCTAAAGGAAACAATTTCAACAGAAATGATGTAAATATAAATTCTAAAATGATTTCGACTTTATTATAATGTGAATATTTTGTCTTGGAATTTGGAGCATCCATCCTTTTAGAATTTTTTTGTATGCTTTCAGTTCGTTTGGCTTCTTTACCTGTTTTTGTTTTAGCTCATCGGGAATAATGTCATATAATCTAGGGGCTAAGTAGACATAGTTTTTTTGTCTAATTGTTTTGTTTGACCGTTGCTTTCGAGTATTGAATTGTTTGTTTCTTGTACCATAGTTATGGTGAGTAACATGATCTATTTTTATCTTTTTTTGGGCAACTTTCACTTGTAATCTCCCAAGAGCTTGAATTATTGCCGGAAATTTTTCGAGTACATGAATTTTTTGAAAATTACCCGAGTCGCGAAGCGACGAGGGTAATTTTCTTTGAAAATTCATGTACGAGATGAATTTACGGCAATTAATTCAAGCACGAGGGAGATTCGGTAAGAAAATTTCACACCGAGAAATGAAAATCATCCAACAATTCATAAGAAATAACTAACGATGGTTTCACCTGAACTATTTATATGCATAGTACAAAAAAGATGCATGAAAATATAGATATGTAAAACACACTTAACAAAATTTCAATTTGATTTTTTTAATAAAAAAAAAAGTAAAAATGTTTTTGCTCCACTGCGAATTGAACTAGTGACCACGCGACCACGAGGCGGACACTTTACCGACCCGCCACGGGGACTTTGTTTTACATGTAGACAACTGGTGTATTGCAGTGTTTCTGAAATTTGATTTCAGAATTTACAAATTCTGCGATTATCGTGAAGAAAATATTTAGACACATTCGAAATATTTAATAAATACATAAATATGAAATATTATCTCATTTCAAATGAAAAATACAATTCCATTTGTACATCAAAGCAAAATATAAACTATCCCCTGTCAAATATTTGACAGAAAAATTTCCACTTATTAATTTCGGCCAGGGTACCCAGGAGGATAAAAATTTCCGGAAATTTTTTGGGTTGCCATGGCATCTAAACAAGAACGAATGTTTTGGTTCTCTCTAAAAGTGAGGTGTGAAATTTTCACTTGTAATCTCCCAAGTGCTTGAATTATTGCCGGAAATTTTTCGAGTACATGAATTTTTTGAAAAAATTCATGTACGAGATAAATTTCCTGCAATTAATTCAAGCACGCGGGGGATTCGGTAAGAAAATTTTACACCAAAATATATCCAACAATTCATAAGAAATAACTAACTATGGTTCACCTGAACTATTTATATGAATAGTACAAAAAAGATGCATGAAAATATTGATATGTAAAACACACTTAACAAAATTTCAATTTGATTTTTTTAAATTTAATCAAAAAAAAGTAAAAATGCTCTTTGAATTGAACTAGTGACCACACGACCACGAGGCGGACACTTTACCGACTCGCCACGGGGCCTTTGATTTACATGTAGACAACTGGTGTATTGAAGTGTTTCTGAAATTTGATTTCAGAATTTGCAAATTCTGCGATTATCGTGAAGAAAATATTCAGACACATTCGAAATATTTAATAAATACATAAATATGAAATATTATCTCATTTCAAATGAAAAATACAATTCCATTTGTACATCAAAGCAAAATATAAACTATCACCTGTCAAATATTTGACAGAAAAATTTCCACTTATTAATTTCGGCCAGGGTACCCAGGAGGATAAAAATTTCCGGAAATTTTTTGGGTTGCCATGGCATCTAAATAAGAACGAGTGTTTTGGTACTCTCTAAAAGTGAGGTGTGAAATTTTCAGTAGAATATTGTAAGCAAAGAGTTGTCTAATATCTAGTATTTCCGATTGCCTGAAAAGGACTTTTTTTTATTGAAGATTTCTTTCAGAATCCATTTGTGTAACACATTCAGGTTTCGTAGATGAACGTCACTGACCCCACCCCAACCCAAAATACCATAGTTCAAATGTGATTGTACTAGCGAGTAGTAGAGAATTTTCAAAAATTTGGTAGTCAAGAGTGAGTTTAGTTGTTTGAATTTGTATAAAAGACCTCTTATTTTGGCTATTATGTGCTTTACTTGAAGATCCCATCGTAGATGTCTATCGATCATTATTCCTAGGTATTTTACTGATTTTGCTTCTGGTATATGAGTATCTTTGTCAATGATAAGTGGTCCTAAATTGGGTAGATTGTTGGAATAGGAGGTAAATGGCAAATAGTGTGTTTTAAGTCAATTTAAGGTGAGAATATTAAATTTAAACCATTCTTTAATTTTTTGGAAATCCGACTCAGATTTCTCCTTCAATTCTTTCGGTATCGTAAAAGATCACTGTATCATCCGCAAAGCAAAGTATTTCTCCTGAGTTCATTGATAGAAGACTGTTTATACAGGGTGTTTCTTGAGTACGTGTAGAAAATTTAGGAGCTTGTTGCTGACGTCAAAATAAGAAGAAAAGTGCCTATAAACATATGTCCGCAAGTTATTCGTTTCTGAGATACAGAGTGTCAAAGTTGAATTCTTATTTCAATTTGTGTGAACAATTTCAAAATAATTTTGATATTTGGGTAATGTTTGGTATCCGGGAATATTCGTAATTTACTTTGTGTAAAAAATATATTATTGGTAGAGGTCACTGCGAGAAACTGTTTTCGAGTTATTGAGATTTGAAATAACCGATGCAAGTGATTTAGAATGACATGATTTTTAAATTTAAAATAAATTCAATTAGAAATTAGTTTTTTCACAATTAACATAAAATTTTATTTTGACATTGAAAAATCAATCCAGATACCAAACTTTACTTGAATATCACAAATATTTTGGAATTTATTCACAAAAAACAAATATGAGAATTATACTTCGACGCTCTGTATCTTAGAAACGAATAACTTGCGGACATGTGTTTATGGGAACTTTTTTCTTATTTCGACGTCAGCAACATGCTCCTAAAGTTTCTACACGTACTTAAGAAACACCCTGTATAAACTGTGAACAGGAGAGGACCCAAAACTGTTTCCTTGAGGATTTCCGTATTTGACAATTCTTGATTCACTATGGGTATTATTAATTTGCACAACTTGTGTTCAATTTGACAAATAACTCTCTAGGAGATCAAGTACTTTACCACGAATACCGTAATGCTTGAGTTTAGTTATTAGTTTATCGTGACATACCGTATCAAACGCTTTGGCAAGGTCTACGAATATACACAAGCATGGATTATTTTTATCTAAACTTTCATATATTTTTGATATCAAGGTACTTATTGCGTCTTCTGCAGAAATGCCCTTCTTGAAACCATATTGATTTTCGGAAAGAATCTTAAACTTTTTGAAAAAACTATCAAGTCGAACTTTTATGATTTTTTCTAGTATTTTGGCAATATCGGAGATCAAGGTTATAGGACGTTAGATTATGATCTCAGTTGTGTTTCCGCTCTTATGAAGTGGTTTAATAATGCCTTTTGTCAAAACATTTATTTATTATATGAGTGAGTGGCGAAGCAATTTGTACAGCTACTTCCTTTAGAGTTTCTGCACGAATACCATCGAATCCCGGTGATTTTCTGATTTTCAATTTTCAGGAACGGTTCATCTTGTGTCATTAATGTCAGGTGAAGAGTTGAACCGTCAAACTGACGTTTCTAAATTCACAGTGATTGTTGTAACTATGGAAACGTATAAATGAGGAAGAGGCGAAACACCGATTTGAAAATACCACGGGCTGGAGACAGTGTTTTCGAGAAGTCCTTTTCTCATTGGTTTGAATTCAAAAAATGATGGCATTTCGTTGGTTTATATAAAGTGAGGAAAATTGTCAGTAGTAATATCCCGACAAAATGCTGAATTTTCGAAAAAATACTTTCACCTTGCTGTTACGAAAACTGTGTTGCTTAGAAACTCCACGAGAGCTTGCTCGAGTGGTGTTTTGTACAGCAACACAGTTTGAGCGACTGGCAAGGCGAAAGTATTTTGAAAATTCTGCATTTTAAAGGGATATTCGATCAATTTCACGAATACAATAAATTATTATGGACTAAATACGTATTGCAGGAACGGTTCATCATGTGTCATTAATGTCAGTTGAAGAGTTGAATCGTCAAACTGACGTTTCTCTATTCACAGAAATTGTTGTAACTATGGAAACGTATAAGTAAGGAAGAGGCGAAACACCGATTTGAAAATACCACGGGCTGGAGACAGTGTTTTCGAAAAGTCCTCTTCTCATTGGATTGCATGATGCATTTGTTTGGTTTATATAAAATGAGGGAAATTGTCAAATAAACACTTCCGAGTTATATTTGACGCAAAGTAGTGTATTTTTCAAAAATGCGTAAATGTATGAACCAGTGTGTAAAAAATCACTATACGCATAGGTGATTTTTTTACACACTTCTGCGAAAAAGTATCACTTTACGCACTGTCAGCAGTGCGTAAAAGCTTAGCATCTGATATATCAATCAATCAATCAATCAAAGTACTTTATTGTCAGAAGATACAATAAATCTCATAGACAAAGCGATAAATAATAATAGTGATAATTTAAATGCGCTCATATAAACATGAAATATATAAACATACAGTGATGTCGACTTACAAAATGTAGTTATAGACATATCTAAGCACATATACAGACATATAAATATATATATAATATACATACAAACACATAAATAACGGTCAAAAATATAATAAACATAGAATTCATCACATTGTCTAGTCATAAAAAATAGTATAATGAGATGAACAAATGTAAATGTAAACATTAACAATATAAAATATAAAATAATTATAGGTTTGTAAATAAAATATACATACTATACTACTCACAATATTCACAATATTTGACAAGTCAGATACTGACACTTGAACTTAATGAGTCTAGGTAGAATTCTTCCAGTGTATAATAGGCCTTCTCAACCAAAAGCTTGTTCACTTCTTTTTTAAATCTATTGAGATCCCGAATCTCTCTTATTCTAAATGGCAGGTGGTTATACATTTTTCTGCTTTGGTAGATGAGCGACTTCTGAGTAAGAGCAGATGAAGGTTTCAAAAGAGAAATCTGGTTAGGGCGACGGGTACTATATGAGGGGGAGCAATCTAATATGTTCCTGCATTTTTTATGAAGAAGGCATACCGTTTCCATTATAAAAATACAAACAAGAGTTAAAATTTTTTGTTTTAAAAATAGTGGACGACAAGAGTCCCGGTACTTGGCTTTACATATATATCTCATTGCCCGTTTTTGTAGCAAGAAGATCATGTTGAATCGGTTTTTTGAACACATACCCCAAAAGCAAATGCCATACCGAAGGTGTGACTCTATCAGTGAAAAATATACCTGTCTGGCATTTGCCATGCACAGCTCATTTGATACAATTCTGACTGCATAACAGCCAGAAGCTAGTTTCTTGCACACTTGACTAATATAACCTTCAAATGCTAATTTGTTATCGATATGTAGTCCTAAAAATTTAATGTCAGAGACATTGGGGATAACTTCATCAGCTAGACTGACATCATTTAGAGTACATTTGAATGATACAATGTTTGTTTTCCTGATGTTGAAAGATAAAAGATTGGCATCACACCACTCTTTCACTTTCTCTATATCTGCGCTTAACTGGCTATGAAGCTCTGTGATATTCTTGTTATGACATAGGATCGTCGTGTCATCTGCAAACATTGTAAATTTTCCTTTAATGTTCACTTCAGTTAAATCATTTACATATATCAAAAAGAGTAGTGGTCCCAGTACCGATCCCTGTGGCACACCACATCTCACTATGCCTTTTCTTGAACCCGTCCCATTTAGCAACACTGTCTGACGACGGTCAGCCAAATACGAACGGAACCAAGTTAGTGCAGTACCTCTAAAACCATAGAGTTCCAGCATCCGGAGGAGTATCTCATGATTCACACAATCAAACGCCTTTGATAGGTCACAAAATACTGCAGCCGCAGCGTCTTGGTCATTTATATTTAGAAAGGTTTAGAAAGGTTTTCCAGAAAAGAGAAAATGGCATCCTGTGTACTTTTTGATGATTGAAACCCGAACTGGTGTGAATTCAAAATATTATGTTTTTTGAGGAAAACTATCACCATTTTTTTTTACAAGTCTCTCAATCATCTTCGAAAAACTGGGTAGTAATGATATTGGCCTAAAGTTGGCAGGCAAATCGTGATCTCCGCCTTTGTACAGAGGAATTACTGTGGCTATTTTCAGGAATGAGGGGAACTCCCCTCGAGAGAAGGAGATATTTATTGTTTCTGCCAGGATCGTGAGTGCATTATCAGGAAGTTGTTCTAAAATTTTCAGAGAAATGTCATCCCAACCAGAGGAAGTTTTTTTTCGATTCAACAAAGATACCCTTGATTTCCTGTATATCAGTTGGTACGTACAAGAAAGTTTCATGCACCCCAATTTCGCTGAGGTAGGCCAATGGATCTTTCCTGACAATAATTGATTTTTGCAAATTCTCTGCTATTGAACAGTAAAAAGTGGTCAATTCATCTGAGCTCAACTGTGTTTGTACATTATCAGCAGCTTGTTTTTTGCCTCTCAAGTCGTTTATAATTTTCCAAGTTTCTCTTTGATTATTGTTCGAATGAGCTATTCTGTTTTCACAATACATATTTTTTGCAGCCCTGATTGTCTTTCTGTAAGTATTTCTATATTCATTATAGAAGGTTAGGAAATTCACACTGTCATTTCTTATATATTTCCTGATCTGATGCAGGGAGCGCATATTTTTTGCCGAATTAGTAAGACCCTTAGTGAACCAGAGTGTTTTATTTTTATTTTTCAGTTGTCTAATAGGAAATGCCTTATTAAAGTTTTCTGAAATCAATTCGTGAAATTCTCTTATGGGGTTTTGCAGCAGAATAACACTATACCAATCCGATTCGGAACATAGTTGAGAAAACCTATTATAGTTACGTTTACTGAATATTCTACCTCGACGGGGTTGAGTTTTTGACACTTCAGTGTCAAATGTCATATGACATATAATGGCTTCATGGTCAGATAAGCCGGAATTTATAACCCTACAGGCGACTTTATTCAAATTGGTACAGACATAATCGATGATAGTGGCAGAAGAGATTGAAATTCTTGTTGGTGTTTCAACATGCATGTGTAAATTGAAGGAGTTTAACAAATTTGATAGTGACTGAATATCTGGGGATGTTTTATGTAGATAGTTTATATTGAAGTCACCACTTATAACAATGGGTGCATTGATGGGTAGCTGTACTAAAAGCGTTTCCATCCTTTCAAGAAATATTTTTATATTAGTTGTGGGAGGCCTATAAATGCATAATACAAAAATGTTTAATTCTGAGCAATGAATTATTGAGAATTCAAACTCTTTTTCCACCAGTAAATTATTATACTTGTTTATGTTTATAAAACAATTTTGTGAACGTTCCTTCACTAGAGCAAGAGTTCCACCATGAACTGAGTTTAATCGACAATACTTAGAAATTAAATTATATTGTGGTAAAAAAAAGGTTCTTCAGGTTTAAGCCAATGTTCTGTAAGAAGTATTATGTCTGGGTAGTCGTTATGATCCAATAATAATAATAGATCATCAAGTTTGTTTCTCACCGATTTAATATTTAATAACAGCATTGTGAGTTCTGTAACATTTTTGCCTCTTTTGGTCGTCCTAAAAAAGAATCGGAAGTATTCTTCTTCGTCGTTTGATGTATTGTGGGTGAAGCTATGTACTGATTAAAATTTGCACTGTTTCTAATCTTCACTTCTCTTGATAAGGGAGTTTTTTCGGTTCTGTCAAATTTAGTTGACATATGAGATATTAGGCCTTTGGTAAGGAAATAGGTTCCGTTTCTAGTGAGTTCGGTCTTGTAGCCTCTAGTTATGAAATTTGACTTTCTTAGAAAGTTGTTGCATTCTAGTATATGATTATGTAATTGCTCACGATGAAATTTCTCGAAAGTGGCTAGATTTCTTCTATAAATTTTTCCATTCCAACGTCCATGTAGATTGTGTTTGAATGGTTCAGAGATCAAGATCAAATTGGTATTTTTAAGTTTGTCCAAAGTTTCTGTTTTTAGACTGTAATCCAGCATATTCGGCCACAAGATGACTAAATCACCTTTATTGAAATTCAACGAATTCTGCACAGCTGTTTTTATCAAAACTTCGTCAGGCGCATTGGTTTTTATCATTGATTGAATAGCATAATTTCCATGGGTTTGCGCGTTCATAACACTTGCCAAATTTTTTTTTGCCGAAATTTCCTGCCACGATTAATATATTTCCTTTAGGTGAAGACTTGTTGCTCTGGGTTTCTTTCCTGCTCATTGTGATCCGAAGTTCATTTTCCAGAGAACATAATTCCTGTCTGTGTGGTGTTTCTTTGATTACATTTTCATTACCAAGCCTCAACTTCTGATTAACTTCCACTTCAGCACAGAGTTTCAAATTTTCCTTGCAAAGTTTCTTCTGCTCTTCCAATTGCCTGCAGTCAGCTGTTAATTGGATGGATTGTGCGTTTTCATGTCCTTCCATCTCATCCACGATGAATCTGTTTGTATGCTCAAATTTCTTCAATTCGCTAGCAAGACTTGAATTTTCTTTTTCTAAGATGCTGATAGTGCTTATCATTTCCCTGCTAAGTTTGTTTAAATATTCAATATCTTCTTCTAGTTTTGAGTTCTGGGTGATACTATTCAGTAAATCTGCTTCTAATCCGTAATTTTTTTTGTTCATTTCAATTATTTCTTCACGAAGATTTGACACATCAGCTATCCAAGTTATTTCTGTTTGAGCAGTTACATGTTTGTGAATACTTTGTGTTTGTGTTTCTACTTCTATGCCATTTCCATGGCGGTCAAGAGATTTCGTCATTTCTTTAATTTTTTCTGTAAGATCAGTTATTGTGTTTTCTTGTTTTTTAATGAGTTCATTCAGCTCATCTTCTAAGAAGGAAGCTTCCCTAATGAATTTCTCTGAATCGGTTTTCATCTTTTGAATGTGTTTTGTCTTCATATCTCTATCTTCCGTTAATTCCGAAATGGTTTTTTCTAGAAGACACTTTTCTGTGCATTGAGAGATGAAACTGTCATTGGTTTTTGATTCGCAGCATACTATTTTATTTCCTTCTAGTATACTATACTTTCCTTTGCTACGTAACAGGCAGCTCTTATGTAGAATACTAGCACAGTTTATGCAGACGTAATAGCTGCAAGTTTTTGTTTTGCAGCATTTGAAACTCATTTTTCTCTTTTAATTTTTCGAAATTTTTCTGAATTATCTCGTATTGGGTGTTTCTGTTATTTACAATTTCATTTTTAAATATGTATAACTAATTGTTTTCAAAAGGAAACATGTTGACTCGTTAGGGTTAGAAAAAAAAGCATTTTACTACAATTGATTTGATACTGCACACTATTAGGTTTCGAAGAAACTTCCGTTCCAAAATGTAACCACTACATTAGAAACCAAGTCAGACCTTTTATCAAAATTTTACTTTTTCTAAATGAATTTTCTTAGTTATGATTGACATTGAGGGGGTGCTCATAATTCAGACGGGGTGCAAGAACGAGGTTATATTTCCATACTGTAAATTGTCAAACGTAATAACGCTACACAATTATTTATTTTATACCTACGGACCGCACTTCATAAAAAAAACAATGCTGAGAAGTGTTAGCACGCACAAACTTCTCAATCGATGTATTTGAAGTCTCACATGAATATAGTTTTTATCCTTTTGCATTATATCTATTTAGTCAAATGTGTGATTTTTGTCTTCTGCCTATAAAAGTCGGAGACTTCAAGTATTCATTAGAAAATGTAAGTCCCATGAATTTTTTTCATTTGTCTCCCGAGAAAAGGCCTCTCTAATAACTTCCGATGAACAACTCATTTGGAAGATTCGCGTAATTCCTTGCAAATACTATGATTACCTTTTGAATAAGCTGGCGTATGTAATTGGATTGACATTTAATTGGTTTGTACTACATTTCAGTTGTCATTATTTGTTCTTCTTCTAGGAATATGAATATGTTAATAAACCGGACACCGATGGTTTATAATAATAATAATAACACTTAAAGAATTGAGCAATATTGTTTCCTTAGTTGAAAATAAATGCAGTTTGAATGAGATCCTAGATAAGGTACACCGGGGGAAGTGGAACCGCGAATTTCAGTACCTCCATTACTCATTAGTCAACATCCGTCATATTTAGTGAGCTGATTGCAGATACATTACTTTTAAGTTTGTACCAATATAAAAAATCACCATAGTTATCAATTTTTTTCTATGAGTTTCCTCCTGTTCGTCATCATTGGGTTACACTTGCCCCGGTGGTACTGGGGCAAGTGTAACCCATGGCATTTTTTAGCATTCATAACTGAATAAAGTTTGCCGAGGTAAGTGTAAACAACTAGTCTTGTTATATACTGTAAATCAAATTTATTACAGATATCAAAATTGATATTTATCCTACATTATAAGAGTCAAATAATATATTGAATTTGATTTTTCCTCTCTTATCTATTGTAGGCGAAGGTAAATGCATAAAAATCTCCCATTCGTTGATAATACTTCTGTCTTCAACATGAGGCCAATTGAATGTCGAGTCATTCCGATTCTTCTACAAAATTTCACTTCTTGACATGTTAACTTCTCGGTAAGCTGGCCTACATACATCTTGCAAATGGAAACTATCGTAGGTTACACTTGCCCCTCTAGTGATTTTTTTGGGGCAAGTGTAACCCATGCCTTTTTTTTTATCGTGCCTTAAAATACGTTTCTAATGAGTTTAAAATGCAAAGAGATATTGTTTATGAAGTCCTTACTTGAATCGATTTAAATATTTCCACGAATTCCTTGGTCGTAACAGACAAAAAAAATATACACGTGCTAGCTCACTATGCGACGTAATACTCCATCGTTCACGCCACTGCCGAATTCGAAGTGTAAATGAATCGCTGTTGCGCCATATACCACAGAGCATCTGCAGGATGTGGAAGGGCTAGTGTGCAATAGGTGGCGCTGTTTTACAGAACATAATTTTAGAAGAATAGGCCTGGGTTCCACTTGCCCCAGATTTCCACTTACCCCGGTGTACCTTACTGAAATTTTGAAAAATACATTTGAAGCTATTGGACACGTCATCTCAAACCTCATTAATACATCACTCAAAAAATAATAATAAATTCCAGATATATTAAAAGTCAGCACCATTGTCCCAATTCGCTGATTTCCTAAATTTCAAAATGTGTGTCATTGAAATCTTCATATCTCAAATATATCGAAATATATATTTGTTTAATTTTCATATATCGTTTTTCGCCTGTATTAAGTTATGAAAATTCGGATTTCAGAAGTGTTCTCCCTCAGACATTCTACGTCACTGACACACTGGAGGCATTTGTCGATTGACTATTGTCAAGTCACTAATGTCATTTAATGTACGATCTGTCAGAGCTCTCAAGCTGGATTTATAGATTGTGTCGCAGCCGCTTCCGCTCTGCCGTAGCCGCAGGTAAAGTTATGTCCAATTTATAGTTTTATTTTGTGTTCATAGAGCGCCAACTATTTTCCTTCATGAACATATTTTTATATTTCTTGACCTTCAGATTATATTGATGTGGAAATCCTTCTAGTAAGTTTAGGAATACGCCTACTTCAACATCATTATTTTCCGCATATTCTAACAGAATATGAATAGAATTAATTTTTGCTTCCAAACTATATGAACAGATACATAACCTAAATTATGTGACGTTTCGTTCATTTTTGACAAGGACATTTTGAATTTCATGTCATTTTCCGCTGCCGTCCAAGATAAAAGTTGGTTAACTACCGGCGGCAGCGACAACAGCAACTGCAACGGCAGCGAATCTATAAACATATCGTCGCCTGAGAATTAGATTGGTCTATCTCCCACAAAGTCAGTTTCGAGAAAATCAGCTTCAAAGTTTGAACAACGTTGTCGATATTTTGTTATAGAGTTACAGTTCTGCAAAAAGGTACTCTGGAAACCCACAAAAATATGAATATTGTTTCCATTTTTCAAATCGATACTCCTAGCGGTTCTTTTATAATTTACGAAATTTGTTTTGGATATAGACCAAAAACGTGTTTTTACCAAATTTAGTATTTATTTGGGGATATAGACCATATATGCTGTATAGAGCTCAACCTAATTCTACGTTTACTCATAATTTAAATCGAATAGAGCTATAACGTCTCCGGTTTATAATAGGTCCATATTCAATAAATCGAAAACAAAGACGTATTCAACTTGCTTTCATTGTTTTAAAGTTACATACAACTCATTATTTTTTGATCGATTTATTTGTTAATTTTTTTGTATTATTTCGAGTATTTGACTTATGATATACCATTTTCGTCAGTGTCAGTTTTCGATGAACCTTCCCCAACATTCTTTTTCAATGTTTTTGTTTTCCTTCCTCTTGTGCAAATCTTCGAGTGGCTTTTAACTCTTCCTGTAGCATTTTTGTTTTCCTGCGATGTATGTTCTCCCTCTTTTTGATTACATTTAGATGTCTCCAGAATCTTCCTTTCATCACTTGTCGTTTCCTCTGTGTTTTTGCATCTTTTCCTATAACATTATTCTTCTCGACATTTTTCTTCTTAACATTTTTCTTTGCCGTCGATTTGGTTGCAACATTGTTATACATCAATCACGTAGCTAATAACTCAACTTGCAAATAAACTTTAATTTTGCTTCTCACACCGCTGCACTAGACAGTAAGACA
Organism: Chrysolina oricalcia; assembly: GCA_944452925.2. Taxonomy (NCBI): domain Eukaryota; kingdom Metazoa; phylum Arthropoda; class Insecta; order Coleoptera; family Chrysomelidae; genus Chrysolina; species Chrysolina oricalcia. The sequence goes on along the minus strand of OX101814.2, from coordinate 9,175,392 downwards.
CATAAAGATATGAACACTACTCCATCACTGTTTACTCTACTGAAACTCTCTATATTTTCATTTCACTTTTAGGACATTTACCAACATAACACTAATGTAACTAAAACGCCATTCGCTGGGAGCGCGCTGCTTGATATAGCCCTTTATAATATTGAAATATTTTTTTGATGTGACGGATATTGCCCAAACTCATACAAATTTTTATTGTATTAAAGGGAATGTTCCATATTTTTCGATGGAGAATAACTCTTCTAATTTTTACGAACATTTTGGTGTATATAACTCAATTATTTCAAAAAGTGGAGATAGACCAATCTAATTCTCAGGCGACGATATGCACGAGCAACGGCACATTTATCTTCGTACGGCAACGTCAACTGCAACGACTGCGGCTGCGACTCAATCTATAAATCCAGCTTTACTGTTTATGAAAAAGGCATTTCTGATTTTTTATTTACTATATATTCTTAAATAACCGTTCACCGATATGGGACTCTTTTTATCGGTTCGACGGAATAACCAGTATAAAAAAGTGGCAGCAAAAAATACCAAAATTTATGTTGTATGCTCGAAAACGGTAATAATCCGAAACTTACCTTGGGATGCTACACAACATTCAAGTCTCAATGTTTTATTTCACCATTACTGTCGTCAATAGTAGCTACAGCAAAGTATGGATTGCTTAATAATAATGAGGGTCTTTATTGGGTATAAAAAGGCGGAGTTCAAAGACTACAGTGGGACACCATAGTTTATGAGCTTCCTACTTTGTGATCAGGAACTATTCGGCACTTGATACAAATAGAACCCTACCTTTTCAGCTGCATATATATGACCCACAGCATCATCATCATAGCCTGATCAAGCAGCCCTATAAAGGATATTCATGCCATCAGAATGAATTTCGAATAAACTTTCTTCATCTTTTTCATACCTTTCATCTCCACTCTCGAATAGTTTGGATTGCGAAATAAAAATGCGTAAATCATTATATAATTTACGGGTGGCAAATTTCCACTGCTAGTTTTAAAAAAGTTTGTCTCCACTTTCACAAGTTGTAAAAGTAACCTTCCTAAACCAATTTTACGACAAGAACAACATAAACAATGTCAGCAAATGTCAGTGGTTCCATTGTTGTCAGATTCATATCAGTACCATCAACTTAGGTCAACAAAAAATACTAGAATCTAGTGAAGACTTTGTACGTCACAAGAGTATACATATTCTAATTTTTCCTATGTTTCAAAGGCTCTAATTTTTTTATAACTGAATGTTGAGTTGAATCTTTCACAAATTGTTTAAAAAAATAACCTTCATTTCGATTTTGGAGTTTTAGGAAAATAGCGAATTTTACTAACACAACTCTAGCAAACGAATTTAGACCTGTTAACACAACCTTCAGAAAAAAAATTGGAAATGATAGTTTATAATCAGTTATTGGAGCACATCAATTGTAATGATATTTTGATCAGTAATCAATCCGGTTTTCGTAAACAACATTCATGTGAAGCAACACTGCAGCTGTCCATAACCAAGTTCAAAAATGATATATATGTTGTGGCAGTCTTCTTAGATCTTAAAAGAGCTTTCGAGACCATCGACCGAAATATACTATTAACTAAAACAACAATATGGAATTCAAGTAGAATTTGCAATAATCTGGGTGTACCTCAGAGTAGTGTCTTAGGACTACTTCTGTTTATATTATATTGAAACGATATTGAACTTTTTCGTGAAAATTAACAAGCTAAAACTGAATGTCGCAAAAACAAAGGCAATGATTATGACAACTGAGTACAAATATATGCAGATAAATGTGAATAACATTGATTAGTATTGGGATTGATAACGAGCGAATTGAAATCGCTTCAAATGTCAAATATATTGGATTTTAACTGGATAATATACTCATTTTCGATGCACACTTCATGTATATCAATAAGAAAATTTCCAAAAAACTTTTTTTTTCAAGATTATCTAAACATTCATCTATTGATACAAGAATCATAGTGTACCGGTCAATTTTACTACCTCATTTTGACTATTGTGCTACTTTATTATACCAATTCAATTTAAATAAAATATCACAAATACAAAAATTACAAAATAGAGGCATAAGGATCATACTATCTGTATATCTGTAATCGATATATCAGTCATGTTTAATACATTACAATGGCTGTCAGTTTCGAAAGACTTTATTTCCTAACGATGATATTCATTAATAAAATATTACATAAGGAAGCATTTTCGTGAATATGTGGAGTACAATCACGAGATTCATCACCATTTCACACGTAATCTGAACAACATCAATGTGCCAAGAGTAAATCTATCCAACACAAGAAATTCTTTGTTTTTCAAAGGTATGATAGAGTACAATAATCTCTACCACAGATTGTTGAAGCTAATGAAACTAGTGTGAAATTCAGACACAGACTGTTGATGCATATAAGAGATATAAATTAGGCTTAATGTTGATTTTCAATCTGTGAAAATGTTATTATTCTTAGTATATAATATACTGTATTGTTTAATTGTTTTATAATAGGATCAATTGATATAGTTTTCATTATATATTGAATGTGCGGTTGACTCCGCTTGTTTGTCGTTTCACCTGCGTATAGTAGTCTAGTCTACAAGAACAATTTTGGTGAATTTCTCTTCAAGAGCACCGAAAATTATGATCCAGAGCTCATTCAATTCGGAATGACCTCTAGAAACTTTTTGAAAAATTTGAAGGTGCGCCGGCAAACATTGCAAAAATTATAAAAAATTTAGTAAAAAAAGAGGGGGTTTGGTTTTTTCAAATATCTCGGAAACTATTGAAGATATCTAAAATATGAAAAAAGATCCTGAAAGAGGAGGAAATTTCCCACCTCCCCAAACTCTTTCACCATTATTAAGAATCCTAATTTAGAGGTGAAAATAGCGCTGAAAGCGGGTGACTGATAGACCCTTGAACAATAAAAATTATTTTAACCTATTAAATACCTATCGATATTAAGAAATAAAAAAATTCACTTACCTTTTAGACACTGCAATAAACGAAAATCCATGAAAAAAAATGTTTTTCCGTAATTATTTTATTATATATGCTTTCGTTAATTAACTAGTTTTTCCAAGTTTCAAATTTACATACAAACCCTGATAAGTGATAAACTAAAAACCTCAAAGAACCCCGCACCATTCTTATGGAAAATGGGTCCCGGTGAAATTCGATGAAATTTTGATATGATGTAGTTCAAGTCAAGCTGATCAAAAGTGTTCATGGGCTCAACTCAATCCTATGGCTAGTTTTCGAGATACAGGGCGTCAAAGATGGTAAGAGGCCATTTCTTTAAAGTAGTATTGCTTTCAGGAAAATATCTGAAATAAAAATGTATTTCGTGACAGATATTGCCTACCCATACAGCAATACTTCTAGACTGGCTTTTGATAAAAAATATTGTTGGATACAGGGTGAGTCCAGCATTATTCAAAATGAAATTCTCAATCAACCCTACGAAGTGAAGATGTGACCAAACCAAGTATCAGACTGATATGCTCATCATTTGAACATGTCAAAATTGATAAATTCAACATTTTATACAGGGTGAGTCAAGATGTGACAGTTTTTATGGTGACATTTTGTATATTTTTATTTTATATTTTGAGCTTTAGGGATACTTGACCATCAACCATTCAACATATTTCTTGAACAAAATTGATATACAGTATGAGACAAACACTAGAAGATGACAAAAATTGCGAAAATGAGATTTTTTTATAACTCATCCTATAATTGATTTGCTGAATTTTTGATATGATGAAGTTCAAGTCAAGCTGATCAATAGTGTTCATCAACAATACACTGGGTTTCCAACGAGGCATGTGGTAGTCTATCGATAGTTTCGTTGCGATAACATCAATTTTCCATTGAGAATGTTTCTCTTTAAAACATGAATCCATTCCAAGAGAGGTTATGTTGTACGATGGAAAACAGCGACTAAATTCCAACTTTCAGTCGCAGATGATTCCACAACTGACTTTATGAACATCCTGTTCATATTTTCAATGAAATCAACATGAAAAATACACTTTTCCCACCACTTTGTTGGAAGTCTGAAGACCCACAGTACCACCCCACCTTCTCACCCCCTCTCTCTCTCTCTTTCTCTTCTCTTTTCCTCACGCTCTCGCTCTCTCTTATATTTTAATTGTTTTTGAACTGAACAACCCAGCATTCGAATTCTTTACCGAGATATTTGTTCCCTGAGAATTGAAATGTTCAAAAATTAAAAATCAATAAGATTTTTTTGCTTCACACGATGTTCCCTGGACGCAATAGGAATTTTCATTTTGTGAGAAGCTGGAAATGAAAAATGTAAAAATATTTTAATATAAATGAAACGAATCGACAAATATAGATCAAAGTGTTTGAAACGGTACCGCTCAACACCTTGTAGAGGAAAAACTGTTTATTTTTCAAGGTTGGGCCCATGAACACTATTGATCAGCTTGACTTGAACTTCATCATATCAAAAATTCAGCAAATCAATTACAGGATGAGTTGTAAAAAAATCTCCTTTTCGCAATTTTTGTCATCACCTAGTGTTTGTCTCATACTGTATATCAATTTTGTTCAAGAAATATGTTGGATGGTTGGTGGTCAAGTATCCCTAAAGCTCAAAATATAAAATGAAAATATACAAAATGTCACCATAAAAACTGTCACATTTTGACTCACCCTGTACAAAATGTTGAATTTATCAATTATGGCATATTCAAAAGATGAGCATATCAGTGTGATACTTGGTTTGGTCACATCTTCACTTCGTAGGGTTGATTGAGAATTTCATTTTGAATAATGCTGGACTCACCCTGTATCCAACAATATTTTTTATCAAAAACCAGTCTAGAAGTATTGCTGTATGGGTAAGCAATATCTGTCGTGAAATACATTTTTATATTAGATGTTTTCCTGAAAGCAATACTACTTTAAAGAAATGGCCACTTACCAACTTTCACGCCCTGTATCTCGAAAACTAGCCATAGCATTGAGTTGGGTCCATGGAGACTTTTGATCAGCTTGACTTGACCTACATCATATCAAAAATTCATCGAATTTCACCGGGACCCATTTTCCATAAGAATGGTGCGGGGTTCTTTGTTTCACTTCTTGGAGCTATTCTTGGGAGGCTTTGAAAGAGATCCCCATAAGAGAAATAAAAAAATGTTGATTTTCCATTCTGTTATTAACAATCTAAGAGACTGAAAAATTGAAAATGCAAATAAAGCTATGATTTTTTTTTTCAATTCCAATGTGTTCGTGTTTTAATTATTTCAAGTTACATAAAAACGATTTTTTATAACTTCTTACTCTGAATGTTTATATAATTGTTATAAACAAATGTATTGTTTATAAGATATTTAAATTTTTGTTTTCGGAATTTTAATCAGCAAAGAATATTATGATCTTTATGAACAAAATCATTTCTTTAAAAAAATGTATTGCTTAAAAAAACACACTTGTTGATTAACTTATTTTTTTTGCTACCAAATATTAATATTAAGGAACCATTTTTTTAAATCATAATTTCCATTGCTCTTCGATATTCTAAAAAAAATATCTATTTATATTTTCTTTGTTTATTTAATAAACAATTTGTTATAAACAAATAAATTTTCACGATACAATTATTTTTTCAATACTGCAAAAACTAATTTTGAATATATTTCTATTTTTTCGTTTGGCGTTTCCGCGTAGCTCTCAATCATTGTTATTAAAATAACTCATAAACAAATGGAGATAGTACAAAGACACTTCAGGTCTTTTTAGGATAGGAGTACAGCTTTCAACCAAAGCTGTACTATCATTTATCAATTTTTTTAGCAATTGTTTATAAAAATACCCCCCTAACCTGATTTTTACGAATTGCATACTTGAAAAACTCATTAACTGTTTTAAATAGGACAAAGACACTTCAGGTCTTTTTTGTTCTCCTTTCAATAATAAACAAATTAGCTTGTAAACAAAAGCTCTAATCCTATTATTTATCAACTTTTTTAGCAATTATTTATAAAAATACTTCTGAAATCTACTGAACAATCATGCACATGGAAAGCATGACATATATCGATACAGTATCACACACCATCTTATTAGATAAACTTTATGAAAATGGAGTAAGAGGACCAGCTCTCGACTTATTTCGGAATTACATCAAGGGCAGAACCCAAATGGTAAAGATCGAAGGCACTTTGAGTAACTCATTAACAGTAACAGTAGGAGTTCCACAAGGTACCATTCTGGGTCCATTACTGTTCCTGATATGTAGACAACTGACGCTATTTTAATTTTAGTTTTAAATTTGATTTTAATTGACTTTATCTCAATCCTAATTGACTTTATTTTAATCCTAATTGACTTTATCACTTGTACTATTTTGCTTGTAATTTCTCAGTGTTGTAAGACGTGTCCACAACTTGTGAACCATGGATGTAATATATTCTATTCTATTCTATTCTATTCTATTCTATTCTATTCTATTCTATTCTATTCTATTCTATTCTATTCTATTCTATTCTATTCTATTCTATTCTATTCTATTCTATTCTATTCTATTCTATTCTATTCTATTCTATTCTATTCTATTCTATTCTATTCTATTCTATTCTATTCTATTCTATTCTATTCTATTCTATTCTATTCTATTCTATTCTATTCTATTCTATTCTATTCTATTCTATTCTATTCTATTCTATTCTATTCTATTCTATTCTATTCTATTCTATTCTATTCTATTCTATTCTATTCTATTCTATTCTATTCTATTCTATTCTATTCTATTCTATTCTATTCTATTCTATTCTATTCTATTCTATTCTATTCTATTCTATTCTATTCTATTCTATTCTATTCTATTCTATTCTATTCTATTCTATTCTATTCTATTCTATTCTATTCTATTCTATTCTATTCTATTCTATTCTATTCTATTCTATTCTATTCTATTCTATTCTATTCTATTCTATTCTATTCTATTCTATTCTATTCTATTCTATTCTATTCTATTCTATTCTATTCTATTCTATTCTATTCTATTCTATTCTATTCTATTCTATTCTATTCTATTCTATTCTATTCTATTCTATTCTATTCTATTCTATTCTATTCTATTCTATTCTATTCTATTCTATTCTATTCTATTCTATTCTATTCTATTCTATTCTATTCTATTCTATTCTATTCTATTCTATTCTATTCTATTCTATTCTATTCTATTCTATTCTATTCTATTCTATTCTATTCTATTCTATTCTATTCTATTCTATTCTATTCTATTCTATTCTATTCTATTCTATTCTATTCTATTCTATTCTATTCTATTCTATTCTATTCTATTCTATTCTATTCTATTCTATTCTATTCTATTCTATTCTATTCTATTCTATTCTATTCTATTCTATTCTATTCTATTCTATTCTATTCTATTCTATTCTATTCTATTCTATTCTATTCTATTCTATTCTATTCTATTCTATTCTATTCTATTCTATTCTATTCTATTCTATTCTATTCTATTCTATTCTATTCTATTCTATTCTATTCTATTCTATTCTATTCTATTCTATTCTATTCTATTCTATTCTATTCTATTCTATTCTATTCTATTCTATTCTATTCTATTCTATTCTATTCTATTCTATTCTATTCTATTCTATCTATTCTATTCTATTCTATTCTATTCTATTCTATTCTATTCTATTCTATTCTATTCTATTCTATTCTATTCTATTCTATTCTATTCTATTCTATTCTATTCTATTCTATTCTATTCTATTCTATTCTATTCTATTCTATTCTATTCTATTCTATTCTATTCTATTCTATTCTATTCTATTCTATTCTATTCTATTCTATTCTATTCTATTCTATTCTATTCTATTCTATTCTATTCTATTCTATTCTATTCTATTCTATTCTATTCTATTCTATTCTATTCTATTCTATTCTATTCTATTCTATTCTATTCTATTCTATTCTATTCTATTCTATTCTATTCTATTCTATTCTATTCTATTCTATTCTATTCTATTCTATTCTATTCTATTCTATTCTATTCTATTCTATTCTATTCTATTCTATTCTATTCTATTCTATTCTATTCTATTCTATTCTATTCTATTCTATTCTATTCTATTCTATTCTATTCTATTCTATTCTATTCTATTCTATTCTATTCTATTCTATTCTATTCTATTCTATTCTATTCTATTCTATTCTATTCTATTCTATTCTATTCTATTCTATTCTATTCTATTCTATTCTATTCTATTCTATTCTATTCTATTCTATTCTATTCTATTCTATTCTATTCTATTCTATTCTATTCTATTCTATTCTATTCTATTCTATTCTATTCTATTCTATTCTATTCTATTCTATTCTATTCTATTCTATTCTATTCTATTCTATTCTATTCTATTCTATTCTATTCTATTCTATTCTATTCTATTCTATTCTATTCTATTCTATTCTATTCTATTCTATTCTATTCTATTCTATTCTATTCTATTCTATTCTATTCTATTCTATTCTATTCTATTCTATTCTATTCTATTCTATTCTATTCTATTCTATTCTATTCTATTCTATTCTATTCTATTCTATTCTATTCTATTCTATTCTATTCTATTCTATTCTATTCTATTCTATTCTATTCTATTCTATTCTATTCTATTCTATTCTATTCTATTCTATTCTATTCTATTCTATTCTATTCTATTCTATTCTATTCTATTCTATTCTATTCTATTCTATTCTATTCTATTCTATTCTATTCTATTCTATTCTATTCTATCCTATCCTATCCTATTCTCTTCTATTCTATTCTATTCTATTCTATTCTATTCTATTCTATTCTATTCTATTCTATCCTATTCTATTCTATTCTATTCTATTCTATTCTATTCTATTCTATTCTATTCTATTCTATTCTATTCTATTCTATTCTATTCTATTCTATCCTATCCTATCCTATTCTCTTCTATCCTATCCTATCCTATCCTATCCTATCCTATCCTATCCTATCCTATCCTATCCTATCCTATCCTATCCTATCCTATCCTATCCTATCCTATCCTATCCTATCCTATCCTATCCTATCCTATCCTATCCTATCCTATCCTATCCTATCCTATCCTATCCTATCCTATCCTATCCTATCCTATCCTATCCTATCCTATCCTATCCTATCCTATCCTATCCTATCCTATCCTATCCTATCCTATCCTATCCTATCCTATCCTATCCTATCCTATCCTATCCTATCCTATCCTATCCTATCCTATCCTATCCTATCCTATCCTATCCTATCCTATCCTATCCTATCCTATCCTATCCTATCCTATCCTATCCTATCCTATCCTATCCTATCCTATCCTATCCTATCCTATCCTATCCTATCCTATCCTATCCTATCCTATCCTATCCTATCCTATCCTATCCTATCCTATCCTATCCTATCCTATCCTATCCTATCCTATCCTATCCTATCCTATCCTATCCTATCCTATCCTATCCTATCCTATCCTATCCTATCCTATCCTATCCTATCCTATCCTATCCTATCCTATCCTATCCTATCCTATCCTATCCTATCCTATCCTATCCTATCCTATCCTATCCTATCCTATCCTATCCTATCCTATCCTATCCTATCCTATCCTATCCTATCCTATCCTATCCTATCCTATCCTATCCTATCCTATCCTATCCTATCCTATCCTATCCTATCCTATCCTATCCTATCCTATCCTATCCTATCCTATCCTATCCTATCCTATCCTATCCTATCCTATCCTATCCTATCCTATCCTATCCTATCCTATCCTATCCTATCCTATCCTATCCTATCCTATCCTATCCTATCCTATCCTATCCTATCCTATCCTATCCTATCCTATCCTATCCTATCCTATCCTATCCTATCCTATCCTATCCTATCCTATCCTATCCTATCCTATCCTATCCTATCCTATCCTATCCTATCCTATCCTATCCTATCCTATCCTATCCTATCCTATCCTATCCTATCCTATCCTATCCTATCCTATCCTATCCTATCCTATCCTATCCTATCCTATCCTATCCTATCCTATCCTATCCTATCCTATCCTATCCTATCCTATCCTATCCTATCCTATCCTATCCTATCCTATCCTATCCTATCCTATCCTATCCTATCCTATCCTATCCTATCCTATCCTATCCTATCCTATCCTATCCTATCCTATCCTATCCTATCCTATCCTATCCTATCCTATCCTATCCTATCCTATCCTATCCTATCCTATCCTATCCTATCCTATCCTATCCTATCCTATCCTATCCTATCCTATCCTATCCTATCCTATCCTATCCTATCCTATCCTATCCTATCCTATCCTATCCTATCCTATCCTATCCTATCCTATCCTATCCTATCCTATCCTATCCTATCCTATCCTATCCTATCCTATCCTATCCTATCCTATCCTATCCTATCCTATCCTATCCTATCCTATCCTATCCTATCCTATCCTATCCTATCCTATCCTATCCTATCCTATCCTATCCTATCCTATCCTATCCTATCCTATCCTATCCTATCCTATCCTATCCTATCCTATCCTATCCTATCCTATCCTATCCTATCCTATCCTATCCTATCCTATCCTATCCTATCCTATCCTATCCTATCCTATCCTATCCTATCCTATCCTATCCTATCCTATCCTATCCTATCCTATCCTATCCTATCCTATCCTATCCTATCCTATCCTATCCTATCCTATCCTATCCTATCCTATCCTATCCTATCCTATCCTATCCTATCCTATCCTATCCTATCCTATCCTATCCTATCCTATCCTATCCTATCCTATCCTATCCTATCCTATCCTATCCTATCCTATCCTATCCTATCCTATCCTATCCTATCCTATCCTATCCTATCCTATCCTATCCTATCCTATCCTATCCTATCCTATCCTATCCTATCCTATCCTATCCTATCCTATCCTATCCTATCCTATCCTATCCTATCCTATCCTATCCTATCCTATCCTATCCTATCCTATCCTATCCTATCCTATCCTATCCTATCCTATCCTATCCTATCCTATCCTATCCTATCCTATCCTATCCTATCCTATCCTATCCTATCCTATCCTATCCTATCCTATCCTATCCTATCCTATCCTATCCTATCCTATCCTATCCTATCCTATCCTATCCTATCCTATCCTATCCTATCCTATCCTATCCTATCCTATCCTATCCTATCCTATCCTATCCTATCCTATCCTATCCTATCCTATCCTATCCTATCCTATCCTATCCTATCCTATCCTATCCTATCCTATCCTATCCTATCCTATCCTATCCTATCCTATCCTATCCTATCCTATCCTATCCTATCCTATCCTATCCTATCCTATCCTATCCTATCCTATCCTATCCTATCCTATCCTATCCTATCCTATCCTATCCTATCCTATCCTATCCTATCCTATCCTATCCTATCCTATCCTATCCTATCCTATCCTATCCTATCCTATCCTATCCTATCCTATCCTATCCTATCCTATCCTATCCTATCCTATCCTATCCTATCCTATCCTATCCTATCCTATCCTATCCTATCCTATCCTATCCTATCCTATCCTATCCTATCCTATCCTATCCTATCCTATCCTATCCTATCCTATCCTATCCTATCCTATCCTATCCTATCCTATCCTATCCTATCCTATCCTATCCTATCCTATCCTATCCTATCCTATCCTATCCTATCCTATCCTATCCTATCCTATCCTATCCTATCCTATCCTATCCTATCCTATCCTATCCTATCCTATCCTATCCTATCCTATCCTATCCTATCCTATCCTATCCTATCCTATCCTATCCTATCCTATCCTATCCTATCCTATCCTATCCTATCCTATCCTATCCTATCCTATCCTATCCTATCCTATCCTATCCTATCCTATCCTATCCTATCCTATCCTATCCTATCCTATCCTATCCTATCCTATCCTATCCTATCCTATCCTATCCTATCCTATCCTATCCTATCCTATCCTATCCTATCCTATCCTATCCTATCCTATCCTATCCTATCCTATCCTATCCTATCCTATCCTATCCTATCCTATCCTATCCTATCCTATCCTATCCTATCCTATCCTATCCTATCCTATCCTATCCTATCCTATCCTATCCTATCCTATCCTATCCTATCCTATCCTATCCTATCCTATCCTATCCTATCCTATCCTATCCTATCCTATCCTATCCTATCCTATCCTATCCTATCCTATCCTATCCTATCCTATCCTATCCTATCCTATCCTATCCTATCCTATCCTATCCTATCCTATCCTATCCTATCCTATCCTATCCTATCCTATCCTATCCTATCCTATCCTATCCTATCCTATCCTATCCTATCCTATCCTATCCTATCCTATCCTATCCTATCCTATCCTATCCTATCCTATCCTATCCTATCCTATCCTATCCTATCCTATCCTATCCTATCCTATCCTATCCTATCCTATCCTATCCTATCCTATCCTATCCTATCCTATCCTATCCTATCCTATCCTATCCTATCCTATCCTATCCTATCCTATCCTATCCTATCCTATCCTATCCTATCCTATCCTATCCTATCCTATCCTATCCTATCCTATCCTATCCTATCCTATCCTATCCTATCCTATCCTATCCTATCCTATCCTATCCTATCCTATCCTATCCTATCCTATCCTATCCTATCCTATCCTATCCTATCCTATCCTATCCTATCCTATCCTATCCTATCCTATCCTATCCTATCCTATCCTATCCTATCCTATCCTATCCTATCCTATCCTATCCTATCCTATCCTATCCTATCCTATCCTATCCTATTCTATTCTATTCTATTCTATTCTATTCTATTCTATATTAATGATATTTGTAAAATCAAAAATTTCAATGGAAAAATAATCTCGTATGCTGACGACACCGCTATTGTTTTTACACATGATAACTGGCCGGAACTGTACCATCTCACAGATGTGTGAAGAAATGTTGAAGAAATGGTTAAATACAAATCTATTAAGTCTAAATATAACTAAAACTAAATTCATGGCTTTCACACTCACTCAAACCGACCAACCCAAAATAGAAAATATACATATCCATAAAAAAAATTGCCCAACGGCAAATAACTGCGACTGTCCCAATATCGAGAAAGTCTACAAAATCAAATACTTAGAAGTCATAATAGATCAACACATGAGATGGGATGAACACGTAACTTATCTGGTCAATAGATTCAGGAAACTTTTACATAAATTTTATTTGCTTAGAGACATCCTGAGAAAAGAACTTTTACTTATAGTCTACAACTCACTAATAGAATCGGTCATTATATATTGCATTACCGCCTGGGGTGGGGTATACAAAAACGCAATTACCAAACTCCAAACAACACAAAATTCTATTTTGAAGATTATCTTTAGGAAAAACAGGTTATTCTCCACACAACAATTTTACTCGGAAACCCGAAGCTTGAATGTGAGAAGTCTTTATATTCTACAAACCCTAACCTGGATTTATAAACAAAAAACAAAACTACGTTCCCAAAAATCTAGGGGTACGAGATTTTCTACCGATCTTACAATAGACATACCTAGATTCAGTAAATCTCATACACAGAGAACCATATTTTATTTAGGCCCCAAAATATATAATTCCCTGCCAATAGAAATAAAACTATGTAAGAGTCTCAACAAATTCAAGCTTGCAAGTAAATTATATGTCTCTCAAAGTCAGCATATTCTGAAAATATTCGATTGAAAAAAAATATATTGAATTTGATAAAATACGACAATCAACATTAAAATCTGTGGAAATTTTGTATAAAAAAATATATTTGTTCTGTATGATACCATCGGTAAAATCCCCTTCTCCATCCAACAATTTCAAATTTGAAAGCTAAACAAATCAGATGAAGAAACATAGTAGTATAATCATTGAGTTAGTATGGATAATATGTAATGTATGTATGTATGTATGTAGTGATAGTCAATATGAAAATACTAGTTAAATTGAGAGAGGTTAACCAACCATATAATTAAATTTTAGATAATTACTATGATCGCAACATGTACTATACCTCATTGCTGAATAATAAAGTGAAACTGAATATCAACAAATATATTGAATTCTCCGTGTTATTCAATATCAGAACAATTAGTTTAAGAAAATCTGAAAAATTAAATGATTATAATAATTATGAAGAACATCAATTTGAAGCTGAAACAAATATTAAAAGTATAATCTACATAAATAATTCCAAACAAGTTAAAAAATAATAGAGTAAGAGCTCCAATAGAGAGCTCAATTTTTTTATTATTCAAAGGAGATCAAAAAAGACTTGAAGTATTTTTGTCCTATCTCGAATAGTTAATGAGATTTTCAAGTATGAAAAACGTAAAAACAGATTTCAGAAATATTTTTATAAATAATTGCTAGAAAAAGTTGATAAATAATAGGGTTAGAGCTTTTGTTTGAAAGCTACTTCGTTTATTAGTAGGAGGACCTGACCTGAACTGTCTTTGTCCTATTTCAAATGGTTAAGGAGTTTTTCAAGTATGAAAGCCGTAAAAATCAGATTAGGGTGTATTTTCGTAAACAATTGCTAAAAAATTTGATAAGTACAGCTTTGGTTAAAAGCTGTACTTCTATCCTGGAAAGGCCTGGCGTGTCTTTGTCCTATCTCCATTTGTTTATGAGTTATTTTAATAACAATGATTGAGAGCTACGAGGAAACGCCAAACGTGAAAATAGAAAAATATTTAAAATTATGTAGAAAATGGGACAAAATTTTTTACACAACAAATGACACGTGGTTGTTTTTGTTATTTTTTGCAGTATTTAAAAAAAATTGTATCGTGAAAATTGATTCGTTTATAACAAATTGTTTATTAAATAAACAAAGAAAATATAAATTAATATTTTTTTTGGAATATCAAAGAGCAATGAAAATAACGATTTTAAAAAATTAGTTCCGTAATATCAATGTTGGTAGCAAAAACAATTGTTAATCAACAAATGCGTTTCTAAGCAATACTTTTTTTTTTAAGAAATGGCTTTGTTCTTTAAGATCATAATACTTATTGCTGATTAAAATTCCAAAAATAAAAATTCAAATATCTTATAAACAATTGTTTATAACAATTATTTAAACAATCGGAGTGAGAAATTTAAAAAAATCATTTTTATATAACTTTAAATAATTAAAATACGAACAAATTGGAATATTAAAAAAAATAGTAATTTTTCATGGCCTTATTTGCATTTCTCATTTTTTAGTGTCTTAGATTGTTAATAACAAAGTGGAAAATCAATAATTTTTTATTTTTCCAATGGGTATCTTTTTTAAAGCCTTTTAAGAATAGATCCAAGAAGTGAAACAGATTGGAGGTTTTTAGTATAACAATCATCAGGGTTTGTATGAAAATTTTAAACTTGGAAAAACTAGTAAATTAACAAAGCATATGTAATAAAATAATTACGGGAAAAAAAATTTCCATGGATTTTTGTTTAAAAGTTACCAAGATATTTGCAAAAAACCAAACCCCTCCTTTTTATATATGTAATTGTTTATAACTTTTGTAATTTTTGCAGCGCACCTTCAAATTTTTCAAAAAGTTTCTAGGGGTAATTCAGAATCGAATGAGCCCTGGATCACAATTTTTGGTGCCCTTGAAGAGAAATTTACCAAAATAGTTCTTGTAGACTAGACTATGCGATCAAGTGTTGCACATCCTTGCACTTGTTTTCACCGTACTGATGAGAGCTTTAAGCTCGAAACACGTGTCCACGATTGCATTTTCATCAATTAGTTCATCAATTGGATGATGTTATGCAATAATGGGTCAAGCCACAGTCAGCTAGTTTCGTAAAAAATATCAAAATAGTTTAGCAGATCATGGAATGATGATATGTGGCTTAATACTACCGTCAGTGGATGGAGCCCCTTACAATTGCGGGTTGAATCATTTTTGCTCATTGTAGAATAACACTTTGGCGATTCCAATGACTATGATAGCTCAATTATTAAAAAATGTGGCTTGACTCATTGTTGCATAACACCATCCAATTCTTTATTTCCTGTTTTTTACAGTTATCACTCGAGAGCACGTCCTTTCTTATAATAATAATAATAATAATCTTTATTTATCCTTCAAGATCATACACATGATATAGGACAAGTCATAAAATGTATATACACAGACATATATAGGTACATATATAGAAGTTGTGAAGGTTAGACGACTGTCTAAGTTAAAGAAGAATCCTTTAAATTCGAGTATGCGGTCAACAAGGGTATGGAAAAAAAAAGTGTACTCTTTTTTCTATTCAAGCTTTCGAGTCATTTATTGGCTCTTCATCAGGAACTGAAAGTGAGGTTATGAATCCCTTTCACTCGCCGTACTATATGAAATATCATGTCACAACGGACAACACTCTTGATACAATATTAAAATGACAAAACTTTTTTAAAATATGATTTAAAATGATCATGGTAGATTAAAATAATTGCGAAACAACATTTAAAATTACACAAGGGCTCTTATGGAGGCCATGATGACATACATCATTTACTCTTTAAGTCATCATGGCCTCCATAAGAGCCCTTGTGTAATTTTAAATGTTGTTTCGCAATTATTTTAATCTACCATGATCATTTTAAATCATATTTTAAAAAAGTTTTGTCATTTTAATATTGTATCAAGAGTGTTGTCCGTTGTGACATGATATTTCATATAGTACGGCGAGTGAAAGGGATTCATAACCTCACTTTCAGTTCCTGATGAAGAGCCAATAAATGACTCGAAAGCTTGAATAGAAAAAAGAGTACACTTTTTTTTTCCATACCCTTGTTGACTGCATACCCGAATTTAAAGGATTCTTCGGTACATATATATATATATATATATATATATATATATAAGTGAAAATAGAGTATATTTCGTTTTAATTCCGAGAGTTCTAACCTTTGACAGCTGTTTCGTGCTAACGCACTCATCAGAAAGGATTTATGGAGCTCTCGAAATCAAAACGAATCCACTCAAGAATTAATACCGTGAGGCAAGACAGAGTATAACAGGAAGTTATATATACGATAAACAAATATTTATATTACTTTAAACATATCGTCCATACAAACTAGCAAACAAAAAAATGATGAATTATCAAAATATTCACTAAGGTCATAAAAGCAGAATTCCACTAAATATTTTTTAATCTTGTTTTGAATTTATTAATACTTTTTTCATTTTTGATATCACTGGGGAGATGATTGAAAAATCGTATTCCATTATACTTAGGACAACGTTCGTAAAGTGAAGTACGGTGCTTTGTACTTCTAAATAAATCACCATGCCTCGTAGCATAGTCATGAGAGTCAGCATTTTTTGAGAAGCTCTTGATGTTGAGTTTAACATATGTTACAATTTTATAAATATAAATCGATGGTACAGTCAGTAATCTAAACTTTTTGAAATGATTCCTACACGTCATTCGGTAATCTAAGTCGAAGATTAGGCGAATAAGTCTTTTTTGACTGATAAAAACTCTGCGAGCATTGGCCGTACTTCCCCAAAGGACAATATTATAAGAAATATGTGGATATGGGAGAGCATAGTACACATTGATTAATTGCTCTAGTGTGAATATATTTTTCAGCTGCAAAATTGCATAATAACTACTATTCAGTCTTTTACACACCTGATCAACATGTGTATTCCACTTCAAATTTGCATCTAAATATGTGCCCAGAAATTTTATTGAATCCGAAAAATATATATTTTTGTTGTTGACGCGAATGAAATGATTATTTGAAATTTTTGTATGAGAATAAAACTGTAAACATACTGTTTTGTCAGGATTGACCATCAAAGAATTGTTACTACACCAATCAGTAAATTCTTTCGACAAATTATTCATTTTCTGCACAAGTTCTTCTGGGGTTTCAGCATCAGTGGTGATTGTCGTATCGTCTGCAGTCAAAAAATGTGTTCAGTGTTCAAATGATTTGGTAAATCATTGACATACAGAAGGAAAATCAATGGACCTAAAACTGATCCTTGAGGAACCCCTAAATCAACATCAAAATGTTGAGATCTACAATCATCCACTTTTAAACAAATTTTTCGAAACTCAAGATAAGATGCGAGCCACGACAAAAAAATGCCCCGAAATCCCAGTCCAGATAATTTTCCCAGAGCAACATTAATATTGATAGAATCAAATGCCTTGGAAAGGTCAAAGAAGAGTACCCCAACAAACCTTCGATATGTTTATACATATTAGCATTATTGTATATTACGGAAACCTATTTCAAATAAATATTCTTCTTCTTCTATAAACCATCGCCAACTCATATAAATACTTATTAGCAAAAGCTTTTTAAGACATTATTATACTGATGAAAATGACATTCCTATCCGCATGAATTAAAAAATTTCACATGTCAGCTACCACATTAGTTCAACGTACAAACAGTATTTACTTTACCAAAATTGGAATTAGTGATATATTCACCGTGTGAATTGTAAATAAATCTTCGTTGACAGAGTAGTTGAAACGAACAAATAGCTATATCCACTGGTTCTGTTGTGACTTATGATGGAGTGGCTTGCTTGGTGAGAAAGGTGTACTTCGGGTGATGGAAATAATTTACTCACTAAATTACTGCTATGTTAAACATTTCAGTTAATGTGTAAAAATAGTACGTGTGACTATTTTGATGTTTATTATGAAGTCATATAAAGGTTGAGAGGAACAAAGTTATCAATTTCACATGATATGTGCTACGAAGATTGAATTGATAATAAAATTCCCATAACACATTTGAAAGATCTAGAAATATCTCAGCAAAAATACAGGGTAATAGATTGATAGTGAACGGAGAGCAGTACAGCCCTAATCAACTAGAAAAAAAAAGAATTTTAAATTCGCGAAATAGAGAATCTTGAAGATGCAGATAACAGGAATATAAGTGAACGAAACTCTTTGGGTGCACCTAGAACACCAATACCTTACCAAGAAAATACTCCAAAAGTGATAGAGTCCAGAAAACAGAATAAGCCCAATAAAACTACTTACGAAAAATCGGAATGGATCCCCAATAATAATAATAATAATACGGACATTTATTGGTCTTTATAAAATAAAGTTTATACAAATGTCACATTTCTTGAATGAGTAGGTGAAGATAATGCTAAAGTTAAGGATAAAATCAGTTGCAAGAAATAATTACATGACTAACAGTTCACATTATGCATATTAACACTATTAAAATTTCATATATTATAATATATTTAAAGTCCAATTCACTTTAAAGTAATTTATTTAACGAAATACAATGATTCAATGACACCATACTCTAATTTACATAACAATCACGGAACTAGGTATTTATATTCGACTTTCACTTCGCTCTGACTGTCCGTCCGTCTGCGGCGTAGTTCTTTTTATATCGAACGCTCACTTCTCCGAAAGCTCATGAAATTTCTCGTGAAGCCTCGAAAGATCCAGATTCTTCTCGGTGCATAGCGCAACGACAGTTACCCGCGGCCAAGTGCCGGCTACGTAAGAGTTCAGGTCCGGCATCGCCCGCAGCTTCGCCACATTGCCCCCTTCTTAGAGATATTTCGTCCCGAAATGTCATCCTTGGAGTGTGTCGATATTTGCAGAATTCCCCATATCTGCATCGTGAAGTTTGATGGAAATAACACTCCACAGTCTTCATGTTAGGTCGTGGAATAGGATGACAGCAAACCAAAATCTGGATGCCGCTTGATCGGAATATCGTCTCCAACATAATTCTTATAACTCTCCAATCCAGCCCATCAATACCACAGGATAATTTTGGGATTGCCAAGTCCACCAGATTCTGGTCCACCATCGTATCTGTCAGTTGGGTGAGGCTCCTCCAGACATCTTCATAGGACGGTTTATCTTGGGAATGTTTCTTGGTCACCAGGTAGTAAATGTTCCTCTGGCCCTTCTTCAGCTGTAGCACACCTCCAATTTCTGGGTTCTGTTTTCGTAGTGCTAGGAGTTGGCCAAATTTCTTGGAGAACACCACAGCGATGCCCCTGGACATGCGAAGATCTTCTGCAACGCAGTGTGCTAGGGCGTAATCGACTGGCACTTTGAAAAGGTCCCGTGACTCCTCTCGAGTTACCCCGTTTGACACTTTCTGTCCATTTGAGTATAAGGACATGAATTTCTGGAACGTCATCGCATCCTCTGGTGGTCCGAGGGTGCGGACTTGGTCATGATTTCCAACGTAAGGGGCCAACCTGTTGAAATGAACGATCCTGGGTTTACCTCTGGGTGGCTTGTGGATTCGGTAAAGCAGGTCGTTTATCCTCTTGATGATCTTGTACGGACCTTCCCATGAATTCCGTAATTTCGGTGACAGGCCACGGCGACGCATCGGGTTGTTTAGCCAAACTAGGTCATCAACCTGAAATCCTCCAGCATCGGCATTGATGTCATAAGTCGCCTTCATTCGGTCGCTGGCACTCTGGATGTTCAAACTCGTTTGTGGATGTCCTCCATTCGCTGCCGGAGTTTGCTGATGTAGTCCTCTCCCGCGGTATCCTGTCCTGGTGGCGTCCCAAACTTTAGATCACAGGGAAGTCGCAGCTCTCTGCCCATTATGATACTAGCAGGGGTTTGGCCGGTCGACTCGTGTACTGCGGAACGGTAGGCCATCAGAAATAAATGGAGATACTGGTCCCAGTCTCTTTGATGGTCAGAGACTACCTTGGACAAGTGGCGATTGATAGTCCTGTTCATCCGCTCAACCATTCCATCGGACTGTGGATATAGAGCTGTGGTTCTCGTCTTGCGGATGTTCAGCAGTTGGCAGATTTCTTGGAACAGGTTGGATTCGAAATTTCTGCCTTGGTCCGAGTGCAGCTCCAAGGGGACACCGAATCGACATATCCACTCTTTCACCAAGACGTCCGCGACGGTGATGGCTTCCTGGTTGGGCAGGGCATAGGCTTCGGCCCACTTGCTGAAATAGTCCATTGCCACAAGGATGTATTTATTTCCATGATCTGATACGGGGAACGGGCCGGCGATGTCAATGGCGATTCTTTCGAATGGACTACCTACGTTATACTGACGCATCGGGGCCTTGGGTCGTGTCCGAGGTCCATTGCTGGCAGCGCAAACAGCACAATTTCTGCACCAGTCATTGACATCAAATTGACAATTGACCCGGTGAAACCATTGCCTTACTTTCTGCAGGGTCTTCGTCACACCCAGATGTCCTCCAGAAACTCCATCATGGATATCTCGGAGTACTTCCTGTCTTCTGTTCTTGGGCACCACTATCTGACGTCTGTCTTCCCCACCAATACACGTTTCAGGACCCCATTGTCCAGGGTAAGGGAATTCCATTGGGCCCAGTAGGATTTGACTGCTGGGGAATATCTTGCGATTTCCTGCCATGTCGGTCTTTGATTACTCTTTTTCCAACCGACGACTAAACCAAGATCTGGATCGCTTTCTTGGTCTTTCTGGACCTCGTTGTCATTCCAGTTGTTGTCAACTGCCGTGGTTCTACAAATCGCTGCTTCCTTCTCTTCTGCTCGTCGGCAATGTGAGCAGTCATCTGGGCATGGTCAACTTGACAGGGCATCTGCGTTCTTGTGACCACTCCCTGCTCGATGTTCGATCTCGAAGTCGAAATCTTGGAGTATTTCGATCCAACGTGCTACTTGGCCCTAGGGGTTTTTGAACTGTAGAAGCCATTTGAGGGCTGCGTGGTCTGTCCTTAACAGAAATCTTCTTCCGTACACGTATTTGTAAAAGTGTTCTACTCCCTTGACAACAGCCAACAATTCTCGTCTGGTGACACAGTAGTTACGCTCCGGTTTACTAAGAGTTTTACTGAAGTAATCGATGACCTTCTCTTGCCCATCTTGGATCTGGGACAAGACTGCTCCAAGTCCCACGTTGCTGGCGTCCGTGTCCAAAATGAATTTGACACTCGGAAGGGGATAACTCAGAATCGGTGCGTTGATCAGTGCCCCCTTCAGCTTTCTGAACGAGTCTTGGCACTCTTCGGACCACTGGAACTTTGTTTGACCTTCCGTGAGCCTGGTCAGTGGTTTAGCGATGTTGGCGAACCCCAGCACATATCGGCGATAGTATGTGCACAAACCAAGGAAACGTAGTTGGTGTATGTCTCTCGGAATAGGCCACTCCTTCACTGCTCTGATCTTCTCGTCATCCACTGCTACTCCGTGCCCAGAGACAACATGGCCAAGGTAACGTACTTCTTTTTGGAACAGGTTGCATTTCTTGGGGCTCAGCTTCAGTCCAGAGTTTCTCAGTCGCAGGAATACCTCCTCCAGGTTTTTTACATGGTCTTCGAACCACAATAATGTCGTCGAGATATAACAAACACGTCCTCCATGAAAGTCCTTTCAGAACCGTCTCCATTAATCTCTCGAATGTGGCTGGAGCATTACAAAGCCCGAATGGCATAACGGTGAAATGCCACAGTCCTGAGCCGATGGTGGATGCTGTATTTTCTCTATCTTCTGGAGCCAGTTCTACCTGCCAGTATCCACTCTTCAGATCAAGGGTCGAGACAATCGTGGAGCCGGCCAACGTGTCTAGGGTGTCGTCTATTCTCGGAAGAGGGTAACTGTCTTTCTTCGTCACGTTGTTCAGTTGACGATAGTCTACGCAAAAGCGTGTTGATCCATATTTCTCCTTCACCAGCACGACTGGAAAGGACCATGGACTGTCGGATGGTTCAATAACTCCATCTTTCCCCATATCACTGACTATTTTGTCAGCCTCTTCTTTCTTGGCAAGAGGAAGTCTTCTAGCTGTTTGTCGGATTGGTCGGGCATCCCCAGTATCAATTTCATGTTGAACTACATTCGTTCGACCCCCTTTTCCTTGTCCGGTATCGAAGATGTCTTGGTACTTCTTGACTAATTCTCTCAATCTGTGCTGTTGAGCTGGTTTAATACCCTTGGAAGAGATGGTAACCAAATTTTTCAGTTCCGCTGTCAGGTTGTTGTCTTGACTAACAGTACCGTGTACACTCCTGATCACAGAGGACATTGACGAGCAGTGCCCCAAAACAGTTCCTTTCTTCAAGGTCACTGGGTATTAATTGACATTCATTACCATTACTGGCACAAATTTATCAGCACGCAACAAAGTCTTGTCAAGTGCAATCCCTCGTCCAATTTTCTCATCATGAAGCTTGGGCTCGAACATCACCACGCTTTCATCGCTAGCACCTCCGTCCAAGCGAGCCTCCAGTATGGTCTCAGCCCTCTCAGGTACACTTACATCTTCAGTCAGCAGAACATGAATCATCTCTTCACTTCTTCCATGTAGCACCAACTCTTCTCCGTTCACACGTAGGACGCCATCTTTGAAGTTCAATTCAAACCCTCTGGAATTCATGATGTCCATTCCAATAATTGCGTCGTCCTCAATGTCCGCTACTAATTCCCGATGTTTCACTTTTGTGCTGCCTTGAATCAGTTCAATCGGTAGCTCTCCATGTACAGTGGCCGGCTCTCCTGTTGCTGTACGTAGCTTCCAGGATGATGGTTCCATTCTCTCTGGTGTTTTAATAAAAGCAGGTCCAAGGATTGTCCTAGTCGCACCATTGCGCAAGGCTTGTTGTTGATGAAACCGTCTACGAAGGCTCCTTTGTTCTGTCGTTGGAGGACAGCGACATATGCGTTGTTCACCGGGGCTTTCTGAGTATATGCCGACGATTGCCCCTTCTCAACAACCTTCGTTGGTCTCGACCTCTTGAGGGTTGGACATTGACTACGCACGTGTCCAAGTTTCCTACAGTTCCGGCATCTCACTAATCTTCTCTCAGGCAACATTTCCTTAACGACCTTTCTTATGGCAGCTTCCAGGTTATCAGGTTCCTGTGGGTCTTCCTCAATAAATCGGACTTTACTTTGGCTTCTGCAGGATTGCTTCGCTGCCTCAAATTCTAAAGCGTGTGCCAGTGCATCCACGAGATATGTTGGACGAGCTAGTGTCAATGCTTGTCTGGTTTCCTGGTCACGAAGTCCATCTAAGAATGCCTGAACTGCTAGTCGCTCCATTACCTTTTCCGGTGTAGCTGGGTATGCAAGGCGAACCAAGCGTGCAATATCGGCTTCAAATTCCTGTAGGGATTCGCTTGATTTCTGGCAGCGGTTTTTGAGCTGTGAGTAGTATACATGTTCTAGATGGGTCTGTCCATACCGTAATTCTAGATGTTTGATCAGCTGCTCGTAGTCCTCTTGTTCTTGTGCCGTGAGGGTTTGTGAGATATTTGTGGCTTCTCCACGCAACGCCAGTGTTAATGCTACAGCTATTTCTCCTGCATTCCATCCATTCGCCTTTGCTACAGCTTCAAATTGTCGGCGGTAATTTGCCCAGAGTGTTTTTCCATCAAACTGGGGTGGTTTCATGGAGAGTTTTCCTGTTTCCGGACTGATTTTCACATCTTTCAAACCCTTTTGAATATCATCTAAGTTCAAACTCAGTTCCAGCACTGAATTTTTATCGACAGATTCTGTGGTGTGGGTAGTGTCAATTTGCTTTTTCAACTCACTGATTATTTCTTTCATTTTGCTGATTTCTTCCTCGATTCCGCCTCTGATTTCATCACTGATTGTTTCCTTCAATTTTCCCATCTCTTCCTCAATTTCATCTTTGATTTTCTCCATCTCTGTCTCGACAGTTCCCATTCTTTCTTCTAATCGGCTCGCCACGCCACAAAGTTCTTCTTTCATGGTATTCGAATTTTCTAGCAGCTTTTCTTCCAAATTCCTCGAACTTTCTTGAAATTCTTCTTTCAGACTATTCGAATTTTCCAGAAGTCTTTCTTGAAGTTTTTCTTCCAAATTTCTCGAACTTTCTTGAAATTCTTCTTTCAGACCATTCGAATTTTCTAGAAGTTTTTCCTGAAGTTTTTCTTCCAGATTAATCGAATTTTCTAGCAACTTTTCTTCCAGATTTTTCGAATTTTCTAGCATCTTTTCTTCCAGATTTTTCGAGTTTTCTTGAAGTTTTTCTTCCAGATTATTCGAATTTTCTAGAAGTTTCTCCTGAATTTTGTCTTCCATTCCGTCGAGTTTACTCATTATGGTACTCATATCCATTCCGGAAACTTCGAATAGAAATGTTTCTGGATCCTCGCCCTCCTGGATTAATCCCTTAGAAAGTCTTGCCTGAAGCACGGCCTTTTTACCACTTGTATCAAGTTCCCTCTCCTCCAGTTCTTGCTTCAATTCCGCAACCTTCAATTCAACCAGGCGAACTTTCCTCGAACATATTTTGTCTTAGTCTATGTCTCACAGTCTATTTCACCGGTCACCAGTCTATTATTATTGTCTATTTTACACAGTCTATTTCCCGGACACCAGTCTATTATTATTATTGTTGTCTATTTCACACGCGAGAAGTGTATACTCCGTTAATGCACACAACTGTCAACTTCACGAAAAAATGTTTATCAGTCACTGTCTATTTTTCGCGAAAACAATTGTCCGAAATACACAAACTGTCTACTAACACGAACACTATTTATCTTTAGAAATCGCACTTCTAACACCAACTGTAATATATTTAAAGTCCAATTCACTCTAAAGTAATTTATTTAACGAAATACAATGATTCAATAACACCATACTCTAATTTACATAATCACGGAACTAGGTATTTATATTCGACTTTCACTTCGCTCTGACTGTCCGTCCGTCTGCGGCGTAGTTCTTTTTATATCGAACGCTCACTTCTCCGAAAGCTCATGAAATTTCTCGTGAAGCCTCGAAACGTCCAGATTCTTCTCGGTGCATAGCGACAGTCACCCGCGGCCGAGTGCCGGCTACGTAAGAGTTCAGGTCCGGCATCGCCCGCAGCTTCGCCACAATATTTTATAAATCAATGATTCTTTTCAGGGGGTCACTCTAAGAGCATATCTATTCTTTTCAACAATTTGAAAAAATCGTTGATGTCATAAAGTGGATTTTCAGTTGAAATGCATTTCCATGATTCTTTAAATCTTTTGTGTGCCAAATCACGGAACTCTACCGGCAATGAGTTGTATAACTTAACACTCATATCACTGTCTTTTTAATCCTATTTGCTTATGGAAGTAGATCGAATTTATTCCTCCATGTTTTATCATTCTTTGCACACATTAAACTTCTCAATGCAAATTTTTTAATCACAAATACTTTTTCAATATGAATTTTCGATGCACAACCCCAGGATATTATTTCGTATCTAAAAACCGAATGGAACAGTGAGTGATATGTAGCAATTGCTGCATTTGGGTACACAGATTTTTTTTATTATTTTAATGATTTACTTAGTCTGTTACATAAGTTGTTAATGTGGTCCATCCAGGTTAGATTTGAGTCGATATGAACACATAAAATGTTTACAGCATTACAGCTGTGCGTTCTGTTTAATCCCTATGTTTCTAGTTTCTAAGGTTAGTGATTTAGTTTTCTGTTCGTTCAGTATCAGCTCATTTGCAGTTAACCAATTTCGTGACTTTTCAGAATATGCTGAGGAGATTCGTAATAATCCAGAGTACTACTCAAAGTCGTGTCATCTGCATGCATTGTGATTTTGATATTAGATGAATCCATGGAGTCTAGATCAATAATGTGAATAAGAAATAGGAGAGATCACGATATTGAACCTCGTATTTATTTCATTTCCTCACTGCGGGTTT
Source organism: Chrysolina oricalcia (assembly GCA_944452925.2). Lineage (NCBI taxonomy): Eukaryota > Metazoa > Arthropoda > Insecta > Coleoptera > Chrysomelidae > Chrysolina > Chrysolina oricalcia. The sequence goes on along the minus strand of OX101814.2, from coordinate 9,148,552 downwards.
CACCCCATTGCACCACCTGAAACCTGTTTTTCAAATACGATCTGATCATGTTCAACACACACCTCTGAATACTCCAATATATTTATCTCTTCTTTCAAATGCTTGTTTTATATAATGTGTGAGGGAATTTATTGCATCTGAGGTTGATTTACCCCTACTGAAGCCAAATTTATATGGGCTCAGAATATCATTCATTTCCATGAAATTGACAAGTTGAATGTATATAGCATATTCAAATACTTTTGAAAAGGTTGGTAAAATAAAGACTTGCCTGAAGTTGACTGTTTCTGGATAATCATCTTTTTTGTATATAGGACTTTGCCAATAAGAGAATTAAGACTTTTATATATATATAAATCCTTTATTTAGCCCATTTGGCTAATTTACAAGTAATTGCAGTCATTACTTTTATAATAATATAGTACAATAAATATAAATTCAAACGGTTTTAACTAATTCATTTATACACATACAATTTGACTTCTAGTTCGAAATTTCAAAATTTATCTAATCAATATAACACTAATTTATTTCAAACCAGACTCTTCATGTTCAACTCTAATTGTATCTCACTGTATCTTCCGTTACGGTTAACTATTCATATCTTAGTGGATTTTTTCTCTTGAACATTCGCGGCCTATAAAAACTAAGAGAGAGGTTGCTTGCTGTTCGACTACTCGCCTCTAGATGGTTCGGCCTTCCTCATACGTGAGTGGTGACATAATCGCTGTTTATGGAACGTCGTTGAGGCGACAGATCCGGCTCCAGTTTGTTACAATAGTCACTTTCATCCCTTTATTTCATTGGAAGAGTTCTCAAATGGAAAAGTTCAACTTTTTCGATAGATTTAATATCGTTTGCTAATCATCAAATTTTCTAGCTCAATATTTTTAAAATTGTATTCCTACACTGCTAAATAATTCACACAATTTATCATTGGCAATTTATTGCCACAACATATATCGTAATTTTATGTCACCATAGGTAGTATAATAATTATAGTATCATATGTTTTATGTAACTTTTTACATTATTCACTATGTAGAATCACGCAAACAACGGTATTCAATGATGCAATGTAACTTTCCATGATCCACAACGGATAATTGGGACTACAGTGTATAGGTATTCAACCGATCAGTATAGTAGTATTCTATTGTAAAGAACAAATATATCAAATTATAGACCGATATCTTTGACTTCATCCTTTGCCAAACTATTCGAAAAATTCATAAAAAAAAAGATTAGTGGAGTATTTGGATAGAAACAACATTATTTCGGAATCACAATATGGTTTTCGCGAAAGGAAAAGCACTCAAGACGCAATTGCTAGGCTTACTTCTATGATTTATAATGCTGTTGATAACAAGAAAAGCTGTTAGGGTGTTTTCGTCGATCTGGCAAAAGCATTTGACACTGTTAGTCATAAGCTTTTGCTAGAGAAATTGGAACATCTTAGCGTGAGAGGAGTAGTGTTGGATGTGTTCAAGAACTTTTTAACAGGTAGGACACAACGTGTTGAAGTAAATGGAGTAGTGAGTCTGGAAGAGTCAGTTTCATATGGCGTTCCCCAAGGTACTGTCTTAGGGCCAGTTTTATTCATAATTTATTTGAATTCCCTACTAAGACTGAAATCGCCCGGACATATTGTTTCATTTGCTGATGATACGGTGATTTTGTATGTGGCAGATTCCTGGGACGAAGTCAAGGAAATAGCAGAACAAGACCTGCAAAAAATAATAACGTGGTTCAAAAGTAATCTACTAACAGTAAATGTTAAAAAAACACAAATTTTACCTTTTGCGTCGTATGAATCACATTTACCTACATATAAAACGATAAAATTGGAGGGCCAAGATGTGGAACTCAAAACATCTGGAAAGTATCTAGGAATCTTCTTATATTCCTTCTTGAAGTGGAATATTCATATGGAAATATAAAAAAGAAAATAAGATCAATCTTCTATAAATTCTACCTTTGTCGTCAAATACTTACTATTGATAAGCTGAAGGTTATATATTTTGCATTGGTCGAATCTCTATTGAGCTACGGGATAATCGGGTGGGGTGGTGTTAGGAATATATATGTGAAACAATTGGAAGTTGTACAAAAAACCATTCTAAAAATAATGTCATTCAAAAAAAGGACTTTCTCAACCCATTACTTATATAAGGATCTGGTAGTAATGGATATTCGGCAATTATATGCTAAGCATATTTTAAATTTCCGGTATATTTTGGAAAAGTATGTCATACTCACCGTACGAGGGCAGTAATCGCAGATTACTTTAAAATTCCAAGGGCACAGAAGGCAAAAGGGCAAAGAACTTTTACCTACATTGCACCTAGAATGTACAATGCGTTGCCAGAAAATATAAGAATTATTAATATCGAGCATAGATTCAAGAAAGAAATCAAAATGTGGATTCTCAGAACAGATAGACTATTTTTTCATACCATAATTGATCCCTCCTAGAAAAATGATTAACAAACATATTACAAATACCTTGCACAGACACAATCGATGATGAACCAAACCTAATATTAGAATATTGTTCTTCCATTTTCTTAGGTGGTTATTCTTTTTTTTGTATTATTCCTCTTTCGAGTTATTTCATTTATGTTTCAGCTTATGAGTGGTCGTCATAGACAGGTTCGCCAGAACCTAAATGACTGATTAATTTATTTGCGGAACTGTAATCATTAAATTTGTTATTTATTTTTTTGGAAACTGCAAATAAATTGTATTGTATTGTATTGTATTGTTATCACACTCCTAGTTTTACACATTTAACGTGTGCAATTATACTGCTCCAAAGTAAAATCACCTTAAACTATAAATTTAAATAAAACAATGGATAATGAAAAAGTGTTCATTAAACAAAACATTTTTAATGGAAAAAAGAAAAAGTATGAAAAGAAACAAAAATAAGAGAACGGATATACCGGGTGTTCTCGGAAAGTATAACTTTATTGTTTTCGAATGAAATTTGAAGGATCTGTATAAGACTTAAAACTGCATCTTTTGGCAAGTAACTCTGTTTCATGCAACTTCCGGTTACACCAGATGTGACATAAACTTTCGATTTTCAAATGATACACCCCATATATTTTCACTTCTTTTTTCTCCGTATGATATACTGAAAATTTTGATTCTTCAAAAAAATACCGTTCACCAAATTTTGTGCGAAAAATTAATTATTTGCAAAAGTTATTCAAAATAATTGAAAATAAAATTTCAACTTCAACACCTTGTATCTCCGAAACGAAACATTTGTGGAGACATGTTCATATGAACTTTATATCTTAAAATTATTCAAAGATTTTCACTTCAAAGTTTGTACAAGTACTTCATGAACACCCTTTATATTTTTTGCGAGCACTTTCGCTTTTTCTCTATTATCCAGAAAGATTGAACATGGGAACCACAGTGCACCGGCGACTTTTCCTATGCATTTTTAACCTTACCAGAACTCTTACTTTCCTCTTCTATCAATTTGGATATTCAAAATATACCAAAATTCATATTTCCTCCATGGCCAATTTCTCGACACGTTAAGCGGCTCCTGACATTCAACTTTTTCCGTGGTAATTGGGAAATTTTTCATTTACGGATAGAGAAATTTCATTCACAAAAATAAATCGCGGACGTCACGAAGGGCAAACATGTGGCGTCGTGACGTAAATTGTATCGAATGACGTAGGTCCCTATACCTTCAACAGGTACAGAAGGTTGCCATGGTGATCCTGGCCGTCGATCCATAACCGTGACTTTTCAATGAAGGCCGTGCCACACGCACTTCACCCTAGCCTAACATAAGTACAACGAATGAGCTTTTCCAGTCATTTACAGAAAAATAGGAATTACGTTGTTTATCTAGTAGTAAAAGCAATACATTCCCGGACGACTTTGTAAATTGTTGGCCGAGGCGTTAAGCCGAGGCCAACAAGCATTGAAGTCTGGGAATGTGCTTTTACTACACATACTATTTTTTCTGAAATCGCAATCAGCATTATCAAAACCTAAGGAATTCTACATATTGCTTGCGTGAATTCAATAACTGTCTAAAATGTAAACAAGCCGGCAAAAATTTTCCCGTATCGTTTTCGATACGTGAATAGTATATTGTGTATCTAGTAGTAAAAGCAATACATTCCCGGACGATAATGTAAATTGAAGTCTGGGAATATGCTTTTACTACGAGGTACACATCGCAATCAGCATTATCATAAATTGAGGATTCGAAATTACGTGCTTTCCTGAAACGTCAAAGTGACAACTATAAACCAAAGACCGATTTTGACGGCCTAGGCCGGCAAAGTACTTTCCCGTATCGTTTTCGATACGGGAAAGTATTAAACGGTCCGGGAAAGTTCGTTGCTTAGCAACGGACTAAAATACTGGATTAGCGTATTTTGAGGCCTGAAGTTGCTCCGAGAAAGTCGGCATTCTTGAACGATTTCAGAAAAATACTGTTTTTGTGGACGAGTAGACCAAATTCTAGGACGAGCGTTAGCGAGTCCTGGAAGTCTGCGAGTCCAAAAGGACTGTTTTCAGACGTGTTGCGTACACTATTTTTTCGGCAACCAAGTAGAATAACAAATTAATGAGACGCGTTTAGTCTAAGAGACGAAGGGAGGTCGACGTTCACCCATCTGTTAACCGAATGAAACTTACTTTTTATGAAGTTACATAAATAGATGAATACGCCTAAAATGGGGTGCCTATCAAAAAGTGATCATGACTATGTACAGTGAGTTGGAAAAATTTGCACCATATCGAGAAAATTTTATTCTTCACAAAAATTGGTGCATTACGGAATACTTGTATTCAAGTTATCAAAATTCTAAATTTCCAAACTGTATACAGGGGGGAACGAAAAATAGAATTTTGATCAGGAGTAAACTACCCTGGCGGTGACTCCAAATTTGAATATTTCTAACATTTTGGTTCTTATTTGTATTATATATTGAAATTCGAACAGAAGGTAGGTACCAACAGAAATATTCTAATTCTTATTTATATTAAAAGTATCCGGGAAGTGAACACTTCCCGGATGGTTACCGAAAAATATAATTATTTGGAAATATTGCATTCTCACCTAACTCGTATCCAATTTTATATTTTTCTTTAATTAATTTATCGATTTAATGACTGTTTCATTTTCTTTTTTTGGGGGATTTGAGGTATTGAATTAAAGAAAACTCCATTTCTTTAAAGCCAACGTTTCGTCAATTTATTTTGACATGTTCAGGGCACTGTGAGCTACAAAAAGGAGGTGTTTTTTAAAAAATCAATAAAACAGTAGAAAAAACAAATATTAATAAACAAATCAATTTGCTACTACTGCTTTTCCAGAAAAAATCACTGAACTATGTTTTGGTAACAGAAAAAACTTTAGAATAAATTAGTATTTTCACTTACAAAAAGATGAGTTTTCTGTGTAATATAAATATCCTAAGTCTAGTCAACATGGACCATTTCTTTTAAAAAATTTGGAGTCACCAAAAATTATGTTTTATTTATTCTTTATTCTTACAAACACACGAGGTAGTTACATGTAAGGCAACTTACTGACTAAACTAAGTAGGTAGTCCAATGATTCAATGTATAAAATGTATAAAATTATATAAATGCAAAAAAAACATAAAAGGTACCTATAAAGTACTATTCAGAGTCCTAAGATATAAAAACAGATGGGGAGATCTATTCTGTGTATACTATCCCTAAAGTTTTAACTCTATACCACATACAGAGATCACTGTGAAATAGCTATATTTTTTATTTCTTTCACACTTGTTTTAAAGATATCTATATCACAATTTTTTTTTTTAAATGTGTTGCACTACCGGAGCATTGAACTAAGAGGCGAGCAGCTATATCTATTAATGTAAAATAATGATTTATTCAGTACCTATCCTAAGATTAATTTTTGGTACAGTTAGTTCAATGAAATTATTCAGTAGACATTCCTTGTACTTAATATAATTGACGATATAATATATGAATACAACAGTCTGTAGTATTCTCCTTTCTGTTAGGGACTGTTATTTAAATGTTTTTCTCATGGATTCGTAAGACACCCTACAAGGGTAAATGTGATTTTCTTTAAGGTACAAGTAACTTAGAAAGCGTTTCTGAACTTTTTCTATCATATCTTTATGACTATGAGTCTGGGGCGCCCATATTACTGATGCATACTCTAGGTGTGGTCTAACTAGAGCATTATATAATCGGATAGTGGTACTAGTGCTGAATTTCTTTGTATTTCTGATAACAAATGCAAGTACTTTCAGCCTGTAGATTTACCCCCAAGTCTTTAATTTTACACTTCCTGTTCAGTTTAATTTCGTCAAGTTCATATTCAAATTTTATAGGGGAAATTCGTCTGGTAAAAGTACATACCGAACACTTTTGGATGTTTAGAGTCATTTTATTTTCGTTAAACCAATCAGCTAAACGATTATTATCATTTTGCAAAAGAACACAGTCTTCAATTGTAGTGATAGTTTTAAAAATTTTGAAATCGTCGGCTTAAATAAGACAGGAAGAGTCTTGAACGCAGTCGGGCAGATCATTTATAAATAATGTGAATAGCAATGGACCCAGATTACTACCTTGGGGCACACCCGAGGTTGCAATAAAGCTTTCTGAATATGTATTTCCAAATTTGACCATGCAGTCGTTGTTCATTGTGGTTCTGGCGTTGAATCTGGTCATCATTACGCATTGGCCAAAGACGTTGTGTAACTAAATATTCTGACAAAATCTTGAATTCATTGGAGCATATGAAGACACCCTACATTTTATTTTATGAGAGAAAGGACATTGTCAGATCAAGATCTTCAGATGATGCGGTGCTGCAGGTTTTTCGGGGCTTTCCTGCAGCTGAAAAAGCAAATGCGCCACTAGAATCAATCAAGTCGCCTCGGAGCGCCAATGTTTTTGTTTTATAATTTGTATTACCTGTTTTTTAACCTTAGTTTTCAAGTATTAATAAACTTAGAGGAAGGAAAATGTTTGTTGTCAGTGAGGAAAAACTATTTTTCTCCCGGTGGGAGGAAAAGTACAATTTTCCTCCCTTCTTCAGGGGTCAAAAATGAAGTTTTCTAGTAAGGTCATAGAAAAAAGCTATATTTCATAATAGCTATGAAATTCCTACTCTGATTATACAGGGCAATTCAAATTCGACCCCCACCATTGGGATCTCCTAAACTACAGGAGATACGTCGAAGCTTAAATTGGGGCAAAGTTGCGTATTCTGATGCTTAACAAAATACTGTTTTGAAACTTGTTTTTTGAAACGCACCGTACTCAGCCAAGTGTTTGCCCAAAATTCCGAATAATGTTCTATCCGGCTGTTGTCTTTCCGGATATAATTCAAAATTAATTTGTGTTGTTTTCGTACTATTTCTATCAAATTTATAATAAAGTTTCAACATATCTCGTTTTTCTTCATTTGAGAATGAGGACATTTCGACTGAAGTATTTGTGCAAACTTATGATGTTTAATGAGTTCTGACAACTAGTGTTTATCAAACAAAATTTTTCGATGGAGTCACGACCACCTCAGATGAAGTTGTTTTCTTTTAATATCTGTGGTTTCAGAAGTGCAAATCATAACAAATTATACATCAATGAAATCAGAATGAGAATCACATTTTTCTGTATAAAAAACAATATGGCGCCCACAGAAAAAAAATTTGATGATGAATGCCAGAAGACGAAACGTCGGATAGTAAATCTGAACATGAAAACGTGTAGCTGAAAAGTATCAATGAAAATGTACTCTTGGTTTTGAGCTATGTTGTCAAATAACGATAAAAAAAAATAAAAACGAAAATTCCGATTTTAATTTTTTTCCTGATATTTCCGGAAATACTCGGAATTTTCCAAGTTTCAAAACAGTATTTTGTTAAGCACCAGAATATGCAACTTTGCCCCGATTTAAGCTTGGACGTATCTGCTGTAGTTTAGGAGATCCCAATGGTGGGGGTCGAATTTGAATTGCCCTGTATATATTATGATTCATAAAATAAAAGAGGAATACTAGCATCTAATGTAGGGATATACTCTTCCAGTATCTATCACTTCTCGAGACCTCACACCTGTTAACATCCTATCAAAACTCACTATCGAACCATGTGATTTTATTGATTTTCACAATGTCACCTCTCTCCCAGCGGGCATTTCGTTCTGGTCGTCACGATGCGCAGTTATTTCAAAGTCTAGGCCAATCTGATTTTCCATTGAGAAAATGTTCATCCGTCACCATGGAAACAGACTATTTGACGTCAGCACTCGGTTGCGTAACCTCAATCGGCGAAGCGCGGTGTCGTTACGTCATACAGAAGAACCGGGAAAGTATCTATTTCAGTAACAGAGTCTATATTGGACACCGCTTGGATGTGATCAGACCTTCTGCACTCAAAGAGTAATTAATTATGTTCTCGCTTCTCACTTTCTCGTGATTTCTTGTGGGGATACCAGAAGAATTGGGATCTGTGGACAAATAACTCGCACGTATTATTTGGACAAAAAGGTTTTCATAATGAAAATAAATCAACATTTTCACAAGGAGTGGACAACGCTATAAGCACCAGCGTCGATAAGAGGAGGGTACTGGGGGACAGAAACCCCCTTAAGTTCTAAGCATTGGAAGCAGAAAAATTGGAAGAGACAATAGTCCAACTCCAATAGTCGCATGCCAGTTCATGCAAAGTCGAGCAGGAAATGGTCACTGTTTGATTCAATAGGTGATAGGTACATACGAATTCCATTGAAACAGAAACAAACACCTCAAAATTAGAGTTCTTAGAAAAGGAAGACTGGGCAGATCTTACTGAGGAAATATGTCCTTATGCAGCTTATGAAATATTTCATAGAATATTAATGTACCATATTGAAGTAGCTTTCCCTATGAAGAAAACGAAAACAGGAGGAATTTTAAAGACTCAATGGTCACCTGAATTATTAGATTTAAAAAAAATAGTCAGTCTTTATAACGAACTTTCAAATACAGATGAAAACTACAGAGCACCTAGCAGACGAATAACTTACAGGAAAAAACTAAGGGAACATAATATAAAAACTATAGATCAGAGAGTTTATAGCTCGCGAAATAAAACTAAAACAACATGGAAATGTATTAATGAAGTTCAGAAGAAAAACAGTGTTAGAAAAGAAATTACTATTCTAGAAGATGGGGAACAACTTCCTACAGATATCGCTGCTGGTAAATTCAATAATTATTTTACACAGGATCAGGCGAGTGGCAATATTGACTACGACTTCATGATAAGCTGTGTCAATATGTGCGCAAACTCCATATATATGGAGCCAGTTTCTGCTGCTGATGTTATAGCTTTAATAAGATCTCTGAAAACTTCAAATGCTAGTGGTTACGACGACATTTCAAATAACCTTTTAAAAAAATGTCAGGAAAAATTAAGCTATCCCCTGACACATATCATCAATATATCAGTTGAATACGGTATTTAACCTGATAGATTGAAGCTAGCTCAAATAAATCCAATATATAAAAAAAATATCCGCACCAAATAGAGAACTATAGGGCAGCCAGTATAACATAGGTACATTTTTTGAAATGAACATGAAGAACCAATTTCTGTCATTTTTAAATGAAAATAAAATGCTTTCCCCCCTCAACATGGTTTTACGTTGGGTAAGAGCACAGAAACGGCATTGAATGCTTTTCAGGAACAGATAGTAACAGCTCTTGATAGCAGGGTTAAAATTTGTGGACTCTTCATTGATTTTTCACGAGCTTTTGACTGTGTTAACCACGAGCTGTTATTATCAAAAGTATGGGATAAGAGGAGTAGCCTTAAAGTTGATGCGCTCTTATTTAACAAATAGACATCAAAGTGTTGTTATGCAAAACACACAGATCCCTTCCCTACTCATAAAACAGGGTGTGCCTCAAGGTTCAATATTGGGCCCCCTTCTGTTTCTCATGTATGCAAATGATCTCATTCACTTTTTACAGAACCTGTCAACGATCCAAGTGATCACGTATGCTGATGATACAAATATTATAGTATCACAAAAGGATATCGAAAGTCTTGTGGAATTAACTGAAACTGCCTATAAAAAGTTATTTTGTGGTCGGCAATAAAACACCTAACTTTAAATGTACAAAAAACAGTATTAAGTAATTTTTCCCCGAGCAATCAAACCGAAACCCTCTCTATCTTTGAAAATGAGGATATAAGAGTAGATGCATCAGAGACAACTAAATTACTGAGTGTCAATATTGATAATAAATGAAGCTGGGAAACACATATTGATAGTCTCTGTGCAAAACTACGTAAGAACTGCTATGCATTGCGATTTATGTCCAATCACTGTAACAAATCTATATTGTTAAGTCTATATTATGCCTACATCAACAGCCATTTGAGGTATGGGATACTTAACTGCGGTTCATCTGCTTCATGGGAAAGAGTTTTTGTTTTACAAAAAATGGCAATTAGGATATTGGAAGGTCTAGGATGGAGGGTCTCATGTAGAGACACTTTCCAAAATTTAGGCATTTTGACTGTTGCAGGCCTGTATGTATATGAGCTGTGTATTTTTGTCTATCAGAACAGAGATAAGTTTGCTCGTAATGGAGAAAATCATCTGCCCGAAACAAGATCTAGAAATATGCTTGTTCCAGGCCAACACCGTACAAAAAAGTTTCAGAGAAGCCACCTGTTTCTTGGCTACAAGTTCTACAATAAATTGGATCAGAATATTAAAAGTGCCCCTAATATAAGTATATTCAAGAAATCATTGAAAACCCATTCAATAAATAGGAATATCTACTCGGTAGACGAGTTTCTCTCATAATTCGTGTGTAAAATCTTAATAATTTCTTTTCACTGGAACAATGTCTCTACTGGTATTTTTGTATTCGTTTGAAAAGATGTGGAGAAGTAATACGTATATAGCGAATATAGTAGCGGAAAGAGGCTCGATCCTTGAGGAACTCCTGCTTCGGCCAGATACGTACCCGAGTTGGTATTGTTTGCTCTCACTTGTCGATCAAGTTCTTTTTTGGAAGCTTACCAATTCTTAATGTATTTTAGCACACAGATATTTCGTTTGCTCGAAATTTATTAATCTGTGAAAAAAACGATAATAATTGATAAATTGAGTACTATTAATTGTGGAACGAAGATTGACTAATTCCAAAGTGGAAAAGAGAAAAAATCGAAAACATAACTACAGTCAACGCAATGCACTCTGCATTCCCACAGTGTGTTAGACGTAAAGTAACAAGCAACATTTGTCTTGTTTCTCTTGAAACTGTTGAAACAATTATTGTTTTATTTGGAATATTATTAAATTACATATGCCCGCCATCTACTGACAAGTAGCGTTGGTTGCATGTGAAACTGAGCACCAAGCATGTGATGACAGCAGTTTACAGAGGACTTTCTCTTCAAATAAAGAAGTAAACCTTTCTTTAATACGGCACTCCACTGCGGTTAACTTTTGCAGTGGAACTTCCGAAGAGTAGATGGCGGAACACGTGAGGAATTGCAAATAAAGTCGATAGATGGCTCCCAAAGTCTCAAATTAATGATATTAATTCTGTTTTCAATGGGATAATTATTCGAAAAATATGGTTATCATGGTCCGGACTCAGGATTCTTGTATTTATTTAGGGTGAGGTGATTTGTCGTTTAATTATATTGAGTGGATGTAATATTCAGTTATAGATATCATATTGCATATTGGATTTTGTAAAGTGATATAAATATAAACTACTCATTGCCGAAAATGTCTGTCTTTGAAAATTGATTATTTTGGATGGATTTATCAGCCATATACCTATTCCAAATCCCATAGATAGTGTAGTATAGTGAATAATGCCGATACACAATCGAAGTTTAATGATTAATGATTTGAGCATAAAGTTTTTTAATTTTTGATTTCCTTTTAAAACGAAACCGTATAATTCCATTATTATTCTGGTAAAACATCACAATGTTGTTGGTGAAATTCAAGCAAAAGTGATAACAACAAAGTGATAGCAAAACTTACAACTTAATACTTACACCAATTTTCAGTTGTGTTTAAGGCTTAAAGCGAATCAGCAAGGCTGCTTTATACTTGTCGTTTGTTATTTGGACAATTGATTCTTCCGACTAAAACGGTTTAGTGGTTGAATAACTGAAAAATTTTTCAAACGGAAATAGTATATTGTACAACTAGTGAGAAAATAGGATATTTCATACGAGTTTGTCGAGTTGATAAACCATATGCACGAGCCAAAGGCGAGTAGTTTATCATCTTTTCACCCGAGTATGAAATATGCAGTTTCCGCACGAGTTTTACTCTATACTTTTTGTTTGCATTTAGTATTCTTTTTCATTATATTCTACTTTAGTTTTTTCACCAATTCTTCATAAACAACGAAACAGTTGTCGTGGTTTTATAAACCTTTAATCCTTGAAAATCAATAATATTTTGTAACGTGTTTTTCTCCCCTATTCGGACATTACAATGACGCTTACGGGTACTGGGTATATCAGACAACGGTACACTCGCTATAACACCCAATACTATTCTTGGGCGCCAGTAAGATTATAGTGGTTTGCCCCACTTTCTCCCAGATGACACTTATGGGAGGCCCAGGACAGCTACAGTGAAGAAACGGTATTCCAGGGGTCAGTTGTTACGACCACGTTCCGTATTATGGCAAGCGGCAGGCTTTAATTGCCCTCACCACTGTCAGAATACCGGCTCACCCTTCAATGAAAGGTTTTCAGAATATTACCCTACTTTCCCCTATACCCGGAATGAAAGTATGAGGATTAATAGTATAGAATTAATTTATTCCCAAAATCATGAGCAAGCGGTACACTGAAGAAAGCTAAACTTGACAGGCGTACGAGAAAGCAATCGTATCAGTACACAGGGGAATGAATTGAATATAATGTATCATATACGGCCACTGAGAACTGATTTTACGGAATCGTTGGAGGTGAATTGGTTTCCTTGTATGACGGTCGCGCTTTGAAACTCAGGTACGACGCAGTATATCAATTTTAATGGCTAGTCCCGAATTACTGAGAACAGCTTTCAGGGAACTAGGATTTCGCGATATTAATTTTATCCACTCCTGGCTCACCGACTATTATATATCGAATATAAAAATGCCAAACGAATTCCGGAGAGACGTATCGGCCTGTCCCTTCAGAATGCGTAATTTAATTATCGCGATTTACGTACTCGTTATAAACGAAATCTGTCCCTTCTGGGGTGCAATTCTCAAATGTCTACTAGCCTATGTCGCATGCGACAAAATATCTTCATCTCTTTTCAATGCATATTCGAGAAAGGCGATGGACATACTTTGTCGCATGCGACATATGATAGTCGACATTTGAGTATAGGGCCCCTGGTCGTAACACCGTTCCTTTCGGGAGAGGCATCGCAATACGTCTTGGGTAGAGATACAGGATAGTGGATACGCGATACCAGATGTCTGAAGGACAAAAACTTGAATACGCCTCCTCCAACAAATATGCTAGTTCCGATAAGTAGAAAGGCCGTGCTTTTCGGATACCTACATAGGAACTTCAACAAACTGTTTCCTGTGCCTGATTTCAAACGAGACAATCTTCACTCCTGTGAAAGCACATTTGTGGATAATTGTATGACGTGGCACTATATTGACTGGGATAGAGGGTATCCAAGGTGCTCGAAACTTTTACTGAACAGGCTTCATTCGGTTGACTCTACTCGTAATTCAATTTTCCACCTTAGCAACTTGTTCGATTCACAAACTAAATTCCAAAAGGTCGTATCGGCCAGACCCTTTTGGAATCAGTAATTTAACTGTAACGTTCTGGGACCTGAATTAAAACGCAATAACCACTTCCGGCTGTAAGACCTAACCTTCTGGGAATAACGTGGTACTTTGATAATCACGTAGGTGGTTGATGAATTGCGGTCTCTTAATAAATAAACTAATCGCGGTTCGGGAATTTCAAATCACCTATTCATACACAATATAACTTAAGCTTACCCTCGGAACTTAAATAAACAAAATTTAAATTTCAAATAACATTCGCGGTCTGCACTTTTAAATTTGCCGTCACCAAAAGAGGCAGATTTTCATATTCTTCCACTATTTATACCATCGGTTGGCCTTAGTAGTAAAACACATGAAAAACGGTGGCCGGTGGCCGTCGTAGCAGAAGGCACAAAAACTATTCCTTATCATAAAAAGTTAACTATGACCCAAACTCTATGTATAAGTAGATATTTTAGGCGCAAGAAGCCAAGACGAGCAAAAAGTGGTCGGTACCAAAATAAGGAAATATGGATGGAATCATCTACTATTTTCTGACTTGAAAATTTGCTTTCCGTTTACAATAAATTTTGAAAATAAATGGTTTAGAAACGCGTACGAATCATTTCTGTGATACTGTTTAGGACTTGAAAATTAGTCTCAGAAATGATTCGTTACAATACATGTTTGTTATAAGCTTAGTAAGCTTTTAGCTCCTGAAGATGCTAACTTTGTTGGCGAAAGGCGCGTCGAGTTTGATTGTGACGTAGTTTTGGTGTTTGGGTGGTTTATTTTTTCTTGAACTGTATTCACACTAAAGGTTATTTGATGTTTGTTATGTATTATTATTGAAACATCATGGAATCAGTTACAAATACTCGTTTAATGAATTACACGTAATTACTCAAACTCCAGTGATATTTTTGATCCACTCCCTGGCGGATGAAACCTTCGCATAAACACCAGGGTAATCGTCTCTAGCACACCCATATCCCCATGAAACCACTCCAACAACTTCTCCATTGAGTACAGCTGGTCCTCCGGAGTCCCCTTGGCAAGTATCCTTTCCACCAATTCCAAGCAGTCCAGCACAGAACATTTGATTGGTTATTTGGGGTTCTGAGTAAGCCCATTGGCACTTTTCTCGAGGTATGGTCGGAATACTAACACTGTGGAGAATGGTAGCGATAGATCCGCTAGGTGAAGTGTAACCCCACCCAGTTACTGTGAGAGATTCATCATCAGGAACAGTTTGTCCTTCGGTTGGGAGAACACCAGCTCTTGCATTGGCATCGGTAACAGGAGATGCCAATTGTATAAGACCTATATCGTTGTCGAGAGAAGATTGTTGGTACTTGGGATGACTGATGGTTCTAGCCACTTCGACTGATTGACCTCCAGAATTCCAACTGGAAGAACCTGCGCGAACAGTCTTGACAGAACCTATGTATATATTCAGGCAATGAGCGGCTGTGACGACCCAAGTGTTAGAAATCAAAAATCCACCACAGATATGAGAACCGTCAGCTTGAAGTGATATTTGCCATGGATATGTTGTGATATTGGCTACTTCACCTCCGATGATTCTACCATCCGCAGGAATTGGATGTTTTGATTTCGGAGCGGCTAAAAAAAAGATAACTATTAGGCTGGTGCCAAAACGAACTCGACGATTAAAATACAAAAAAAAGTAACAGGCAAGGACTAGGTGAAGAATGTTAGTGAGGTTCCAACTATGAGGGGAAAAAAATTAAACACGAGAACACTCAAAATGGTGAAATGGGGATGTAGTTTAGGGGTTGAAAACGGTTTTTTGGGATTTGAGCCGAAACGTGACCTCTTAGCGGAAAATGTTCAATGAAAAAGTTGTACTTAGATAATTAAGTAATCAAAGTTTCAACACTTTTCAACATAACCTTAAATTATCCTTCATAATGACAAAAAAATTATTTTTCAATTTTTCTTTCTCCTCCGAATAAATGATTCAATTTACATGAAAATTTGTAGAAATATGTGTTTTTTGGTGACTAATGAGCATGATTTTTTCGCAATTCAGAAGACGACTAGCTAGTTTTCGAGTTATGTATATTTTTCGAAAAAAATACCCTTATCTTCCAAGAACAATAGTCCTGGTGTTTTTTGTAATCCTAAGGTTTATAAGTGATCACTATTAATGTTGAAATGCCTACTTTCAAATGGTCTATGTAACTTGGTGGTTTATTGATCGTTGAACCGCTTAAAATTGAGAAAAACCGATAAGTCTCTCTGAATCAGAGAGTCTCGCATGGTCTCGTCTCGTTTTCGAGACGAGACTCGAGACGATACTCGGACAATACGAGACGAGACTTTTTTTTGGTCTCGTCTCGAGTCTCGTGCATAAGTTCTCGCGTCTCGCGCGAGAGTCTCGCAGGTGAATATTTTTATGTGCGGACTCGAAAAGCCAATAAAAATATTTTTTAAAAAACTGAATGAACATCATTTTCTTTTAATAAGAAATTATTAGTAGAATACCAAGAATTTCTTTTAAAAGTCTCTGCCGGCGTTATCGGATCGGTTGACGGTAATCACTTTGTCTTTCTGAATCGCGCCGCCGCCGCCGCCGTCTTTGAACCCTATTCCGACTTCCATAAATTTTGCGATATGTAAGTGTCCTATTGTGATCGAAATAAATAAAGATCATTATTGAAAATAAAAGTTCAAATTTCTTTCAAGTTTAGTTATTCGTTGTTCGGTGTGGATAGTGGTAGTTGTTCGAATTTTTGAGCGTGCTGAATTGTGCCAAGTTAATTCAAAATGAGCCGATTCAAGAGGAAAAAAGCAAACTTCAACTGAAGATGAATCAAATTCCGGTAATTTTTCTAGTGGAACTGAGGATATTTACATACCAGACAATATTAGTTTGAGTGATACTGTGACTGAAAGTGAATTGTTGTCTTCGTTAAATAGCAGCCGCTCTTCGTCTCGCATGCATATACAAAACGACTCTCACAAAATCAAATTCGATACTTATTTCAACATTGATTTGAAAGGTACAAATCGAGATAAAATAGCCAGGTGTAGAATATGTTTGAATTCGAAGGAAATTGAAATGTCACGGGGAAATACTACCGGATTAAGAAAACACCTACGCAGTAAACATCCAAAAGCATATTTCAAAATATATCCAAATGAACCAAATCAACTGGCAGAAGCAAGTACTTCCAGACTCACTGTTCCTGAAATGTTTGCTGCGAATTCTCAATTGAAGGTAAGCTGTTAGATAACTTTATAATTTAATTATTTTAAGGCTGTATACCATCGATGACCACATTTTTAACTACGGCATATTTTTGTTTTGAATAGTGAAATCTATAACTTTTCCAAAAGGCTGACAGCATCTATCGTTATAAAAAATCTGCCACTTTTGCGAGTCTAACAAGCCGCGGCAAGCGCCGCGAGAAATAGGTATAGTATATTCTTTCTAATATTAATTTCATTTGATACGCCGACATCTCATTTAAATGATGATTTATACTCTCCAGCCAAAGATTCTGCATTTTGCCGCACGTCAATATGTCCACGTGGACCGCGGACCTTCCTTTGAATTTATACGAGTTGTTGCAATAGTTGATAATGGATGAACTATATTCAAGAAATATACAGCGTGGATCAAATTTGGCTTACGTTGCTATCCTAAAACTATAAGAGATAGATAATGTGAGAATCGGCTATACGGTACAATCTTTTCTAAATTTTAGCCATTTAGATTTTGATATACAGTGTGTCCAAAATGGATTGATATATTGCGATCTCGGAAACTGTAGGAGATAGGAGAACAAGTAAATGGGAGAAGCTTTAGACAATTTAGTTAGTAATTAAATATTAAATGGCGCTTGCTGCGTGATTCTAGAGATGAGTTTTTTTCAGATATTTTGAAAAAACTTTAAAGGCGCATTTTCGAAAAGGCCCTTTTTATTTATCAAAATCTTCATATTATCTAAAAACATTTTTGTATCAACTTTTTACGTAGCCATGTGTCTTGTCCGATGATTGTACTCACAACGTTTCGGTTTTTTCAGAACTTTCATTAACTTTCATATTTTAAATATGGGCCTGGATTTTTATTCCACACTTCAGGTGCCGTTGGTTTTTTTTAGTGATTGCAATTTACACCAGCCATACTAACTACTACCACTGTACTAAAAAGCAGAAAATAGAGAGTAGAGAAAGAACTATTCACGCATCAATTATCTATTGCATTACACAAATTGTGTCATTTCGCAGGTGGTTACATAAATAGCTATTTTGATACTGACACCCAAAATATGCTATTTTTCAGTTGACATTTCGATGTGAAAAACTGGAATAACATCAGTGAAACATAAAACAACAATGCGAAAAGCGAATCAAACGTTGAAATTTCGTCAGAATATTTTTAATTATACTTCCGTGACAAAGAATATTGTATGATACATTTGTTAAAAGTGATTTTATTTTGCTCGTGAAGTTGCTCCACTCGTGGATGCTTACTTCGCAATATAAAATGCCACTTTTAACACTTGTATCGTAAATAACTATATTTTGATTTCCGTCCGTTTTATAAGGTCTTATCACATTCCATATTATTATTTTCAGACATCAGTGAAACCGAGTAACGATATTTTTGATATAACAACATGGGGCCAAGAATTAAAAGACACTTCGATTCAGAAATTTCAAGATATATACAAAGCCTATTTTAATCAATAAGAAGATTTAGAAGGACAACGTACGAAAAAAATGGCGGCGAGGGAACGAGAAGATCCTGGACCGGAAAAGTCAGATTTTTTAATTGATTTTGTATGCAGTAAATCCTACGCATGCCGAAGGAGAATGGATGCAGGAGCTTCAAAAATATCATTCTATGCCTCGATGTAATAAAGAAACAGATATACTACAATGGTGGAAAATTCACGCTTCTGAATTTCCTATTCTAAGTTTAATGGCTTAGAGAGGGCTAAAGGTTGTTTTTTACCTTTGACTTTTTCAGCTATTTCATTTATAAAATAACGTTGGTTTTTATTTTCTTTAGTTGTATTACTTTCAAATACATAATGTTATTTTTTAACAATTGTAATTTTCTCAGGTATTCCTTATTGCACTGAAGCAATAAGATTATGAATGATGAGATTTCGATACTTTTACGAGACTCTCGTGCGAGAAACGAGACGAGACGAGACTGGAAGCTGCGAGACGAGACTTGAGATGAGACATATCATTTCATCGGCGAGACGAGACAAGACTTTATGAAAATCTCGTCTCGTTGGTCTCGTGCGAATCACTACTCTGAATTATGATTTTCTCAATATATTCAATGATTTTCAATAGTTGTAGAATAAAAGTAACAGACAAGGACCAGGTGGAGAATGTTGTTGAGGTTTCAACTTTAGGGGAAAAAATTGTAAACACGAAAACACTCCAAATGGTGAAATGGGGATGCAGGTTAGGGGTTGAAAACTTTTTTTGCGATTTGCGACGGAAGGTAACCTCCTAGAGAAATATGACCAATGAAAAAGTTGTAGATAATAAAAAAATCGAAATCTTCTTCATTCAACACTTTCTGGTATTACCTCAAATTAACCGTCAAAATGGCAAAAAACCGATTTTTCAGTTTTTTTCGCTTTTAAATGATTTAGTTCGGATTCAAATTTGTAGAAATATGTGATTTCAGTGTCGAATAAGCAAATGAGAAGAGTTCTAGTTTTTGACTTATTTTCATTTTTAGAAAAAAATACCCTTATCTTCCACGAACAATGGACCTTTCTACGAGATATGAGGAAACTCTGTAACGAGAAAGAATGTACACTTATATCACTCGTGATTTACTTTTTTTTTCTGACCGCTAGTTTCTCAGAAGAAAAGTGATTCGTGACGTCACGTTCATCGAAACTAGACTTGGCAACGTCTGTTTCACGGAGCAAACCAATAAGAATCGTTTGTCTCTGTTTAAGTCGTTAGCTTACATTAAAATTTGACACAAGTCGAGCAGTTCCAACAAATATTTATGTTGCACACGAACAGGACCTACGTGATTTATTATTTGAGGTTAATGCGGTTTTCAAAGTTTTGAAAGTTTCTGTTGTTAGTATTCTAGTATTCTTTTGATTCCTGTATATGTATCCCTGCAACAAAGTGAACATGTTGAACTCCAGTGAAAATTCTAATGAAAGATTTTTTTTATGTACCTAAAGATGAAGCGCGTCGTAATAGTTACTTATGTATCAAGGGCGTAAAGTAGGCGTTTATGGCCTGCGCCGAAGGCCTTAAACGCATTTTACGCACGTGATGCATACAAAATTTTATGCACTAGCGGTTTTATAGCGCGAATCACAAATACTGACTTGAATTGCAATGGTCTACACGTTTCATACGTTATGCATACAATAATTAAGGGTAACATAGCTGAGTGCTATATTGGAGAATCTATTTCAAATAAATAGACATCACCGAAAAAATTGCCAACGATTATGAACAAATGTTAGAAAGAGTATTGCTCTATTGAACTGAAATGATTCTAATTCGTGTTAGGAATTGCATGAAATGATATGTGAGTATAGACAATTTGAGAATTTTGTATACTTTACGGCCCGCCGGGCCATAATGCGTCCACGGGCGGTAAAGGGCCACTTCACGCCCGGCGAACTGGGCGGTGAAGTGTACTTTACCGCCCGCTAGTGCATAAAATGTGAAAGCGGAAATATATGTTACTGTGAAGAACATTTCCAAGTGAGTACTTTACGTTATGTTATTATTGTATTCAAAGCAGAGTTCAAAAAAAGATTTAAAATATTAGTCATTACAAAAAAGACCTTGAGCTATCAAAAAATTTTAGGTAGGTTAAGATTCAGAAAAATATACTTGAAAAACCAAATTCAAAGAGATGAAAGTCACAATGAAATCATAGACATTGCTATATGATTTGATTTCACCCGATGAATGATGAGCACGTCATTACGATTTGCGGTATTGCCAATGCTCGTTTCTCATCAAAAGAAAATTTGAAAACTATAAATACAATAAAAATAGGTGATATGTGGATTTTTTTACTGAGTTGATCAAGTGACAATGTTTTAATTATTTCTCAATGACTTATATCAAGCTAGAAGCTGTATTTTTAAGGAGAACGGTACTGCCTGTTTCGGAATGTGGATTATGGTGGGGGGTGTTTCCGATGAACGTGACGTCAGCGACACACTTTCAAATGTGATGTTTCTTAAAAATGAAAGAAATATAGTGGAACTCTTTGTTAAATGGACGTTTCGGACTAGAAACTATCGATTTAAACGAATTTTGCAATTTATTTTTCGTAAATGTAAAGGTCCATTGTCTTGATATTTTTTTGTATTTCGAAGGTCTATAAGTGACCATTTCAATTGTTGAAATGTCCAATTTGGAATGGCCTGTCTAACTAGATGGTTTATTGATCGTTAAACCGCTTAAAATTGAGAAAAAAGTCTCTCTGAATCACGATTTTCTCAATATTTTCAATTATTTTCGACTTTCATCATTTTGATAACACAAAGTAGTTTTTTAGTAAATTATTTATAATAAAATATTCTAATACCTAATCACACTACAAAATTAATTTAATAATATCATTTTACTATTTGCTACAACTATCAAAAATCATTGAAGATATTGAGAAAATCATGATTCAGAGAGACTTGTGGTTTTTCTCAATTTTAGTCGGATTAACGATCATCAAAACCACCAAGTTACATAGACCATTTGAAAGTAGACATTTCAACAATTAAAATGATCACTTATTGACCTTCGAAATCAAAAAAACACCAGAACAATTGTTCGTGGAAGACACTGATATTTTTTTAGAAAAATGTACCCAACTTGAAAACTAGTCGTCTACTGAAAAAATCATGCTTATTCGACATCAAAAAAACATATTTCTACAAATTTTAATCTGAATAAAATCATTCATACGCCAGAAAAATATTAAATACTGAAAAATTAGTTTTTCGCCATTTTGACATTCAATTTGAGATTATGTATGAAAGTAATAGTCCAGGAGCCCGGTAAAAATTTGGTCAGTCATTTCCTCTCAAGCGATATTTAGTGGAATGCATCAGAGAGTCGTATTATAAAGATTCGTGAACGTCAGCTGCAATTCCGTTGGTGGGGGGGGGAGGGATGATCAGCACAGTAGCTTCCTACGCACGAAGAAAAAAAAAATATTCAATTATGTCCTCCTTCCCGGAAACATGTTAAATTGACGCAATCCGAAAATAAGGTAAAATTGTATTTGAGAGGAAATCATAGAAGGTACAATTTTTTTTGTGTTCGACCAACTAGCTGTCGTATAATACACCGTGCTATAGTCAGCTGATTTTTCATTCTTCAAGATATTGCTTTAGCGATAATTTAACATGTTTTCAGGTAGGAAAACAAAATTGAATACATTTCTTTTTCTTTGTGTGTGGGAGGCTACCACCGCTCATTTCCCCCACGGAACCGAACGTTCACGAAGCTTTATAATATAACTCTGATGCATTCCACTAATTTTCGCTTGAGAGGAACTTGGTCATGGAAATCTGTCACTGGCTCCCGGACTATAAAGACCATTCCAGAATGACGTCACTGACATTTGCTGGAGGGCACATATTCTATTTAGTTTTCATTGTTTACTTGTAAACAACTACTATCAATACTTAGACTTCAATTAGTAATTAAATCTTAAATACATTAATATGCCATCGTTTTGTAGTGTTGTTAAGTGTGGAATGCGAGGAGAAAGGGATGAGGTATCTTTTTTTCCATTTCCGGCAGTTTTAACGAAGCATGGTGACTATTTAAATGATCAATTTGCACAACGCTGCGATGCTTGGATTAATGCTTTAAAACGGGGCCCCCTCAGGAAATCACAACTTATAACTTGGCATGTGTGTTCTCGACATTTCATCGAAGGTTAGTTAGTGTATATCGTATGAGGATGGATATCTTCGGACACTGCGGTGCAGAAGATACCATCCCGCAGGAAAACCTTGTGAAGAATCTCCAGGAGTTCATTAAGAGATCCGGAGTACTCACGAGATAGACCTGATAGCGGGGTGCAGAAAGGTTCTATACAGAACTATCTGCACCTCAGCCACTGGCTAGCCCTGCCATCTAATAATAATAATAAAATAATGTATATCAATTAATTTTTGTACATAAAATGAGTTTCAAAAATTATTTCAGGAAAACCCAGTCCCTTAAAGGAAAACATGCAGCCTGATAGAGGATTCCTAACCAAAATATGGGCTACACCACAAGTTTGCAGCTTCTTGTTCTCGACATTTCATAGAAAGTTAGTTAGTATGGATACCAGTTAATTTTGGTACGGATCGCGATATTGTCTATAATACGAATTTTTTCATCGTACCGGCACTTGCATAATATCACTGCTAAGGAATAAATAATAAGACAAGTACTTCGAGGCATATTTGTTACCATTTTATCAAAATGAAACCAGAAAAAACTAATCAATATGTGTGCCCTCCACAAAACTATATCCAGAGAGAGAATGGAGATCGTGTTTTTCAAAAGTGTTTATACAAGGATGAATTTCGGCGTAGTCGTACACATGCGCAGTACCATCATAGCAGGGTCGGACGTGCTATTTGTGATGTTCTGAAATATATATTATAATGGTATCTACATTTTAAGTAGTAACAGGAAATTATTCGATCATGACTTATTAGTGGACAAAATAATAATAATTGCAGGAGATAAATTTGTAAAAATATAATAGTTGAAAATAAAAGTGAAATTTTTTAATGCCGAACCGAACTTGAAAAGTTAACAGTAGAATGATGGAAAGTACTTTCAAACTGTTTTGAATTCTCATTTCAATTAGGATGATATCATCGACACTGTGATGCTTTTGTATTATAATCACATAAATTTCATACACGATTTTTCTCATTATTTTGTAAAGAGCATTTCTCTATACACCTTATTTATTTTACTATAATTCTAAAAATGTGTATTATTTTTCAAAATTGTCTTCTTTTTTATATTTTAACGAGTCTACTTCAACTGGCTTACGTGGAAATTCGTCAATTGTAATCGTTTTCTTCATACAATAAACACATCTATCTCTCTATTCGTCATTTTGACACCCAAAAATTAGTACCTGAAATCATTATTCATTAAATTCTTCCACCAAACATATTTACAAGTTATGGCAACAAAAAATTTACTGGGTGAATTTTTATGTGCTTCAATGTCTGTCATTGTAATGATTAGTGCATTACCCCAGCAAATATGGCCGACCTGTCAAAGTCACGTGTTCTGGAATGGTCTATTGAATACAAAAGTTTTGGATTTTTTTATTTTCAACACCACTGAACATTTTGCGCTAGGAGGTCACGTTTCGCCGCGAATCCCAAAAAACCGTTTTCAACCCCTAAACTGCATTAGTCCGGTGGCAGGAAGGGTTTTCGTGGCCGATGAAGTGCGACGGGATCACCCAAGTTATTGTTATGTATTTGGACCCGCTGAATCCGAATTTCGAGGGTGATAAGCCGTGAAAGCATCCGGAAATTTTTTTTTTTTTCAAAAATGAATGATGCTACAATGTTTTCCATAAAATTCTCTACAAAAAAGGTTTCTACAAGTTTTTCTCCAAAATGCACTGTTTTCCAGTAAAACGTGCTCAAAATTCGACAAAATGCGATTTTCTCAATTTTCAGTGCTCTCTCATTCAGTCACATAATGATATTTTCACGATCACCTTATCCCAAATTATTCATATATGTCTCGACTATGAATAACAAAAAAGATATTCCTGAAAAAATTATTTGTGTGGATTTCCTGGCACTGAATTTCCCGATACGTTCACCTTGCATAAAAGAGGCATTTTTTTATTCGCCAAGATCACGTCGTGGACGAATTTCTTAGAGTGTCAATCAAAAAGAGTTCAAAACATATTTTGTCATGATCACAAAGGATCTCAGTAGCGGAAAAACGGAAAATGTTGCTTACAATTACGACAATTTTCCGAGAAAAATTGAAAAATCGATTTTTTGCCTAAAACAAATAATGTTTTAACATTTTCCATAAAATTCTCCACTAAAAAAGTCCCAACAAATGTTTCTCTAAAATGCACCATTTTTGAATAAAACGTGCTCGAAATTCGAAAAAATGCTATTTTCTCAATTTTTAGTGCTCTCTCATTCAGTCACAAAATGATATTTTCAGGATCATCTTGTCCCAAATTATTCATATATGTCTCGACTATGAATAACAAAAAAGATATTCCTGAAAAAATCATTTGTGTGGATTTCCTGGCACTGAATTTCCCGAAACGTTTACCTCGCATAAAAGAGGCATTTTTTTATTCGCGAAGCTCACGTCGTGGACGAATTTCTTAGAGTGTCAATTAAAAAGGGTTCAGCACATATTTTGTCATGATCACAAAGCATCTCAGTAGCGGAAAAACGGAAAAGTGCAACAATTTTCCGAAAAATTCACTTTTTCGTTGAAAAAAAAATTATCGTACCTACTTTTTGTCAGACACAATTTCTGCCCAAGAATTTTCAAAGGTCTAATGAAAAAATTTAGTTTTATTCAAATTTTATTTTGGCATGTATTACCGCGGTGACAAAAACAAAATGAGCAGCATGAAATTTTTGCTGCCTTACAAACGCATGTATTCCGGGTACAACTTTTGCAAGTACAATTCGGTACCAATTCTGTACTTGGGGGGATCAAAATTTCAACCCTTTGCGGTTTAAGCATAGAGTCTTCTTCAATAAACCCAAAATCCAATGGATTCAAAAGGAAAATATCCTCATCCAAACATGAGTATGATTTTAAACTATGTAAAAAGCTCTGAGAATATGTAATTTAATAATAAATTTAATTGAGAAAATAGCATTTTTTCGAATTTCGAGCAAAATTTTCATGACAAAATATGTGCTGAACTCTTTTTAATTGACACTTTAAGAAGTTCGTCCACGACGTGAGCTTCGCGAATAAAAAAATGCCTCTTTTATGCAAGGTAAACGTATCGGGAAATTCAGTGCCAAGAAATCCACACGAATAATTTTTTCAGGAATATCGTTTTTGTTATTCATAGTCGAGACGCATATGAATAATTTGGGACAAGGTGATCTTGAAAATATTATTATGTGACTGAATGAGAGAGCACTGAAAATTGAGAAAATCGCATTTTGTCGAATTTTGAGCAAGTTTTACTGGAAAACGGTGCATTTTGGAGAAAAACTTGTTGGGACTTTTTTTGTAGAGAATTTTATGGAGAACATTAAAGCATCATTCGTTTTTGGAAAAAATTAGTTTTTTCGATTTTATTTGGAAAATCGTCTATAACAATTTTCCGGATGCTTTCACGGCTTATCACCCTCGAAATTCGGATTCATCGGGTCAAAATACATAAGAGTAACGTGGGTAATCCAGTCGCACTTCATCGGCCACGAAAACCCTCCCTGCCACCGGACTACATCCCCATTTCACCATTTTGAGTATTTTCGTGTTTAAATATTTGTTTTCCTTAAAGTTGGAACCTCAACAACATTTTCCACCTGGTCCTTGCCGGTTACTGTTTTCTTTTTCACAAAAATTATAGGCACCAGTATACATATCGAGTAAAAGAAATGAATATGTAATAATAATAATAAATCGTCTTTATTCATCAAAAAACAGATAAAAATGGGATTTGGTGAAAAGGCGGAGTGTCAGCAGATGCTGTTTTTCAACTTAACCTTTATTGATAAAGTAACAACATTTGCTCTAAAACCATTTTTAACAACTGATGGGCGATGGTAATTTTAAGAAATATTACAATTCTCATACATACCCAACACCACACATGCTAGTGCGAGAACGACAACAACTAACTTCAACATTTTAAAATTGAATTGACTAATTCCAAAGCAGGTCCGTTTATATATTATATATTTTATTCAAATTTCAGTAAAATATCTCAGATTAACATCATCATCATCAATCGTCGAACCCTTGAGATTAAGAAATACCTTGGGTTTGAGATAACAGATTCTATTTCTATGAATAGGAGACACATCACACGTAGGAAAAAATCATCATTCCCAAGCGAATATTTAATTATAACAAGTAAAAAATATATGCAATATGGAACAGCTCTACAACTAACCTGCCTCTAGTAAAATAAGGTTGCTAAAATGAATCACTTGCCATTATCGCGTTAATTTTAGCAACTGTAATCACACTAGCCACTAGTTGATTGGTAAACCACACATAACTAAGTTGCTTTCTTAATTTCAATTTTTTTTTTTTCAAAACCTCCATTCAGATTCAACCTGTTACATTTCATAAAGCTTGTCCTAGCCTAAAACATACAGGGTGTCAATTTGAAAACTTCCCACCCTTAATATCTTCCTTCCAGTAAACAATATGAGTAATCGAAAAAACAGGTCAATTTTATTGTCAAGGGGGACACTTTCACGGACTATTTGTAGCCCTCGTGGTTCAACCCCCTAGGAGGGGTAGATGTTACCCTTAGAATTTTAAATGGGAAGGGGGGACAAGTGGCACATCATTTTGATGGGCGTTCAATTCTTGTTCCAATGGTACCCTGACTTATTATTCTTTGATGAGCATTTTCCGAAAAATTGCGTTCTAAACTAACAGAAGTAATTATTAGAACGCCTATACTGAGATGCATGGTTTGGCCAGAACTGGTTAGAATATTAGGTGGTACCGTTCCAACCCTTTATTAGGGGTAACATTAGCCATTAGCTCCAAACACTTTACATAAAAAAGTAGTCTAATAGTAAAACGTAGATGGTAGTAAAGTTGTGTTTATTAAATGCTGAATTTTTAAGTGTCATCGCAGAAATTGTACAGATAGCCTTCCTTTTTTGCTACTTCTGCTGTAAAAAGTTTCTGTTTTCCGGCAAAAAATTGGTTAGCAAATTTGAACTATGTGGTAGTATTGTGAATACCGTTGTACCTGTTGGGCTGTTTAGGAATTACTTTAATAAGTGTATAAAAGTGTAAAAATGGTTTACATTCTTCAAGACAGAATTGAAATGATTGTAATTTATGGCGAAGTTGGAAAGTGCGCACGAAGGGCGGCATGTCTTTTTAACGAAAGACATCCAAATTGTAATGTAAGTCACCGGTATGTGCTTGATTTGGTGAATAAGTTTTACGAAACTGGTTCAGTGACAAATAAAAAAAGAAATAACCCCAGAGTACTAAATGAAGCAGCTCAAATTGAAGTTTTGGGAACATTTGCTGCAGAGCCCACGAGCTCCTTACGATCAGTATCAGAACAGACGGGAATGTCACGCGAGACTATAAGAAAAGCATTGAAAATGCATAAATTTCATCCATATAAAATGCAGATTCTTCAAGAGCTCCACGAGGATGATTATGATAGAAGAATAGAGTTTTGTGAAATCATGTCTCATCGAGTCAATACCATCCCTAATCTTCTGTTAAACATCTGTTTCAGCGATGAGTGTTCATTTTTTCTGAATGGCAATGTTAATAGACAAAATTGTCGCTATTGGAGTGACGAAAACCCACATATTTTTCGGGAAGGGCATACACAACACCCACAAAAAGTTAATGTTTGGGCTGGTATTCTTGGAAATGCCATTCTTGGTCCATTATTTCTGGAAGAAAACTTGACTGGCAATCTGTACCTTGATATGCTTGAAGAGACTATCGATCCTCTTATAACTCACGAGCTAGAAACTCAAATTGATGCAGAAGGTAATGAACTTTTGCAGGAGGATCTGTTACATTTCCAGCAGGACGGTGCTCCACCTCATTATTTTCTTCCCGTCCGACAGTGGTTAAACGAGAGATTTCCGGGTAGATGGATTGGCAGAAGGGGAGCAGTTGAATGGCCTCCGAGATCACCGGATTTAACACCCTTAGATTTCTTTCTTTGGAGGCATCTTAAATCCGTTGTTTATAAAACACAACCTTCTGATATTGACGAACTTAAAAGACGAATTACAGCAGCATGCCGATCAATTCCTAGTGAAGTTTTCCGTAATGTTAGAGGGGAGTTCGAAAACAGACTGTTTAGAGCAAAATGGACAACATTTCGAACAGCTAATAAGATAAGCGTAAGTAGATTTTATGTTGGAAATGTCTTTCTCGCAAATTAAATTTTATTGTGTAGAAGGAAAATAACCACCAAATAAAAAATCCCATGCGTAATAAATTTATTCCTGTCATTCAAGTGTTGGAGCGGTGCCACCTACTCTTCTAACCATTTTTATTAAAGGGAGTCAATACAATAATGCATCTCAGTATAGGCGTTCTAATAATTACTTCTGTTAGTTTAGAACGCAATTTTTCGGAAAATGCTCATCACAAAATGATAAGTCAGGGTACCATTGGAACAAGAATTGAACGCCCATCAAAATGATGTGCCACTTGTCCCCCCTTCCCATTTAAAATTCTAAGGGTAACATCTACCCCTCCTAGGGGGTTGAACCACGAGGGCTACAAATAGTCCGTGAAAGTGTCCCCCTTGACAATAAAATTGACCTGTTTTTTCGATTACTCATATTGTTTACTGGAAGGAAGATATTAAGGGTGGGAAGTTTTCAAATTGATACCCTGTATAATTACAGGTCGACAAGCGTAAGGATGCCTCTGAGATGCGCAAACGATAGAAAGCGTGAGTAGATGTGCGATTGTTTACGGCTGGTTATCATCGGAATGTACAATCGGGAGAGAAATTTTTCTGCAACACGTAGGAACGTAGGTTCTTATCTGAATTTTCATTAATTCCTAATAATATAATTGTCTGTGATCACTGGACCGTTTACGAAAATTGCATAATTTTCCCGAAGCCATAAGTGTAAATAAAGTACGACTAGAAAAAGAATGCATCGCCACACAATATCAGAAATAGGTAAATAAATATAATAAAGAACACGAGGAACATACTTACAGAAGTTGACTAACAATATAACATGACCTCTGACCACTGCCATATCAGCATTGTCCATGGTAACTTTTGATTTTTTGTTTCTCTTTTTATTTGGAGTTGAGAATTGTTCCGTTTCACCTTTTTCAATTTTATTCATTTCTGAATTAATTTTCAATGCTTCTAACGCAAACTTCCGTTGCGGCAGCAACTCGTTCTTGAACCTTCACAAGAGGAATACTGGTTTTACCTATCATTGCTTCTGCCAGCATAAATTTGATGACATTACTAACAATTTCCCTACTTTGTCCACTCAGAATCTTATTTCTCACTATTCTTTGAAGGCATTTTCAAACACAACAAACTACACTATAACCTATTTAATAATATTTCAAAACTATACACAACACAACCACAACACAAGGATTTCAAATTCAACACACAGGGTGGTATGATTAAAAAGAGTATTTGCTTTTACTTCAAGTTAATGCTCCATTTTGTAGTTTTCACTTCAAAAAAGCAAAGCATTTACTCCACATAACTCTTGAAGTAACACTTAAGTAAGTACTAGTAGCAATTACTCTATACTTTGCTTTATTTACTTCGATATATAGAAGTCAATACTGCAGTAATTACTAATGTTGTCAAGTACTTCCTCCATTTGGGAGTGTTTGGTGTAGTTTTTAAGAAGCTACTCATAGACTAACTTCATATCTTCAATGGAAAAGGTGTTATGGTTTTTTTATGAATTATGGTAGGAAAAGGATGGAAATGTGTGAACGTAGAACGTATGGGGAGATATAATATAGAAAATTATTTCGGTATGTCAATTATTTCAGCTATATTGCTACTATTAAGCTCTGTACTTTCAGGTTCATTTAAAACAATGTTGAACGGATAGCTGAGAATTCTTAGGAAATTATATTCAGACGAGGGGAGCAGCTTCATCAAATTTAACGAAAATGGAGGTATTTTCTTGGGCGTTCTTGGTATACGCTTCAGCGGGTGATTCAGCTGCTTTCTCTTTTTCTGCTTTGATTGCTGGAGTTTGCCGTTCGTCAAAAAGTATTTTTACAATCTTCCAATAAAATAACGAATGCCATCTGAAGTACTTCAACATTTTCAGCAACCTCGGCACTTGGTTCAACACTATCATTTCTCTCACTCATGAGTATTACGTAGCACAGAACAAACAACAACAATCGAACCAATCACGTCCTAGTATTTACTACTAGTTTATACTTCTAACCTAAGTCAACACTTCCCATCGAAGAATTTACTTTATGTAAAACATTATACTACACAAAATACTAGGAAGTAAAAGCTCTTACTTGAAGTACAAGCAAATACTCTTTTTAATCATACCGCCCACAATCGGAATAACGCCACAATAATTTTATTCCACTGACTGTACACTCACGACGTTAACTGCTTGAATAATGCAGAGCAATTGAGCTCCTGCCCCACTCCAGGGTTGTGTCTACTGCGCAACCAATTCTCGGAGGCATCCTTACGTTTGTCGACCAGTACACCTAATTAATTTATTTTTCCTCGTATTCACAAATCTGTTTAATGTTCTTCAATGGAAATAAAATCGTTCATTAATAGGGGTCATTAATCAACGATTTGTTATCAGTGCATGATTTCGAGAAATCGTCCATTAGTGACCCATATTAATGAACGATTCATCATTAATTGTTGCATGGGCAACCAAACATAAACGAATTCAGATGTGATGGACGCTAAAATGGATATTGACGCACGGTTCTTACGGAAAATGGGTCCCAGTCGAATTGGCTGAAAATTTAGTATAATGTAGTTTATGATGTCCTGATCAAATGTCTCCATGGGTACGAGATTTTGAGATACAGGGTGTCTGTCAAACATGAAGAGGCAGCGTTGTTACTTGCCTTTTGTTACATACAGTTAAGGATAATGATTGCAATTTTAATATTGTCGACACGAGTTATAGTGAAAAGTTCCAAGACTCCGTATGCAGAGTTATTAATAATTACATAATGATGTCGGGGCGTGACGCAGTGGTTAGAGCGTCCGACTCTGAGTCGAAAGGTCCGGAGTTCGAACCCTGGTTGGGCTGGGATTTTTTAATTTAATTTAACAGATAAAATTATTAAAATCTCGTGGCTTGACTAGGGTGAGTCCTGCACGATTCACTGTTGCGTTCCAATTAACAGTGCTGCTCCTAAAGTGGCGTTTGGAGTTAGTAACAAGGCCTATAAAGAACACATGGCTAATAACCATAGCAGTCGATGCCAAAACACCAAAGAAAAAAAAATTACATAATGTTTATGCAATTCTTTGAACAAAATCAGTCAAACGCAAAAGCTCGTAGACCTGCAAAATAGGTAAATATCATTTGATTTTGATATTGCGTGATCTAAGATTACTATTATACAGGGTCACCCAAAATTTTCCGTTTTAGAAGTTTTTTTTTTATTTTTTAGGAACATGTTCGTACAAATTAATCATAAAGTAGAAAATTTAATAGAAATGGTCAATATTTATGTCTATTTGTTGCATCTTATACAGATCCTGGTCCTTAAAAATTGTTGATGCATACCACAAAAATCACACGAAATTATCGTTATGTGGAAGGTATCGCGACTTCCGAGCACCAGATTTACAAGTGGAGTAATATCGATCTAAGGCTTTTAATTATTCATCAAGCATTTATAATATGTGTATAAACATTCAATTCATTAATAATAATAATAATAATCTTTATTAATCCTTTCAGACAATGGATGTATAGGACAGGTCAATAAATAGGTACGACAGTAACAACAAATAATAAAATAAAAAACACAATTTGCTAAAATGTGGTATGCTAGCTTTAACCTAGTTCCCTATCTGTCATAAAATCTCCTATGCTGTAGTAGCATTTGGACGTTAGTAAAGACTTAACTTTATTCTTGACTGAATTCACGTCAAGCTGCTGAATGCTTTCAGGCAAATGATTGTAAAACACCATTCCTTGATAAGTAGGGCACCCTTCAAATTTAGCAGTCTTATGTGATAGAATGCTTAAAAGGCTTCTGTTTCTAGTGGGATAGTCATGGTAGTGAGAGTTTGTTTGAGAGTTTGTTTTGAGTTTTCTAATGTTGTCTTTAACATACAGCAAGCACTTCAATACAAATAGACAAGGAAATGTTAATTCCGTAGGCGACAAAATGATGCTTACAAGATTAATTAGGAGGCAAGTTATTCTTCAATTATTCTTTTTTGCGTTACGAAAATTCTGTGGTTATTGACAGAGTTTCCCCAGAGGATAACATTATACGACATATGACTATAAACAAGTGAATAATAAACTGTCAGCAATGACTCCACTGGCAGAGAGGATCTCAAATGCATTATACAGGGTGTTAATTAAGTACGTTGACAAACTTCGGGAGGTGATTCTTTGAAGGTTTTCAGGACGAAATGTTCATATAAACATATGTCCCAAACGGCTTGGTTTTCGAGATACAGGGTGATAAAAATACATTTTTTTTAAGATTTTTTAGAGTTAACTTCGACATTTTCTACAATAATCAGTTCAAATTAGGCAAGTACAATCCATTCAATAGTACGCACGATACAAAATAATGCATTTCTCAAATAATTCACAGGGTCCTCCTTTTTTCAGAGTCAAGCTTTGTTCAACCCTTCAGAATTTTTTTTTCCGCCGCCACTGACATATTATGAGAAAGGAATAATGAATGTTGTTTCATTTAACATCTTTTTGCTCTCTTGATGTTTTTCATTTACTTGTACGGTTCAGGAGTTACAATGAAAATATTAACGAAAACATTTTCCAGTAACGCATAACATAAAGAAATTTGATAAGCAAATAATCTAACAAACTTGAAGGGTGATTCTTTGAAAGGTTTCAAGATGAAAAGTTCATATAAACATGTCCCAAGCGGCTTGGTTTTCGAAGTACAGGGTGATCAAAATACATTTTTTAGGAGTTTTTGGAGTTTACTTCGAAATTTTCGACAATAATCGATCCAAATTAGTTCAAATTGGACAAGTACAATCCATTCAATAGTGCTCATGATATAAAATAATTCATTTCTCGAAGTGTCATTGCCACCAAAGATTAGCGCGTGACGCAATACGTCATTTTGTTCTCATTACACAAATAGCTATTTTCTGCTCGTGTAGAGAAAATGTAATGTTATGGAGCTCCCATACATTTTTTACCATAACTCAGGTTGAATATGTATTGCACAAAGTTAATTATGGCAAAATAATTTTGGACATTTTCAATAGTGAATAACTTTATTATCAAATACTAGAGCAAAGTAACATAAATTCCCTAGGAATAAAATTAAGTTCAGAAAAGGACCATTATTGAAATTGATATGTCAGAGCAGCTGCTGGAAATGGCCACCGCCAACTTCAATGCATGCGTTTATGCGCCTAACCATAGACTGGCGGACACGCTCAAAAATACCAGGAGTGTTTCTTATAATTCCGCATGACTCCTGTATGCGATTCCTCAAGTCTTCTTCACTTTGAACTGGAGTTCGGTACACTAATGAGTTAAGGTGCCCCCAGAGGAAAAAATCAAGTGGATTCATATCGGGTGACCTTGGTGGCCAAAGTTGTGGCCCACCACGCCCAATCCAGCGATCAGAATAATTCTCATCTAAATATTGGCGTGCAACCAATCTGAAGTGTACTGGAGCACCATCATGCAAAAACCAAATTCCAATTCTTTCCCTCAGTGGGATCTCTTCTAGGAGTCCAGGTAAGATGAATTCAAGAAAATGTCAATAATGGTCACCATTGAGTCTATGAGGCAGAAAATGTGGCCCGATAAGGAAATTCCCTACAATTCCAACCCAAATGTTGAATATAAGCGAAATGCGGATGTAATTAATAGCGGTTGAAGTTGAAATAGCACTCACCAAATCCTTCCAGAGACGAATTAATGAGTAGGTAACTTCTTCAACTCTTGTGCAGACTGTATTGCGGTTTATAAAGCGGCTGGCGATCGACTCGTTTTCTGAACGTCACACTGACATTCAATGACAAATCAATGATCTTCATCTGCCTAGATGCAGCTTATCTAATTCAATGAAAGTACTATTTTATAAAGGGTTAAATCAATTCAATAAGTTACCTCAGGATATTAAAGACAGCAAAAGTTTATATATGTTCAAAGCCAAACTTAATGATTATATAAAATTGAATAATATATTACAATGATTACTCTGTACTTATATATTTATCTAGTTATTTATTACGTATCAATGCTAGTTTTCCAAAATGTAAATAAGTAGTTTTTCAGTATATAATATCTATGTATTACTTGAATTTCATGTGTATTGATGTATTGTTTGTATATTAGGATTTCCTCCTATTAAAAAAAAATAAATAAATAAACATTCATCAAATTCTAACAATATCCAGAAACTCCCTTCTATTTTCAATTATACTCTGTATATCAACTGATGCAATTTTTATCGTGGTCGCGTAGCAAGCAATAGGGAATATGTATTTGTTTTTATTTGTTTAATCAATTTTTTACTTCGTTACAACATAGTAAAAAATATAAATACGGTTGAAAGTATTGGAATTAATTTTTAAAATAAAATATAAAATATCGAATCAATTTGAACTATTTGAACGTCTCCATTTTCGCGCGCTGTGGATGACGTCACATGACGCTATCACACGGAGAAAACTCGGCCAAGTAAATTGTTTACTTGAAAAAAAGTCAATTGTGGGTACTAAATTTTACCTACGGTGGGAATATGAGATAATCATAGTAAGCGAAACAATGTTTCTGAAAGTGTGTTCCTACCGTAACTCATCAGAATACTTTGCGAATTGGAATATTTTCCATGATCTATGGCTATAGGTGCACACTAAACTAATTGTAGGTATAATGATACATACCACTACTAAATGGTTTGTCTGAAAAAACTTCACTTGGTCTAAGCCATCTCAACAATAACGTCAATCGATCAAGTCGATTGGGTTAGTGATCAATTCACCAATGCTTAGTTAACTTTTTCGGTTCGGGCACGTTCGGATGTTTCCGCAAAATTATTCTGTTGCGAAAACTGCCTCACAAGCCAATGAGATGCGCTTGGCAGGTTCGCTCCTTGAACTTGAAGGCGGGAATTGGAATGGCTTCATAATGAAAGTTAGAATGAAGTAACTGGTATTAGGATTGTTTCGATTCACTTCTTTGTCGCACTTGGAATAGAATAGAGTATTAAGGCAGTGGCATTCATTTGTATTCTTCATATTTAGTTTGGATCGACCTTATTGTTTTGCTGTTGAAAAATGAAGCCTGGAGGAAAAAAATCCATTGTTTGGGAACATTTCGATAAAATAGGAAATAATCAGGTTCAATGTCAAGTATGCAAGAAACTTATGAAATTCTTTGGTAACACTACCAATTTGCAACAGCATTTAAAACGTATTCATCCTACCCTTTCTTCGTCAGCTCCTGAAGCCACTAGCACTAATGTGGGCGAAAATTGCGTGACCGGAAGCAATAATGGCAAAAATAATAAGATGCAAGCTGCCGTGGATGGCGATCCACATAATATTGCAGGGCCGTCTTCCGCCGTTTCTGAAAATTCAAGTTTTCAACCCCCTTTGAAGCGACAGAAAGTGAGACAAATGAAACTTTATGGTGCGCCCACTACTCAATTGAAAGAAAGTGATGTTGAAAAAATTGATAATGCTCTAGTCAAGATAATAACCAAAGATTATCAACCCCTGTCGATTGTAGAAGATGAAGGATTTGTTGAATACACCCAACTTTTGGAGCCCCAGATAAACTTCCCAGCAGAAAAAAACTCTCCTACGAAATTCTTCCGAAGCTTTACTCTCAGGAAGTTAGTAAATTGAAAACCATGCTTGATGATATACCAAGTGTTTCTGTTACCACCGACATCTGGACTTCTGACAGTAACAGGAGTTACATCACAGTTACTTGTCACTTCATTCATCATCATCAGTTCCACTCACACACTTTATCAACTGAAGAAATACCCGGAAGCCACACTGGAGAACATATTTCTACGGTCCTGAAAAACATTTTTTGCAAGTGGAATATTCTTCACAAAATAACAACTGTTGTTTCGGACAATGGTTCCAACATCAAATGTGCGATAAAGGAATTTTTGAAAAAATACCACCATCCTTGCGTGGCACACACTTTGAATCTGAGTGTGAATGATGCCATTAATAACAATCCCGAGTTCCAGTACATTTTGAAAAAATGCAAAGCAATTGTGGGACATTTCAACCACAGTGCCTTATCTTGCAGCAAACTCAAATTGGTGCAGGAACAGATGGGTTTGCCAGTGTTGAAAGTGAAACAGGACGTTGCCACAAGATGGAATTCCTCTTTTATAATGTTGGAAAGGTTAGTTAAACTAAAAGATGCTCTTTCTATTACTATGACGAAAATTGAAAAGGCTCCTGAATTTCTGGATGCTGGTGAATGGGCGGTAGTGGAAGAGGCAATATCAGTTTTAAAACCGCTGGAGGTGATGACTACTGCCTTATCGGCTGATAAGTATCCTACGTCATCAATAGTTATTCCACTAGTGAGGGGGTTTCAATATTCCCTGAATAAATTAGAAATAAAATCGAACATTTGTATTGTACTGCGAAATAATTTGATTACATCCGTGAGCCGGCGACTGGGGACATTAGAAAACAACAAAATTGTAGCTAAAGCTTTATTTTTGGACCCACGTTTCAAAAAACTGTTATTTGCAAACGAGTCCAACGCTGATTCAGCACAAAAATGGGTAACAGAAGAGTTGTGTTCAATAATTGATGCCAGAAATCGGGTAGTTGAACAGGAAAACACAGCTAGTGAAAACAACGCCACTAATGTCAGCAATGTCGATCCTGTCATTCCTGTCTCGACTGAAAATACGGAGGAAATTGACATTTGGGAATATTATGACGGTATGGCAGCAAAGGCAAAGTCGTTCTCTACCCCAACAAGTGTTGTAACATCGACCATTAGACAATATTTGGAAATGCCGCTTTTTGATAGAAAAAAAAATCCTTTCGAATTCTGGCATAAACATGAAACAATATTTCCCGAACTACACGAGCTAGCGATTAAATACCTGTCCATTCCGGCAACTTCAGTGCCTTCAGAAAGAGTATTTTCAAAATCGGGGCAGCTTACTAATTTAAGAAGGAATCGCCTCTCCCCTAAACGTTTAGACGAAATTTTGTTTTTGAATAGTATGCAATAGTAGTTTCAGATACGAATATAACACTGTTTTTATTATAATTTATTTTTATTTTTGTGAGAATTTATTTTTTGTTTATGTTTTCAATACAGTTTAAACCAACATTATCTTTTATTTTATTGTTCGTTACGTTTTTGTACAGAATATCAAAAGTATTCGAAAGTTATTATTGCAATAATTTTGGTATAAAATTATTCAAATTCCTGAATATTTTGAACCCAAACCTGTACCTCAACAGTCAACATCCTACAAATCTTGAAACGTAGGCCGGGCCGGCACTGATGAGCAGTACGAGCACAGCGCAAGACTCTCGATACCTAACCTACTGCTTTCGAATCGAATGTTTCGCTCACTACTCGGCCTCGGCATTCGCTTCTCTTTCGGAGCTCGATGTTTGTTTACTACTACTACTTCATTTGAATGAATCGTTCGAGCGTTCGGCATTCGATTTTCTTTGCATTCGAATGATCTGAATCATTCGAATGATTGCATTTGAATAATCGATATCTCGAATGATTTCAATAATCGAATGACCGATTATTTTTAATTCGAATTAGCCCATCACTACAAGCCACGGCGTCATTCCGTCATTTTATCCACATGTAGCGTCATGTTATGAGTGTGATTGTTGCCGGCATCATATATATGCATGTTTATAGTAATGAAATTCTCGTAAGTGTTTTATTTATGAATAGTTTTCCAGTGAGTTAACATGTAATTTTCAAATATTTCTAGTGTTATAGGATGAAAATTGTAAGTATGTGACAATTTTATACTTTGATCTATTCAGAATCATGCAATAATCTAATATGTCGAGGACTATTGTCAAAGATAGAAAAAAAATCATTCTTGATAATAATAGTCAATCGATTATTTCATATTTTGAAATGATTTAAAGTATATTTTTCTATGATGCAATTTTCATCCACTTACAAACACATTCTTGAAAGTGACCATAAAGGCTACTCAGAGAAAACGATTCAA
Source organism: Chrysolina oricalcia (assembly GCA_944452925.2). Classification (NCBI taxonomy): domain Eukaryota; kingdom Metazoa; phylum Arthropoda; class Insecta; order Coleoptera; family Chrysomelidae; genus Chrysolina; species Chrysolina oricalcia. The sequence goes on along the minus strand of OX101814.2, from coordinate 9,109,599 downwards.
GTACATTAAACACCAATGACAAGAGAAATGCTTATTTACCGGGTATTGAAAATTATACCAAAGATAGGTCAAAATGAAAGTAGAGGCTGAAAAATTATAGATTGAGTTCACTTGGGGTTACTAATCAACGTACTAATAATAATGCACCTATATTCCACCCATAAGTGAACAATTCATTTGGCATTAGTAAAGAGGACAATAGAGGGTATTAATCTGAAATATATCAAAATAGGTTAGTAGTGGTAAGTGTTCATTTCCAGGAACACAATTTTTTCAGTGGTAATTAACTTGTTTATTTGTCCCATATAGTATTCAAGTTTTTACTTGTGGATATTCAAGTTTCACTAATGGTTAATGATTTTTTTTCTCCGTGCAGTGTTGTTCTTCTTCAGTGTCGTTCTTCTTCAGTGTCGTTCGTTGAGACGTACTCTGATTGCTCTACTTGCTTGAAGTTGATATTTTATAAAAGAGTAAGACAAATGCAGAACAAGTGTTAGAGAGAGATGAACATATGTGAAAGTGATCTCGATCAACCAGAGCAGTCTTCAATGAACCATGAAGCCATGACAATGTGGCATTACCGGCTCGAAAGCTAGGAACTGCTTATTTTTATATCGAGGCACACGTCCCTTATTGGTCCTAATATTTCAGGAAAAGAGGGTTTCATACGGTGAATGAAATTATCGGGGGTAATACCATGAGTACTCGTAATACTTTCGATAGTAATTCTGTCAGAAATCAACGAGATCAAATTGATTGGTAACACCACGAGTCCTTTGAGACGAGATTAAGATTTCTGACATAATTATCGATAGTATTGTGAGCACGAGTAGTATTTATTAAGATAATTTCATGAACCAACAAAATAAAAAAAGTTCCATTCCCTTATATGCCTAGTCCTTTATGAATAAACCTTGAAACCTTGACATTCTGATTTGAAGTAGTATTAGTGTAATATAAATTGTGAAATGAATTGGAAGTTAGATTTTATGTGTAAAATAAAATCGTTCAGACCGTTTTCATTATTGAAACATCATTGAATCAGTTACAAATAATCGTTTATTAAATTACACGTAATTACTTAAATTCCTGTCTTTTGTTTGATCCACGCCCTGGCGGATGACACCTTCACGTAAACACCAGGGTAATCGTCTCTAGCACACCCAGTTCCCCATGAGACCACTCCGACAACTTCTCCATTGAGTACAGCCGGGCCTCCGGCATCCCCTAGGCAAAAATCCTTTCCACCAATTCCAAGCAGTCCAGCACAGAACATTTGATTGGTTAATTGGGATTCTGAGTAAGCCTTTAGGCACTCTTCTCGAGATAAGGTCGGAATACTAACACTGCGGAGAATGGTAACGATAGATCCGCTAGGTGAAGTGGAACCCCACCCAGTTATTGTGAGAGATTCATCATCAGGAACAGTTTGTCCTTCGGCTGGGAGAACAGCAGCTCTTGCATTGGCATCGGTAACAGGAGATTTCAATTTTATGAGACCTATATCGTAGTTGTGAGTGAATTGTTGGTACTTGGGATGACTGATAGTTCTAGCCACTTTGACTGATTGACCTCCAGAATTCCATATGGAAGAGCCTGCGCGAATAGTCTTGGCAGAATCACTGTATAACTTCAGGCACTGAGCGGATGTGACGACCCAAGTGTTAGAAATCAAAAATCCACCACAGAAATGAGAACCGTCAGCTTGAAGTGATATTTGCCATGGAAAAGTTGTGATATTGGCTTCGTTACCTCCGATGATTCTACCACCCGCAGGAATTGGATGTTTGGATTTCGGAGCGGCTAAAAAAAGAGAACTATTAGGCTGGTGCCAAAAATGGATTACATAAGCCACTCTTCCACTACAACCTGTAAAATAGGTTTATTCTTCGGCAAATCTTAAACAGAAAACAACTACTGCCCTCTACGACCTTTGAATTATATCTGTTAGATCTTGGCAAAGTTTTCTACAAGAACTACTTTAATCATCATAGCTGGAATTATTTTTCAATTTCCCTACAAATGCAGAAGTGCTTTTTCTGTTTGGGATAAGTAGCCTTCGCTGATGATTGGCAAGAACCATGAAAGCGGTAAGGAAGTGTTCCCCCAATTATATCGAGGCGTATTCATAAAAGTATAAGCGGAATCAAATAGGCAGTTGTTACTAGTTTGATCCCATAGTTCTACACCTATGAATGAGGGCACATCAGGATTTCTATACATCTTATCTGTACCATATCCTTTATTTAATATTCGCCAATGACTTGATCAATTTTCTCACTAAAACCTCTCCAGTACATGTAACTTGTTATGCAGATGACACTAATATTTTAATTTTAGGAAATAATAACACCTGAAACTAACCACAGAAAATACGTATCTTCAAATACTAACATTGGCTAAAATAAACAATCTAAAACTGAATAAAACAAAAACTAATAAAATAACGTCCTCTTGTCATGGACAGCAACAAGAATTTCCCTTTTCAAAAATACGGAAGAAGAAGTCTCTATTTCTGAATCTGTAAGTATATATAGACCTGGATCCCACGCTTATTTTCAAAAATGATTAGTAACAGGCTGAATCTTCCTAAGTAGCTTCATTTTACCGAGACGCCCAACTTTTTCCTCAGAACGAAATGTTCATGTGAACATGTGTCCGCAAATGTTTCGTATACGAGAAACAGGGTATTGAAGTTGAAATGTTAAATTCAATTATTTTGAATAACTTTTTGTATAAAATTTGGTAAACGGGGATTATTTGAAGTAGAAATCGAAATTAATTTTTATGTAGAACTCAGAGGGCCATTTTCACCGAAAGACATTGAATGTGTGAGAGGTCCTTTGATGATAGTTGCATAAATTGTTGTTTAAAATTGATTTTTCCGATAACCAGATGTCATTCCCTTACGAACGACAGCCCTCAAAAGTCGAAACTTGTGCGAGCCAACGATTAACGAATTCTTACTTTTTATGTACTATTCCACTTTCTCGGGCCATCAGAGAAATATCTGCAGTCGCTGGGCTTCGAACCCACGACCGGCGACCAGAATGGATAAAAGATCGGTACTTTAACTACTTGGCCACTTACCCCCGTATAATATAATTTCTTCTTTCGAACTGGACTTTTTGAGGCCTCTGGACACACCATACATCCTATTTTACCGTGGAGCAGATTTTCACAATTCGTCTGACCTCTTTGAAAGTTTTAAATTATAAATTTCAGCTTTTCAGACGATGTGGTATTGTAGACTTTTCCGGGTTTCCCTGCATCCGTGAAAGCGAATGCGCCATCATTTAAGCCGCCCCGGAGGGCAGATTGATTATTTCAATGTTTTCACTTTGTTATTGTTGTTTTCGATATGTTTGTAAAAATTATGAACGCTAAACAAAATTTTACAGTTTTTTCATAAACTTTTCTCGTAAATTATGATATTTTTGAATTGAACAAACAATAATAAATTGAAAATAACAATACTTTACGAATAAAAGTATATGAAATTAGCTAAACCACAATTTCAAAATAATTCGTTATTTTGAATAATTTTTGTAGGACTAGCGATACCTACCCGTTTTTTTTGTAGGACACTGTATTATTTTGGTGAAGGATACACTAACCTTTTATGTGTTATCGTTGTCCTACAGTTACTAATACATTTTTTACCATGGAATTGATAATTTCGGAGCGTAGGACTGGGAACACCTACCATTCAATTTGTAGGACAATATGACCATTCAATTATACAAATATTAACCAAGCAACGGTAAAAAAATCCGCTTGTTATTAATGAATTTTTATGACCACGTCATTGGTACATGTTGGGAGTGGGGGACTCTTCAGTCCTACCATCCATTTTGTAGGACAAAAGTTTTTTCGAGTACTTTATCGAATTATCTCGAGGTTCAACTGAACTAATTGTTATTAATGACTTTTTTGCACTCACCAAATCGACATGATGGACGCCTGCGCATTTTATTAGCTACCACTATCAAGAATTTTCGTAGAGGAAAAAGTTGGGAGCCTCGGCAAAATGAAGCTACTCAAGAAGATTCAGCCTGTTATTAATCATTTTTGAAAATAGGCGTGGGATCCTGGTATAATATGCTGGGAAATACAATATTAGACTCTAAATTACAATGGAGTCCACACATCGACTCATTTTTGTCTGCTCATTGAAGCTAGAAAGTAATATCAACATTATATTATGCAAATTTCTATTCGCACATGCGATATGGTATTCTGAACTGGGGAAGGAGCTCTTCCGTCAGTAGAGTTTTTATCCTTCAGAAATATGCTGTGAGAATCATTGCTAAACTGAGATACAGGGATTCCTGCAGAGATTCGTTTAAAAAACTCAATATATTAACTCTAATTGGAACATATATCTTAGGAGCTTGTACTTATACTTATAGGAATAGAATCTTGTACACGAGAACTAGTGTATCACATACAGTACTTCTCACAGGGCACAAAACATAGGTAGAGTTAGAGCAATTGATAATTTTCCGGCCTATTTTCAAACTTTTCAACAAATAATACTCAAATCTGACGCAATGTACGTCCTTAAAAATACCATTTGACAATTTGCACTTCCTCAGCAATTTCGTAAACCATGTTCAACAAATGTTATTACTTCTTTGAATGAACTACCTATAAGTGTCTTTGCTAGATACTTATTAGGATGTAACGATGACAGTTATTTGTCATCGTGAACAGCGAAACCGAAAACTGCGAAAACTGAATGGGTTGGACGATAGTTAATTGGTCATATCCTCTCTCCAATGTTCGCAGTGCTGTGAGATGATCTGTATACATAATACCACTAATACCAGATTTAGAGACCTGTTGCTGCCTGTTGCACATCGCACTGACTTGTATCAGAAAAGTTTTGAATACATAAGGTGTAAATAATAATAAATAATAATACATTTATTATCCACTCAATTTACATACCTACATATTTCATATAGCAAGATTAACAATGGAGAATTGGCTATAATTGGTTCAGTGGACAATTCATTTCTTTGAATTTATGTGAAATATGATGGTATTTTCTGATTCCGTGAACAAGCCATAAACAAGTTTTGGAGCTTCTGAATTCATCTGCTCTGGATATCATCTATACATGGTCCATATAACGTATCACAATGATTTAGGTGCGACAGCACAAGTGAATCACATAAAAGTTTCTTCACATCAGATGATATAAATTGCCTTTGGGAATATATCATCTCCAGAGTTGCATAAGCAATGTTCAGTTCAGATGATATGTTCTTCAAATCTTAATTTTGTGTCAATTATGAGACCTAAATTTTTGCATTGTGTTTTAAACGGTATTCCAATGCCACCAATTTCATGTTATCACTGATTTGATTTCGAATACTATCACTGCAAAATATTAAAGTTGATGATTTATTGGGATTAATTTTCAATGAATTATTTATTGAAATATTGAATATCTGATTTAGATCTGTATTGATGGCATTGATTGCTTCAGATATATCAGAATATAGGAAAGTAAAATACAACTATGTATCGTCCGCATGAAGGTGATAATCACAAACTTTAAACGAGTTTGGAAAATCTGATGCATATGAAATAAAAAATAACGGGCCCAATATACTACCTTGTGGGACCCCAGAAATTATTTCCAACAGTGCAGATGAGTCAGTACCAATAACTACAGTTTCCAAGTATGATGAAGTAAGTGAACCCCGACATCAAAATGATAATATTTCAGCATTGCCAGCAGAATATTATGATTTATCGTATCAAACGCCTTAGAATAATGTAGCAATATCAATTTTGTTATTTTGTCACAATCGATGGCACTAGTTATGTCATCAACAACATCGGCAAGTGCTGTAGCACAGCTGTACCCCCTTCTGAAACCCGATTGCTTCACAGGTAATACATTTTTATCATCAAAAAATTTCCTCATTTGCATATCCGTAATTCTCTCAAAGATCTTTGAGAAAACTGGTAGAATACTGATTAGCCTGAGATCACCATAGTTATTGGGTGTGCTATCTTGGGTAATGGTATTGCTTTCGCAAATTTCCATATTGGTGGAAAATAGTTTTTCAATAAACACCCGTTGATAATATGAGCAATGAGTAAATGTTTCAATAATCTTCCTGATGAAATAAAAAATGTGTCAATTGTTCATATATTAAAAAAAAGAATAGGCTATTGATAATCGAGAAGAATTGTTATATTCTTGAGGAGTTTTTTAATTAGGCTAGTGTTTCTTTGTATTTATCTGTAGCGTTTGTTTTATATGGACTTTAATTTCTTGGTTCTTTTTTTCTTTAATTCTGATGTCTTTTCAGTTTACTTGGACGTATTTGCCAATTATTATATTTATACAATTTATTGTTCTTATATAATTTAATTGGAAAATAAAGATTTATTATTATTATTATTATTATCGAACAAAAGCAATGAATATGTAAATATTTAGTGATAAAGTTACAATAATTGCTCTAAAACCATTTTTAACAACTGGACGATGATTTCAATAAATATTACAATTCTAATACATACCCAACACCACACATGCTACTGCGAGAATGACAACTAACTTCAACATTTTGAAATTGAATTAACTAATTCCAATAGAGATCCGTTTATATATTATATATTTTATTCAAATTTCAGAGAAATCAATTGTCGAACCCTTCAGATTAATGAATACCTTCTGTTTGAGATAACAGATTCTATTTCAGTGAGTCAGGGACACATTCCACGGAGATAAAAATCATTATTCCCAATCGAATATTTTATTATAAAAGGTAAAAAATACAGATCTTACTTCTCATGGAAACATCCCCGTATCTTCCGTAATTTCCTACGTAAAACCATGAAATTTCCAGGATCGATAGATATACTAGAAATAAACTCACTGCACGGAAATGGTCGTTCTACGTAATAAACACTGCACGCCAGCAGCGAAGGAACCACCCATTATTCCATCGCCGCTGGCGTGCAGTGCATATCATGTTGGATGGCCCCTTTTGGGCAGTGAGCATTCCTAGTGTATCTATCGATCCTGGAGATTTCATGGTTCTACGTATAAAATTATGGAAGATACGGGGGTGTTACCGTGAGAAGTGAAACAAATTCGATTTTATCAGGACTGAAATTTTTTCAGGGAATAGGTGTATCTGTAGTAAGTTGGTAGTCCTGATCACGAATCAGAAGGAATTTTGAGCCTATTTTGCCCCTATCATGTTTAACCTTAAAATTGGGTTGTTCCATCGCGATTGGCGGGCAGTGTATATCACTTAGGCCAACCCCATTCAGGTTGGTAGGTGCATTTGTAGCAGTTCCATCGGTCTTGAAAGTTTCATCATTCTACCTCAATTATTACGGAAGATACAGGGGTGTTTCCATGAGAAGTGAGAAAAATTCGGATTTTTCAGGACTGAAATTTTTTCAGGGAAAAAGTGTATCTGTAGTAGGTTGGTAATCCTGATCACGAATCTGAAGGAAATTTGAACCTGTTTTGCCCCCTAGTATGTTTTACCGTAAAAATGGGTTGTTCCATCGCGAGTGGCAGGCAGTCTATATCACTTAGGCCAGCCTCATTCAGGTGGTATGTGCATTTGTAGTATTTTCATCAGTCCTGAGAGTTTCATCATTCTATCTCAACTATTACGAAAGATACGGGGGTGAGAAGTGAGACACACTGTAAATACAATATGTGACAGCTTTCCAACTAACCTGCCACTATAGACCAGTGCTGATGCATTTGAGTTAAAAAAGTATTAACAGCATGATACCTACTGGAAGAGGAGCAAAATATTGTTCGAATGACAGGAAAAATAAATTGCGAACTCCAAGTGTTATCTTTATAAAACACCGCTGTGTCATCAGCGTAACTGACAATTTCTCCACAAGTGCGCAGATTAAAAAGATCGTTCACATGAATGCTAAAAAGAATAGGTCCCAAGATCGTTCCTTAAGGTACTCCATATTCAATCTCCTTTGGTTGGCTCAGCTTTCCTTTGACTTTAACATACTGAACCCTACTCTCAAGGTAATTTTTCATCAATTTGTGGCTAAAACCAATCCTTTCGAGTGAATCTAGTAGGTCTGGATAACTCACGGAATCAAAGGTCAAAGGATCAACAAAAATGCAGATTGCTGTTTTTTTTTCGTCCAAGGCTTTAAACATTTTAGAAGTTAGTTTCGCAATCGCTTCTTGTGTTGACATATTCTCTCTAAAACCGAGTTGATTGTCCGAGATTAATTTATATCGATTTAAGTATGCGTTCAGTCTCACTTTTATTAGCTTTTCGATTATTTTGGAAAATATTGATAGTTTTGAGATGGGTCTATAATTATTAGGATTCGTTTTGTCCCCCGACTTTTAAATCGCTGTTATGACTGCGACTTTCAATACTGTTTTGAAGTAACCATTTTCTAAGCATTTGTTGAAGATGTGACAGAGAAGAGCGGTAATAAAATCTACAATCTCTTTTAGCGTTTCAGCACTAATACCGTCTATTCCAGGAGATTTATTATTTTTCAGCGCTATAATTATACGAGGGCTGTTTGGTAACTCCGTGACTAAATTGAATAAAGAAGAAAAAAATTGGCAAATAAGCGTTTTATTTTTCAACATAATCTCCTTTTAGATCAATACATTTAGTCCAGCGTTTTTCCAGTTTTTTTATTCCTTCCAAATAATAGGTTTTCTCAAGGCCCTCAAAATAGGCGTTTGTTTCGGTTATAACCTCTTCATTCGACCCAAATCTCTTACCACCCAGCCATTTCTTCAGGTTTGGGAAAAGAAAATAGTCGCAAGGGGCTAAATCTGGAGAATATGCTGGATGGGGTAGTAGTTCGTAGCCCAATTTATGAATTTTTGCCATAGTGACTACACACGTGTGCACTCGTGCATTGTCTTGATGAAGCAGCACTTTTTTTTTCGCTAAATGTGGTCGTTTTTGCCTCAAATCAATATCGAATCTGTCTAAAAGCTCTGAATAATATTCGCCGTTGATCGTTCTACCCTTCTCTAAGTAATCTATATGAATGACACCGCGTGCATCCCAAAAAACTGTGGCCATAACCTTGTTGGCTGACAGACGCACCTTAGCCTTCTTTGGTGCACGTTCACCAGTTGACACCCACTGTTTTGATTGTTCCTTGGTCTCTGGGGTATTGTGATGGATCCATGTTTCGTCTACGGTTATATAACGGCGTAAAAACTCGCCCGGATTGCGATTGAACTTTGCCAAACACTCCTTTGAAGTGGTCACACGGTTGCGCTTGTGGTCGAGTGTGAGCAATCGCGGCACCCATCTCGCGGATAGCTTCTTCATGTCCAAATATTCATGTAAAATGTGATGTACTCGCTCAGTTGAGATGCCTACAGCCTCAGCTACCTCACGTACTTTTATTCTCCGATCGTCCAATATCATTCCATGGATTTTATCGACGATTTCTGGCGTGATGACCTCTTTTGGGCGACCTGAACGTACGGCGTCACTTGTGCTGGTACGACCACAACGGAACTCAGTAAACCACTTCTTAACCATTGAAATTGATGGTGCAGAGTTCCCATAGTATTTATCAAGTCTTTCCTTGGTTTCAGTTATGGTTTTTTTACGCAAAAAATAATGCTTAATCAACACACGAAATTCACTTTTTTCCATTTTTGTTAAAATTCACGAGGTTGTCTGCTTCTAATTGCTGTCAAACACAAACCAAATGTCGCAGCTTGCTCAAAATTTGACAGTAGTCTATTGAAAGATGGTGGTTGACAGCAGCAGTGTTGCATTTAAAGTTACTGCGCGGGAAATTTAAAAAGTCACGGACTTACCAAACAAGCCTCGTATCTCCAATTTCTTGTTCTGTAGCTGGTAACATAACAAATGAATTTGGTAATCTAGCAATGGTTTGTTCTGTGTCGGTCTTTTTTATTTTCCCCTATACTCGAAAAGAATTCTGCCATTACGTCCGCTATTTCATTTGGTTTCGTCACAATTGTTTTATTTCCATCTTTTGTAGTATCAATATCAATGTTTTTTTTCATAATTCCTAGTTCCTGTATTGTTTTCCACAGATTTTTGGCACTGTTGAGGTTGCCTTCTATTTCATTTCTAAAATAATTGTTTTTTGCAACTTCTTTCAAATGGTTCAGTCGTTTTTTGAATCCATTGAAATCTTTTTGAAAGTGTGGATTATCAGGAAAACTTTTCATCTGTTTATACAGTTTGTTCTTTTTTTTGTCATGAACCACTAAAATATCATTTTCATTATCAAAATAATGCAAACTCACGATTGATGAGATGGAAATTACAATTAGAAGAGTGTGAGTACGAAATTCACTATAAACCAGGTAAATATAATAAAAACGCCGATGCTTTATCCAGAATAAAAATTAATGCGTTATCACAAACTGAAAATGTCGAAAACCAAGACTCAGAAACTGATACAGCTTCAGAAGAAAATCAAGAACAAAATGAATTTCTTACAAATTTTCATACGAGTTCACAGAAAATAGAATATTTCAATCACTTGTAGATCATGAAAAAATTAAACAAATTAATGACAATTTGATTTTTGTAGCAAACAATAATATCATATTACTTGTTTCAAGTAACTGTACAAGCCACAAATATTAAGTGCCCTGTATTAGATGTAAGGAATTTCCGAGGTAGCTTTGGACATACGTCGCCATGGCAACCAAATAACATGTATGTTTGTTATCAAGAAATAAACGTCAATTCAAGTTCGATTCCATTCAGATTCATTTTCAAAATAAAGAAATGTACATAATAGCAAATTCAATTTATAATTCACATAACGAAAACCTCGAAACACCTCAACACGATAATAGAAAATACGTGTATAGATACGAATAATCAGAAATTAAATCTTACAGACGTGCAAGGATAAGACAAAGTCTTGAATTTCAACAAAGGAAATATTATCTTATTCAGGTACCAACTATGAGTATAAACGCAATCATCTTAAAAGATTGTTTCAAGGTGTTTTATTCACTGAAAAATAAATTACCAGCAAATAATTATTTTTCAAACACAGTGAAACACCATTTTAGACATTCTGAGTTACAAATTTTAAAGACGAAGACATAACTTTCACAGTAATTTATGATATCGTAAAAGTTCCACCACAAGAAGAAAGAGAGAATTTGTTAGAAAATTATCAAACAAGTAAGACAGCAGTACATATAGGCATTAACGAATCGTTCAGAAGAATACGAGATAGATACATATGGCCTAACTCAAAAGCAGATGTCGAAAACTTTATAGAAAAATGTCAAGTTTGTAATGAAACGAAAACTAGCAGACAAAATAATGACTATCCATTAGTTATAACTGAGACACCTAATAAGCCTTTTGAACATATTAATATTGATTTAATGGGTACAAACAGAAATAATATTCTTTTAACAATTATTGATAATTTTTCTAAAGGGCCCCACCAGTTTTGGTGAAAATCGCTGAAATTTCAATATGATGTAGCCCATTTTATCCTATACAAAAGTTACCATTGCGCGAACTCTCTGAATGCCGGCGTTTGGATTCTACAGGGGGTCAAATTTTGATATTTTGACGATTTTTCAAAAAATCCGAAATTTTATTTTCATCGTATCAATCTGAATTTTCATAGTGGAATAGTCCACAATATGTGCGTCAAAAAGTTCAATTGACAAAAGTTTCTAAAATCAAAACTGACGGATATACAGATGGTTAAACTTTGTTTTTGGTAATTTTCATCGAAATTTTTTCGATAATATATTCGTTTTTTCTGCAGATCCATATGCAATTGATGTTACTCACAGTACTTGAGAGGGCGATCATATTTTGCATTTGAACCAACCGTCTGACTTCAAGTATTTGAAAGATATGGGGCGATCAAAAATATATTTTCAATTTCGGAAAAATGTATCCCTTTTTATAGTCAGCTTCCACCAATTTATTCAGCAGATTTTTTGAAACTATAAATATATATATATATATATATATATATATATATATAAAAGTGCCAACGTCTGTGCTCTTTAATCTGAATACAAATAAAGTTGCGACGATGGTCCAAAAAATCTGGAGAAGGGATGTTTCGGAATAATTTTAAAATGATTTCTAAAATCATCAGTGAATTTTTTTCATTTTCTGACATAATGTAGATGAGTCATTTTTGATCAAAAAGTAAAATAGTGTCTACCTCGCAAATGCCACGGTTTGAATTATACAGGGGTTGGAAGTATAGTATTTCATCGATTTCTCGAATAATCAATAATTTCTTTGTAACGAAAAATTATATTGTTTCCTAGACAAACTTCGAAACATTTCAATGACAAAATTTCTGGATATGAGAATTCCTGGATATACAAATGAAACAATATTATTTTCCGTTACGAAGGAATCATTTATTATTTGAGAAATCGATGAAATACTACACTTCTAACTCCTGTATAATTCAAACCGTGGCATTGGCGAGGTGGGCATTGTGGAACTTATTGATCAAGAACGGCCATCTACGATATGTCAGAAAATAAAAAAAACTCATGGAAGATTTTAGAAATAATTTCAAAAATATTCCGAAACCTCCCTTCTCCATATTTTTGGACCATCGCCGACACTTTATTTGGATTCAGATTACTGATCACAGACATTGACACATTTATATATACAGGGTGAGTCAGGCTGAACGCCTCGGACTCTCGTGGACATATGGTATTTCAGTAAACGGCCTGGGGGAGTACATGTATGTCGATCTGAAGCACATTTTAAAAATAATGATTTTTATACAAAGTGTTTGAAATAAGCGTGACATATTGTCGCAACTCAGAACTCGCTTGGCTCTTTGAGAGGATTTCTAAGCTGTATTCACCCAACCCACATTCATCCAATAAATGAAAAAACTCATTTTCTAATCGAATTAATATTTATTAAGACAAAAAACAAAATAAGAAATGGAACTTACAGAAAAAACAGGTAAATGAATGACCTTGCTGAATAATAAAAAAACAAACGAAAAAAAATATTAAAATTACTTACATTGTACTGGCAACCAGCAGAGCCAGAGATGGGGAGATGCCAAACATTTTCAAGTAATAATTAATTTACGTGCTGTCTTCAACTCAGCTGACGAGTGACGAGTGATAAGAATGAAATCATGAATCAATCTTGACCTGCCCAAAAGGTGTATTTATAGAGGAACAATATGATGAGCTTGCATTTTTCGTTAGGTCGCTGCACGCATAAAAGTGCTTACCTTCTCTGTGCAAGTCTGTGAATTTCGAGCTAGTTTATATTTCTGTATCCGGTAATTGTATCAATTTTGATGTCTATGAACTTGAAGAATTAAACTATGGAATTGTGGATACTGAGTGTTTTTATTTTAAAATGTTGAAGTTGATGTTGAAAGATCTTCAAACTTTGCATTTGCCTACATGGATTTGAATTATTTAATGATTATTTTGTATATTTGACAAAGTTATGTTTTTTTTTTAATGGAACACCCTGTATCTTCTTAAATTTTTTAATTCTTTGAGAAAAAATTAGCTGAATTAGCTAAAGTTTCCTTATACCTAACTCTCTCCATTTATGAGATATTCAACTTTTTCTCAAAATGTAACGTTGTCAAAAAATTCAATATCATTGCAATTATCCACTGCATGTTTACGAAATTTTTACCGGTCACTCTTATCCCTTTCAGCTAGTTACTGCAACTTCAGACGACGATCAATATTATACAGTGTGTTTTATATTGTCAGGAACACTTACCGCATATTTGAACTTTTGAACTTTGTTATTTCAAATGGAACACCCTGTATTTTTTCACGTGAAAAGATTCACCATTTAATTTTCTTTCGAACCATGTAATATGTCCCTTTACCTACATATGGTGCTTCAGGAGTTTTCAAAGCCTTTTTGTGAACCAATATAAGTTTCAAAATAATAAAATTCCATCATCCGGCTGATGTCAAATACTGAAAAAAGTAGTTCTCCATTATCTTTAGTAAATTGAATTTGAACACTCTCTACTTACAGTTGATTTTCTTTGGAGCATTTGTTAAATCGGTCCATCTGTATCTACTAATTTTGGGGTTACTGGTTAAAAAAAACAATATTTAGCAATTAAAGTTTAAGTGAAAATTTAAAAAATCATAAGGAATGTTCGACGTGACCACCATCTACTTCAATACAGCATCTAATTCTTTTTTCGAATGAGCTTCTGACATTGTTCAACATATTTGGAGTTACTGTTTGGAAGGCATTTCTAATCCTCACTTTCATATCATCAGGAGTAGTGGGTGGTACTCATGTTTCTACGTCGAACCGTTCAAAAGTTAACAGGGGGGGGGGGGGGGCTATTAAAGCCGCACTGTATATGCACTTACCATATACGCTGATGATACATCAGTGATTGAATCCCAAAAAAATATATTTCACTACAAAAACAGTGTACTGACATTTTCCAAAAGTTGAATGTATGGTTGTACAAGTGTTCAATTTCTAGGTATCCATTTTAACGGTATGTTAAGTTGGAAAATTCACTGTGATGAGTTGGTCCAAAATCTTAATTCTCATAATTACTTACTCAAAAACTTAAGGGAAGTCTTGAATACAAAACAAACACTCCGCACATGCAAATAACGTTTTTCTTGAACAAAAACGAATAATCAAAACTATCTCTGGTGTTTCGGGACGGCGTAGTTGTAGGGATTTTTAATAAAATTGAATATCCTAACATTACCTTCACTTTATATTTGAATTATGCAGTTATATTTTCAATAATAAAGATTAATTTATCAAAAGATCAGAAAATCACACTAGGTACAAAGATAATTTTCATTTTCCGCAAACTAGACATTCAATCTCATACCGATCTCCTGAAAGTGCTGGTTTGATTTTTTTCAACAGATTTCCAAATGAGTTAAAATGTTGTTCAATTCTCCAAAACTTTAGGAAAAAGTTGATATTGCTCCTCATTAATAAACATTTTTATTCAGTCAATGACTTTTAAATGTATGAATTTATATTGTTGTGATTGTGACAGTTATATAATTTTTATGTATATATTTATGTACGTTTGTAATATTTTTTAAGCTACTTATGACTAAAATTCCTATACAGATTTATATTTAATTTAAAAGAAAATTAAGCTTATTATTATTAATGTAATGGGGACCAAACTTCAACAAGGCACATTTCAGTCGTTGAAATTTAAGGATTCTTACAGCAAAGTACAAAACACTTCATTTTAACAATATCTATTTACTCGAGGTAACGCCAATGAACAAATTAACAATGTGGCTCCCCAGATTGTCAAATATTAATTCTCTGGTGGCTCTAGCACATTGCGCAGACACTATTTCAGGATGTTCAATCGGATGAGTTTTTCGAGTGGTGGGCAAATGAGTACTACTCACAGACCTCATAAATGAGGTCTGTGGTACTACTAGTACTAGAAGTCTAGTTTAAAGCTGGATTTATAAACTTGCCGTTCGCCGTTGGAGTTGGCGTTCGCGCTGGCGTTCCCAATTAAAAGTACAGAAATCCGTAAGATCATTTATATCTACCGTCGGCGTTGCCGTTCGCCGTTGGGCTGACGTTCACGTTAAATGCATTTTAAGTCGGACGCCAGCGCGAACGCCAACTCCAACGGCGAACGGCAAGTTTATAAATCCAGCTTAAAGGTTAAGTCGGTGGGCCCGCCAACGAATTTTAAAAGCGATATTTATGCGGCCTGCCATCGAATTAGTATTCTACTCGCCGCGCTCCGGTCCAAGC